>JAWMRA010000113.1:34286359-34445952 GCA_035584735.1 Pseudotriccus pelzelni
GGTGTTTGCCGCGCGGCGCGGGCGGGGCGGGGCGGGGCGGGGGGGGGCTACGCTGTGCGCGCGCGCCCGAGCGAGCCCCTGGCGCAGGAGGAGGGGGCGGGGTCGGTGCCGTGAGGGGCGGGGTCGGTGCCGTGAGGGGCGGGGGTCGGTGCCGTGAGGGGCGGGGTCGGTGCCGTGAGGGGCCGCGGGGCTGCTCCCACCCGGCTCGCCCCTGTGCCCGGCCGTGACGGCCTCGGACACAAGCAGTGCCGTAGGCGGGCGAGCGCGTTGGTCGCCCCCCGCCTCGGGGAAACGGGAGCGGGGGATTTGCGTTTCGTACCCCGGCTCCCGGGACTGGTTTTGTACGCGAGCGGTGCCAGCGAGCCCCGGCCTCCAGCGCTCGTACCAAGGGACGGAGCCACAGTGCCACGGCTCCCTCCCGGAATGCCCCGAGGGAAGGGCGTCCCTGGCCCCGGGTCACTGCGGCCGTGACAGCGTTTTGCCCTGGAGCAGTGCTTCAAAAATGACCTAAGTTTAATAAAACCTTTTGTATTTTGTTAAGATTTTCCCTTTTCACCCACGGGAACGCCGGTGCAGTTCGTACAGCTCAGTCTACCTGGACGCATTACTTTTTATCTCCCATAGTCGTTATTTTACCTAAGTGACATGTTATACTAAAATATTTCATAATGTTTTTAGGCTACTGATGTTCATAAATATATTTTTCAAATACAATTAAGTTTCCTACAGAATATTTTTATTAAAAGGACCCAAATTAGCAGAGGCTGCTGTGGCAGGGAAACGATTTAAGAAATACAATGTGTAAAGAAAAACTTAAAAGAACAAAACCAAACCCACACAAGTATGTGTGCCACCTAGGCTAATCAAAATTGTTCTGGGAGTAAAATAAGCAGCTTTTAAGCCTGCTTTACTACTTCAAGGAAAGCACTAGGGGCAGTGATACCATTTACAGCAGATCTCAAGCTGTGTGTTGTCTCCTCAGCAGAACAATTGGTTTCATACACTTTACAAGGAAGCAAAACTTTTCTGATACACAGCAATGTCTGATGGGTAGAAGAGGCAAAAAGATATGTACAGCTGTTCTATCATCATCATGGCTAGGCTTCGCGAACGAAGATTTGGGAAGGGCTCTACCCACGCTTGCTACAAGCGCGCTGATGGCTAAAAAGGCCAGTGCGAGACAAACAAGTCCGGTCGCAGAAGGCACAGCAGAAAGACTCCCCAGCTGATATCGACAAGACGCGATTCTTTCTGCGCTGTCTCGTCTCCTCGAGAGTGATCCTCCAAAAGGCATGTCTAAGGTGTGATACCCGTGTGTCCACTTCAAAAGAAGGTGTTGCATCTTAGAGAGGCAACTTTTTCGCTAGATATGCTCTAAGTCTCTAGTTTTGTCAGACTGGTATGGTATATATATTATCACAAAACTTCATAGCCTCAAAGCTATTGATGCTCTGTATAGCATTAATATGTATCGGTGATATGTATAGGAATAGAAATGTGTCTTAATTCATCAATATTAATTATCCAGTATTAATCCAGTAAATATAAATGAGCTTCATACATTCTGTAAACAAGTTTAATTCAAAATTTTTATAAAATACATCTTGTATTTACACACATACCTCATCTAAAAATATGAGTTTGTTGAATGCAAAGTTATTACAAACTATCAGAACCATTTGAGAGTTGTTTACATATTTCTTGCACAGCATATGCAAAAGGTGACCCTAAAGATACTAAGATTAAAAGGTGCAAATCCGCAATTGTGTACAAAATATTTACTACGTTAAGTGCATATCTACATTGCATATTACATATATGCCAAGTCTGTGGAAAGGAACAGTTAGAACTGCAACTACAAATTTCACAGAAAATGAATGTAGAGGAAATTGAGATACTTGGAGATTCAATAGAACGTTCTTGCATCCTTTCAATATTCTTAGTCATTTCAGATGCACAGGATCCATTAAGGACGCCTCATGAACAACTATGCAAAGAGGAACTAAGCTTGAAGTTCCTTGGCAGCCCAGTAACCTAAATATGTCCTTGCCCTTCACCTTTGTGGGGATGGTACTTAAACATGTATTTACATGGTCTGGGTGGAGTCTCATAACACTATTCCTTTAATTCCTGTATATTCCTGTTAAAAAAAGCAATGTGAGTAATGAAAAAACAAGGTAAAACCAGATTATCATGCAAGTTCCCAAAGCTAATATGCTTTTTTAAAAAATACACCATAACTTGCCTTTTTTTTCTTAAGAATGTGATATGAATGCTCTTAAAATACTTACAGGTAAGAGCTAAGCTGCTGGTATAAATTGGTTCAGTATGACTCTGCAGTAATTCTACCAGAACTTCTGCAGACGTCAAAAACCAGGTGAAAAGTCCATTGCTCTATCAGTTTTTTTATGTATTACAAGCTCGAGTATTCCACTACAATTTATGTCCAACGTTAACTTCAAGTAGTTTAAAACTACCACAAGCATCAGCCAGGAAAGCAGACTGAATAAGCAAAAGGTTTGTGGGAGAGTTGGAATTTAATTACATATTTTGCATCAGTAACGACGGGTAAAAATAAATTACCAAGATGGCGAGTTCCACAGTCTAAAAAGCTGAAAAACTACAGTTCTGATACGGAAACAAGTCCATCAGGGACCAAAGACAGCCCTTGCTATTGCATTGCCATGGCTGATTTTTATTTGCAGCATTTAAAAAAAAAAAAAAAAAAAAAACAAAAAAGGGGGAGGGCGAAATGGGAAACACTTTTTTTTCTGTTATAAAAAAAATAAAAATTTAGAAACTTAAGATCTATCTGTTGATACCAAATACTGAAGATTGCAAATGCCTAAGCTAGTACCATGCAAAGTGAACTTTAGGGGACTTCCCTTGTGAAATCTTACCATAAGGACCATTACATAAGCAATCAACACAGTACACAGGAAATATTTAACATGTCATCACATTATTACATAATCCTTGGAGAGTCAAAATTAGCCAGCCTGTAACTGTTACTAAGGCTGTAACTCTCTCTTGTTTAGTGGAGGGAGAAACTGGCCTTCCAAATCTTTATTTCTCTTTACAAGGGATCAATATTATTGGTGAGGAAAAAAATGGATGTGTGTTAAATTCCGTGCTATTAAAAGCAAAACAGAGCAAGATGTTGTAAAACATAGTTAGGGAAGCATTATTTTTATTTTGTCATCATAAAATAACATTGTTTAAAGATCACACAAATTTGATAGATCATCTTTCTTCTCCAACACTAAGCCAGCACTAGAGTTGAGAAAGGTGTTCACCCATTTCTCCGTAAATTTATACTTTTAAGTAAAATAATTTGATTCTCTAAATATGCATTTTAATTAATTATGTCACACTGTAAATATCTTGCTCCTTTGGTCAGAGATAGTAAATGAAGACTTCAAATACTTGTATCTTCAATTTTTAAAAATCCAATATACATCCTTAACCAAGGAGTATTTACGGTACACACAAGCCATAGATACAAAATACACAGTATATACATGTTTTGAAAACAAATTGGAATTTATAAAAACGCAAGAGCCAAATCAAAGTAATTGAGGCACTAAATTAAAAGTAGTATCTTCTTGTCTTGATTATACAGACTATTCTGTGAACAATCAGGACTGTTTCATAAATATATATTATCTACAGAATTTGCTGTGCCAAAAAAGCCAGCTGTGTTTAAACTCAAAAGAAAAATTGCACTTTGAGATTGTTACAGTTAACTTCTCATTTTTTTCTTCTTGAATATAGTAATATGGTCCCAGTGCTTTTGGCACAGGTATTGAGTTGTACTTTTGCTACGCTTTGTTATAAAACACAAGGTTCTTTCATTTTGTTCATTAAAATCTGAAGAGTCTTAAACAAACCTAGAACTTTGATACAAATCTATATAGCTACAATTGCTTCATTAAATAATATACACAAATATGCTCTTCGATCTTAAAACATCTTGACAACTGGATACAAAACAGTCACTTGTATTATCTCCAGCCTCCTCAATCTTACGCATTATCAGTCTGCAAGTGACTAAAATATGGTTTCTGGCCCCATCTTACACTAGATCACACCCCAGTGTACAAGGACAGAAAATAAATGTATAATAAAAAGATTGGATAAATTAGAAGGGGTTTCTTGGTCTTGAATTCTTCTCCAACTAGTAATGATGCAGCACTGTATGCAGCCCAAAAGACTCCGAACAGCTGAAAAAGAAGATGAACAGTCTTAGCTGACACCATGAGAAAGTCTCTCCAAATACCACAATAAAAATCAGTTCTTCTTTCAATATAATTAAAAAGAAACCCTCCAAAAAAGAGTTTTGGGGGAAAGAAGTCCACACACAATAAGTCTATACTATGCATTTTCACTGAAGTTTAGAGAAACAGAGCATGTTATTTTCATTTGAGAATAAGTCAGCAGCTAAGGATCTACAGTAAGTTTGCTCTGTGTAAGACATAAAGATACCACAAAGCAAGCTGTAAGATGTAATCTTACATACACCGATAATTTGAAACCTCACTGGGTTAAATTTCTTTCTACCTTGACTGTCCTCAACTACTACCCCACACACACCTTCAAGCAAAAGAGTTACTATACTTGATATTTCCTCCTACAACATACACCAGAGGGTTAAAATCAACATTTTTTATTTCAGGATTCATTTGGCTCATAAACCTTTCTTTCTCTATGTTGTCCCCCCCTCAAGATAACTGAACCTCATATTCCTATTCCTTTCAGGTGCAGTAAGAAGCCTGCCAAAATATTACCTTTATCACAGACTACATTGCTTACTAAACTGAGGGAGAACCAGCTTAAAAGACTGGTAGAAAGTAATATTCCTTATGAATATCCATTAAGTTATAGGAAGTCAGGATGCATGCTTCTCAAGAAAAGATGTCTTGAAGTTAGAGAACTTGACTCAAACCTCAAACAGGATTAGAGCAAAAAGGAATCAGATATTATTATCCTCTAGCAGCAGCCTGAATATTAACAAAGAAGGAAAAATACTTAAAACTGAATGCTATGCAAAACCACTATACTCTTCTGCAGAATACAAGGCTAACAATGGCAGACAGAATAGGACCCCAGCAAAGAACTTTTTCTACAGTTCGCTCAGAGAAGCTCAAGCCCTTGAGGGATCATGTGGCCCATTTAACAACCACTATAACAAAAAAAGGAAACCAAAACAAAATAATAATTGGAAAAAAAAAACACAACAAAAAACAAACAACAAAACCAAAAAAGAACAAAACCAAAAAACCCAACCAACCAACCAAAACCACAAAAAACACCAAAACAAAACAAACAACAAAAAAACCCAAACCATACAAAAAAAAAAACCCAATCAGAAAATCCTAACCCACCACCACCAAATTGCATGTCATTGCAAAGTTCTGGTTTTGCTGCCTTACCCGAGGCTGCAGAGATGGACAAGAAGGACAATCAAGATCAGGACTGAATTCCCTAAGATATATTAGGAAAACTGCAGCAACTAAACCAATTGAGGTGCACCAATTGCAACTGGAAAAGAACTGGCTGGAATTTCCCTATTTCACTGTAAGATCCCAACTTCAGGGCTGTGAAATTTTTCCCCAAGCACAGAGCCATAAGAAGTAGTATTTGTCACAGCTTAAGTAGTTTTGGCCATATGGGGCTTGTAATGCATTTTCATCTTTATGGTGCAAAGGCAAGAACCTCACACAGATTCACCCTGACGTTAATGTAAGACTTAATAGTAATCAAGTAACAGAGGTTTCATTAACATATATTTATTTTCAAGTTATATATTAGTTAACTAGCAAGTTAATGATTAATTTTCTGACTATCACTTAACAGGAATTGCAAGTTATCAAACCACAAATACAGCAATTTTTTTACTTATCATACACTTCAGTTATACTTCAATTATACTGTTTACCAGCAAGTTAGAAGGACAAAAATAATCAAATCAACAGAACAAACCCCCTCAAAAGCATACAGCTTAGCTGGTAACAAAATTTTCCCAGTTAACCTTTCCAGAAGTTCATCAATAAGTACAAAGGCTCCCCAAAAGGGTTTTAAGAAGCACTGGAAGTGTTCAAGAACATTATGTAGTTCTATCAGGGAACGTTGCTGGTTTCATAAAAGGTGTCCAGCAGCAGGTGGTATCAGGCAGGTTACCCTTGTGCCTTACATTCCACAACTGTAAATCAGAACAACACTTACCTTCCCTGCAAAGGGTGTTGAGAGCTTTGTACCGCTATACTAGGGGGAGGTCTCAGAACAATGACTAATGTCATTTTCATGCTAGAGCGACTAAAAATATACTGGATGTTGGGGGAAGGGATAGAAGAGCTTACATTCAGGTTCCTCACTCTGAGGTTCAATTATGCATCCTCTTGTCAAAATGAGAATCCTTTTTTTTAAATGCAACTATTAGAGCATAGCAAAATACTTAAATATAAGCTAGCCTAGTAACAACAGGTGTTGTTATAGCAACAGCACTGTATATCCCCAAGCACTCAGGAGCATTTAAGACAAAATTCACTTTCCACCATGCTAAACAAAAGGATCACAGAGCTCACATTGTAGTTCTAAAAATTCTGACATATCGTTACGTTTTCCTGAATAGATTAATACTTGAAGTGTTAGGAAAGTGACTTAAAATTAACTGAACAATTCTCAATAGATGATATGAACTTACTTTTATTAGGGTAGAAACAACTTCAAATGATCCAACCACCAAAAGTACAGGTGCTATGACAATGAGGGGAAGTAGGGAATATCCTATTACACCAAGAACTTGGCCATAAGCAACCTGAAATTTTCAAGCACATATAAATAAACTTTGCAGTACTCAATCTTTGCCACCAAAAGCAATTTGATCTTGTTATAACACTGTGAATAATGATAATAATGTGTTAGGTATTCATGAAATTTCAGCTGATGGAAGCTTGCTAGTGTGAAAATTATTTTTGTATGCTGCTTCCTAGAATTAGAAATACCTTGGTTTTTTTTGTTGTTGTTTTTAGACACTGTAAACGATCACTTTCAAAGGAAGTATTACACAGGTTAAATACGTAAATCCACCCACCCCTCAATAGTTAAATAGTTCTCAATTGCCACTCTCCAAGGACTGCACGTATGATACCCAGGAGGGCAGAACTGCAACAGACCTCTCAGGTTGTCACAAGCAGCAAACACATAATTTTCTGCAGTAACATACCCATATCCATTATACATAAATAAAGTGCATGAATGCTTTGGGTGCCAGTGGAAGACCTAGACCTTGATCCCTCTAAGGCACAGAATTCTTCTAATTTCCAGCTTAAATTTATTATTACTATCTTGAACAGAGTTGTTCAAAGTATTTCCATAACTACTTTTAGCTTCAGAATGAAGTGTCTGATTTCCCCCCGCTAGAGTTTGAAATGTTCCTGGGCCTAGCTAGGCTTCTTGGACTTAACAGGAAAAATAGTGGTATCTTGCAAGCAGTCTCTTCTTGACAATGATTGCTTACAGCAAGCTCTGCAGACCTCTACTTTCTCCCCAGTTTATACATTCTGGTAATTTCACATTGTGAGCCACAAAGCAGATTGATTTAAAGGCATCTAGATTGTGTTGATATGCAGAAATACAATGCAATCACATTTATAAAAGCTTTTTCTTTCAAAACAGCGCTCACACAAGAAGACTCTAGCAATTATGATTAAAAGAAAAATCTAAAAAATTTAAAGTAAATAACTTAGGAAGTCTGTAACGCTAGTGCATCATTAAAGAAAGATGCATAGTAAAAATACAAAAAATCAATCATCACTGAATATTTAGTTCTCATGACACAGTTCAATGCATTTTATTCTGTAAATACATTTTAAGAAGTTCTACCCTCCTGACTGTTCCACCATAGCTCTGTGGGCCTTGTTCCAAGTTATTTTTTGTGGTTTACCCCTGAATCGCTTAGCGACTCAATGTGTAAACGACTCAAGCAGCTATTCCAACTCTGCTGGTGCAAGCAGCTGGAGAAAGGGATGCAGGCCCAAACTTCAATTGGCTTTGCTGTTGAGGAATACACATTGGCTTTTATCCTTTAATGGGTCTGAACTGCATCAGGCTAAGGATGAAAACAAACACCGGTAGATGCTTTACCCACAAGGCCATCATAAAGCTGCTGTTAGCCCCCACTAAAAAAAGAATGAAAATAAATAAAGGATGCTGCATGAGCAGTGCAAGGGAGAAGAAAGGGTCCCATTTAGGCCAGTGACCAAAAAACTAAAAGCACTTGTCCCTCAAGAATGGACTTCAGTTCTAGATCGCAGGAAGCTGTTAGAATTTCTGGGACTCACAGTACAAACTCCCAGGTTGTTTAACACTTCTAAGCACACATTGCACAGGAAGATTAGCTGACTATCTCTGTATTTTAGATTTTATTTTGGAGGCCAAGAACCTGAAATGCTGACTTCACACTTACCAATTGCATCCATTCTTAGCTGGCTACGAAGTCCAAAGCCAAGCACCAAGAAAACCCAACTACTGCTGAAAAGTGTAACCAAGAGACTTTATATTACCTCCCTCTACATCCTTTTCACATACAGGTACTTACCTCTCCTCCAAGAACTCTGGCCAGTAAAAAAATTGTCAAGGATCCAAATATCCAAATAGTTATAATCCAAGAAACAACCTGAGAGATAAAGAACAATTCATTTATATGAATCATTTTCGTTGTCAGAAAGGAAAACTCATTTCCATTAATCACTTTCACTGCAGTCAAGGATTTTATTATGCAAAACTGAATTCTGAATTGCAGCAAGAATAGTTTTACTTAGTAGCACAATGCAATTTGCAAATAAAATGAAGAGGTTACATTTACAGAATCACATTCATGGTAAATTTGGTGTACATGCAATGCACATGCAATGTGTTTTGTAAGTATTGCAATAGGAATAGGAAGTTTAGCTATAAGTACCCTAAATGTCTTCACATTCCACCTATTACAAAATGCAAGCTCAGACAGTTTTTAAAGTCAGCCCAACCAATACAAGGAGTTGGAATTTTCCTTCTTCCACCCTTAAAGATGCCACTTTATTCTTTACTCAAAGAAGACAAAGGACTTCAGTTCTCAGTGGAACTTGGTGATGATTACAACTTAATAAAGAGCCCTAGGACTCCTGGGACCAAACCTGTCATTATTTTTTCTTGCTTCTTTCATAGTTCTGCTCTTAAGCTAAAGAAACCTCAAAATCATTCTCTGGCTTCAAAGTAACTCAGCTATTTTCGGAGTTGAGTCACTGGGAGGACTAGAAATGAAGCTCTCCTTTTTGAAATGCCTTTTTAGAAGGAAACAACAGTATCAGTACAGCCTCTGTATTTCCAAATGTACATTTACTGAACTTAAACAATTAAGTCATACTCAATTCAGTATTTTGCTTAATTAAAAATTCCATATTTCCAGAAGAATGAAATAGGGGAAGAGAGACAAAAATCACAGCACCACTTAAAAAAGCCTAAATAATGGCTTTATGCTATTTGCAAAAATAGCACATGGCCTCTTTTTTGCTTCCTGCTTTCCTCCACTGTCTAAAAGACAAAGATGAGAATAAAGTCTTAGAGCAGGAGTGTTCATCTCTCTCCAGGTTTACAGCCCACCATTCAGTTCACCCAGTCTAGCTGCTGTCAGTCATCCTGTTGCTAGCTGCTAGCTTTCCCTCCTCACTCATACATGGCACTCTTGCATCCCTGTGGTAAATTCACTGCTCCTAAGAAACACTAGACTTAGTGTTCCTGTACAGGAGGTGCACCAGCTGCACGAGGTAGTTCATCTGTCACAGGGTCAAGGAATGGCCCTTATTTTGCTGAGGAGACAGGTAAGTACCCATAAGACTTGAGTAATACAGTGATTTAGTCCACTCACTTAAGCCTCATAGGGACAAGATACTAAGGGCCTATTCTTAGTCAGCATTTGGTACAGCATATGGAAGCCAGAGGTCACAGAGGGAATTTTATCCCATCATTCACACAAATCCTTTTATAAGCACTTTCTGCTCATTTACGTATGGCTTATCGATTTACTTCATTGTATTCAAAACAACTGTAACCACACATATAAAGATTTCCAAAGAAGGATCACCTAGGCTTACGTTCAAACTGTTATTATAATTGATAACACTTCTTTATTTTAATCTGAACATAAGGAAAAAAGGTAACAGTGTTTTTGGAGGCCAATTAAATATGCACAATGCCTCTGAATATCTATTCAACCTAGAGTTCAGAAGGAATTATGGAAAAAAGGAGGAAAGTTATTTGATTGTAACTGAGTAGGGAGGACAAAACAGCAAATGGCAGTAATGAAGATTAAATATAGCAGATAACAGCAGTGATATAGTATGAATCAATCAAGCAGCTTTATTTGTCAGGAAATTAAAATTCATAGCATCCAAACAAATGCTTTTCAGTAACACTTTTTAGCAATAAAAAGCAAGTTAACAAAAGGTCAATTAAAATGGAAAGATTCACTAATATGACTGTAAATCCATTAGTATCAATCTGGTTCCTTCAGAAACCACATCTTTCCTTTGTTTTACTGTATAAAAACAAACCTGACATTTCATCATGATTAACTTATCCGTGGGCTATTTAATAAATCTCTTACTGCTGTCTTTCTACATATTAACTTGAGAAACAGCATTTGAAGTACCCTGCATTAGTATGTGAGAAAAGGGCTTTCTACCTACGTAAGAATGCAAATCACTTAGTAATCACGTCCCCAGATTTAGCTTAGATTTCTTTTTAGGCAGAAAACTTACACCTACCTTAAACTGTCCATATAATGAAATCATTGAGAAGAAGAGGACAACTGCCAGAGGACCCCAAAAGTCTGGATTGTCTCTCACTACCTGCCTATTGAACCCAAGAGATGGCATAGGCATCAACACACATCGAATTTTGTAGTAAATATCCTTCAGATCAATGTCAAGTTCTTCCCTGAAATTGTAAAGCAAGAGAGCATTACTAAACACCACAGTAATGAAATAGAGCAGAAAAAATCAGTGCGGGGCACACAGTAGGTTTATAGAGCAAGTCTCCTGTCACCCACAGGGCTTCCTGAAGCCGTGACTAGCAAAGGAACAGTTTGTCTACAAATAAAGCAACAGCATACCTTCATCCCACATTCACTAACTGCTGTGACAGTCAGATTTATTTAATTACTCAAAAATAAATTACATGATTGAGAATAGAAAACATACACAACATACTCAGGCCAGGTTGGATGGGGCTCTGAGCAAACTGGTCAAGTGGAAGTTGTCCCCTGCCCCCTGCAGGGGGTTTGGAACTAGATGATCTCTGAGGTCCCTTCCAACCTGAACCAATTCATGATTTCAATATCCTAATAGATTGCATTAAGACAGCGGGTCTGTTTTTCTGACACACAAGAACACGACACACTCATACCATTGTAACTACTTAAAAGTCATAGACATACAAACACAAAAGTAAGATGTTCGTGTATTCCTATGCCAAGCAGTTTGCCATGAGCATACTTTCTGTGGAAACATTTTATTTCAAATTCTACAAGAAAGAATACCATCATATTCACTAATCTTCACAGTACTCCAGATACATGAAGCAAAACCAAGTTTTTAAAATAAAATGGAGTTTAACTTCCTTCACCAACAGTAGTTTCCAGCAGACCAGTTTATGTCAATTGTTTAATTTCTGGCTTGATTTCAATATGGGTAAAGATAAATAGAAGCCACTTAAACTATCACTAAAATCTATCAACAGATCCGCTTCCTGCTACACGCTCTCTGCAAGCAACTACAAATTGATCAGAAGACTATTCTGCTCAGGAGAGTCTTTAATAGTAGAGCTTGCCCTGATTGTCCTAGCATCATGGGAAGAAATCAGACTTTCCAAGTAAGGGGCAATCCACTTCTCTATGTGCTGAACCTCAGTCATGACTGAGGAGCTCTGAAGACTTGCAAGACACTTCCAGAAGATATCCTGCTCCCCAGCAGATATCCTACTCTGCATTTAAGAGCACAGTGAAGAAAAATGTAGAATCATATCCTAAGTTGGGTTGAACTTTATGATCTCAGAGGTCTTTTCCAACCTAGTTAACTCTGTAATTCTGTGAAGTCCATTTATGAAGGTTTTGTACAAGGCTTTGATTTTTGGTTTTTTTTCCCTCAGAAAAGCTGAAGTGAGAAATAAATGCAAAGATAGGGTTTATCATAATTTGTCTTTTTTTTTTTTTTATTAAATAGTGCTCATTGAGTCTCGAGGCAATTTTTGGATTCCTATTACCGAAGCTACTTCAGAACTGGTAACAAACTTCAGAACTGTTTAACAAACATTTTTCTCTCTGAATCTAAGGAGTATACTAGAAGTATCTATTTTCCTCCATTTATCTAAAAAGGATGTAGAATTCCTAAACTTTACTCTGAAGACTGTGTAACACAAATATTTGATGTCTGGAAATAATTCTTTGTCATTGTTTAGGGCTTCTGACAGTTTCTTATGTGAATGAACTGTCTTTTCCAGGAAGCTGACATCTACCTCACCTAAGAAGGTAGCTGTAAGAGGAAACAAGTGTCTGGAGAAAGGCTGCCCAATGAGAAAGTAAAAAAAAAAATCTCACTTTATTGAACAAAACATTTGCACTGTAGCACCACATGGGTGAACTTCCCTTAGCTGGCTGTTGTTTTTTCTATCCTTAGTAGGATTCAGATTGCAAGACTTCATTATGGCACATGTTCTGGGAGCAATCAAAACTGCATAAAACTGCATAAAAACTGCTTCATGAAAGTCAGATTAAGGCCTTCTCTTTTAGGATTATCATATTCATCCTGTTTGCCAGAAACTGATCATTTTCCTGTTGTGTTCTCCTCACTTGCAGCAATCAACAGCTTAGAACACCTAGATGGCTGGGAATCATAAAAGACAATTCATATGTTGTCACCTCAATACACCAGTCTGTTTCTAAATTAAAAGCTAGAGGTTTACAAAACAGACTTATTCACACCAAGAGCTATTTCCCCACACTTTAAACTGAAGTACTTCTCAAGTAGCAGTGTCGTTATTAAGCTCTCCAGACATCCGTTCCCTCCCAACACTCTCATCTGAGTTCTCCAAAGCACTCTCTGTCTCACTTCAATTTTGTAAAGCATCATTACGTTTAATTCACACAGAAAAACACTGAGATACCAAGAATGAAGTTGCCTAGGTGCAGAACAAGGACTAAGACCCAGGCTGCCTGACTGTGCAGTGTAGTAATCTTAAGCTACAAACTTTCTTCAGCCAATCACACTTCTGCATACAGAACAAAGGATGCAGAGGTTTTTGATTTCAAGGACATTGTCTTTCAACACTAGCATCCTTTAAATCTAGCTTTATAATAAAAGGCAGCATCAAGGATTACAAAGTTTGTGCCACCTTGGTTCTAGCATCCTACTATAATTGCCTTGATTCACAATCCTTTTGCTTCAGAGTAACTGATACAACTGGCTTAGATCTACTTAAGAGGAATCTTTCCACAGGATTGTCTTTGATTCTTTGAAAGTATTAAGAAACTTGCAACAAGAGTGCAAAAAATAGAAAGAATACAGTCTCATTTTTTTAAACCATTACAGGATCAACAGATAAAAGCAGGGAACCCATAAGAGCTTTATACTTATAGAGATTAATAAAATTTGATTTTACTTCCTCCTTCCTTCCTCCCCAACAGTAAATAACAAGCCTCTCTTACACTAAAAATAAAACCCATAATGAGAAACATAACGTTTTCACTCCTGCACCAGAAAACACTCTTCGGTCAATTCTGTCACACAGAATTCTAGTTACGGCAAAAGCCTGTGGGACAACGAGAGGCTACAAGTTCATTGTTTTTCCTACAGAGCTAATAAAGATAGATACCCCAAAATAATTACAACATACAGGAGTGGCTTGTTATCTTCTGGGTCATCATCTTCCACTTCCAGAAGCCAGCCATACCCTCTCTGTCTTAGGAATGTAGTCGCAGTAGATTCTTTGATGAATTCTCCTCCAAGATTTAACTTAACATCTGGAGTTGTTATGGAGCCACTCAGATCTTAAAGAAAATGGGAGAGAAATATAGATCTTTTTATGTCTTGCCAAAAGCCATTTGATTTCAAAAGTACTGGAAGATAAACAACAGACATACAAAGCTACTTGTGCTGGTCATCACCAGGAAATACTCGAAGTTATAGAATAAAATTATACTTTAACAGAACCATAATTTGAAAGCATACTTGTGGTTTTAATGCAATAGTACCATTGTTGGGTTAGGTCTCAAATTACCAGGCTTTAGCTTCTGGATGGGACTCTTGCTTTATGACACAGTGTTATGGTATGACAGAAAGGCTTCCACTTGTGCTGTATCACTAAGTGTTTAAAGGCACAAAAGGAAGTAACTAATAGTCTCAACATGCTGTAAGTTGTGGATTATTTTTTCTGACCATTTTCTACCTCCTTTGGAGCATACTTTTGCACAGCGGCATTGTTTCAGACAAAAGAACTCTCTGCTCCTATGTGAAATTTTTCATAATAGGAATACATCTGAAGATGTCTTCATTTGTAGCGTGCCTTTAATACAGGTGAAAACGTTAGAGAAAGAATACTGTCAGAGATCCTTAGGCTCCAGCCAATAAGAAATACAAGGAGTTCTCTTCAATATACTATGATCTTGCTCTGCCACAGTACTAAACAAAACAAAGGGCAATTTATCTATGTTCTGGTTTTGTCAAAATCGCCAACAAATATTAATTTTGTTTGCTTGTTTTATTCAGTTATATACAGATGAAAAGTACAAAATGGTATCAGAAAATAGATGAAACGACATGAAGAAAGAAAAAATACACAAAGGGGGAATAATTATTCCTTTAGGAAACTGTGGATTTCTGCTAAGAAAGAAAAATCCAAACAGAAACATGCTAATTTTTTGTACAAAGGTTATTACAAATATATTGAGAGACAGAAACTCTCTTCTCATCCAACAACTTTTCACCTCACCACAGAAAATCTTTGCCTTTCCATCGCTGTGTGTTTTTCACATGTAAAAGTTCCTCAGCACAAACGTCCCAAGACATCCAGCTATACAGCAAGTACTCCCAAAACGTGTACTCACAGAGGTAAGTCAGGCCATAGTCGCAGATGACGTTTGTGACATCTTCTTTAAAAATGCAACACAGTTTTATAGGAACAAAATTTGTTGAGTGACAGAATCTCACACAGTCTTCGTGTCTTAAGCATTCACTGATCACTCAATATCTCAATTAATTAATTAGTCAGAATTCTCCATCCCAAATCAGCTTGCTAAGCCACTCAAGCTTAAATTTAAGCTTCTCCACAAATGGTTTTCAATCATTTCATAATCATGAGAGTTCTCAAGCAAAACCTTTCTCTGCTGTTTACAGAGGGAGGAAAAAAGAAGTCTTAATGGCTGGGCATCAAGGTAGAGAAAGCCTCAGAAGTTCTCTTGTCACCGGGATCCTTCTGTCATTTAAAAATATTTCTTTCTACTACAATATAAAACTTTTTGCAAGGAGACATTCTTGCTCTCTGTGCATAAATGCGGCTGTCCAACTAAGCAAATACAACATCCAAACAGCAATGTATTTCTCCTTTCTCAGGGACAGCTAACAATCCATCCTGAGGAAGGAAAACTCCAACACTAATCTTATTTACCAAGACTCCTTTTAGCAGTCAATGATCAGTGGATACCTGGAAGTACACTTTTGAACTGTAAAACCTATTAACATGATCTTAAGTCTATTCTGCAAGACATGAAGCTGCAGAAACCAAGGGGGAAAAAAATTGGTCATCTCTTGTATAAGCTGCTTTGAATGAGCTGGTTAACAGTAGGAAACCGGGCACTGAAAAATCTGCCAAGAACTGAGGGCTCTGATGCTTCCTAGTGAGACTCTGGGTGCTTTCACTCCTGCTGTCTCAGGCTCAACATCACTTAAGTCTCTCAGCTGCCTTGTTTCAATCACTGTGGGAAACTAGCTTTCAAAACAGTCTTGGCTCTTAATTTTGGAGAAGCGGTACAAGAGGCAAACCCACAAACAGTCTGTTCTACATACTGTATCTGTCCAGTTAATTGAGAACACCTCTCCAGCATTCTTTCTGACAGCTCTTACCTCTCATGGAAATAAAACAGGGAGACAGAACAGCTTATATTTTTATTTCTTCCATATGGATCAAGATTTAGAGAACATAAAAATTGGGGTGCAACATGCAGTACTTTAATATCTTGCATTAAAGTTATTATTATTAGCATGCAGTACTTTGTAATATCAAGCTGTTTAACTTTGCTTGTGTCTTCCTTTGCTGCGGTTGGTACATGCAGCACTCTGTGGACAGGACTACACTTGAACAGGCAGGAGATCACACCTTGCTTGTGTTCACAAGGAACACAGAGCCAAGTCAGATTCAATACAACCTACCAGAAAGGTGGCCGTACTGGATTGGGTTCAGCATTGCCCAACAGATACTTCCAAGGGGAAAGCAGAGGTACATGGATGCTTTATCAGGCCAAGGTGAAGCAGAAGAAAAACCAAACCAAACAGCAACAAAAAACCCAACAGCCACGACTGTAACTGTCGATTTGTATTTCTTTTCAGAAGGACTGGGAAATGCAGCAGAGAACAGGTATTCTGTAGTAATCCTTTCACTTCAGCAATTCTTTTCTAGGGTGAGACACATGAGTAAGGATTCATATGATTGCCTAGTCACAATTGCATGATTAACTAAATATACATATAAAAGCAGAATGCTTGTTGTTTAAATCAGGAGAGCACAGAAGATCACTCTCCCCCAGAATAAGTTTGCACAGCGCTGACTCCTGCATGTTCAGTTTTGAAGTACATGGCATCCTGGCGCACCACTGCTATTTGTGCAGCAGTTCGGCAGCGGGCCACACTCCAGCCCCTAAATCACACACAAGGCTTCTTTTCCTGCCTCATCACTGTGCTCAAACGAGACGGGACGCAGACCGCTCGGCACAGCGTGACAGCAAACGTGAACAAGGGACGCAACCCTCGACAGGCACAGAAGCGATTTTCCAGCGGCCGGTGACGGCGCTGGTCGCGGCTGTGCCGGGTGTGGGCACAGCCCCGGCCCCGGCCCCGGCTCTCGGAGACCGCGACAGGCGGGGCGCCCCGGCCGCCTGTGCCCCGCCGGTGCTGCCGTGTCGCCGAGCTCACGACAGCCGGTCGCACCCGCCGCGGCGGCCCGAGGGCAGCGGACACCTCGGCCGCCCCGCTCCGCCCCCAGCCACGACACCAAGCCCGGCGGCGGCAGGGAGGAGGGCAGGGAAGGCCCCTCCCGCCTCGGCGGCCCGGCAGCCGCCCGCTGACCCGGGGCCCCGCCGAGCGCTTCCCTGGGGACGGCGAGCGAGGCCCGGCCCGCGGCCCCGCGCTCACCTTCGGCGTCCGCCGAGGAGACGAAGGTGAAGTCCCCGCTGCTGGGCGCGTAGAGCGGCGGCGGCGGCGGCTGCTGAGCGCCCGGGGGCTGCATCTCCCCGCCCTCCGCGGGGGCGGCGGGGCCGGTGAGGGCGGCGAGGGGCGAGCGGGCACCGGGGCCTGGGGCCTGCCGGGTCCCTCCTGCGGCGGCGGCGGCGGCGGCAGCACCGAGCCCACGGCGCAGCCGCCTCACGGGGCGACAACAAGCGGCGCCGCCCCTGCCATTGGCTGCTCGCAAGGCGCGCCCGCAGTGGCCGGCGGGGCTCCAGCGCTCACCGCATCCGGCGGCACCGGGCAGTGAGGTCACTTCCACCCCGAGCTACGGCTGCTCTCCGCTGGCGCGGCACACCGCGCTTTCCGCCCTCTCTCCCTTCCTTCCCGTCCTGCCTTCCCTCCTTGCTTCCTTCTTTCCCTTCCTGCCTTCCCTCCTTCCTTCCCTCCCTCCTTCCTTCCCTCCTTCCCGCCGGTGACGTTGGGTCCATCCCTGGAGCCGTGCAGAGCCTCCCGGGCAACGCACAGATGGCAGTGGTGGGATAGGGAGCAGCCCTGTCATAAGTCCCCACCATTCGCCGGCTCCTAAGTGCACCCCCTGTTCCAACACCGCCACCCAGCCAAAAAGGGTATCCCCTGGATATTTGCTGCTGTCGACATCCCCACATGCCACCAAAAAAAAAAAAAAAAGGTAACAATTCCTCCAGCAGCATTTGCTGCTCCAATGGGAGGCTGGCTTCCCCAACGTGAAACAGCCAACCTTGCACCAGAGGCTCTGGAGGACTTCTGGGGCAGCTCTGGCCCTGCTGCTGCTTCAGTGCAAGAGCTGCTGTCATCATCATGGGCGGTGTCAAAGACCTGAGGCCAGATGTGTGCATCCAGCCTGACGTTCCAGAACTGATCTGAAGGCTGACAGCAGAAACTTGGCATCTGAGACACCCTGCGATAATGGCTTCATGCCCTCACAGAATCCCAGAATGGGTAAGGTTGGAAGGGACCGCAGTGAGACATCTGGTCCAAACTCCCTGCTCAAGCAGGATCTCCTAGACCAGGTCGCACAGAATTGTGCAATACCTGTCTGTTGCACTGCTTGGTCACCCACACAGTAAAGAAGTTCTTCCTCATGTCCAGGTGGAACTTCCTGTGCATCAATTTCTACCCGTTTCCCCTGGTCCTATTGCTTGGCAGCACTGACAAGAGCCTGGCTCCATCCTCTTGACACCATCCCTTCAGATACTTACAGACATTGATGAGATCCCCTCTCAGTTGTCTCTCCTTGAAGCTGAACAGGCACAGCTGCCTCAGCCTTTTCTTTTAAGAGAGATGCTCCCGTCCCCCAGTCATTTTCATAGCCCTCTGCTGGACCCAGTCCAGGAGCTCCATATCTCCCTTGTACTGAGGATCCCAGAACTGGACACAACACTCTAGATGTGCCTCACCAGGGCTGAGTAGAGGGGCAGGATCACCTACCTCGACCTGCTGGCAATGCTCTTCCTAATGCACCCCAGGGTACCATTTGCCTTCTTGTCCATAAGGGCACACTGGTGGCTCATGGACAGCTTGTCCAGTAGGATCCCCAGGTCCTTCTCCACAGAGCTACTTTCCGGTAGGTTGTCCACCAGCCTGCACTGGGGCAAGGGGTTATTCCTCACCAGGTGCAGGACCCTGCATTTGCCACCTCACCACCATCCATAACAGTTTTTCCTGCAGAAGCAGAAGAAAAACCACCTATAATTGTATGTAACTTATTTGTAAATTGAAAACTGTCTTGATAGTACGAAATGCCCGTCCAGATCAGATTTTCCCTTTAAAGTGTTGAACAAACAAGACGTGGTAAGAACAGCTCATTTTGTTGTGGAACTTCTTTGTTACGAGACCTTTGCAATAGATTTCCTTCAGTTTCTAACATCTCTTCCTCTTTACTCAATTACTGTCAGAACCTGTCAGAGTTCAAGGAGCTTTTGGATGATACTCTTAGACATATGGTTTATTTGTAGGTAATCCTGCGAGGAGGAGCAAGCTGGACTTGATCATCCATATGGATCCCTTCCAACTTGAGATATTCAGTTGTATTTAACTACACTGTTATGAGTGTACTGTTCCTATTATTTCTGGGGTGTCTTGGATGCTTATGGAAACTGCGCCACCCGGAGGATACCAGACACTTCTGTTACTGGACAAATGAAATCATAGGATCATGGAATCATTTAGGTTGGAAAAGACCCTTAAGATCAAGTCTAATCATTAACTTAAACTACTAAGTCCGTGACTAAACCATGTCCCTAAGTGCCACATCTACACATTTCTCGGACACGTCAGGGATAGCGACTCCACCATTTCCATAGGCATCTTATTCCAATGTCTGACCATCCTTTCAGTGAAGACATTCTTCCTAGCAGCCAATCTAAATTTCTGCTGGAGCAACTTGAGGCCATTTCCTCTTGTCCTGTCACTTGTTACCTGTGAGAAGAGGCTGACCTCCACCTCATTACAACCTCCTTTCACATAATTGTTGAGAGCAATCAAGTCCCCCTGAACCTCCTTTTCTCCAAGCTAAACAAACCTGGCTCCATCAACTGCTCCTCATAGGACCTGAACTCCAGACCCTTCACCAGTTCTATTGCCCTTCTCTGGACGTGCTCCAGCACCTTTATGTCCTTCTTGTAGTGAGGGACCCAAAACTGGACACAGGACTTGAGGTGTGTCCTCACCAGTGCCAAGTACAGGGGGACAATCACTTTCCTGGTCCAGCTGGCCACACTATTTCTGATACAGGCCAGGATGCCACTGGCTTTGTTGGCCACCTGGACACACTGCTGGCTCATGTTTAGTTGCTGTCGATCAGCACCAGCAAGTCCTCTTCTGCCAGGCAGCGTTTCAGCCAGTCTGCCTCAAGACTGTCAGGGGCAGAGCATGGGGTTGTTGTTACCCAAGTGCAGGATTCAGCACTTGACCTTGTTGAACCTCATACAACTGCCCTTGGCCTGTGCATCTGGCCTACAAAAGTAGGATATCTCTTGATAACATGAGGAGTGGCCCCCAGGGTTACTGGGGGTGAAAGCGGTGAAATGAAAGTGGTGAAATGTCACACTGCATCGGCTTTGAAGAGGAAATTTGGGAGAATGATAGTTAATGACAGAATATTATGCAATAAGATGAGTCAGAAATGCACATTTTATTAAAGAGGAGCAGTGACAAATGAGATTGAGTGATAGGCTGGGTGACTAGTTCTGTCCCTCCTTATTTCACAGTTTCATGCACTGGACCCAATGTTACGCATGTGCTGTATCATTTTCTAAGTACAAGTAAATTACATGTAGGTTGATGTGAAAGAGATGATGGTTTCGTGACAGTGCTGATGCTTAGCAAAGGCAAGATCTTATTCGCTATTTGGAAATATTTCCTGTGTTTTCTCATTGTCTGTGATTCCGACTATGATCTCTGTATGAACGCTGGCAGCTAAGTCATTTGATTTCTCTGCTTTCAAAAGACTATTTATAAAGACATTAATTATCATTCATTAACTACTTTTTAAACATGATTTTGATAATGTAAGGAAACTTCCTTCAATTATTTCCTTTTCTAGGGACTTTTTGACCAGCTGGGGTCCGGGTGGAATTTCACAAAGAGTAGACACTGAAGGAGGCAAAGGAAAGATGTTCTGCCTATGCTTACCTAAAATAAGAACAGCAGGTAGATTTTCTAGAGTTGCTCCTCCTGATGCCCTGTCATACACGAGCAGTGAAGGATCGAGAAATACACCTGATCCAGGCACTCCTTATTTTTCTCAGCGTTTGCTCAAGTATTAACATTTGTCTGTCCTCCCCTTCCTTTCAATCCTTCAGACTCTACAAATGGACAACCCATTGTCCTCTGCCTGGGCTGTGCCAGCGGAGGGTGCTCTAGCACTGCTTTTGCCAGATCAGACCTTGTCCGGGCTTCCAGTTCAGGGTGGGATTCTGAAGACAAAACAAAAGTAGTGTTTGAAACCAGCTGACTAACGCTGTTTCACCCATACATTGCTATTAGACTTCTCAGCATTTTCTTCATTTTCTCTTTCTGTGCACTTCAGAAATGACCTTCGCTGATTCAGGCCCAGACTACACGTAACAATGTGAGCAATCATAAATTTCTTCAGTTGGTCTGCTGAAGTTTAGGTTGTCAAGTAGCTCTTTGCACATAACCACCTGTCCATGTATCTTAGCTGTTGGCAAATGCTGGCTTCACTCCTACCACCTGTGGGATGATTTGCTTTCCCTCTGGCTTACTGGATAGTAGAAAGGGAAAGGGAAAAGGGAAAGACTCTGTGGTTTAGTCTAGATATCTGAGTCCCAAAGTAAACTTGTGAGTTAAAGTCACTATATTTCAATGAAACCATTAAAGAGTAAATGAAGCAAACACATTGTAGAAACACTCCTTCCTACTGGTAACAGAAATATTTATTAACTTGACCATTAACTCTGGAGAGAAAGCCAGGTTTTTGATAACTGCTGTATCACAAAATTTCAAATAGTTATGAACTGGAACTTGCTTTACATAAAGAAACAGTTCTGTATATTTCTGACAACAGGGAGGCATTCCACAACTTACCCTTTAGGCAAACAAGATATTAAATAATTGTACAGGGAGGAAACTTGCAGAGCAGGAAACTTCAGATAATAGGGAGACAGTTTTTGACAAGCTCTACAACACTTTACTGCTTACTCTTTCTTAGCTCACACCATGATAAAGTATATAGTGCCGAGAACGTGTTGTTTTAACAGCTTCCGAAGTTTGTAGACTATTACAATTTGAAAATACTTTTATCTCATTTAGAAAAATAATTTCTTAGACATTTGCACTGAAGTCTTGATATGTGATGTATCCTAAATGCCACAAAGTGTCAGAGTGCTCCTTCAAGTTAGTAATGCATACTGTAGTCAAACAAATCTGACAGACTGGCCCCAGAATGGGCTAATCTGCGTGAACTGCAAGTCAGATTGCAAAGGTTCCTTCACCTGACCTATTGCTGACTTTCTGTGAGGTCAGTCACTGGATACGAAGGTTGAAAAGTTTGAATAATGTTTGCTAGTGCCACATAATCCAGTAACTGAAATGGAGATGGCAATTCATATGTCTACCTTTGATGGGATGGAAAAAAAAATGCTTCTTCTGGATTTGTTCCACAGGAAGGTCCCGTTGATCTCCTATGAGTTACTTTCGCTGGGCTGAGGGGTTGTTTATATTGATTACATGATTCAGTAGCTGATCAGTAGGCTGTGTTTAAACACATTTCTGCAAACAACACCATATATTTCATGGCATCAAGCTATAGATAGCTGTAGTATGTGAGACAATGAACATCTAATTCTGTCTAGCTGTTTGCTGTGATCAAGATATTATAAACATACCAAAACAATTCCCCTAACAACATGACCTGGTTTTTTTTCCCCATTCCATTCATAGCTGAAGAAATTTGAGAAAGCTATGCTTGTTATACATGAATCATTTGACAGCTATTGAGGATGGCATAACCTACATTGTAAGATGAGTCCCTGATGAACCAAGTGACCTTGAAGAAATCCGACTAGTCAACTGCTATATCTTCAGTGATGCTGTGGAAATTCTAAGAAGTTATAATAATAGTAACTTTACAAATTGAATATGTGTGTTTTGAAAATCAATACATAATTCTCTAAGACAAGAAAAAAGCATATGATTCTATGATACTAAGCCCTTCTTTGTTCTAAACAATATTTTGACTGATGGCTTAGGTGACAGAGTGGAGGATACGCTTATAAAATTTCATATGATACTGATCTTGGAAGGCTTACAAGCCCTGCTGGAATACAAAACCACAAATAAAATTGGATACATTTAAGAGGAGGTTTAGAAACAGCAAGAGGGAATTCATTACAGATACACGTAAAGGGCTGTAGCTGGAAATGAGTCATCACATTCATTAATATAAATGGAGATTTATCTGTGTAACAGAAAAGAATCAGAGCTCTTCTGTGAAGGACAGGAAAAAATATGTTATTGCAAAAAAACATGTGCTGGTGAGTCCTGAAAAACAAATAGTGCTCAGCCTCAGTATGATTATGAAGAAAGGTACAGAGAAGTTGAGAGAGAGCACCAAGAAGTTAGAGCTTAAGAAAATATGACTTATGAGAAATGGTTTAGTTCTGTTTTGGCTGAGACAGAAGTCTGAAAAAGGGCTTTCCCAGTGAACTTCTGATCTTTCATATTTGAGAAATGTTTTTCTCCAGAACCACATATTGAATCAGCAGCTTGAGGATTATTTGGATTTCCCTGTTTGCAAGTCAGACTGGAGGGAGCATAGTATCATATCCTCTTCTGGAAGAAATAGGTCAAAAAAAATTAAGAGAGAGATGATCTTGCACAAACCCTGAATCTCACAACCTGTAACACCTCTTGGTCTTTAAGTGATTTCAAGGGGTGTTCACTTTGTATGCTTTTTATGAGCTCATTTTTATTAGCTTTGACATTTGAATATGTGAATTAGGGAAAGCTCTTAAGAAAAAGGTAAAGTCTACAACCTGATGGATAATAGGTAGGTGTTTTACCAGGTTGGGTTTTTTTCAGTTAGATGGTATAGTTGCCTCACCGAGCAAAGAGAAACTTTTCCTACTGGCAGGACAATTCTAGTATAATTACATCTCTATAATTCACTACTCAAAATTTATTGCTGGACAGAGTATGCCAATGAAAATTAGACGTCTAAAATGACAACAGGATGTTTAAAGCATATTAGTTCTACAAAAGAGGGCATTAAACAGAGATGTAAACAAAGAGCTATTCTGCAGTTATTTGCCACAAGCAAATTCTTACTCCACAGCAAAACACCAGATAGCTTATTGCAACTGACTTTTACTGTCTTTAATAATTCACCATTTTGGCTTACAAGAAGAAGTCATCATTTATTGCTGTCTTACACAGGAAGCCATCTCTCATTTAACATGTGGTAAGAATTTACACACGGACATTATAACAAGGTTGCAGGTGTGCTCTCAAGTTCACATTGTCATCCACTTTACAGGAAATGGTTGTTTTCTGATACCTTTGGTTCCTGGTGTAGACAAGCCAGAATGCAGTTTCCAGACCCTCATAGTACCCAAATATCCCAGGAGAGCACTGTGTACACAAGGAAGCACCAAACAGAGCTGAAGAAAACAGTGGAGTCACTTGGCCATTTCTGTAAAAAGTGGTGGCCAATTCAAGGCAGTTGCAAAAACTGATCTAGAAAGCTGCTGACAGAATAGAGTTAATGGCTATTGTTGAACCTGAAGAAGAAAGTGTGCATAGACCAGGAAGGGAGCCTTGTTAAGAACAAGATCTTGGACAGTTGGTGGTAAAAGTTCAGTCCTGGAGATTGAATGGAGATGGGTGACATGTTTTGTTTTGGTTTTGTTTTTTTTTTGAGGATGATTGCAATTAAGGGACCTTAGAGGGAGAAACTTAGGGGAAAACCAGTAGCTCTGACACAATGCTGAGAAATTACAATGAACAAGAAATACTTATTTCATACTCCAGGTGCCTGTTTTGTTGCCAGTTGGCATCTCAGACGTAATAAGACCAAGCTGAAAATGTGAGCTGTAGAGCAGTCAGGTTTTGGTGAGGTCAAGAAAGAAAATAAGAGCCGGATGAGGGCTTATGTCTGATTCTCCTTCCTAGAGCTATAAATGGGCATGTAAAGTTTTTCAGTAGAGAAAAGGAAAGAAGAAAACAGCTGAAAAACATGCCCATTGAACAAATGATGTTGCTTAGATAGCTGGGGACAAATCTGTACAATTGATTTGACAGTGTTATCAAATTGAATTGCTGACTTCACTTGTTTTTAGCCTCTTGTGCTATTCAGCCTTATTGTTCCAGTCTGAAGATCTTCTGCTTTCTATGAAAAAATGAACAAAATCACACATAGTTTCATTATTGTAATTAAAGGACTATTCTCTTCTTCCCAGTGTGTGGTGTTGTCTTTTATCCTAGAGTGTCATGTTTCCAGAGGGACTGCACTGCAATGGCAGCCTTTTACCCTCCCTTTGTGCGATGTAAGTAAATACTATAGTGCACAGCAATAAAAAAATCGGGCAGAGGAAATGTGGAATATTATGTTGTATAGATAACTGGTGTGTGTTCCTTGTCTTGTGAGATCAGAAACAAGTGCCATTAAGTCTAGTCCTTGGAGGAGTCCCTTACTTATGATAAGTAGAGGGAAAATGTTTCTTAGGACTGTTGACAGAGTGAAAAAAGCAAGCATCTGAAAAGCAATGTTTTAACCACTTTCAAAAATGGGCAAATCAGCCTATGGAGGACTGTTCTAAGGAGGAATCAGCTGTAGCCTTTGGACAGTCTCAGTCCTACCAAAAGAAAGGCATAATAAGACCAGATCCCAGTTGTTCCATTGTAGAATCACTGAATAAGCTTCTATTTTGTTGTGCTGTTTTTCTTGCTAAACCAGCACATTTCTGTACTTCTCTAAAATATTTTTAAAGTGAAAAATTAACCAGCAGTGTCCATCCCTCCATCCTATAAAGCAAAGGAACCTGAGACATATAAAGCTTATTTTTCACATTGTCTCCGTTGCTTTCCCTGGTTTTCCTCCACAATATGTTGGATCATATTCTTTTATATTTTGTACATGCTTGTAGTAAGCACAGTAGTGCTGTCTACCAGCATGAACAATTTTAGGTTTGTTTTTACAGTCTATGCCCTTCCTTCCTAAAGATCTGATGATTAACAAGCTAAGTTATAACGCTATTGCTACACATTCACAACTTCAGGATAAAAAGATGCTGATGAGATACCTAAATTGTCAAAACACAGATATATAGAAAGCAGGAAACTGCACCCTACAGAAGATCATTGTTTGTTGCTACAATACAGTATAATGTATGCTTTCAATGATTTATGAACGATCATTTAATCTGCCTTCCCAGCCCTCTGGACCTGAATTAGTCTCCTGATAGCTCTGATTAACTTGACCCTCTTCAGTCATATAATGCTGGTTTTGCCTGCAGATAAGCAGCTTTTGGTTCGTTATATTTGGACTGTTTCCCACAAGTGGTATAAATGTGTCCTTAATGCTTCTTACAAGTTTGTTAATAAGATTAGAAGGATGATTGTAATATTTGTTGATTACTATCCACAATACTGCTAATCCATTAGCGGTGAGGAAAGGGAAGTACACAGCATGGATTTGAGCATAAATCTCAAACAGTAGCACTTGTTAACTTTCAGCAGCTTATGTATTTTATTGTGCTCATTGCTAATTAAAATTCTTACACGGAAAGCTTACTTCAGCCTAGGCTTGACCTGCCTCATATGATGCACTGAGGTGGCAGTTTCCTTGAATTAGGGTAGTTTGGGCATGTGACAAGTATTCTCTGATCACCTTCCTCTTTGTGAGTCTCTAATAACTAGCTAGCACGCAAGAAGAGTATTAGCATCCTTACTGTGTTAGTCCTCCTGTGTGAAAACATACCAGCTTTCAGTAGGAGGAAAATAAAGCTGGGACTATTTCTAACCACAGAGATGCCTTCCCACCTGGCAAGCAATTCTTTAAATTTGTTCTTCTGCATTTGCTTCCCTTTTGTTCTTTGGCTTTACTCCTTTCTCCTTCTTTCCCCTTTTTTCCTGTGAATCTTCCCTGACATCCTTTTTTGTAATATAAGGAAATTTTTAACAAAATGTATTTAACTAGGTTTTGACTGGGATATAGGAATGATCAGGTTACTTTTGTGGGAGCTGCAACTGCTCAAATTCTTTCAAAATTGGGACCTCAAAAATTAGCTTAAGATTTGGATCAAATGGTACCACCTGACAAAAGGCAAAAGAGTAACAATAATAACACATTTGTTAGTGTTAAAACCCAGAATTTTCTCTACAATTATAAAAATGTAATAGGGAAAACAGCAAAGGGTTGTTTCCCTTCAAGCCTACGAGCATCCCAGGAGCCAGAGAGAAATTGCATTGATCTGGAGACACTTGCAGAAACCTAGCTACTTCTAGTCCTTCTTCATGGCACACAGAGGGCTCAGAAGCTCTGTTCACATTTCCTGAGGTTCTCTACTCAAAATTACCCCAGACCACTTCCAGGTTCAAAGGTACAAATGTGGACCACTCCTAGCTCCGTGCAGCTGGTGACAATGGTGTCTCACTGGAAGATTCTAGCAGCTCATGCACTCAGAGAAAGAAGGTGTGTCAGGTCACAGACAAGTCTACGAAAAGGTCTAAACAACCCCAGTTCTGACATATCTATTAGAAGATGAACTTCATTGATTGGTGGAAGCAAACTTTTTCCATTACAACATGAAAAGAAGTAAGGGTGACTGGGAGGTTTTTTCCTCAGGCTGTAGGACAAAACCAAGTATTTCATTAAAGCCACAGCCTGGAAGATGAGTGAGTGTACAGATATACTCACACAACAGTCAGGCTGCCATTAGTCAGTTTATAAGTATATATCTTCCCCAACCTTGGGGCAGACGGGCAACGGTGTGAATCACCTGGGCCAAGACCCCGAGGGAGTTACGCACAGTTACGCTCTGCTGATGTCAGTGGGAGCTACTCTGGTATTTCAGAGAAACTGAAGCAACTTCGCTGCTCCTTCGCCTCCCCTGACTCTTGAACGTGCACAACCTTGTCTTTCGCAGTGTACTAATGCTAGTCTGTGCCTGGCACAGAACTGTCCTTACTGGACTGTACTGCTGATCATAAGAACATAAGAGTAACCTCTGTGAATCTTCAGCAAAGATTCAATCAAAATCTCAGATCAAAGGGAATTGAATTACTGATCCCCTGCTCTACAGCACGTAAACTATCAGTGACTCCATTGCTGCTAGATTAGACATCAGCAACTCGGTACATCACTCCTCGGTATTCACTTAATTTCAAGGAGGAAACTTTTTATTTATGTTAAAATTATGCAAGAGCAATTGGTTTTTTCATTAAGCCTTGCACCCAATTTCCATTTTCAAGACTTATTTGCCTCCTGAAAAAAAAACCCCACACGATAAAATTTCAATCTGCACTTCAGAGGCAGAGCAAAACCAAATTTGTTCTTTAAAATGTAATGAGGTTTTCACACACTGTCAACTGTAAGAGCAGATTTGCTCTCCGAAATGATAAAATAAAGTTGGAATAATAAATTCCTGAAGACTGCCTAAAGGCAACAGAGAATATTTTCTCTACAGACTTGATTAACAAAGTTTTGTAACAAATGAAAACAGCCAATTATTTGAATTGTCCTTCAGCAAATATGACTTCATTTAGCAAGGACTCTATGAAAACATTAGTTTAACTTCCTGTGATTGTGGGAAGCTGGAAGAATCCACAGGTGCAGGGTTTTCTTTTCTTGAAGGAATTTTTCAGAGGAATGTACAGAATTTCTTAACTGAAAAGATGCAGAATTATGAAGTTTCTACTATTCTTTGCTTTGTAAGATTAGTTTTATGTATTTCTATTTTCTTTCAGTTTTGGTGCACCAATAAAATATATAAACCAGAAACAGGTATTGAATCACTTTTTTTATTCCATGAACAGCATATACTGGAACTTTTCTGACCCTGGAATGCATATGAGCTAGTTCAGTTAATGATCAGATTCAGTGCCCCAGATAAATTACGGGTCAGTCTATTATATTTCTTAACAACCACTAGGTGTCTCTGTGTCTCTACAAATACAGCTAAAGTGGGCTTGATAATATATTAAGGAAATACGGCTTTTTATGGAACTGTCAGGTTGTTAATTCTCCCACGTGTATGAAACTCTTAAAAACCTCAAAGTAATGAACAGCTAATGATAAGAAAACAAGCAGTCAACTAGGAGATTCCCCTAGGAAAAAGATGCTCCATCCGCTTTTTATGCAATCTGTAACTGCTATTACTGGCATCAGCATGGGTGTGGTTCATTTTGTATTTCTTTCTTTGCCATGAACTGGCTACAAAGAAAGAAAGAAAGAAAGAAAGAAAGACTACCACACATTTTGTCCAACATCTGCAAGTATTGTGTTATTAAAGCCTCGTACCTTACTGAAGTTAGAGGCTGTTCTCCTTAAAAGATTCATAGCAGCTATAAATATCAACCTCAGCATGGAATTCAGCCTGTAAACAACGTGTGCTCCAGAAGGAAGTTCTTTCTTCAGTGAATGTTTTTAAAAGATTGATTACGACACTCAACAGCTCAAAACTCTGGTTTCCAACCCTCGGTTTCAGCAACAGCTTCACTCTGACCAAGAAAGCAAAGCCCAGGATGACTTTCAGTCTCTGTACAGACCATATTACTCCCCCTGAATACTTCAGCTATTTAGGTTTGACAAGACAGAGTGCTGTTGTCAGTGAGGTTGACCATGCCCTACTTGCACAACTGACCTCAACAGCAGCAGCCCAGTCTGGAGCTGAGCTGTGCTGAGCTCCTGCCAGCAAGGGCTAAGGGGTTCTTGCAGGACTGACGGCAGGAAGAGCAGAGGCAGAAAGAGGTGCTACTGTCACGAAAAGAAGGAACCTGGATCCTACTCACCAGCATATTTTAAAGTGTCACTGGATAGTCCAAGCATGTGAATGGCCTCTCACAGTCTTTTCCCACAAGATTCTGCCATGTGTTATTGTCGTGAGCTGCACATAGGGAAGGCTCAGAAGAAATAGGTGGAGATACTGTCTTGGCATCTGTGGACTTAACACCAGCATAAGTAAAAAGTATTGAGACTGGCAGATTCTCCTGAGGATGTGAGAAGAAGCATTTCTTTAGTCTTGCTCCTATGGTTATCATAGAGAAAGGACAGAAAGTGCAGGTGAAATGCTCCTTTTTTGGGAGGGTGTGTCAAATTCATGTGATACATTCAACAACCTGAGGCATTTATTAAATACACAGGCAGCTGTTGTTATAAATTACAATATTCTGATTGATCAGTCTCAGCAGGAGAGGTAAGAAGGTCAGTGTCCTGATGAAAATAGAGGAGAGAATTACTGACTTTGTGGGAGCCATATATATTTTGTGTTCTAAAGCCTGAATATGCATTAGAAACATTTCCCAGTGAAGAGCTGAAACAACTATGCAGTTAGCTCTGCCTTTCTGAGTCTGCTGATGCCTAAGCAGTTGCAGTGACTGGGGCCTTGAGACTGCAATTAGAATTGCCTAAAACTTTGGCTTTCGTACTCCAAAACATGGAATATTTCCCCTCTTATCTGGAACGGAAACTGCAGGCGTTGCCAGCCCCTTGACAGACTTTTTCAGTCTTCTTTCTTTGTTTTAATTTTTGTTTTCTTCAAAAGGCAAGGGAGCTGACATCTCCCTAGCAGGTTTGCTGCCACAGCCCTGCAGCTGGGCACAGCCCTCCATTCTGTGGCAGAGAGCCCAGGACACTCAAAAGCCCCCACCTGTGTCCTGGTTTCTCAGCTCCTGACCCCAGCCTAAGGAGTGTGGTGTCTACATCTGACACCCAGTCCTCTGCTGAGAAGAGGGGAAGTCTTGTGACACCCTGCATGAACTGCATCTCCCAGAGCTCCTGTGGTCCGTGTTACGGCAAGAAGGGAATCCTCCAGCTGCACAGGCAGGGGACTTGAAATCTGGGGGTCTCTAGCCGTCAGCTAGCCTGAAGAGCAGACTCACCTGTGCCTTGCGTATTCTGTAAGCACAGAGTAAATCTACAGGGAGGCCACTGCCATTCTGCCATTAGCCAAAAAGGCAAATTAACCCCTGTCGAAATTTAAATTTGATCTCTCAAGCCCCAAATCAGGTCTATACCTGTGGAACCCAGGTTTATGAAGAAGTGCTCTCTGAAGTGCTTCTTCCCAAGATTATAATGGCAATGTTCTTATCCTCCTTCTTGACACCAGGCAGAGCCCCATGCTGTTTGGCCCTTCCCTTTTCCCAGCCAGGTTTCCCAGTGGTGGAAACGAGATGAGCAGTCCTGTTGCTCCCAGGATGGAATCTGTGGTACTGTATCTTTTCTGCCTGGTCTTCTTCTGTCAGGAAGGCTGAGCAATGGGCCTTGCTTGCTCTCAGCAGATGCTGTCACCAGCTGCTGTGGCCCAGATGCAGGGCTGTGAAGACTGCAAGCAATTAGGGGTTTTTCTTCTTGTCAAGTGCAAACCGCCTTTCTGTTCAGAAACTGTAAACTTTGGGTCTTCAGCTCTTTCCAGCTCAACTCATTTTAAGCTTTGCCAGGGCTGGCCAGAGCTTTAGACCTTTGAGACGCAAATTCCTGAACCGCCCTTTACATGAACTGTCAGAAAGGAAATACAACTGTGATTTGGAAAAAGGTTATTGAAACCGAACTATTTCCAAAGAATATGTTGCTTTTGACAGGTCAGCATTTTCCAGTGGCATTACATTTTGTCCTCAAATTCCTGAATGGCTCCAGTCAGGTCTCTGTTCTGGTTCAGAGATAGCAATGAGATCATCCAGTCAGCAAACCCAGTTCCTTTCTCAAGCTGTGAGTTTCTGCTTTGTGAGAAGCTTGCTACTACCTTAAAGTGCAGTTTGCATTTCAAATTTCCCTTTCTTGAAGGGAAACATCACAGGATGTTGAGAAAGAGGGACACCAGAGGCATATGTTTATCATGAGATCATTCATTCAAATGCAACCAGCTGCAAGTATTGATGATGACATTTGTGGAAAGGATGGTTAAAGTGATTACCTTAAGCCAAGTAACAAGAATTCAGGGTGTTTATACACTCCTGCTTCTATTCTGCAAATATAGAAGCAACATCTATGAATGTATGTCTCTTGGTTGAAAGCAAATTGGGGCTGCAAGGTGGAAATGACAGAACTAATAGGAATTTGCTGACATGTAACCCATGTGCTATTATTAAGCTATCATATGGTCAAATACCCAGCAGTGAGAGACACTTGCAATACAGCTAAGAGGGATCTTCACCAGGAGCACCTCTCTTCAGATATTTAGAATCCCTGTGTGCAGGATTACCTCTGAGGTCTTACTCAGTTTACTGTCGTACACATGCTTTTATCAGCTCTGTTTATTTTCTATCCCACTACTGCAGTTCTTGATGATGTGGCACAGACTATATCCAGTTTCCTACACCAAAATTCTTTTTTTTCATAGGCTAATGTCAGAGTGTTCTCTGATTTTATTTTTTCATATGTAACCATTTTGAATTGTGGTATCAGAGAGAAACTATGATTTTGAATCTTCAGCCATTAGTGCTCAGATCACCACCAAGAGTGTGCATGTAGTGGCTGGCTCTCAGATTATGTTGGTTTGCACCAAGTTGAGTGTCAGAATTATATTAAGTGTTCCCTGTTTCAAAAAGGTGTGTAGTGATATTTTTGAATCAGCAAGATCCATCAGTAATAACATTTTAATCCTTTACGTTTCAAGTGACTGATAAATTCAGATTCAAAGACCAGAATCCAAACTGGCCTTGGTAGTGCTTGGTTCAAGACAAAACAAAATATAATGGGACTTGCTTTTCAAGGCTATTTCTGATTTTCCTCCTTGCCAAGGAGCTAACCAGAGTGGGAGGGACAAAGTATTCTGGAAATATCAAACAGGAATTTGGTACCATCAAACTTCACCTGGTTAGCACTTAGATTTATCTTCAAAGTGAGACTGAATGCAAGCTAGTCATAATGCAGATGCAGTCCCAAAACTTTTCAGCCCACTTTTAAGCAAAATTAAACACTGTGACAGCTGTAGAAGTCCACTACGTGCCAAGGAAACTTGTTAAAACATGCATACTTTTGACCACTTGAGACAATAAATAAAGAGAATAGCAAGCACCCTCAACATGGGACTTTAGGTGAGTCAAATTGAAAATACTTGCCTTTATTGACCCTATAGTGAACTTTACTGAATTGTGGACAGACATGGTTACCTTGCACCATTTGTAAGATGCAGTAGTGGTACAACTCCTGGTGGATCAGGCACTTCCAGGCCTACCTTTCAATCAGACCTGAAAAAAACAGTTAAGAATGAGAATTCTTTCTCTGGTCTTTTGTACACAGACATAAAATTTGTTCTGAGCTTCATGGTTGCACTTGGGTGCATCTGCCAAGCTCTGTGATACAGGGATTTACCACAAACTTCCTTACAGGTCACTGAGGACTCTCTAAAATACATAGCATGTGGGCAGCTTATTGCTTCGGTTTTACATGACTCATGCAAATAAAACTGAATAATAACAATATCACTTGAACTCAATAAACCTGGAAGACTTTTAGATACAGTTAAAATAGTGCACAAGCCAGAAGTATTATTAAAATTGACTCATCTCAGGACTGTTTTAGCCTGAGAAGCTTGCAGCTGGTTTATGTCAAGGTTAGCGTGGCTGCAACATCCTGATGAAACCAATTTAAGCCTCCCTCATTCATTTTTCTACTGTGTTATAGCTGTCATCACTGTATAGACCCAGAGTTAACCTCAAGATATCTTTGAAAAATAAAGGTAAGCTTGAGTTTATAGGTTTTGGTTAAACAGATAAAACCCCCTGTAAAATATCAGGAACTATCTGGATCTTCAGCTCAATGTAAATTCAGAGGGTTGCCATAGAAACAAGTGCCTATTTTTCATACTGGAAGAAACTAATGAATTACAACAGTGAGTTAAATAATTTAGAAGATGAGTAGGGATGGCTGGTTAACTCTCAAGCAGCAAATTTGTTCTATTTATAGCATAGTTTCCTTTTTTCCCTCCTTCTCTCTGTATGCATTTTAATAATTTACTTATTCACTAATAAAGTATTCAGTGAGGTTAGTAAGTTCAGCTCCCTGTTCTATACCATTGAAAATGTGAGTTTGGGAGACTTGCTTCTGAGGTCAAATGAAGAGGCTGCATAAAGATGATGATCAGTTTGAGGGCAGAGGCAGTGACGCTGACATGATGGCACGTATGAACAGTTCTGTGACCGATTTAGCAAATGTAGTGTGATGACACCATTGCATGACTGACAGTTTCGTTGCAGAATCTGAAATGACACTACACAATTATCCTTCTGCCTAGAAATGAAAGGCAAGTTGAATATTGATCCAGTTAAATAGTTCCAGGAAGGGAATATTTCACTGGAAGAAAGAACAGTTGCAATGCAGAGGATCCCATTTGAATGAGGATGCATTATTGTCTGTATGATGTCTTAGTTGAAAATAGAACATGGACAAAATCTCTCATCATGTTTGAAAGGGGCACATAAAGACGAAGTATTATGGCCAAGTATTCAGGCAAGTGAGAAGGCAGCAACAAGGCCCCAAAGGTAATGACAATTTTGGGGACCAGCAAGTCTCCAAAATATTTATTTCAGTAGTAGTAGATTAAAAAAAAAAAAATGCAGCTATATAAAAATAAGAACTCTGACTGGGAAAAAAAAAAACTAAAAGGGGCAACTAAAGACTAAATTGTAATTAACATGAAGACTATTTATAGACAGTATATCAAAAGCTCAGAAGGATGGCAGGACTTATACCACACAGACTTCAGATGTATCACCACACTCCACCTTGAGCCCAACAAATCAAGTGACATGATTTAATGTCAGGTTAATGGAAAGTGTTTGAAGTAAGAAGACAGGCTTTTGAATATCTGAGGCTACACTGAAAGGAAGAAAATGGAAAACAATATAAAAACTGGCAGGTTAAATATAAATACATATGAAGGCAGGTTGGAAAAGGGTTTGGGGAACAACTCAAAAAAGACATAAAATGTCATGGAGATTCCTTTTCAGATAGGTGAAGAATAAAAAGCCAGATAGAAAATTAGCAGAGCAATTGATGGCCAAGCATAAAAGGGAGCACTCAGAAAACATAAGGTCAGAGCAGAAACAGTAAAAAAAAATAATTTTGTAGATGTGCTTTCTTTGGAGACTTTGGGAACATTTCCCCATTAGACTCCTTATTCCTAGTGGATGAATCTGAGAATGTGTCATGAAATGAGTTGTCAGTGAAAGTGGAACTATCAACAAAGTGAATAGTAACAGGCCAGATGTACCCAGATGTAGTACAGAGCAAAATTGTAAAGAATTGCAAGCTGTAATAGCTGAACTATTAATTGTTACATATAATGTCTTGTTTATAATCACCAGCTGAAAGGAATTTCTTAAATTTGTCAGAAAAACGCCTTCGAAACCATTGAAAACACCAGCTAAAGAGGCAAAAACAGTGGGAGAGAATATAATCAATGAGCTGGGAAAAGGGTTAAACAGTGAAGTGGAAAAATTTGCTGATGCTACTGTATTGTTCAAGGTAATCAAAATGAAAGCTGATGGTGAAGGTTTGCAGGAGATCCCTATGATGTTCAGGCAGTAATAGAACAATAAATGACACTGAGTGCATAAATGTGAAGTAATACCTGCAGGAGAAACAATCTCATATACATGTTAGATTCAGAAACAGTTTCTGTCACTCAGGAGAGAGGTTTTGAAAGGTACCCTTATTAATGAACAATTAAGCTGCTAAAATGCTGGAAATTATCTGGAAAAGAGTATGGCATGAATCCATAGTGGACCCAGAGCTTGAAAATTCTGTGCATTTCCAGTGACATCATCTCAAAAAGTTTATAGTAAAAGTAGAAAAGATAAAGACAAGGAGAAGAAGGACCACTGAAGCCAGACAATGGCTTCTCTGACAGAAACATCACGCAGCCCAGAAAACAACAGAGGGATGCTACAGTGGACTTCTGCAAAGAGAGGAGATATGTTGGGGTTAGTTGTCTCCTGCCTTTTCTAATATATGAACTGTGGATATCAAATAGACCTAGCAGGTGACAGATTCAAAACAGGAAAGAGACACTTCACTTAATGGATCACAAGTCCTTAAATTCCCGAACTGACTCTGCACCACTGAAGCATCACTAGATATCTTCCATATTCTTATGCAATAGAACTTGGAAGTTTCCAAAATTTCACTGGGAAAATTTGTATCCTTCCAAATATAAGAATAGGGGCTCTCCTAAGACTTGCAATCTTAGGGGAAGAAAGTTACTTTCATGTCCTAGGAGAAGATTGCTATTCTCAAGCTGTAACACGAAATAATTTCATTCCTCTCCTTTCCATTTTCTGAGTTTGTTTGTTAAAGGCTCTTATCATGTCAGCAAAATATACAAGGACCTGGAATTGAACCACTGTAGCAAGAGCTTCCCAAGAAAACTGGGGATAAATAGATAAGTTTTGTTTCTGTTGAACTTCAAGCAGGAGTCATTTTGGTAAACACAGATCTCCATAGAGAAAACATCCCTTTTAAGGGAGAACAGTATTAGATTACAGGGTATGTGACACCATTTTTCCACATTACAATTTAACGTTCACACAAGCTCTTCCTCACAGATGTGACATTTCGCCTGACACTTACTGCATGTCATGCACTGGCCTGAAGGCAGTAGGTGAAAGTGACATGGCATTTAAAGAAAATGTTCTCGACAGCGTTGTCATGATCTGCAATCACATGGAAATCACTGCCGTTTATTTACAGTGGCTTGGTTAAAGATCTGTACCCAGCCCAAGGGCACAAAGCAATGACCTAAAGTCTTAAATAGAATTCCACTTGAAATAAAATAAAACAAAGGAAATATGCCACAGTGATAATATTTGAAAGATCTGCCGAGTGGCAAAATAAACACTGCCTCTATTTATCTGGCTATCAATCCATGGAGAACATGAAGCATTTTGTCATTGCTGGAATGGTGGTACTCTTGAGTAACTTTGGGATCACTTAACTCACATACATGAGGACTTAGTGGGAAGACACCAGATCAAAACCACTCAATTTTTAACTTGGTGTTACAGTCAACACTGAGTAAATAACAATATTCCTTTCCTTTTCCCAGTGGTCGTCAGTCTAACTTACCTCAGAAATTCCAGCTATTCTCAATTTTAATGTAATATCCAAAATAATCTTGTAATGTGCACTAAGAAAGCATTTTTGATTATTTGCATATTTATAAAAGGAATTTACAAATAAGATGGATTTGTTTAAACAGCTACATTTTAAAGCATGCATGATGTTCTGTAAGGGTAGCTGGAGGACAGGATGTGTGGATTACAGCCATTTCCCTTTGTAGATGTGATAAATAGGCTTGGGAACCACATGCAACTGTCCCCACAGTACATTCTGCACAGAGGTTTGGAGGACAGAGAAGGAGTGGGTGTGTGGCATGCGCTCACACCTGCAGTGCCTGCTGCGTGCAGCACACCAGCCACATCCCTGCAGCGCACACAGTGCCAAGAGCTGTCCCTGTCAGCCTGTTGGAGGAGTAGTACCCACCTGGCAGAGCAAAGTGCCCATGGAGATGGGTCTTTGAACCGGCACTCAGGTACAGGATATGCTCCTACTCTCTCCTCTAGTACGTGCCTGATCCCATTGCCGAGTCAGACCTTTTCATTCACACAAGGAATACGAGCAAGTCTGATTTCAAAGGCTGTCCAAAGAACACCACAGATGCACCCATGATTGTGGGGAATTTTCTACTTAGTCCTCCTTCTTGGTCTTATTTCTGACTGCCTCGTAGACGGGTGTGAAGATGCTCACTCTTTTGCAGTAGAAAAACAGAAGCAGCCACTGATGTTCCTAACAACTACCCATACAGGTACATAAAATCAAATCAGAATAACAGGGCTGTTCCATCATTTTGTGTATCCTTGTGCTGCCTTTACCATGTGCTTCCACATTTTCAGTAAATGAGGTAGGTAGAAGTGCTTCAGATGCTCTCAGTCTGCCATGTGCACCACCTGCCATATACACCACTGAATACTGAACAGAAACGTTGTGGACAAAACAATAGATAAAACTCTCAGGGATTCAGTGCAGTGCTTAGTGGCAACGAAAAAACAAATCCGTGACATATAAATAGAAACACTGCTTATAATCTGGCAGAAATAATTTTAGCATGATTTCAAGTGGGCAGAAGTATGCAAACATGAACAATAAGCAGAGACATGAATATGCAGGGACTAGTATGAGGGGAAACAGTGACTGGAGTGGTGTCTGAGTACATTTTCAGGGGTTACAGAGAGGGTAATGGAGCAAATGGCCTGGTTCTCAGAGGAGACCTGCATGAGGAGTTCCAAAAGGACTCCATTTTACATCCATGGGTGAAAGAAAGAAAATTACCCAGAAACAAAGGATAATCTACTTAGCACTGTAATCCTGATGCCATGAACTCTTCCTGTAAATTCAGTGGCCTTTTGATGAAGCCCTTATGTTTCCAGAGCATGGAAAGGAAGAAGGAATGACCAGGAGAAACATCCTGAAAGGTGGCTTAGTTATCTGCTTGGAAGAGGTAAAGAAATGGTGAGGAATGAGGCCAGGGCAATGACCCTGTTGAATGTCTTGTCTTCTTTACATAGGTTTCTCATTAGAACCAAATCTCTGATCTGAAACAGTAGGAGTCAGCAGGATAAATGTACTGTAAGAAACACATTTTCGTCCAGCAGTTCAAAAGCCTCATTAAAAATGGTAAAGCTTAATCTGTCCTCTGTGGGCTGTAGCAGCAGACAGCACGGGTGGGGCCTCAGTGCAAGTCTTGGCTGCCTGTTTTTTTAGGGAGCTTGAATAAAGATATTTATTCTTGGAAGAAAATAGGTCAATTATTTTCTATGGCAACTGGAAAATAAACACACAAACTGGCAGCAAAACATCTATTCCCTTTTTTTTTTTTTTTCTTTAAAGACCAAGTAAAAGGTTACTTTGTAATATTCATTGCTAAACTATTTATTCAGTTAAATTCCATGTTGGCTTTTTACAGCCTTGCAGTCTGCATTGCTGGGAGCTGATGGAATGAGCCCCAAGAACTGCTGTGGAAGCTAAGCTTGAGCCTGAGGCTGAGCCTAAGCCAGACCCAGGCCACTGCTGACAGAGTGGGGAGAAATTTCACCTGGGTGCTCATGCAGCAGGAAATGCGAATCATGAGCACTGTCTCACTTCTAGCAGGATTTGTGTGTGCATCATTTGTATATAAATTAAATCTACATTCTAAAAATTGTCAGTACTACTGAGCTGTTGAGGTCAGATGGAAGATACTTATTTACATTCTTCCCTTGTCTCTGCAGAAGCCAGAACTACTTGATTTCAACACAGCATCCAGCCTGCGGTTCATTCACTTCTCTTAAGCTTGAGCCATTTTTGTTTCTGTAGGTGGCTTCTTCCTTCCAAAAGTCAGAGCATCCTCAGAGGGAGGAAAGGAGCCTCCTGGCTCCTTTCAAAAGAAAGCTGACCGACTTCTTCAGCATCTCTTCTTGCTTTAACAAAGGGGAGCGTTAGCCCCTCTGAGACTATTTTGGACTTTGGGTCATATATCTCTCTGTCAGCCTCTCTTCCTCTCGTCTTGTCAGTGGGTGACGTGCCATGCATTGATTGTGAGAAAGGATGGGTAACATTTACCACTAAGGTCTATACTTGTCAGCTGAGTCTCAAATTCTTGTTTCTTGTATAAACTTGGAGTAACCTAAAGGATCTGATTTGTGGTATTCACTTCAAACTTGGAGGCAATTGATGAAGCTTCACAGAAGTACAACTAATGTGGGAAGCTAGCCTGTTTTCTTCTTGGGATAACTCAGAGTTATTTCAGTTACTTCAAAACAAAAGGATCGAAATGGTGGACTACAGCTGAAGTCTAGTTTTATAAAATAGGAGTATCTTTGGACATCATGAAAAAGGGGCAGCAGTAGTGAAGTAGTAGGCACAAATACAAAAATATGAAAATTCTTAAAAATATCTTCACATTCCCCAGGAGCAGAGAAGAAAGCTTGCTGCTGCTACTAACAGCATGTTTTCATCTAATCAGCTGTTAGATCAGGATCTCTTTGGATCTGCCAGTTGGGAAGAAAAATTAGTAACAGATTCAATCCCATACCTTCTACACAACTTGATTTACAGGAGTGTACAAATCCTACTTTGAGTGCAGAAAAAAATTAACTTATGACAGCTTCTTCATTTACCCCTTCAAGGCTTTTTCTGCCAGAACCTTAATCCAAGAGTCACCTCTCCAGGCTCCCCACAAGCCTACACAGTAGTTCTGTTCATATTGATGAAGCTGCTTTTTCTCCCTCTTCCAGTGTGTGGTCTCACTCCTCATATCTCTGAGCCACATCACACACAGACACTCAAGCACACACACACGCACACACACTCCCATGCACTCACACAGACTTTTCCTAAAACCTCATGCAGTCAAAGTGTCTCTGCTCAGGGCATTCAAATTCCTCAGCAGCTTTGTCTTGCCTTTATTTTTTTTTGAGTATCTAAGAACGCAGAAAGGGCCAGAAAGAGAGCGAGAAAATTCCAGCCTTGATCCAGAGACTGTGTTAATAGGGTTCCTCAGCCCTGAAAGTGGGCAGATAGGGGGTTTAGTACCAGTTTTCTTGAAGTACTTTTCTCTCATCCAACAAAAAAAAAAGACTCCGGGATTAGCTTAGTTAGTTAAAACTTGGTACTAATAACACCAAGGTCACGGGTTCAATCCCCTGTATGGGCCATTCACTTAAGAGCTGGACTTGATGATCCTGGTGGGTCCCTTCCAACTCAGAATATTCTGTGATTTGTGACCTAATACAACTTAAATGAAAAGTGCACTGTTTCTTGCACCTTTGTGGTGTGCAGGAAAAGATTAGTCTTTTTTTTTTTTGTTTGAGTGCTTTAAACAAGGGGGCAGAATCAACACCTCTCCTTGCTTGCTCTAAATGACAGGGCACTATTACTCCCCAAGTTCCCAGAACAGCTCAGCAACTCAGCCCTCTCCTTAGAAACTGGACATGTGACACAGTAGAAATCCTTGAGCATATTTTTCAGAGAAGGTCTGTGAAGGGTCGTAGGTAAAGAGGCATGAAGAGCTGGGTAACGACAGAGCTACATTCCCAGATTATATTGCTTCTAAACATGTACGGTATCTGCATTTAGGTATCTAACTAACTTCTGATCTCCAGGTACTTTTGAGATTAAATATTTTGAGGCAGTAGGTTCCCTGGACCTCCTGCATGAAATTCCTGCCTGTATACAATATAGCTAAAGTTTAGAAAGTTTGTACAATGCCTTTCGTTCTGATATTGCTTTTCAGTCAAAATAGAGCTATTTACTTCAGTGATATTAATCTATATTTTTTCCATTGAAAATGAGTTAGAACTGAGCCCAGAAGCTGTGAGCCATTGGAGCATAACTCTAATAAACTCTTACCCTTGGATAATTTCAATAAGCAAAGATGTCAAAGGGTACTTATGTTTGGAGACCAAGACTGCTTTCACCATTTCTCTCCACTATAAATACTGCACAAACTTCTATTGGCATCTGTGTTAAAACATAAATGAGGCATGAAACTTTTTCTCAAACATCTCCTTTGCTGAAAAATTCTCAGAAAACTGTGAGTTTCTGTCTTCTCCTTTGTCATTTTTGTCATCAAAGTTTCCATATACCCCTGTTTCTTATTTTCCACCTGTGGAACTCACCAGAACCAGTGCTGTTTCCAGAGACAGTGCTACACACAAGTTTGCTTAAAGTAGAGTTAAGTGGAAAGACAGAAAAATTAGACAACCTAACTAACTCTTGCAGTTTCTAATGGCTCATATCCTATTTAAGTCATGACTGTCTTATGCCTTAGTAGGCATAAATTTCTTGGGCAAGAGAAGCATGAGATTTTTTCCCTTCTTGTTAGTTTTCATTATTTCTTCTCCTGCCAGGGCTCCACCACCCTTCCTATTCCCAGAACAGTAGTTTGGTGGCATCTCTGAGGAGTCTGAGAGAAGACAGGGAAAAACATTGTGCCAGAATAAGGAAGGAAGGGCTGCTAGCAAGTAGTGGGAGAAAAGAGGAGAGGAGTTAAGCTTTGTCACTACAGCTGGTTAGCACAGTCATGCAGCACTGGGGATAATCCAGTGTGCCATGTCCTGACTGCTCCAGAGTAGACTGCATGCTGGTGATGGAGGGTCAGGCCCTGTCCTCCTTCCCATTCCTGAGATGCCATTTTAGACGTGTAAAATGGCCTTCAAATATGGATAAAATTATACCTGAGAAAGAATATTTCATATCACAAATGAAAAATCTGGGGTTTCACACATGAAATGTGTATTTTAATGTTGAAAAACACCCCACAACTTCCTAAAGATTCAGAGTACTGGAGGGTTAATGAGTTACTCATCCTGACTGAAATTCTCCCTGCAGGCTTGTGTGAACAGTTTTAAACCTCTACACATATCGTCTTACAACATGTGAATTTTTATTCCCAAATACAAAGAAGAAGAATGAATGTGGCTTATTACTCACTTTAGTGAATAATTACCACACAGTGGTAACAAAAGGCATTTGGGGAAGACAATGCAAGTGACCACTAAGCCTATTTTTGGTCAGTGTATCTGCAGTATTGAATAAATGACTCCATTTGGTTTGATTCGCTGGTCTGCCACAGTGCTAAATGTTAGTTTGTTCCCAGCAGGTCCTTAATACCTTCTAAAGCAAAACTGGGATGTGGGATTGGACACTGTGGTGCCAAGTGAAAACCCAGGGCCAAATACTCTGTGCTGTGCTTGACTTTAGTCTCCTCAGGAAGGAATCTGCTCTTGTTTCCAAACAACCTGTCAAAAGCAGGCGCTGACACTGGTGTTGGGTTTGAGCAAGATGCTAACTAGTATTTGCAAGTGGAGACAGAGGAGAGAGGGAAAGGACGGAGTCGAAGTTTTGGTGATTCATAGCTGTCTATCATCCATCAGAAGCAACTTCCTGAGAACAGCGTTACAGGGTTATGTTTAACTTGGCTGAACTGACCACTCCATCAGGTCTCTATTTATTTGGATTCCCAGATGTTTTGATGAGATGCTAGAAGCCTCAGGAAATTAAAATGAGCAGTATTTTTGGAGCAAGAAACATCTTTTTGTAAGCTCTTCTACCAGCTTCTCCCCAAGCTCCTGAGAGAAGAAAGAGAACGTACAGTTGTCTGAGAGGGCTGCTGACGTTCAGTTGTTTTCTACATGTGAGGGCCTGTACTTGGATAAAGTAGAGACATCAGAGTCTACTCTTGAAAGGAAATAAGATGAAGTTCAATGGATTCATCAGATATTGCAGCAAAAAAAAAGCCATTTTGCTGTTAAATTGATCCATATTTATTTTCAGGCTCATGTAGCTTAAATCTAAATCACAAATTTTGTTTGGAAACTTTTTGCCAGCTAGTGCAGACAGGGTATATTTACAAACGAATTAGGAATACCACATACAGGAGGAAATTAACAGTAAGAAATAAAATTGGAATATTTGAGAAAACAGTAAATTTAAGGAAAAGAAAAACACTTAAACTCTGTTAATGAATATGCATAGTTTTTCTTCAGGGAACTGGAGAGTTAACTCATTTACAGATAACATGGTATTTTCCAAAAAACATTCTCTTACATGTGAGAGCGTTGATTTGGTGAAAAGAAGATTCGTATCTTATCAATGCCTTGTTTATATTGAACATTTATAGCTTTATGAGACTAACAGGGTGATTTATTAATGGTTCTGAAATACTGTAAACATTTCATCCAGAGCTACTACATACACTACATGGGATCTCTAGGATGTGACTAACTGAACTGGTATTTACATTTGTTAAGACAGAAGATACTGTTATTTTTCACATTCCTAGAAACATTACTAGATGTGGCAAGCAAAGAAAGGACAAATATTAAAGGGAGAACTAGAAGGATCAAACCTAATTATTACTCACAGTAATTTCTTATGAAGTCCTATCAGCCACATGGAAGAATGCATTCCCTCTTAATGTTATTGATTCTACACCCAGAAAGAAACCCATAAAATAGTCTTTCTTTCTTCCTTCCTTTTTTTTTTTTTTTTTTTTTTTTTTAAGGTGGCATCCAAGATTGGTCTAATTAGCAATAGGAGTCTGAAACCACACAAGAAAACAGCTGAAACAGAAGCTTAAAGCATTTTGGAAAAGAAGATAAAATTCCTCAATGTGCTTCCTTGTTTAAGACTGAAAACGGAATACCTAATTTGTGCCACAAATCTGTTTGCAACAAAGGTTTGTTTAGTCTCTTCTCTCAAAATGGTGGAAAATTGCAGTATTTAATTAGAGGAACAACCGCTTCTATAATACTTTGTCTGATTTGATCAAAACTTCTTACTATGTTCAGCACAGGGAAACAAAAAAATAACTGACAAGCGCCAATGCCATGGAAGGACATGTAGTAGCAAGTTGTAACTTGTTAGCGGAATAGGAGACCCTACTGTGTTCTCCTGTTGTAACAGTGAGCTGAAAGGTTTTCACAACTTGAATGACTATGTGCTTTAATATGCCAGAGGTACGAAGCATGTAGTCAGATGTTTCATTTGATAAACCGTCAATGCATTTCTCATTGTCCATTTCTTTGGTAGGAAAAATGACAAAGTGTGTGTGTGTGGACAGGAGAAGTAACAACCCTGATACCACTGTATTCGAACTAGCATCCCTGGAAGTGCTGACAATAAGTAAATTCTTCGTACTTTGTCATCTTTATCAGTCATCAGGCCCATCATTCACAATGAAAAGACATTCTTAGAAAGTGAAGTAACACAAAACATGTGAGACCCAGAGGGCTTTAAAGGAGCCTAGGTGGTCTGCTCACCTTCCCTGTACCACTTACCTCTCTGTTTTTTCACAATGTTGGCGGAAGATTCTGTTCTCTGGGGACATGACAGAGCAGACACACAGCTAGCATTTACTGAGGGTTAACGTGGCTGCAAAGGTCTGGAAGGAATATCTTGGGAAGAAGACAATGCGTAGCCTGAGAGAAAGAGGCCAACAATGTAGCTGAATGACACACTAGAGCTGAATTTGTTATTTTTTCACTGGGATTACTAACAGATTTAAATGCCCTGCATACACATGGTCCCCATGAATTTCTGTAAAACTACCTATACAGAGAAAGAGTTGGCTCTGACAAGCTTAAAACTTCACTCCAGCGTTATGATATTTAAATAATCGTTAGAATTTATTTGGAAAACATATATGGGTTTGTTTTAATATTTCTGTCCATGTGATAATCATTCCTACAGTTTTATTTTGCCTGTAGATACGTAAGATTGAGAGGGGAATAATCAAATGTAATCTAACAATGAAAGAGAGACTAATCTTCTACTCCTGTACAATTTCTAATTTCACTTCCACCTTGATGAAACAGTTATTAAACTAAAGATACTTTACTACGCAGAACTTTAAGAAATACGTGAAAATGATACAAAATAATATTCAGGTTTCATTGTGATGGCACCAGACAAAAGGAATAACTTAGTTGTCCATAAATCCTTAATTTCATCCCTTCATATCTATACAGTACCAATAATTAGAAACTGATGTATGGTTTTTTTCCCGCGGGACTTCTATTTCAGTCAGCATGATGTATCATTATATTTGTCAGTGACTTCTCTAAAAATCTCATTAGATCCTTGCTGGCCTTGAAAGACCCAAAACTATTGAAAAGAAGCTCATTTTTCCTGATTTTTCCCAGCAGCAGCCTGCAAAACCCTTTGTGAGATGGGCTTCTGAAGCCCAGAGTGGGGTCAAAATCTTTGCTGGAGCCTTCAATTTACGTCTAATTAAGTCTGTGAATAAGCAAACCTCACTTTTTGCCTGCCATAAATGCCATGTTCTTTGAGACTTTCAGTTGTCACAAATCCACTGTTGAAACCAGTGCTGAGCTTTGAATATCATCTTCAATAAAACATACCTCCCAGTATCTACTGGTAGAATGCATATAGCAGTTTTCAGCACTGATTATAGCTGTTATTCTCTTAAGACATTGTCAGCACTAACCTTTTCCCATTGTTGGGGCTTCCTTTCTGCTGCATCTTTACGTCTTTGATAATGGAGCAGCAGTGCTGCAATTATTTATACTAGGATTTTATACTCATGTGTTTAATACGGTAAACATGACACTCATTTATATACAATTTTAGATACAAAGTTGGTATTATACTTCTTCCATTCTTGCTCCTGATTGGAAATCTAATTGTAAGGATTCAACACTAATAAAATTAGTGCAATTGTCAGTGCTTTCAATTCTTAGTTTTTTTTAACAGTTCCGCAATTGCTTTAGTTCCCTCAGATTCTCAACTGCCACAATAAGGTTACTTAAAGACTGAAGATGTCTTCACTATAGAAAAAAACTGACAAAAATGTCATGCATTTCAGTTTTGAGGGGAAAATTTTTAAATGCAGATTTCAAATGCTGACAGCAAGAAACATTTCAAGAGAACCAGAAATCCATTAATACTTTTGGGTTATAATTTTTTTTTAAAAGCCAGTCTCAGTTTTGGGGGATCTGCCTCACATTTTATAAGGATGTTAGATACGTGACCTTCTATTGTGAACCATAAAGAATAAGAGAAAAATTAATTGAAAGACAACAGAAAAAAACCTTGAGAAATGTTAATGCAAGTTAGGAAAAGAATTCATCCTAGAGGAATAGGGCAAAAAACCCCTTTTATCACATTACTAGGAAGTAATATCTGGATTGCTGTAATGTCTGCTGTGGGCTCCCACTGGTTTCAGTCCCAAATGAACTCTTTTGTGCAACTATATGGGACAAGAGCTACAGTCTGGTAGGCAGCAGATTTTGAAAATGGCAAGCAGAGTTTTGCTCATTGCTCTTGAATTTATCATGTTTTCATTCCATTCAACATCACCAAACGAAGTGATGAATGACAGCTGCTTATATCCTACATTTAACTTTCTGTCATAAAGCTGATGACAGTGTAAGTAGAGTCACCTTGTGAGATATTAGACACCCATAGGTCCCCTACTAAATTATCTGTTTTTTTTCTGATCTCTAATTTGCCATCCAGCCAAGAACCGATTTTGCATCTTAGTGCTTGTCAGACAAGAACATGATGATGACTTCATGTTCTTTAATCTTCTCACTGACTTTACTAGGTGATACCAGAACCTTGCAGATACTTTTATAAGCCCTGAGAGCTCAAATATTCTTAAGATATCTGCTTTCGGACTGTGTCAGCAGACAAAATACAATGAAAGACTGAGAGAAGAAACCTCTAGTTTGTATAGTCCCCTAGCCAAAACTGGCTTTTTTATAATCTGAGACAATATCACCTTTCTGAAAGAAAAATCTGTAAGGATTGTCACAATTAATCTTTGGGCAGCACTTTTTAAAGCTTAGGGACTGCACCCCCACATCCCTGTGCAACTGAAGGGGTTAAGTCAAGGCTCTCTTTCCAGAAGACCCCTAGAATTTAATAGTAAGAGGTTCCATGAAGAAATGAGGTTAATAACCCAGAATCCAAAGAAAAAGAAGTGATCTGGAGGGATCTAATCTGGCATGATTGTGACAGAAGCAGCAACTTTACAGAGACACAGCCCGAAGCTAAGATTAATTAGTAGAGAGGAATATTTATCTGGCCCTAATGGCAAATAAATTAGATTGGACTGACATACTGTAACACAGATGCATAATTATCGTGTTGCCTAAAAAAGGAAAGAAAATTGCAAGAAACGTCAACTTTTCTGATAGCAAAAATTATAAAAAATAAACATGCATGGCATTACCGCTACAAAACCTTATTAACATTCTGTGTACTCTCAGCTCTGACGGTGTTCATGAAAAGTCAACAGTGGGGCTGGCAGCTGCATTACCCCCATTTCTAACCTGGCATTTTCAGGCATGCATTGCAACATAGTTCTGTTTCTTCATGTGTTGCATCTGATAGAATTAGAACCAGTTAACTCTTAGCCAGTGTATTTATTTCATGAGTTCCTCACCCTGTAGTACTCAGTGATAGTCAGGGAATGTCCTCTTTGATGTGCATTTATTGATGTCTCTCAGAAACATGGTGCGGTTTGTATGGCAAAGTCAGAGCATCAGTGGGAAGGGCATAGACCTCTCCTCTGAGCAATTTCTCCTTTCTGCAGCCTCACAGACAGAACTTGTCAAAGGCTGTTGCCAGAGCAACTGAAACCTCTCACAAAATAACATCTCTGATGTGACACAGCTGGGCCCCTGGAAGATAGAAAAGCAACTATATTTACATGGCTAGTGTTGAAGTAACTGGTTAAGAAAATGCCATGCTACGATAAACAGTAATAAGAAATGACAGTTTCATGGGTGGTGGGAACACCTCTTGTAATGCTGCTTTCCTGATAAATAGAAAAATAATCTACAAGACAGTGTTTGTGAGGAAGCTTTTAGGACAAATTCAGCCCTTTTCTCGATGGATGAAAAAAGCTCTTGATATTCTAAGACTAATGACTCAGCTATGGGACAAGTTCAAAGGACTGGCTGAAAAGCATCATGATATCCTCATCATCTTCCCTAGGCATCTGTCCAGGGAGCAAGAAGGGGCAAGAAACCAAGCTATGCAGAGCCTGAAGAACAGCAAGAGAAAAGAGGCTTTTGAGTCTTGAGGTTCAAGACTATGAGTCTACTTCGCTGCTTTTATGTAAATACTTAAAGTAATGCTTCCATGCAGGTTTCCTTTTGCTGTTTGATTTAGCATGCAGAGCAGCTTTTCAGTGAGGAAGCAAACCCCCTTCATTTTTCAGCAAGAGAAGATGAATTTAGGCTTATCAAATCTCTTTAGAAGTGACTGTAGGCTATCTGACAACAGAGAATCCCTTATTCATAATAAATACATCCTTCATCTAGTCATTGACTTTTTATTCTGTCTCTTTTTTTTTTTTTTTTTTTGGTGAAGGTGTTAAGAGAAGGTAAGAGAGAAAGAACATATATAAGCTGAGTTATAGCATATACAACAAGTTAAACGGCATCGAGTTTTTTAAACAAGCTATTTTCCATCCTCAGATCACGCAGCTTCCCCATATTTCTTATGCTGCGAGGCACATGAAGATATACAGGCAGCTACAGGCACTGGAACTTTAATACATTACATTCAGAAAAATGGTGTCATATTGGAAAGTGGCTGTGACTGAAGAGAATTTCCAGGGCAGCAAATGTAATTTCTCAGGTTTCTTGGAGTTGGAAACTGTGATAAAGAAAAGCTGTGTTGCTTACAAATGTCACTGACACCTATAGCCTCCTTGAGCTCTGATACGGAAGAAGATGAAGTAAAGAGTGGTAGGATTAGAAAGTGAACATTGACTTTTGCATTTATTTTTCTCATTGGGGATGTCAAACTGCAAGGTGCTGGGCTTACTGCCCGTTATTGGACCAGCCCTGTTGATTTCAGTGACCCTAATAATTTATTTAATTCCATCCCTGAAGATTTTGCTGGATTAGGCTGACAATGTTTGATATTTTACAGAATCAATTTCAGAGCTCTCTCACCAGTGTGTTGTTCTTCAGAAGATGTAACCAACACGATACTTATTTCAGATGAGTTCAGCTTTGGTTATGTTTCAAAGTCTCCTAACACCAGCTGCCATGACAATAATGTCATCTGAAGAAAAGTCTGCTCTTCTACTACTAAATCATCTATTCTTTATAGGAATAACTGTAAGAGGGGTTTTTTTGTGAGTTTAGCACTATATTATGCTAGCATCTGCCAAACTAATTAAAAAGTTTCCTTCTTCACTTTCACATCAGTACTCAGAGGCCTAACTAGAAGTAAAGAGAGATGGATTTTAATGGCACAGATGTGTTAATCAGGAGTCAGTCCATCAAAGTTAACTGGTTATATCAGGCCCAAACTGAATCAGCATTCTTGACTCAAAGGAATCAGTACAATACATTGAAAATCACATTAATAAGAGCTTCTGGGAACTTTATTCTGTATCAGATTTGTTCATCTAACCCATATTATATGCTCTCCACTTTATGTCATTGTTTCCTGTTTTCTCTCCTTCTTCTAAGTGGAAAATTCTTGTTTCCTTTAAAAGACAAGATTATCAGTATTTGAATTGCCTGCATAAGGTGTGCCTTTCCTGATATCCAGCTTACTTTCTTCAAGAATTAGGAAAAGAGATGTAGTTCACAACAAGACATTGAAAGAGAGTGCTCTAACATGGTAATTTCTTTATGGGATTGTGAGCCATTTCCATTTGAATCAACTTAATCTTATACAGTTTATATGTCTTTTAAAAATCACTGTTAGCAATGTTTGGATACAAATGTAAGCACAGAACAGACTGCATTTCAAAATGTCTGGAATCTAACTGCGAATACTGTTCTAAATAATGTTTCTGCTGTCCAGCCTCCAAGTGCCCCACCACTGCAGCACTCAAATTAGAGCATTTACTAAACTCATAATTTCTAGACATTTATTTGAAGAATCTTTGTGTCATTAATGTTGTTTCTATACTGATTATTTTTAAAGACTAGAGCTTTGGTCACTTTATTGCTCATTTATACGATACTATTAAAAACATCAAATGACTATTACATAAAGGAGACACTGTTTATCTTCATTTTCTCATTTCTCCACTCCTAACAAATAAAAGTCTATCCACTGTTAGTCAGCTTACATAAATTGAAAAAATAATTTCAGAAATAACTTCTCTTATCCAGAGGTTTGTTTTTATTGAGTTTTGGTGGTTTTTTTTTGCTTTTGTGTCCATAATGCCTTAGCTAAAATACAACAGCATAATAATGTGAAGGCACTTTCTAAATTATGAAAAAGTGTGTCAACCCTTTGACCTCATCCTTTCTGTGGATCCAGTGCAGCTATTTACTCATACAGTATTTCCTTAACTCAGGCAGAATGATTCAGACTTCCATGTATGCAAGGGCCAGAAATAAGAATGCTCTGGTGGCATTTCATAACTCTTCATTATCAAAGGGGAGATACACATATCTGCTAAGCCAGTTCTGAGAACAAATGCTGAGACAAGCACCAGGAATTTCCAGAGTCTGAATGGAAACCTTGTGTGTCTACCAAATATCTTGAGATAAACTCCTGAAGTACCTTTGATAATGTCATGGAATTAAATGGGAATTTGATTATTGACTTAAACGCAAACATGGCTTTGCTTCTGTGTTAATAAGCTAAACAGTGTGCAATCTGGTAGATGTCAGGGAGATCAAGGTCCTTCACAAAAGGACCTTTGAACTGTTTCCTCTGTCTTCAAGAGCTCCTTCAGACAACCTGACTGGGTGGAGAGGGGAGAAAATGCAGGCTCTCCTCATTTCCCACATTTTTCTCATAGTACAGTTGAAATAAACGATATTCTTTTGGGGGCCCTTCGTTATTAAAACTCTTTGTACCCTTCTCCCTGTTCTTTCATGACTCTCCTCCCTTTGCCCCAAAATTTCCTTTCCACTTTAAAATTACTTTGGCAGTTGGGATCTGAACATGGCCCAAAGCTTTTACTTTTCCAGCAGGTCATGAAGTCCTGTTTGCATTTATGGGGTGTTTTACTTTAAACAGAATATATGCAAGCATTGTAATATTTTCTGTCTTTGAAACACAAGACAACTTTTTTTTTTTTTTTTTGTGAGATCTTAATCATAACTTGGTTTCTTGGACAGAAATATTCACTAAGCCTTAAGCAACAGGAAGGGGCTTTTCTTTCACTCAGGCTGCTTCAGAATATTTCAAAGGCTATAGGAAATATTCTTCCAATGATTTATGCTCTATCTTAATTGTGCTGCACTATTTCCAAAACAATATTGAAAGATGTTCTTTTGCGGGTAGCTAGGAACAAAAATATCTTGTTTAACTTTGGAGCTATGTATACTTTCTTGGCAAAGATTAATTTGAGAGATGGAGAAAAGATAGCTGTTTTGCTCCAAGGAAGGGTTTTACTCTAGCAGATTGAATTTTGTTACTAGTACAAACTTTTTGTAGATCGAGTTCAGTTATAAGAAGCAAAACTGGAAGCACTGACATTTGTTTGGCTATTTCCCAGACTGTTGGTTTGACAGTTTTTTTCTAAGTCTTAGTCACGCAAGGCATCCTAGTGTTTGTCCTGTATTTCTTATTTTTGGAAAGGAAGCCAGTCTCAGGGTCTAATAAAACTCAGCATGGAAAAGGTGAGTAGCGAAGAAGAAAGACTTTTGCTGATCCTGGCTTCTTCTGACTTGTATGCTGGGCTTTTTTGTCTTTTTGTCTACTATTGCAACCCTGGGTATGAGAATAGAAATAAGACTCTTTCTAGAAGCCTGATGAAAGGAAAAAATTAATCTAAAACCACGCCTCCATCAGACCCAGTCTCAGCTTATGTGCAAAACCCTGGCAGCGAGGAGCACTGGCATGCCGAAGGAAGGGAGTTTTAAATACGATGTGGTGTTAGGAGAGCTGGGGGAATCTGAAGTTAACTGGCATTTAACATACGCTTCAAGTGGCTGGGAATTTTTCACTGAGTAAAAGTATTTTATGACAATTCATTCTATTTTTCTGAGTAGCCTCATGATGCAGGTTTTTTGTCTCAAGAGCACAGCAACTGTGGGATGTGGTGCTGGGGTTTTTAATTTTTTTTAAAAAGAATCTGGTAATATCTAGATTTGTCTAAATGAATACTTTCTTTCCCCTTTATTGTAGATCTTGAATGTGGCAGCTGAATTTGATTTAATAGAAATTAGAATTCATATGATAGGAGTCATGTTGCATCTCCTCTGCTTATGTTTTGTTCAACTTTCCTACAGCTATTTAAAATACCATATTATTATTATTCATTTCCGAGATCTTTTGGAGAGTTTGTAGGTTGACCTGAAGTGCAGGTTTACTTAAAAGTAAAGACAAAAAGTGACATACTGCAAATGTTCACAAATTACCACTATGACTTTTATTGGATAATTTTTGCATTCCTAGTATCTGTGCATCAGTTACGCTCAGCAAATCAAAGTGAACTGGAATTCCTATTATAATGACCTCTCTCATCCCTGGTGATGGTCAGTGCATCCTGCCCAGATGTGAACAGCTAACTTTCACCTACTGACAGTCACACTTATCTCCACATATATATGAATGCATCATGTTGTCATCAGAATTACTTTTATTCCAAAAGAAGTTTGTTCATTTGCCACAGCCATGCTTCCTGCTCCCCAAAATGTGAAACTGAGACACTTCTCTCACCACTTTTGCATTTGAAAGGACATTTCTACAGATGTGTGGGTTCTCTGTATGTCCCTTTTGAAATATGATCCCCCTTGCTGTTTACAAAGCACTTGTTACAAAAAAAGCAGATATTGATTTACCCATGAACACAGCTGGAACCACAGTAGCAAGCTTGTACTTGCTTTCAATTCTCAGATACTGTACTTGGTTGCAAAGTGGCTAGTTTTTTAGCTCAAAAGCTGTAGATGCTTTAAAATCGTCTATGGTGAACTTCTGGCAGACTCTGAAACTCTAATGCTCACAGATTTGTCCATCATATGTGCACAGGCAGACTACAAGGAAATAGAGAATATAAAATAAAAGAATACATAACCTCTTGAATATGTAACATGCAATAGTTCTGAGTTAAATGAACCTTATGAAACAGAATTGCTAGTAAGTTTGTGTGCCTCTACAGTTAGGGAAGACTCATTTTCCCTCCTCTTGTCTCGTTTTGGCTGTGCTAAGAAAAATCGGCCATACTTAAACCAAAGTGTGGCAGTTACAACTGAAATGTGGGCTTGTGCTGACAAACACACTTAAAGAGGTGTCAGATTGTGTTTACACTTATTTAACTGCAAATTTCTGTCTGTAGAAGAATTTAAATGTTTTCCATGTAGGTCTGGTTTTCTAGCCTAGACAAGCTGGAACCATTGCCCTCTCCAAAACAAATGTATTTTTTTCTAAATTTGACCTACTTTTAAGAATTTCCAATTAAACAGCTATTTGTCCTGTTACTGGTTTCAATCAAACCCCAAGCCAACATATTTATATTTCATAATGCTGTAACTGAAGATACTAAATTTTCTTTGTCTTTATTAAGTTGAACACAGCCTACTAATCTTAAGTTGTAGGGATACAAACCAGAACTGAAGTACCCAGAAATTGTTGATGCCCATGTAAATCAAAATTGGCAAGGTCTGCAGAGGTCTAGCTTTTGGGTTTGCTCCAAAACTATTAATATTGCAAAACAAACATCTTAGCTAGGAATCCTAAAGATGCTCAAATAATTAAACATTTAGAGAAAGGAAAAGCTGTACAAATATTTACTTTTGATTATTATTGTGGTACTTTCAGATCCAAGCCTCTAAACACTTAATAGATGTACTTAACTTCGGTGGGAGTACTTCCACTCCGTTAGTAGGGATATTCATAGGCTTAAAGTTAGACACAGATGTGTTTGCTGGGCTGGAACTTTATATTTTATATGATTGGTATACAATTCGCCTTCCAACAGTGGCTTTAAAGGTCGTTTCATAATAGGACTCCTGGGTAAACAAACTTAGAAATAATATATGGTCCTGGAAAAATTCTGAGTTCATAAATAATAGGATAGAGGATATTTTCAAATTTTGTAATAACTTTTCCATTGAGGCAGGTTTAAAGACTGTTTAAAAGAAACATAAAGCTTGATTTAAACACTGGAATATATTGCCAGAGGGATGGGAGTATATATTTACATTTTTATGAATTAGGTTTTACTGAATTATCTTATTTACTGCAATTTCATTTGCATTTGCAAGGGGCTTATTTTACAAATCACAAGAAGAGAAAGGACAATTCATGCCTAAGGGGGATTTTCACCTCCTGTGAAAATGTGTGATATATTTCCTGAATCTGAAATTTGGATGTGCTCACATGCTATACAAGAGAATTCAGTATGCTTGGGCCAAATTATCCTTGCTTTTTGCCCCTTACATTATTAGTAACACTGAAACAAAGTCTGTAAAACTCCATCAGGTCACAGTACCCCCTGCCCTGACAACAAGGACCAAATCTGGTGCAGAGCAGCAGTGCCCAGGACCCAGCAAAGCACTGCTCATAAAGCTGTAGTGAATGGGACAGGATGAAGGGGGCATAATCCCCTGACTGTGCTGTATGTGAATGCAGGATCTGGTCTAGAGCTTGCAATGCAGTGCTGAAAGCTAAAGGATGTGCCTGAGAAAGAGAAAAACCACAGGAAAATGACACCAAAGCCCTCTTTTATAGGACAGAGGATTACAGGCCAGCTGAGAGGGAGAGCAAAGCACTGGGCTGTAGAAGTATTTGGGAAGACAGGATGCGGAGCTAACATTAAGTCATCTTTTTGAGTAAGATTGGTTCCTTTTTTCTTTTTCTCAGATAATTTCTAATTTTAGGGTACTATTAAATTTAAAATTTTAGGACTCTTCTATGAGGTCAAGTGGAACATCTTTGTCTAGTTACAGACAGTACTAACAAATCTGAAAACCGATACCCGGGAAATATTTTTCCCCCACTTGAAAAAGTACTTGTGGAAAAACCATAAAATGGAAGAAGACAGAAAACCAGTAGGTTTTTAGAACGACAGAAATGCAAAAAAAATTATACAGCAAAGAAGATCTTCTCCATAGGTTTCATTAAACAATCCTGGCACAAAAAAGTGATAGTTTTCTGCCATATCCTCTGAGACTGCACGATAAGGAACCACTGGCGTATGCAATCTAATAAAAACAGAAGAGGTGTTTTAATGCAGCCAATACCTTATGTTTAGTAGGTAAGGTTTTCTACTGTAAGATTCAGAACAAATAAAAGTGCCAGATGACATAAACAGAATAGAATTTCTGTGTTTGTCTAGGGAAGGACTGCCTGAGCAATATAATGAGGCAATCATAAAACTTTTCCTCTAGGACCTCTTTCAAAGCACAAGAAGCACTCTGAGGTCGGAAAGAATAAGTTTAAAGAGGGTTAAATGCCATGCAATGCTTAGGAAATGACAGACAGTGTGGTCTAAATTAAACCCAACACTTCTCCAGTCTCTGGGGCATCACTAAATGGTGTGAAAATTGTTTAAAGCTACCTTACTGGTCAGTGTGCCAAACGCTGTACAGCTAGTTTCTTATGCTGTGAGTATATTTCTTGGCCACATACCCTAAGAGACAAAGGAACTGGACTCTGCATTGACACAGATCTACTGAACAAGCTTCTACTTTCCTCCAAGCCACTTCAGTGACGGGATGCAAACTTTGTCATGAATCTGTTCCAGATGTAGTCACTTGGTCGATGAAAGCTCTGAACACTGCACTCAGCATCTTTCTTCCTAAGATTGAATTAGTAATGTCATCCTCTAGGATTAATGAAACTGAAATCTAAACATGGTTTCTCTTTTAATAGACGTGTTCATCTTCTATCAGTAATTTTGTGACTCCCATAACAGAGTTTGTAGGATTTTTCCGCTTTCTGTCTAACAGAGATATATACATGTCTGTATTCACAAGTACCTTGTAATACCCACTATTTAATAAATTATTACTGGAAGATAATTATTTCAATCTCTTGGGGTGATGTATGATTAAAGACCTGTCATTCTATATAATTGGTTAACTATCATTCAAGGTGTAATGCCTGTGAAATCTGTAGAGTTCCTTCATTGACAAAGTCATCCCAATAACCTTTTGTTTTAATGTTTTTGCTGTAGCAAAACCTCACAAATTAGGGAGCAAGTGTATTTATTGGCTATATCTATAATAGCAATCAGTGCAATAGAATTGGATCTGCAGGATGAAACTTTGCAGAGGGCCAGTCTCAATACTGTGTTTCACATGCAGCACTAGTGTCATCCCACGGACTGAATGTTTATTAGCAGTTCAAATGCATTAGGTGTGCTCTTAGAGAATCTCCCTTCTAAGTTTAATCCAGAACGATTAAATTTGCATACTCCATAGCTTCTCCACGATACAAACCAAAGTGCACATCGGGGGCTATGAGGAGATTCACTTCATGAGTGCATTCCCGATCGGCGCTGAAGTGTTGATAGAGATGAACCTTAGCGTTCAGAGATGCAAAAAAACCAGGATTAACCACTCAAACCTTTGCAGCGTTTTGTGAGAGAGAGGTCTGAGACAGATCTGCATGAGCTAATTCTACCTAGAGATAAGTGATTCTTCTTGGGGTCCCAACAATATTGTGGTGTCCCTGAACTCATTAACTCACAGTTCTCATTAATACTCATTCTTCAACTAGTTTTTTCATTCTTCTCTCAACAACCTGTATGCTGCCATGGAGTCTAGACTGACATGACCACTGAATGACTATTACTGCCAGAATTACAGTTTTATTCAATATGTAGGTGGAAGAATCAGGTTCAAAAGGAGACATCACTGAGTTTTGTTAATGTGTGTGATCCAGTCATCAGCTGAACCTAGATCTGACTTCAACACTTATCTTTAAACATAAAACCATCTTTCTCTTTAATACAAGAAGAATCAATTATGACAGATCATAGTCATGCCTAATATACTTACTACAGTCCTGTAATTCAACTTTTACTTTCCAGTTACCACAAGATTTACAAGAGATAGACAACAACTACGAAGTAAATGAGTAGCTGCTTCACAAATTCTTCTTGTCTTTACTAAAGCTTCAGATGCCAGAATACTTTGGTATTACTTTCCTTTGCTTTTATGTTCTTCAAGATGTTTGAAAGGCTATTATGTTAAACACTATGAAAAAGCAGAGCTTGCAGAGGGAGGCAATATTTTACGTTAGATTACCTGATTTTTTTACGTTAGACCATTCAGAAAAAAAAGATAACCTTTGGGATCAGACTGTCTTCTCCAGGTCACTACAAGCATTGTTTTGAGCCCTAAACTTTGTTTTCCATGGCATTATAGCATTTTTAGAGAAGCAGAAGAGAATTGGTAGAGATTTCATGGTGAAATTCTTAGTAATGTGTACTTAATTTGAGTCACCATAGACATTTCTTAGTGGCCTAATTTTCAGCGAAAGGCAAATATTGATGATTCTGCTAAGATTTTCGTTTTCCATGACTATACAGAGCACTGATTTAGACACTTAATTCCACCAAAGAACCCACAGGGAAAAAAGTCATCTCAGGCTTGTGACAATATAAAGGATTAATGCAAACCCTGTGACTGACAGATCAATGAATGAATTAGAGTAAATGGAGATATATTAATCCTCAGCAGAACAGATTAGTTTCAAGTGATCTTACCTTAAAAAAGCCATGACTAGTAGAAAAACATAATTCAGATCAAGACATGATTTTTTTTAACATGCACAGTGATGTCTGCATGTATGTAGCTTTTTGAAGAAGAAGCAGAAAAGTAAGGTAAAATTAAGAAGAGGAAGAGGAAGGAGGAAGAAAGCAAAGGTGAAAATTAGGGAGTATCCTGCTGTGCCAATGAGATCAGATACAAAGCCATCATGTTTCCTGATTAAGGATTTAAAAATCCCCGCTGTTGACTATGGTAAAAGGCTACAATATGATTCTAATTTGTTAGGAGATACAAATAACAGTGTAGACAGATCAACAGTAATGCAACTAAATCATGGGTGGAAAACAACTGTGAAAAGAACGTGTCTAACAAGCTAACACATTGGGGGAAAATAATCTGAAGCATATGGAAATAATACTAGAAATGGAAAAGGACTATTTGTAAGGAAACAGTAATGCTGAAAGGAGTTCTGTAATAAAGAGAAGAGAGATTCTTTGTGTCACCAGAAACTTGATATAATTACTTACAAGAATAGACGTGATGTAGGCTCACTACCTTCACAACCTTCACAAGGTATCTTGATGGGGAAGATTTGCTGATCTGCCTGTCAAAGAAAGAAGGGGTATAAGCAGCCTAAAGAGATGAAAAACTATAAAACTCTAGGGCTAAACTACCTTACCTCATTCATATAAGTAGCCTTTTGAAATCAACAAGACAAAAACTGTGAGCAAGCCAGATGCAGTTAGACCTTCAAGAAGTATTTGTGTATAAAACTTATATTTCTTCGGGCGATGTGCTTCACTGAGTCACTGAACTGGGACCCAGAAATACTACGGATAATATTTCCAACTCCCTGGCTACAAAACCTTGAACATGCTCATTTCTCTGCATATTCCCATCTCTTTTTTTTTTTACTTATTTAGTTTGTCAATTCTTTGAGGCAGAAACTTATTCTTGCTGTGCAAACACACTCAGCCAAGGATACATTTCTGAAGGGAATTTCTGGGTACAGTTATCACATGTTACATATTCAAGATAACCTTTTAAACACATATTCATAGTACAGGTTACTTACCTTCACATCATCAGTTAGGTCTAAACTACCTTCATGTTACTTTGGGGTTTTTTTTTTGTTTTAGTCATATCAATACATTTTGAGAAAGTTTATGTTCCTCTGCGAGGGAGATATTTGGGTTAGCTGGATTTGAATAAAACATTGTAACTTCTGTCCTAAGCCAGAGCTGTAGCTTTCCACTGTAATTTTGTCTAGTATTCTATTATCAGTTCACTGTTACAAGTGAAATAGTATGTTGACACTAGTGCACTATGGATATATAGGCAAAAACCAAACTTTACCAGAAAGTTTATAAAGTTTAGGATTTCATTGTGAATGTCCCTAAAATATTGTGCTGATGCAATTCAATTAATTTTTTTTAACCAGGATTACCATATGGCCTGGACAGCTGTGGTTAGCACTAAGCAGCATAAAATACTGAATCCTGAAGCAAAAGATTGCTTTGTCAGCCAAAGGCATGAAGCATGGATTCCCAAAGAGCCTCAACAATGTATGAGATAATGGGATATAAATCTTTCAGAACAGCAAGTTGACATATGTGTAGACTAGTGTGTGTACTCCAAGCATTGTGAAAGGAACTAATTTCTTCAAAAGCCTATGTTTTGTTCTTAAAACACCATTTATGGCATGAAATCTTTTTCACGTCTTCTATCAGCAAGTTCATGAAATGTAATGCAACTGACCTTTACCATATAATGCACCACTGACAGCCTCCTAATCAAATGGTGGGTATTTGAAGATGGTTTTATTACACATCTTAAGCATTATTTGGGCAAAGACACAAAATTAGAAAAGTCAAAATATTTCAATTATATTTACAGTTTCAGATGCTTATGTATCAACCGTAGTGAGCCACTTACTCTCCTCACTTGGAGTCATGGTGGGGCTCACACTCTAACAAAAACTTCACTTGGTTTTAGGTCCATTTTCTTCTCTACTTTTGAGTGGCCCCATCACCACCTTACATTTCCTGCATGAATTTTCCCCTAACCCAGCTCTCTCCATCTAAGCCAAAATATAAACTTGTCCACACATCTTGCCTTCTAACATTTCTCATTTCCACTTACACAGAATATTTCCTAAACTGAACTGTTGGGGAAAGATTCTTCATACCATACAAGAAGGCTGGAATTGCACCAAAGGCCCTGAAGTATTGTATCTGGTGAGGAATCTGTTCCAGTGCTTAATCATTTTACAGCTGGGAAGTCTTCCCTTTGTGTCTGACCTGAATTCTCTGCACTGCAGTTTGAGCATATTTTATTTTTTCTTGACCTCCAATAAACAAGAAGAACAATTTGTTTCTAACCTTTCCACAGCAGTCTCTATGTACTTTAAGACTGTTCTCACATCTCTCCTCAGTTCTCCCTTCCCTAGACTAAACAAACCTCATCCTTTCAATCTCGGAGGTCAGATTTTCTAGGATTTTGATCATCCTTGCTGCTTCCCTCTGGTTCAAAGATTTCTTAAAAAGGGCTGCTCAAGCCTGAGCATAATGCTTCAGATGAGGTCTTGCCAGAGCTAACTGGGGGAGTTATGACACTTTTAAGGTATCCTACTCATTTTTGTGCATCCTTCATTATATTCAGTTTATGATCTACTAAATAGTCTAATCATTTTGCTGAGAAAGGCCTTTTAACTATTTGTTCTCCATTTTTTATCATGCAAATAATTTCTTTCGATGTACTGCTTTGTGCTTGTCCTTATTGAAACATAATTTACACACTTAGTATTTTAATAAAATGAAATACTTTTCCCCCAAACATCTAAGACACTACTGAAAATAGTGAAAATATTGATTTCGGAAAAGACTTTTCTAAACATGCTTAATACAGTCATCTACTCTGACAGAGCAATATTAGTAAGTATCCTTTGAGTACAACTTTCTAACCAGTTTTCCAGTCATCATATTATAAGATTTACTTTACCATATATTCCTGAGTTGCTTATATCATCTAAGACCAAATTAATATAGCCATTTACTATTTCTCCGATGTCCACATGGCAAATTATCATGTTATAGGAGGAAATTGGATTAGTACTATGTCACTTGTTCTTTATAAGCTCTCACTGCTCTTTACGTATTACCCTGCAGCCTTCTGGAAGTTACAAATACAGTGCTTAAATACCTGGTTTGATATTTTTCTGAGAATTGAAGATCGGTCAACCTATGACTTTTTTCAAGAGGAACATTACATTTCTTTTTCCATGAAACTGGGGAAAATGACAAAAGGCTGCCTTTGAAGAATCAGGATCAGTACTAGAGATGTTGACAGAAGGGCACAGATGGCAAAAATATTGGCAAGGGTTGTAGTACTGAAGACTTTCCAGTTGACACTGCTACAAGTTTGAGACACATAGAAATTACATCATAGAAAATACACTTCACTCCTTGTCTGCCCACCCACAGCTGAACATGCTTGACACATCTGAACTCCCCTATCACTTCCTATCATAGAGTAAGAGAATCATAGAATCATTAATGTTGCAAAATACCTCCAATGATTATCAAGTCCAACCTTCTTCTTTATAACATTCACCCAAATAACTGGTGTTTTAAGCTATACTTTACGGAGTCTGAGCACCTTTCTTAATGGGATCCTAATGAACTGGCATGTCCTGATGCAAAACACCATGAATCTTCACAAGTGCAAGTCATTCTTACTTGTACGGATAATCAATGTCTCTCAATGCCAGCTCCCCAGCTGGCCTCATGCTGCATGGTTCCTCCCTTTCACCACTACATAACACTGGTGCTATGTGCTTATTATTTTTTCTGTGCATTTTTCCTCATCATTCTGATAACATTGTTTTCATTCTTTATGTCGTGCTCCAGCTTCCCTCTTCCCAGCCACATGAAACTGTGTGATAAACCAAAAAGAGGCAGCAGTGAATCACCCCTAGCAGCTATGCTCACCCCTCTTCTAAAATCGGTTTTGAAAGTGGCTGTGAGCATGCAACAACTTCCCTGTCTCTTACTGATGTGGGTGACATGTGGACTTGCAGCCAGGCACCACCGGCCTGCCTGGATATACCTGTGTTGTTTTAACTCACTTTGGCACACAGGAGCTTGCATGCTGTATTAGGCACTATCCCATCGTGTGTGGGGCCATGTTTTCAGGTTCACTGTGTGCACAGCCAGTGAATTTGGTTTCAAAGACAGCCCCGTTGCTCTGCCCAGCTGACAGCATAGGTATGTCTAATGGTTTCCTTGTGGCATTTGAATGTGCTGTTGTACCTCATTTGAAAGCCTATGTATGGAAGAATTCAGACCCAGGTCACATCAAATTACTGTTATGAGTGTCTGAGTAACCACAGAAACAAAAAGCCATACACATTAATTAAAATATGGACCAGACATATAATGTGACTTCAAAAAAAATCATTAATGATCACATTACTTTATCTTCTACCTAAATGGTTTTCTTCTTGAATGCTTTCCAAATAATAAACCTTTATTTGATGAAGAATGTGCCTGGGTTTCTGGTTTTTTTTAAGGGAGAGATGGAGACCAGTTGTTGATTTTTATCACAGAATATTCTGAGTTGGAAGGGACCCACAAGGATCATCTAGTCCGATTCATAAGTGAATGGCCCCTACAGGGATCAAACCCACAATCTTTGCATTATTAGCACTGAGCTCCAACTGAGCTAATCTCAGGGTCTTAAACAGGATGCGTGTATTAAATATCTACATCTCCATCCTCATAGATGGTGCTGTGCTAGAATGAGTTATACCAGGCTGGAGTCAGGAGGGTAATAACATAAGATCTGCTATTGGCCGAAGAAAATAAGCAAAATCCTCATAGAATCAAAACAATTTCATAAATGGGAACAAAAGAGAAGAAGTTGTGAGGAACATACTACTTATTTGATTCCTTGGCCATCTGAAAAATTTGAATGGCTAATAGAACTTCACTACTTACACAGCCAAAAGTCTAAGTATGAAAGTTATAAAGAAATCTTTTAGACTTGCCTGTGCAACCAAAGAGAACTTGTGTAGAAATAAGATGCAAAGATTTAACAGTAAAGATGGTGTGCTCTGCTTTTCTCAATATGTAACCAATTTTTTTTCTGACGTATATTTTCTAGCAAGCATGTCAGAATTCAACTTTTACTTAGTTTTGGTACTACAGAGAGGTGCTTATCTCAATACAAGGACAACCCAGAGAGTGTATAGTGAAGCGGACTTTGGTACTTAATTATTGTTCCTTGTCCATTCTTTCAGAGACCCTCTGAGACAATGGAATGTTCTCTGCCTTGAGTTACAACTTTTCCTCTTCAGTTTTGCATCGTATCAGAGGGAATTTTCCAGTTCTTTTTGTGTTTTCTTATCTGGTTCCAGGCTTTCCTAATCAAAGACTTCAGTAGTCTGCCGTATTTCTCAAATGCATGAGAAATGTATTAGTATGCTCAAGCTCTTTGCTACAACTATGTCCATGTATAATGTGCTCCCACTGGACCTACTCTTACATTTTTGTACTGACAGAAAAAATAAATTGAGCAACTGCACCTCTTAATTGGTAACCTTTGGACTGCTCAGCTTTATGCATGTATTGATACTGTGTCCAAGAATGCAGCTGAGGATTGGATTGCTTGCAAAATAGAGTAACCTTTTCGAGTCCCCAGAATTCCAGATTACAAGATATGCTTACTTGCCTAGAGGCTGAAGTTAACTTGTTACTTGAGTTAATCTGTTGACAAAATAACTCAACCCACCTTACAGTATGATATATTATTCCCTCAGAACAGAGGGAAAAGAAAGTAAAGACATTGGGAAGCTTGTTTATAGGCCAACTCTAACATGAGTCATTAAATAGGAGAAAGTGACACATATAACCCTATCTCAGCCATTCAATCAATATGAAATTGCACTCAGAATTAGAGTCTGTGAACGAGCAAGGCTCATTCAGCCGTTCTCCTTATCATGGGTTTGGGAAATAGCAAGACTGGTTTTTTTCCAAAAGCCTATGCCAACATCTGTTTTATAAAAGTATTTTTTAAATTTTTTTTTTGATCCGTTTAATCACTTTTGTTGCTCCTCTCAGTCCTAACAACCCAAAGGAACAAGTAGCTTAACTGAGCTTTCAAGGCTAAAACTAAATGAGGGATCCTTCAGTGTCTTCCGCAGTTCTGTTTTAAGAATGGTGCAGAATATCTCTCTATCCTCACCTTGCCTTCCCAGGCTTTACAGAAGACTTCCATAGCAATGCCTATTAGATGGCAAAGAAGAAGTGAATAAAGGTAAAAGGCAGGAGAAAATCAGCAACAAAATGAGATCAATGAGGGAAGGGGCAGACAAAAACTGTATCTAGATAGAGATTCCTTTCAGCAGGTGAACTCAGATTTTCAGATTAAGTGCTGCAAAATCATGTCTGTATCTTTTATCTTCTTACCTAGCTATCAAGATAGCCACTGACAGAGAGAACAGTCCACTTCCCCAGCCTTTGGTATCTCCACAGTACATTGTTGACCTGTATTCCTGATGCTCCTTTAGCAGGGAAAGGTGTTATTTACGGAGTGATATATGTAACACTTTTTATGCAGAAATTTTTTTTTCAAAAACAATTAGACACGACAGCATTGTTGCAGAACATAGATTGCTACGAGAACAGGCTACTTGCAAGCACATTACTCCCATTTCATGTTGATCCTAGGCCTGAACAAAAGATGTGAGAATGTAGGAAGCACTATTTCCAAGCTGTTAATTCATTGTCTGTGAGCAATGAGAGCAATTATGTCAGACTTCCACGTGAATAAAGCGTGATCCAGATACACTTCTGATCCCATCGGTTCTCTCTATGTGCAGTATGAGAACAACGTTCTTGAGTGTTAATCCAGTTTTCCCAGTCAGCCAGCCCACAGGTGGGGGTTCAGGAGTCAAAAAAGGCTTTAGCAAAAACACAAAATTGTTTAAGACTCAGAGGCTGAGCTGCCAAGAGCAACCAGCATTTGCTGGGCAAAGGAAAAACAGTGCTGAGGAAAGAAATTCAGAATGAGAAAAAGGAGGAGGGGAACACTAAAGAACTAAAGAAATTATATATTTTTATGTGACTAAAACAAATGGCTGAAGGTACAAGCTCCTGAGATCTATTGAGAGCTTTCCTAAAAATAGACCTAGTCTCTCTCCTTGTGCAAGTTCCCAGTGCTATAATTCCCACTGTACCACTTACCTATGTAGCAAGCGTGCTGAAAGGCTTTAAATACTTGGAAGGAAATTATCTGATGTGTGCCAAATTTTATCATTATTAGAAGAGATTAGACACTGCAGGTAAAACTCATCTTTCTCCTTCAGATTGTGTCCCTGGAAGTGCTCTCCAGTTGTGCTGAGCTCACCAAATGACTTTCTCCATGGCCCATCACTTCCACTGATCTATAGCAGCTTTGTGGTTAAGGCACTCCAGAGCCATTTCTTATCTCTCTGCCACTGACTCCTGCTGAGAAAACACAAATTTCTCTGTGCCTTAACTCCTGATTTATAGAATGAAATGTTCCTAGCAAACGCATTACCAAGATCAGCCCATCTATGATGTGTTCACACAGTTCACATAGACTTGTACTTAGGGGAAAAAAAGTTCTGACATAAACAATGTGTTTGTGAGGCAGGAAAAGTAGATTCTCAATCTTTTGCTCCTGTCCAGCACCTACATTCCTCATTACCAGCACAGATGATATCTATATCTAAAATTTCATGAGAGTGCATTAAAAAAAAACCCTGGACAAGACTAACACATACCAGAGACTGAAGTAATATGCACAATTATCTTGTTGGAAAAGAAAAAATAAACACAATTATCTGAATAAAACCAGAACTTACAATACTTAGATAGGAGACATACCAGTTTTGATTTGAATGAGTTACCAATTCAGTGCTCGTATATCTACTTAAGCTGTCAAAACATTACATGCCATGGAATACATTATATATATTAGATGGGTCAGATTTAGGCCACTTCCTTCCCACATACAAAAATCAGAGGTGGTTAAGTAGGGCACAGAGTTTAAGCTTGTTCGTGGCCTCCCATAGTCCTACTCTCAACAATTCCTGTTGTAGGAGCCAAAAAGAGAACAGAAGGAATCAGGAGGAATAATTTATATTTTTTGTTTTATTACTGCCTATCAGCCTGATGCTCTAAATGCTTTCCTTGGACAGAAGTCCTTAAACAGCCAAGCATGACATGGAGCAGATGACTTAATCATTTGATTACATCTCTCACTCTCCAGAAGTTGCCTGAGATTTTCACGCACTTACTGCATGTTGTTGCAGTCTCTCTACTACTCTGTCACCCCCCACATCAGAAGTATTGGATTGACCTATCTACTGCTCTGCAGTTTGCAAACCCGCTGTCTATTGCATGTGAGTTGTGGAAAAGGGAGGAGACTGGGATGCTCGGAAGCAGATGCAAATTAGCTCTCAACAGAGCTCTGTGTTGAAAATAGTAATATAAGAAGTACCCTACTGTGCTGGACCAGCATTCTGCCTTCACCAGTGTCTAGGAGACGCTATTCAGGGACAGCATGCACTCTTGGCCACTATCTCCCTAATATTCCTCCGATGCCTACAGTAATTGATTAAGGAATTCTTTTTTATTTTCTTTAATGTAGTATTAGACTTGTTTCCCAGAATTTCTAATTCCTCGTATCCTCTGCTGAAACTGTCTCCAAAATTTGCAGAAACAAATTTCAGGATGATGAAGGGTTCAGTGAGTTAGTAGCTCTGCATTCACTTTATTGACTGCCTTCTCATTTCTCACTGGGAGTCCTCCACTCAGAGTTTAGGATTTAGCCCTTTAAGTCTCTCATTTTAATACGAGTACTTGACATCCTTAGTCACTTATCCTGCTTTTCTCTGCACCTTTTCAAAATCCACTATGAATTCTTGTGATGTGAGGATCAAAATCCAGATAATGCCCAAGATGTGTGAGATTTTGTACTGCAGCATAATTATGCTTTCTCTACGTCCTCAGTGCCCTTTCTGATGAAGTTTGACCTTTTTTCTTCCTTTTGACTGCTACTGTATCATAACTTAATGACTTCAGAGAACCTCTGGTGATGATTGTTAGCTCTCTTCCCTGAGATGTAACTGCCAGTTACAAGTTCAGAATCCCACAAGCACGATTTAGACTATTTTTCCTCAAAATAAATTACTTCTCATTTTTTACACTGACATTAATTTGCTAGTTTTTTGTCCGCTCACTCAGCTTTGTGAGGTCTTTCTGGAAAACAGACCTACCAAAGGCACATCTGTCACTTGCAACTGCAATATGCAACGGTGTAAGATCCCTCATGTGACTGGAGCACCTCCAGCACACAAAGCTCTTTGCAGATACCCTGCAAGGAGGTGTCTCAGCACAAGGCAACATCTATTCTCCCACCTGAATAGGCTCTCAGGTGCTGGCAGAGCAGGAAGTTGAAACACCTGCATGCTCAGCAGGGATTGTATGTTTGCATGACTGTGAGAGTGTTCTTCAGCCATTTCCGAAATGACTAAAATATAAAATGCTTGAATTTGAGCAGTGATTTAATCTTTGGGATCAAAAAAAGGGAAAGAATTTCCTTGCCTGAACAGCTATGAAAATTTTGCAGCCCAGTGAAGAGTTCACATACCTTCTCTTTCGCTGGCTTCTGTGTGCAGTGACAACTGGTCTATCAGCTCCTTTGACTATTCAGTTTATTTTTTCAGTCCTTTGGGATCCATCTTTCATGTCAGGCTATTCTTATCTACAGGGACATCAGAAACACCAATTCCCCTGCCGTGTCCATTAGGATTCAGAACACAGAAAGATAAAGGAACATACTTTACATCCTATCATGGATTTAAATAACATTGTAGCATCATATCAGGCAGGCAAATTAATTTCAACTAATGCCAAAGCCAGATAACTGCTTTCAAAATTTCCCCAATATACAACAGATTTAGCAACGAAAAGTAGTGAATAAAGATTTGTAACTGGCCAGGGAAGACCCGGCCAGGGAATGTCAGAGGCAGCAGACATGTCAGAATCCGTAAGAATCATGCAAAGATCTGTTGGATTCAGAGTGGCAAACACTCTTTGGACTCTTGAATTTAGGAGCTAAAATAATAGTAAAGTAAAATAAAAGTCTTTTTTTTTGATGGTCTGTGCTTTATGTGCTGCATGAATATTGCTTCCTTTTATCCATTCTTTATTTCCAACACTTGTACTGAAATGAAATGCTTAAGAAACAGACATACTTCACAAGCTGCCATCAGTAATGCGTGTGAAAGACAGTTCAATCTTCAGTGCTCTCCTACAATGTGGAACTTATTGGTTCATCATCTTCACGGTGTTTGTCTTTTGTTTAAAAAGCCACTGAAATAAGACTATACCATAAAAGACAAATCATACATTCTGCCTCAGGTGGCCACTCTTGGAATCCCTCTCCCAGGATGACTTAGTCCATACTTTAAATTAGCATTCCCTGGAAAAAATTAGCTGTTTCCTCATAGATCCTGTCTCTGCATGCCAGCAGCTTTCACTTAAACCTTTCTCAGCAGGGTGGCCACCTGCTTCCAGGGCAGGGTCCCTCAGTCAAACAGTGTCAGCCTCTTACAGGACTGAAATAACCTAGTCTTATTTCCTGGCTGTGACATATGGGGGAGAGGCTGAGTGAGCTGGGACTGTTCAGCCAGGGGAAAAGATGGCTCAGGGGGATCCTCTCAGTGTGTGTAACTATACGGTGGTGGGGAGCAAAGAATACAGAGCTGAGCTTCTCAATGGCGCCCAGTGAAAGGACAAGAGGACGCATTTTGAAATACAGAAAATACCATTTAAACATAGAAAAAAGGTCTTTACACTGTAAGGCTGTTGTAACACTGGAAGAGGTTGCCAAGGAAGATTGTGGAGTCGATATCCTTGGGCATAATCGAAAACTCAATGGAACTTTGCCCTAAGCAACCTGCTTTAGCTGACCCTGTTCTGAGCAGGGGGGCTTAGACTAAACAACTGCTAAAGGCCCCTTCTCTATGATTCTGTGTGAACATCCCCAGGCTTGCAAACACTAAACTCATTGCACTACTTTTTTGCAGATTTGTCACAGGATGTACAAGGGTTTGAACACAACTCTTGAGCACGTGTGTTGGAGTAGGATGTATTTACACTGAGACAACTCAGGAAGAGAAGAGCAATAAACTTGAAACACACGGGTGTAATTTATGTTTAGACATTTGTCTCTGTCATATGCTGTAAGGCTGGCTCTCCACCGGGAATTATAAGGCAAAATCCCCCAGAATCAGCATAATAACCATAAAAGACCATGCCTCAGAAAGGAACTTGCAAATACATTTGCCTACAAATTTTAGTGGAACTTGTTTAAGCACACTGCTGTAAAATTCACCAACATTAACAGGCACTTCACCTCTACAGTAGGCTGACCTACTTAATTATACTAATACCTTTTAAGAGATTTATTCCTCTCCTGAGGTATGCATTTTCCCTGGTGTTTTAGGAAAGTCTATGACAGACATTATGATGTGTTAAGTGAACTGCTAAAGATTCCAAATAGTCTCAGATAACAAAGGACACTTTTTCTTTAATGTGCTTTAGAGGAGTAAATATAGCCGGAAATTTAAGAGCACAAGTTGAAGTGTTTATGAAGTTGTACATGAGCTGTTTGGTTGTAACAATGCTTGACTGTGACTTAGTGGTCTTATGTGCAAAACTTTTTGTCTTGTTTTTTTATGGCACTAGTCAATTTATAGTGCTGTGCCCAGTACCGTGGGTTAAAGCATCATGCTACAAAACTGATAACCACCTTTTGTTGTTCCATATGGCAGCCAGGCTTCTTAGGTAGTTCTAGGAATCACTTTCCACAAGTATGTGTACAGACACGTATCAGCCTCATTCACCCATCTTGAGGTAACAGGAAGTGTTTAGACCAAAAGAAATCCCTTTGGAGAGACTTCAATTGCCTAACCAAACCCATTAGCTATTAATTTCCATAAGAATGCAAAGATGTAAGCAGAGTACAAATATTGCTAATAAATAAACCAGAGCTTACTTCTCCATCTGATAATGATGAAAACAGTTGTCTTTCTAGCATGACCAAGGTTAGATGAGTTCAGCACCTGTTGTAGCAAAATGTCTCAACTATTGAGTGTGTTTTTCTACAGCAGGTGTTGAACTCCCTCGACCTTATTGGCATCAGCCGGACAAATGGACAACTGTTCTTTCCCAACAAAGAGCATGTGTGTGATCCTGACATACAGTAGGTTCTGTGAGTTTGAGAAAGCCTAAGAGTAAACTCTGAAGTTTGCAGCTTAATAATCTCAATAAAGTGGAAATCAGTCCTGAACTAAACCCCATCTCCAAGCTAAACTTGAACATTAAAAGGTTTGTAATTGATTATTTTGTATGATGCCTCTTACAAGGACATCAGTTCTTATTTTATCTTTTTTTTCAGCCACTCAGCAACCTATAGCTGACCTCTGCCTTAAACATCTCCAGATGCACTTGTTTTTCAACTTCAGTTACTTCTGAAACGCTTGGCACCCCAACCTCTGTAATACCATTCAGCACAGGGCTGTTACTTTCTGTAAGATGCCTTTCTTGGACATTTATATTAGATAGGCTTTCCTTATTTCATACCAGCTGCTCCAGGAAAAGTAAGTGCATTTTCCCATTTTGTAATGCATTGGTGGTGTGAAAATTGCATACCGAGTAAGAAGACTTATCTGTGTAGATGTTTTCCTTCTGATTTAGGTTTTATTTCCTCCAAAATCATAATTGAGTTATCCTTTTCCAGAGGGAAAATATACTATTCCATATAATGGTTTCCAGTGGAAGTTAATAACAGTGTGGTTCACAAGGCTTTACCCTTTTACTTTTTTTGTGATTTTGGGATGTCTGGTTCAAAGGACCAAACAGTTGTGCCTCCCATTTAGAGAGTACCAAATTGTACTGGAAAAAAATGCATTTGAAAAGTCTGTGGTTGGATGCAATCATGAAATAGGGATCATTTAAACTTGTTTTCAAATCATTAAAATTGATTAGCATTTATATTTGAGTATGAGATTAGAAGAACAGCAAAATGTACAGCAGTGCATGATAATGGTCACATACTGACATAATAGAAAATATATCTAAACACAAGTGCTCCTAAGATATTACAATAATAGAAATTCTGTTCCCAAAGCAAATAGGATACCACTTGATATACGGAAATAAAGCAATTTTAGTTCTTTCGTTTAATTTCCTGAATGCCCGCTGTGAGCCATATCTAAAAATTGGTTCATTCAGAAAAGAGATTACCATGAGCAGACAATTACTTTCATACTCTTCAATTTAAAAAGGGGGTATAAAGTTAGTTCAGTATACGGGCTGTCTGTTCCCAGGACTTTTCAAGATGTGCATCATGTGAAAAAATGAAATTATTTCCTACTTTGATTATGTTCAGAAACAAAGAAGACAAAACAGCCTTATAGTTTGAATACTGAACAGGAATTTGGGACTCAATATAGCTTGCACAAATAAATGTCTACTTGCTTTTAGAGTTAGCACCTGTGAACTGGAAAAGGTTACTAAGTTTTCCTGAAAAGAGATATAGAGATATAGATATAAATATAGATAGATATAGATTTAGATATCTCCAACTTTTCCCCATCTTTTTACTTTCTGTCATAAGAGCTAACTGCTTTGGAAGGGAGATAATTTCTCTTCATGACAGAGAACTAATTGTTCTATAATTACTTCTACATGTAGAAGTAATTACTTTTAAGTGGAAACATGCAAAAATATAAGTAGACTACAAAAGAAAAGCAATGCATGTGTTAATGTGGTGTACTCCAGCAATTTGTCATGCAAGTGAGATTGTTATTTTCCTCCTTTTTTTCAATCAGCTTTCTGGTTTTGCATCCACAGTGTGAGGTCCAAACACGTGGTGGTCTTCCTCTGTGCCACAGGAGCAGGGCTGCTGCACTTGTAGTCAGAACATTCACATACTCCCTGTCCTCTCCTATTACATGTGTGGCTTATCCTGGTCCTGTCCTTGCTACCAGACCGTCTCGTTTCAGGTCCATCAGCTGCACTCCTGAACCACAGCGCCTCACGTGATAGGACCCAGGTTAGCTAGTTCTGACATGCAGAGCACGTGAACACCCCATATGGCAAATGCTTCAGCTTGCAGTACCAGAAAGGATTGTATTTATATGTTCCTACAAAGCCAGCTTGATCTCATGGTCTGTTTGGTACGTTTTTGCAATGAAACCACCCAACCTGTGTTTAACTGAGGCTGAACAACAGAGCCATTAGCTCAGGCAAGGAGTAGTCAGTGAATCTTTTTAGTAGGAAAAGAAGTTCTTACAGTAAGATGCTGCTCTGGCCTTTCTTGCTCCACTTCAGTGGAATTCACTGATGTGTTAGTGAAGATGTCTGCCAGATAGCAGTCCTAGTCTTGGAGGAGTTGAATCTGTCCCTGACAGGTCAGCATGGAGCTCGCTTCTTCATTTCAATGAAAATAGCCTTTTCTTTCCCTGAAAAATTCATGCTCAGGATTACTCCTGGTTGCCTCTCTGAGAGAAAGTCCAGTCTCCATCCTAGTTGAAAAATTAATCTATTATTTTTTTCTGCCTAAAGTACTCTTGCATGTTCTATATAATCCATATATCTCTTAAAATTATCTAGACAGGACGAAAAACAAACAGAATTTTTCCTGTCTTCTGAAATCTGTGTTTAAAGGCTTGTAAAGGGTCAGTTATCTCTGCACAAAGATGTTAAAATCTGTTAAGCATCAGTAAGGCAGAGCAGCACAGTATGATCTGAATCTCCATTACAGCTCAGATGGTACCAGCGACCTCTCTGTAGGGTGTTTTCATCTCTGCAAATTGCAGAGCTGCCATCTGGACTCCATTCACCCTCTCTGTAAAAACGCTACACAAATACAGATACTTTTAGGCACAAGACTGCTCTGTCATGTAAGAGTCCTTCTGTCTTGATTCATTTAAAGGACCTCAGAGCACTTCTCCAGCTACACAGCGGTGTGCTGGCTGTGCTGCCTGAAGTCACATACTGTGTGAATACATGTATAAGCACTCCGAGAAAAAGAGATTTTCCTGGTAAATGAGATTTTCTCGGTTTGTGTTGCCTGCGGGCAACTTGCAGCTTTCTCCTCACCCTTTCTCTTCTGGGTCCCTGGAAGTGTGCCAGACTTATGGAGCCCAGAGGACCAGCTCAGGCCCATAGCATTGCTTACATGCATAGCCTGGCTTTCTCGAGAGGATAGCTGAGGGAGTGGGGTTGCTGAGCACTGCTGCAGGTGCTGTCCAAGAAAAAAAACCCCTACTCTGCTGTGCCTACACCATGTATCCTGAAGTCCAGCTATTGGTGAGTCTTTTCTGTTATAGAAAGAGAGCTGATGTTGCAGACACCCCAACAGTGGTCCTTGGGGCATTGCACTGCTGTCAGAAGTGCAACGTTTTGTTCCATTATAATATTATTAACCAGTCATGGGGTTTGCCTCAAGTTTTCATTCAATGTCATTCATTTAATGAATATCAGCTACCTTTGAACTAAAGAGTTATTTAAATAGTAGGTACAAGAGTACTTTTAAAAATACAAGGGAGATAATTACTTACGGGGGAACAGGTAGAATTCTGTCCCAAACCAAAATAAGTGAGAAATTACACAGTTGAAACTGAGTTCTCCTGGAAATACACATTAAGTATTTGCTTTGTTATACTAGTACATAGAAAGCTTCTAAGTCAGTCAGAAGCTCAGTCATTACATATGCTGGGCTGCAGCAACTGAATTTCTGGACCTGAAGTACACATTTAGGGGAGGCAGAAAACATTTTCCCTTCTACACAACTCCTGCTACTCTAACAATTTAAACTAATAGAGCACCTGGCCCCTGCTGAGTCTCCATCTTATTAGAAACACATTGACTCTGATGTCTGCTTGGGGAGCCAAGAACCACATTTGTCACTGGGGTATCTCATCTGACATCAGTGAGATCAGAAATTGGCTTTAATCCTCCAAAATGCACACCATTTTTACACAAGGACTATGTAAGAATTAACTTTGACTGCTAGACTAATTCTACTGTATTTGGAGAAGGACACTGAATGTTTCTCTTTGTTCAAAACCTCTCTTAATAGCATTTTGCTTTGCAACAGCAGGTAGGGCTGGGCCTTCACACTACATGCTGTCAGGAAGATTGTAGCCTAGGGAACAGTTTCACTGAAGACTGGAAACTTGCAGTATATTATTTGATTTGTATCTTCTGATTTTGTTATGATTTTGGCTGCTGAATAGAAATAGGAAAACAGAATGAATTTTTTTTAATGGAAAGAAAGTCCATGAAACAAGATATGATGGAAAACATAATTGTGTATGCACAGATTGGTTAAAACTACTTTTTTTTTCTTAGTCTAGAGATCTTTCAGAGAATCTTTATTATTTTTAAGGAAAGCTTTAAATGAAGAAAGGACTTCCGGTAGAAGATTTTACAGTTACATTTTGATTTTAATTGGATTTCAGATGAAATTTTTTTTATTCATAAAATTTAATAATAATTTGTTAATGTTCTATGGCATCAAAGCGTATACAGTGTATAATTTATCTCCTACACTATGCCAAAATTCTAGTCTTTATGCATCAGAACTTTCAGTCACAGACCTCAGTTTTAATACCTGATTCAGATGCATTTGAGATGTTTGCACTTTGAAGAGGTGGCTCTGATAAAAAGCGGTCAGGGCTTCATTTTCAAACTGAATTTCCATCTGAAAATCGAAATCTTCTTAGTGCTTTGAATTCAGCTAATTTGTCGCTTTCAAAAATTTAGGCTGGTTCTCACAATAAATTAAGCAGGAGATATCCATTTCCAACACAGGGTAAAACCACATGTGCTGGACATCCCTCTCACGTGCATGTGTTTGTTCATGTGCGTGAATGCATATATGTATATCACTAATGGAAAAGTTACTAAGTTGTTTGCAACAAAGCTTCTCTAGTTGCTTAATAATTTTTGTTGTTTCACAGACTGGGAGCAATAATTGCTGGGAGTTCTGAACAAGTTAACTTTTACACCATTATCATAAAATTATCTTTATGGAATATTTCTTTTGTAATAAGCATTGTTTGGAAAGCAGTTCTATGTCTTAAAAATTATAGACTTTTAATTAACCTTTCTTTTCACTGGCCTTTTTAATAAGGAAAAAATAAAGAAAATAAGGACATACTGGTAGAATTGATTATCCTATTTATTACAGAGCTCTAAAAAACATTTTCATAGATGGTTGACTAATGACACAAAGATTTACATCTGGCACTCTGACTTCTGCTTGCTCTAATGATGTTATCTATAAATGACTGGCAGGTTTATGGCATAGGAAAAAGTGGAATTTTCTCTGGTTTCCATCACAAATCATGCCCAGAACATGTTCTTTGGCATCCTGAAAATGAAAATAGAACAAGAATGTGTTTCTTAGTATGAAATATTAATCTAAATTCAAGTATGTTCACCCTCTGGGGGTTCTATTCTGATTTTCAGTGATTGCCAAGTATCTTTATAGATGACTGATTTGGTGAGTGCTCTACCCAGCATTCAGCAGTACAAGCACTAGAAATACGTCACTGCATAATATTAAAGTGATGTGATCTTGCCAATGAGAGACAAACATAAACTGCAAACTAAGAAACAAGAAGTTTTTACCTTGTCCTGGGAAGAGTGCAATTTCTTAGGAGATTCCATCTCCCCTCCCCACCACCTGTTATCCTACATGTGGTGAAACTTTATCTAGAATAAAGCCAGAAACAGCCTTATATTGTCTAAATGGTGTAAATGTGTAGCAACTCCCACTGCTGCCTTCTCTAGGTATCTATGATTTTGGAAATGAAAACTGAAGACTCAGTAAGTATTAAGCTTTATAGACTTAAAAATCATGTAAAATTAGTAAAATTGTGAGACATACGAATGTTAAGAGGCTACCTAAAGTATATGACAATTTCAGCATTTTGTTATGGCTTAATTTGAAAAGAACACCGCATATCAGTGTCCGTCAGTTTATATCTACAATGTAGTTGCTCTAATAGAAGTCTGATAGAAGAAAGACTTTTTTGAAAGGTGGTCCAAAAAATATTCTCTACGGCTAGCAATAATGAAAACAAGCCAGTATGCATATATGCAGATGAGAATGCAGATTCTTTATCTTTCCTCAGTTGAGGGGGAAAAGACTCAAATGATGAGTGAAGTAATTTTGGCAATTTGACAAAAGCTTGCACTACACAGGCAGATCTGTCAGAGGCAATGCCCTCATCGGAAGTGATACTGGAGGGATAACTGATAAGAAATGGATATCCACAAAATGCTGGAAAAGACGAGCAAAGCAAACAAAGAATTGAAATCCTGCCATCTCTGTATCACTTGTTTATGTAGGGATTGAATCTATTCAATGACAACGTAGTTAGGTCTACATGTTGCAGAGGAGCGGAGGCTGCTTTATTTACATGTTATAATTATTATCCCATTTTAACTTGCTAAGAATTCCCATCAGGATGCTACTTCAAGGTGTAAAATACAGTACTAACAGCAGGACTTCATGGGTTGGAGTTTGCAGACTCCATTAATTTCTTTGTGGGTTGACAAATGGGATGGTGTGGAGTAACTTGTAGAAACAAGAAGTCTCCTCAGGCTCCGTTCTCTCACTCTCCCTGTCACTTTTCAGTGCCTTTCATTCATGCCACCTCTTTGTTCAAGCCAATAGTGATTTTAATGTTAAACAAAGCACAAATTAATTTCCAGGGGCAGTTGTTGAATCAGAACGCTAAAGAACATTTCTTTCTCTGTTTCTGCCGGCAAGATCTGCAATGGCTGTTTCTCACTGCTAAAAAAAACCCCTGCTTAGTTTTGAAGCCATAGGTAGTACTGATGCTACACAATGTCACTTATTTGTAAATGGCCATCAGAAAAGGAGACAAAAATTGACCTGTACAAACAGCTGTCAAAATTCACCTTCTGCCTTCAGGAGGTGATTATTTCGAGTTTCTCTGGCTGAAGTCATCCTGGTCTTAGGCCTTTTCATTACTCTCATCCACCATCCCTAAAAGGTGCCACTTACATGGGGTGTATACCAAGCTTGCTGGAGTGATGCAGTCTGACGCCTCCTCAAAAAATGCAGCCCTACTCATCAGGCACTGGCTGACACTACGGAAAATTTTTGCTACACATGATCAGGCTTTCACTGCACACATCTTTGTGACTAATGGTTCTATTCATTGTGAACTACGTTTTTTCAACTTACTTTCCTGCAACTACTTCATATAAAATGCTGGGAATAGAATTTTTTTACCAGGGAAAAAAAAAGAAGTCTTACTAAACTGAAAAAATGCTGGAAAGGAATTTGCTCCATCTTTCTCCCCTCACAGTATATATACAGAGTATTAATCTTAAGGCAGGCGAAGGACGATAACTGGTGTGAGCAGGCATGCACTACAATCAACAATGATTTAATTCCATTCTAGTTCTAACATTTAAAAACATTATCCCTTCCAAGTATCATAAATCAAGTCCTTGTTTAGGAAATACCAAATTAGTCACTGCTGCTAAAAGGCCATCAATTTTTATATTTAGGGGGAATATTCAACTGCTCTTTTTTGTTCAGATTTAGTTGTTGGCTGTTAACTTTTCAGTAGGAATGTTACAAAAGGCTTGTTCAGCACATCTCTATCTTCGAACTTGAGACGGAAGAGAACCATCTGCAGAGCATAAAGTATCCTTGGCACGACCATCATCTTGCAGGCAGCTGCTCTCTCATCATCAGAGAGGGAGCTGGTTTCAGTGTCTGTGATTTCCTTCTAAATTATTAGAAGTTAATGTGGTTCACACAAGTGACTGGGGTTATTTTGGCATGTAAGTAATCTAATTAAGGTTTGATCACTAACTGGATAATTGTGGTTTACCAAACAGTCTAGTAGGAAAAAATAAATATGTTCCATACCGAGAAAGAAGGAATAACAACAAGACATGATTCCTCAGTTATGAACTCTACCTTGAGTTACCCCACTGAGTTCAGTGTGGCTTGGTAAGGGGAGGAAAGGACAATTTGAGTCTGTTTTCCCTCTAATCCAATTTGTAGTTCGTATACTTACACTCAGTTTATAATAATTTTCTTCCATTTCTCATTTTACATCTTACTTTTAATAGGTAATATGACCATATTTGGACAGACCAGATTCCAGGCAACTTTACTGCACATTTTGTGGGCTCCTACATAGTAAGTATCCTGCAGTATCATGTGTTTGCACAGCTGAAGGAAGAATGGATCAAATACAAAGCATGGCCATTTGAAAGTGTCGTTCTGTGTATGATTAGTAGAAAACTCTGTGAAGATTTGAACAACTTTGTTAAGATGAGTGAAATAGGAATGTGAGCAGCTGGTTAGCTGCTTCATGAAATGGCTGCTCCGTTAAAGTGATCTGAAATTGCACCAATTTTCTACAAAAATGTCTGGCACCTGTTTCAAGCTACATTTTTGTGGCCTGATCACAATGTTCAGAATGCAGTGGTTCACAGATAACATCATATTTTTCTAAGTGAATGCTTCAGTCAGGCTTTAACTTTTAGTCTAATTCAGAGAGAGCTTGAAAGATTTTAATAAGCAGTGAATGTACAGAAACATTAGAGTTCTTTGTACAAACACTCCCTTTAATATTACTCTTACTTAACACAGAAGCTGCATTTTTCTATCCTGTTCCTGGATAAATTTAGGAAAAATTTGCAGCATTCTATAAAATATGTAGAAATCAAAATACACTCAATAACCTGAAATGCAAAGTAACTTTCCTGGACAATGAATCCAGTGGATGGCAAAATCATAATCCGAAGCAGTACAGACATCTGCCTAAATCTCTAGGCTACACTAAAATACCTTTGTCCCCAAATGCCTTTCTAAATCATCCTCTTCATCTGTAACACTGAGGACTACATTATATAGAAGGATTATGTTGTGCTTATGTCTCTGTGACTTCATATGAACATGCCAATTAACCCAGGTGTGTGTTCAGAGGGAATGGTTTCCTAGAGGAGCAATTTATTGTGGAAAGGTTCAGACAAAGCAAACTACACAAACTACAACTACAGTACTAATGTAAAGCTGGCTAGGAAGATAAATGAACATTTTCTAATACATTTGCATGCATGTATCTTGATCTTTCAATGTAATAGGGCATCACAAGGTCATCTCTGCAGGAATTAACATGGGCATGCAGAAGGTTAGCTTTGCAGCAGCATGCATTGTGGTAGCTATAGTTGATCTGCTGTTTCTGTAATTTGCAAACAGAGTACAGTCTTCTGCAAAAGAAAAGAGCATGTGACCTAGGGATAAACTCTTTCTTCTACCCTGATGGCTTAAGACAAGAAAGCCTTTCAGGGTTTTTATCTTGACTTATTTTGGGTTTGGATTTTTTGTATTTTATTTTTGGTTATGCCCCTTATCTGCTTTAGAGTATCCTTTCTTGTCTACTTTTCTTCCCTATGTCCCAGTGTTTTCACAATCCTTTTTTCTTTGTCATTCCCTGAATGTTTTCCTTATTCTCTGTTTCTATTCTATTCTATTTTTTGTTTTTGTCAACAGTTAATTCAAGTCTCAAACAAAGTCTCCCTTCCTTACCCATTCCTCATATTTAGTGATGTTTGCCTTAGCCTCTATTCTCCTCTAGTTGTCTCTTCTTCCTCTGCAGTGGTTTCCTATACCACTTCTAATCTCCTTTTAGCCCCAGTGGGGCCTAGTCGGTAAACCCACAACACTTTCATAACATTCTCATTCTCCTATGCTTTTTTAATCCAGGTTCCTCCTTTTTACAGATCTCTGAATCCCTCCTTCCTAACCTAAATAGAATGAATAGTTTCCATTCCCTGTTTTCAGTTTCATACTCCTTGTCTGACATCATTGTTTCCACGGCTTTCCTCTCTTCTTTCAATCTATCTTAAGGTTGTCATACCTTTTCTTCCCTGCTCTTCCTTGCTGTCGCTTCTGGCCCTCCATTCCTCTTTCAAAACACTGTGTATGTCACGCTTTTCTCTGCGTGGCTGTCATCTCCTGTCAGTTCTGGTTATGTATGGTGGGCTTTCACAATCAGCACAAGTGGGAAATGAGATATTTTGAAGAAATTGCTGCAGTTAATTCTGAGGGCAGGCACTGGAAAGACAGCACAGCTCCTTCAATAGATAAGAGGCTGGTGCTAGATGTGACAGTTTGATATAATGAGATGAACATGAACATATCCCTGTGTTAGAGGTGGATTTCCCTGTCCTGAACAGTTTCATTCACGTGTCAGTATTAAAGAATTTTCTAGGCCACAACCTCACTCACGTCCTGCAAAATTTCCAGTAGACTCAAGTCTTGTGCAAGCTGAAGGTGCTCTCACACTTCCCATCCATGATTTGTGCTTCCAAGTGACTGCTTTTTCTTTAATGTGATACACTTTTGAACCTGAAGTTGACAGATTTCTAGAATGAGACTTTTAATTCTGACAACCAATTTTTTCCTTGCAGTCACCAACTAAAGAAATTCAAGGCATGTTGAACTCTTGGTGAGGCATCAAAGTCCAATTTTAAAAGCAATGACAACCTGGTGGCAGAATATCCTTGCATTTTTTATGAAGGACTACAATGCACCGACAAGAACGTAAAATTCTGTACACTGATCAGCCAGCCTGTGCAGTTTCCTTCCTTATGGCAGCAGTCTTTGCCTGCAGAAGACATACTTAAATCCAATACACCTAATTTTGAATAACTGTATTGAAATAATAATTCTGTTTCTCTCCTTTGAGGAAGGTATTTCCCAAGTGACAGATCAGTGAAGCTTCCATAAAGAGAAATGCAAAAGTGCGTGTGTGGGGGCTAAGCTAAAGATTTCCTTTTATCAGTTCATAAGGACAGCATATTCTGACACATCTAGCAAAAAAGCTGGAATTTTCACACAAAGGCTTGGAAACGCTGTCAGCACCGGGTGAAATTAGCTACATTCTGCAGTTGGCAAAACAGTTGCTTGGTTTTTGTGTCCTTGAAATATATTTAACACAACCTGCCACCGACAAAATTGGATTTCAGTTATCCTAACAAGGGAGTTTTCTCAGCTGAAGGAAGCTTGAAAAGGTGAAGCATTTCCCTGCTGTTCATGACTGCCAGAACTGTTCTTCCCTGAAGCTGCTGCTGGCTGAAGTTCCTGTTGCTACAGATCTGTGAACCATGTTATGAGAAGAAAGGTCAGATAAGCACTGATACATTTTTCTAGTGTGCTTGAATATATCAGTAATAACTATGAGATTTTAACCTGGTGAGCTAGACTTCGCGCTGCTGCCAGATACAGGAAAGTTTCTTATGCTCAACTTTTGTTTCATTTAATTCTTCTCTGTAGTTTCTAATACAATTAGCACTGCTTTCTTTAAGGCAATCTTGTTTCACCAACTGTTAGTGAAGCGGGCTGCTCCAAAGCTACGCAAATGAACTTCTGACCTCTGGAGGTGGTAGAAGGGAGGTAAAAGATACTTGACCTGTAGCCCTTTGCAGCAGATATGAAGCCAGAATGCTTCCAAGATGCTGCCAAAAGTTACCTAGTATGCCAGGCAAGTCAAAAAAGGGGGGATATGTTAGCCATAGCACCAAATCCTGACAGGTGTCAACAAAAACCCTCTTTTACAGTGTCAATATTTTTGCTTTACTTTGTAAAAATATTTGCCCTCTGCTGTCCTACAAACAGCAATATTAGAAACATATTTTCAAATTATATAAACAATCACAGTTGAGGTGGTTATTTCAATAAAATGTATTTCATTTAATCTGGACACACGCAATTGTGACAGATGCTTTATTGAAAAAGCTTCTAGAGAATCAATTCATTACAGTACACAGAAAAATCTAGGACTTCATTAGGACAGTAGTCACAAGTTTTCCTTAATGAGGTGTATTTGGCCACTGCCATGGGTTTACATGGTGTTTAACCAGGTGCTAAACATGTGAAAAATTAAACTTCAATCTTTCCACAGAAACATTGCCAAACAAAGATTTAAAGAAGCACAATAAATGAAATCCAAGATTATTATTCTTGTTTCCTTTAGCACTTTATATCATTCTGAGCCTGCTGCTTCCTTTGGTGTGAATTTCAGTGTCAGGTCAGGGAAACACTATGCATTTTCATTTGTATCTGTGAATGTCAACATTATAAAAAAGATAATTTCCTGAATGAGCTAGGGACCGGGAGGGCAGCAGGCCACCAGATCTTGGAAGGCACATGTGTCATTCCACTTATATCACTTTACCTCAAATGTCACAGTTTCAAACATCAAATTGGTCTGGAGTCCAGAATGTGGAGGCCTGAATTATTCAAAATTACTGAAACATCATTCAAACAGCTTTTTTTCTAGCAATAGATGTTTTGGCATGAGGATTGAGATCACAGCTTTATGTGAAGGAAATTCAGCCCACGAATTCCTCCCCTGATAACCAAAGTATAGGGAAACATTTATTTGCTTCCACGGGAATTCCACCAGAAACCGCAAAGAGTGCTGGTCAACAAAGTTCAATGCCTTCCAAAATTTAAAGTGAGGTTTTCCCAAACTGTGAGGTTTTAAAAGTAAAATACACTCTTCATCATTGCTTCATATTTACATTCAGAGATCCTATCTCCACAAGAAAGGCACTTTTGTCTGTACAGCTTGAGGCGTGAGTTTAAACTGATTTAAAGAAAATCCTTGCCAAGCAAATAATTTGTTCAACTTTTTATCGCAGTATCCAATTTAGTTCATTCATTTTGAGAACAGTTAACTGAAAAGTTGTTCTAAAATTTACTATCTGTAAGGAAAACGGGAAAAACATCCTTTGTCTTCAGTCTTACAAAGGATAGCATGGCAAGTTAAAACTGGAGTTCTGGCATGTCCTGTGGCAAAAGGGGTCAAAGACATTGATAAATATGATTTGCGAAAATAAAGGATTTTTAGATGGGAGATGTTTCTTCAGTTTTCTTCTAAAGTGCATAAAGTTAAATCTTTTGCTCTCTCTATTCAGGACAGGTTCATTTTAAGGCATTTGGATGTCTAAACATAGTGGATAGGTTCCTAAGAGAGTCCCGGCATTGTGTGCTTGCTCACAGTGAAATCAGCCCTTGGAAACTGTTAAGAGACAGCTAGAAACAATATTTTAAAATACAACACAGTACTGAAGAATGGGATCACGTTTACTCGTGAGAAACTAGGCTTCTCCCAGGTAGGAGCCTTGGTCAAGACATCAACAGAGATCCAGTCTCTACTCCTGCTTCATGTAAAGCCAGCTCTGTCCCTATAGGCATCGTGGTATACCCATAGAAGAGCTTTGCGTATACATGATTAGAAAGCATACTCTTGAGGCCTCCCACCCTTTTTATTTTTACCAGTTAGGTCTGCAGCCCTTATCTCAGTTCATAGATAGAAAATGTGCCCCTTAATACGTTCAAACTAATACAGAAAGCAGTTATATTTGGACTGCACATAACCAGAGAAGTGTCCAACAAAGCGTGCCAGTAGAAATCCAGCATATTTCCTATTTTAACAGTCTGTAATTTGAGTGTTTGTTCTCTTGAGTGCCTTCAAATTATGCCAATTTCTAGAGATTAGAGTCTAGGCTAAGTACTCTCCATGAACAGATAGACACTGTATCTCTGTTTTAGTTGGAATAAGGTATATATTTGAACGGATTGCTCATTGCCTGAAAGAGCTATTCAGCAGGCTATAAAAATTGTGGGTTTGACATGGGAATGTTGCTGTGGCATTGTTTTACATAGCAGTGGCTGAATCTGAAACTTTAGATTCTCTTTGGACACTTCAGCTGTGATGTGGTTTGAACTGGAGTACCCAAGGCTCCCTTTGATTCCCTACCAGGGGAGAAGTAAAATATTATTGCATGGTTTTGATGTCCAGAGAAGTCTATGATACTTTCTCTGCAGGATCATCTTGCTTTGTTGCAGGTACACTTCCTTCCTGGTGAGTAATGATGCTTAATTTATTTTTCTGGCGCAGGAAAAAAAATTCCAGGAGTCAAGCTTATAAACTTGAACGTAGTCTAAATCACTCATTGGAAAATGTTTCTATTTACATACAGAGTGGTGAGTAAAGGTTGGTAAAAGTCTCTTACTAATCCAGTGTTTCCTGTACTGACTCAAAGCAGAATCATGGGCATATGCCAAGACCTTGTCAGCTTCAGCCAGCTGAAATTAGGTCAATAAACAAACACTGTGGATACTGAGACCCATATACCACCTGAACGTGCTTTGAATAAGCTAAAATTATTGAAAAATTCAGATGAAATGGGGATGTATTGCAAAAAAAAATTTATGTACATGGGTGGATTACTGCACTCCTTACAAAATAATGCTGCCTCCTGGTAGAAGAAAGAAATCAGTAAAGTTGGCTATTTACATGACCAAGTAGAATTGGAAAAAGGCTAAAAAAATGAAGGCTCTAGATTTTATTATTTCATTTTTTTTGGATAAATAGATATGTTGCTGATGCAGGGAGACTGATGAGGTTCAATTGTTGCTGCAGATAAGTTCACAAGGCAATGAGCACTTTTCAGACTATCTTGCTTACTATTAATTGTTAAGAAAAAATAGCTTATTTTCAGCTAGTGGGGAATTTTTTATTCACTAGGTTTCCTCTCACATGTAGTTGGAATTTTAAAATTATGGAATTTCTGATGAATATTTTTGCTAAGTTTTTATATTTACGTTATATTTGAATTAGACATTTTTGAATCATGCATGAGTAGCAGCTGCAAAAAGGATGATTTGAGCTTTTTAGAGTACACTGTGAAAAATGTGGAACTGCTAAATTCCATTTCTGAATGTTCTTAGATGAATTGAGGCAAAGTTTCTCTTGGAATTTTGCTTGAATGAGTCCTATAGATTTTGTTCTAGTTTTGCCTGTCTTCAGTAAAAACAACAGTGCAACTGGTCTGTTCTTTGCCTGTCACAACACAAATAGTTCCTTGAAACAAAGACCTACAATGTCAACTTCAGTACATTGTATGAGTATTGACTGGAACTCTGCTTAGTCAAGAACACTATAAAAAGAAAACTGCAGATGGATGGAAAAAAAGCAGAGACTTTGGAATGAAAAGATTCAGTTGTTTAAAAATAGATTGGGTCCTTTGTGACTATTTAAAAAAAAAAGTACAGCAGTCATATTTTTAAAAATAAAATAGCTCTACTGTGCCACTTTTGCTTTATTCCAACAGAATGGTGGTGTGTTGAATTTCAAGGCTGACCCTGGAAAGCATTCTAGGTGGCAAAGCAAAGATGAAGGCCAATGTCAAATTTTTCTAATTTATATCTCTCCTATGCTTTCAGAGTCTGGAGGAAAGACAAAGTCTGACTGGATTGAAGGTATTATATTCCCACATATGTCTCATGAAGTGATTTCTTGGAACTAAGAAAATCATAGAAGAAAAATCCCTTTTTCTTTTTGGCTTAGTATAAGATGTGCATATGTGAAGGGTAACACTCAGGCAAGGCTTTTCAAAATCTCTTGTTTCAGACTGATAGTCATTCCTGTGGTGGGTATCCTCGAATAATGAAATTACTATCAGCAAATGACCCTTCTCCAAGATCACATGAATGCTACTGTGCTGTGGAAGAAAACGAGGTCGTATTTCGCTTAAGGATTGAAGGGAAGCTGGAACTGGTTTCATATTTTCTCCCCATGTTTTCTTTTCCAGTCTCAGTCATATCTGTATGGCTGATGGTTAGCAGGGTGCTTTGCTTGCATGTGAGGAAGCATTTGGTATTGCTTGCTCGCTATTTTCCATAGCAACACAATGACTGTTTAAGATCCAGTGGAGATGAGCAAACAGAAAAGCCTTTAAGAAGCAGTTTGTAAAAGAAGCTAAATTAAACTTAACTCCTTCAGGTTAAATGTGCAGTCAGTATTTAATCTGGTATTTAAAAGGTCTCGTCAAGGGCCAGAATGCCCTCAGTCTTTAAGCACAAGAATGGGCATACTGGGTAAGATCCACTGTCTCCTTAGCACAGAAAGCCACCTCTGCCAGCACTGGATAGTGGATCTCTATGGAAGAACACAAAAGCAGGGCAGGCCTGACATGATAAATGACCTGCTATATCCTTTTCCTCCTTTCCTACCCAAGTTTCTACAAGCTGCAGGTGAGGAACTATTGTGACCAGAAAAGGTGTTTGTGTTTTTAAACGCAAGTGCGTACAAAGTAGTTAGATATTTTTATCCATTATTTACTCCACTAATGGCAAGAGACAAATCAGTTTCTGTATATGGTTACACGCTGCACTCATTGGAACATGTATGAAAAAACAGACACAGGTCAGAGATGGGAATTGGAGACTACTTGAAAGGTCCAAATCATTTACTGAGCCTTTTAAAACTGTGGAATGGGTATAGAAGTGCGTAGCACTGAAATATCTATGCCGATAACCACATTTCTTTTCCAAAGAATTAGAAGAGCGAGTGAACTGTAAATTAAGACTCATGTCACGCTGTGAAAGATGAAGTATCCTAGAGACATACTCAGCACATGGAAAAGGCTACAAAAACACTGGTAAGGATATACACAGCAAATGGTTTGTGGCCCAATCTGAAAACTGAAGCATGTGCAGGACTTTGTGCACAAGTGCTGCCCTTGTAGCGCAGAAGCAGTAGCCGTTTACAACCTGCATTTCTTTAGAATCCTTTTCCCTACCACATTAACTACTTGGAAATAGCAATAATAGAGAACAACAGAGGTAGGTAAAGAGCACTGCCTGCAAAGTGTTTCCTGCAAAAGATTTTGAACTGAACAGACCATTCACCAGCACTGCCAACTCTCATAACTTCTGTGAAAAGTCCTTCCATATATGAAGGGTGCTTCAAGCCCCAATCCTGGACTAATTTCCTATGTTGTGTTAGCTGCACTTTTCCCTTCCTTCCCCTTATGTTTATGTCCTTCATGACTGTGGATAAAATCTTGAAACACATATGCTAAAGCCTGAGAATGTAACAAATGAAAAGAATTATAAAGTTTTAGCTCCTGTGATTACCAAACCAAACCCAGTTCACATGAGCCTTGTGCAGGCAGGCCTGCCAAAACCTCACAGAGTTGTTTGACTTACTCAACAGCCCTGATTCTCCATCAGCATGGTCTTTTTATTTAATGTCTGTTCAGTAAGAGGTACTGTCATTACTTTGACATGACATCCTAAAATAGTCATGTATTTACTCTTCAATTTAGAAAAATTAAAAATTGTCACAGCTTTGAAAACAATATTTAAAATAAATGTTACCTAATCTCTGATTGCTCACAAGCAGCTTTTGGGTTTATAATGTTCATTGTCCATTTAATAGAGATAAATTTGGATTTCAAGTATAATACTCTGATATTTCTATTTTTAAAAATCATTATAAACCATATAGAGGTGATTTGCAAACACTAGCAAAACATGCACTGTGAGAGCAGCAGTGCTCCGGTGAAAAGGGCCCTGAGTACATCAGGGCACAAGGAAGGGCAAAAACTTTAGTCTGTAAGCAAAACCCAAAATCTTTTTGTCACCTCATTTATGGTTTTCTTCAACTTTATTTTCATGGTTTGTTTCATCACCAGACCCACAGAGCTGAAGAGCAGCTATTTTACACGTGACTTAGAGCTACTATACTGCATCAAAATATTTATGTAGGATACTATAATTAGGACTTTGCTACAACAAAATTATGGTTATAGACACTTTTAAATATGCCCAAAGATTTATGAAAATATCAAGTGGCAGTGAATGATAATAAAGATTTTTACCTCAAAAACATGGAAACAACAGACTGACTTAAAAGAGAGTAGGGAGAAAACAAAAATTGCTCAGAAGTAGGTCTTCAATTTAAGCATGCAATAGCAACAGACCGAGAGCAAGAAGACACACAGAAAAGCATGCTGCAGTTTATGCAGATGATTTCTATTTTCATGATACAATCTGACAGTCTTTTGCAAAAGCTACCTGTACAGCGTGGGTTGTTTTTGGAGTAATTTACATTACACAACTATGTGTTTCTTGTTTCTTGTAGTAACTCCTGTTACTGGTTAACTTCTTTGACCAGCGTGTCTATGTCACAAACATAAGATAAAAATAACTATTTAAAGTCTGAATCAATGTCTAAAGTTTAGTAACATGTGGCTGGAATCTACCACTAAAATCCAGACGTGCTGACCGAGTACCTCAGACCCTGCGCGATGTTAGAGCTGTCAGCTCACCGGCCGCGAGGTCCGAACAGCGTTCCTCTCTCACGTGTCCATTTGCAGACCTGATGGGCACGTGCAGAGAAATCTTGGCTTTTTTACCGTGTGGCAAAAAGCAGCTCCCACTGCTGGCGCACGGGACCGTGCTGGGGCACCTGAGCCTGCCGGGGCGGCACAGCAGCGGTGCCTCAGGAGCAGGGCAGTCCCCTCACTGCCCCCAGCACCAGAAACGCCCGCAGCATTCAGAAACAAATTATTCAAAGGGGAAAAAAAAAAAACAAAAACCCACAAAAAAACAAACCAAAATTTCAAGTTAAAATATTCTTACTGCTGTGCACGGGACTGTTCTGGAGCTGCCTCTGCTTCACCTGGGGAAGGGGCGAGCGATGCACGCAGGTCTCTCGCAGGAAGAGCGGGAGGCCTGAGGGAAAGCCTTGGCTCTCCCTGTCTCCTTGCTTCGCAAAGGCCCAGCTTCTCCAGGCTCCCACCGCTCTCCTGCCTTCTGGGTCCGCGACAGGCCTCTTCATTCCAAGGTATTACACGTGTTCGTTACATCCTGATTAAAACCCATGAGTGTGGTTTCAAAAGGCGCAGCAGGCCGATGAAAAGCTTGCTGCTACCAAAGGCAGGGTGCGCGTTCACCTGCCTGCTCTCCCCTTCTCGCCGACAGGCTGGTGCTGGAACTTGCAGAGCCCTTCTTGTGTGCCAATTCCATTAGCTAAAACGGCCAAAAAAACCCCACCCAAAAACACGCACAATGAGAAACGGAATAATTCTCTTCCATTCTGGTGAATTAAATTAGAACACAGCAGGGCCCGGAGTGTGCCACAGCAGGTGTAAGAAGGGAGATGAGCAGCCAGCAACAGGAGGAGCGGGAAGAGGAGGCTAAAGAGGTTAAGTCTCCTCTGAACCCCGTTTGCTCACCTTATTGAATTGCAGTCCCTGGCCTATCATCCTAGCATTGTGAGGCCTTTCCCTTCAGTCACTGGTATGTGCCAGGGGAACGCTGCCACCATTTTGGAACTGGGCTAAAGCATCCATCTCTGCACCTCTCACTGCTCACAAGGGCTGCCAGCAGCGAGCTTTCCCCTTCATAAGACAAAAAAAAAGAAAAAAGTTCCCAGAACAGGAATTGCTTTTGTAATATTTAGGAATTGATTTTACCATTATGCTACAATGGCCGAAATTCAGCCTGAGCCGCATTCATGAATGAAAACTGGAACCTGCCACATTGCCTACATGTGCACATCCCCAAGGTTTTGTTCTAAGAAACAGCCTTCTAGAGAGTAATGCTAAGATTCCCCTGTGCAAGGCAATGGACTGATACAAATGTCTGTAGCTTTTCTGAAGTGGGATTTCTTACAAATCACTCCATAAAATCATGAGGAAAATGCTGTGCAGGCGAAAGCATTATAATCTGCATACGGATTAATCTAATAAACTGTTCATATTGGCATAATATCAGAAAGCTCTCTTGGGGGTGATAAAATTTAGCAACTAATGCAGCATGTATTTTTATGCCTTTCCTGGAAAACTGGAGAGAGCAAATCCGTTGCCTTTTAGCTTTGCTCATATCCTTCATCCCAGCCCGCAGACAGAATGTTTTTTATGAGTACTAAGGGCAGACTGAAGATTGTCTAGTATAAAGGCATAGGGATAGCAAAATGCAGTGGTTGAAATTTAAATCAGCAAATTTACAACAGGAAATAAAATATATTTTTAACACTGAGGCATGTAACTACTGGACCAGTTTACCACAGGCATGGAAAACTCAGCTTGTTTTGCACTCCTTAAATTTGAACTCTTTGTCTTTATAAAAACATATTTTTTACTGAACTTTTTGGGGTAGCCATGGAAATTGCCAGACAGGATAGGCAGGAGATCATGACAGGCCACACCATTGTAGCCATCCCTTTTTACTACAAACTACAACTGTCATTTTCTGTACCCTAAAAAAGCCATAGGCTGATAGCCTTTCAGTATCTTTTCTAACAAAATTGACTTGAAAGCTGAAGCTGGAGAGTGCATTCCCTGATTCCACCGAAGAGCAGATGTCCTGAGTGGCCTGCAGAGAGCTGTGAATTTGGAAGAAACTCTACAGTCAGGGCCAAATACACCTTGCATGACTATGGGTTTTAGAGAAAGTAATCAGCCCAGAGTAATGTAAGTGCTATACAGTGATACATCTTTTGCTTTCCAGATTCATTTAGTATTGGCCACCTCCAAAAGAGTATTCTGAAAATCTTATTTTGCCTATATTGGCAATTTCCCCAAAGAGCAAAGATAGAGATGTCATTGATTTTAATTTCACTAACTGTATTCATTGTAATTGTGCACTACCAGAGTCCACATTACCCAAAAAAGAGAACTGAAACCTAACTTCAAAAAAACCTGACAAGTGTCAAGTCCTATTACCTGTTGACTTGAATAACTGCACTTGATATGGGATATTTCTTTTTGTCTAACGTCCATCTAGAACCAAATGTTCAAAGGGAAAATTTGATAGAAAAGAAATAATTAAAAATAATGAGCTGTAAACATCCATACATAATGTAAAACTAAAAAAGATTACTTAGCAACAGTAATGTAATTAAATCAATATTCTGGCATCAGTGTATTTCAGGACTACGAGTTTTGGTATTTTCCAGACTCTTTCACCTTATAGCTGCCCATTAATTACCTTCATTTGTCAGCTGGCAGTACAAACAAGGTACAAATGTTTAGTCTGCTGCTTGTGTTAATATCTAGGAGCTGCAGTAGACAGAAGGTTTCCAGAACTCTGCTGTATAACCACCCTACGAAATTGTTTAGCTCTGATGTTTGCTAGCACTATTAGCATGTTTTCTTTTCCTTACAAATAAAGTAACAGATGAAAATGCCTCAAGCCAATGCCAGATTGCCTTCTTAACAAAACCGGTTTAGTGCAGCGCAGTAATTTCACCTCAAAGTCGGTTTTAGATGTGCTTACTTACAAGCTGCATTTTAGCATTCAGTTTTAGGGCCAGGATGATTTACACAGTGGAAGATTTCCGTAAGCTGCCTTGTGTTCCCACCTCATGAATAACAGTGCAGGCAGAAACGGAGGTAAAAGCAGGTCCATAAACTAGCCTGTTCTGTTGGTCTTCTCAGACAGTGAAGCAATAGCATAATGAGACAAGAAGCACATTGAATGTTACTGCAGTGCTCCTACCAAGGGAAACAAACTTGATCCTAGGCACTGGCTCCCTCAGTCACTTGTTGCAAACCAGAGTATAAACATGTATGTGCATAAGAGCTTTCCATCAAGCCTGGCATTGGACCAGGCTTCCTCATTGCCATGTAAACCAGCCAGTGCAATGCTTCATCTAAACTCTGACTGGAGATAGCATATAATTCCTTTTCTGAAGTACCCATTTATCAGCAGAAGACAGTTCAACATTGAGAGAAATCCTATCAAAGAGCATCAGCCAGGACCCTGTGTCTAAACTTCTACTGACACTTCGTTAGGAGGTACCGTCAGCCTGCTTGGTCCCTTAGCCAGGACTGTATCTCTGTCAGAATTCCTTGGACTAAAGCTTTTCTATGAGCAGCAGCATCAACTGCACTTTGTGCTACTTCTTTTTTTTTTTACCAGCTGGAAGCTAACTGAATAGATACACGTGAGATTCAGCCCTGTTCCTCAAAAGGCTTCCCTAGAGACTAACAGTGTGAATATTTTGATTTACACATGCTTCCTCGGGCTGTTTTCGCACTGCAGCTTAAAAAAAAAAAAAAAAAAAAAAGTGGCAATTCAATGACCTACTAACATTTTCCACATAAAAAGTCAGCAGCAGAACTGGCACATTAACCTAGTTCCTCCTGTTGCAGTAGGCTGGCATGGATGTAATGGGCAGATATGATAGGTGCCCTGATCTTGCAATGTTTTACAAAAGTCACCTACCATTAATAGTTAATATTTGTGGGATTGGTGTTGAGGTCAGGCCCAATAAAACTAGAGGTCTGCATGGAAGAGAGAAGGTAAGTGGCTTTTGCTGCCTGTCCACGTGGAAGTACCTGCTTCATCTTGTTTGTGACAACTACCGAGGACAGCAATAATGCCAGTTTACTCGTCTCTATACATTAAAGAAACATGATGAAAAATTCTGTCTTCAGCATTGTTGCTTCTGGCTCTTGCTGAGGCAGCCTACAGGTTTACACAGCTGAACTTTCCTCTTTTATTTTATACAGATTCTTTTTATCAATATAAACACAGGCCAAGGCTAAAATGTTTTAAAAATGAAGCTAGAGACAGAAGAGGGCAGCTGGTCGCCAGAGGGAGGGTTTGAGACTCCAGGTCAGAGAGACTGGGGAATTTCCTCCTTGTCTCTCAAGGGCTGTTGCTAAGGAGACCACTTTTGCTTCAGTGAGGCTGTGGGATGGACTAGTTTGACATATATGCAATATTTCTGCTACTAAGAAAAAAGAAGTTCAAGCTGTGGAGTCTTTGTCAGGCTAGAGCACAGAAACCCACTTACAAGACTCTTTTTAACTGCTGTACTTGCTCCTCCTAACAAAAGTTATTAACCCCACTACTTTTCTCCTTTCCTTTGCAGTCAAGTTCATTTCAGTTGAGAAGGAAAATATTGCTATGAATGACCAGGAGATGATACCTGCAGAAATCCAAGGGGAACACAAGGTTTCACAGGGAACAGCTCTCCAGCTAGGCATAATCCTTCCTTTAAAGTTCAGCAGGTAATCATTCTAAACTTAGTTCCATCTGTGTATTATTTATTAGCATGCTTTTACAATAACAGGAGGTAACTATAAATGAACACGAGCTTGTTTCACCCCAGATAGTGCCCCTGTGCTACTGAATAGTTTCCATAGTGCTTCTAAGTAGCTTGATTTAGAGCTTAAAATTACTATTTTTACATTAACCTTACAGCATTCCCAGTTTTGATTTTGTGTTTTTTCCACATTGACATTTGTATCAATAGATTTAACATTCACATCAGTTGTGTGACTGAGATTGCAAGACCTCTGTTGTCCAATCTATTGTTTCCCTGTGATGATCTTTCTATGAGATAAATTATGAACATTTCCTAAAAAGGAAGAGAGAGGAGTTTCCACTGCAGCACTATTGAGAATCAAAAGGTCATCCAAATCTGATATTCTTTTAGAAGTTTTACTGTTGTTACTGCTTTGATTAGAAGTGTACTGTGTCACCAAAATAGTTATATGCAGGAAAGGCTGTTGGGTGGACACCCATATGTAAATGTATTCCACAAAAATAGCTACACAGCTTCTACATAAGTTCTACTTGCAAAAGCATGTTCATTTGCACTAAAGACATTCTGTAAAACCTTGTAGCAGTAAAACTAAGGCTCCCCTAGCAATCTGTGGCTCATCTAGGAATAATAAACAATAAGCCCTTCCCCTGTTCCCTGCACCTAACTTTACAAAACAGTTGTACAATATGGAGGAAGGGCATGCAGGTTTTATCAAGGAGTTTCATTCTCCTGCCAGGTGAAGTGAGACTCCTTTCTCCAGTAACAATGGCATGTTATATTCTTCACTTGGCTTTGGCTCCTCTAAAATCGAACACGTTTTTTGATCTTCAACCTTTAAAATATGGTCTGCATCAGTGATGTAAAGTGGCTTACATAACAGCACAGATCTTTCACATCTAAGGAAAATGTAAGCATGTGAAGTAGACAGATGGCAAAAGAGAATTCAGGAGCCTTAATCATTTCTTTTCAGTTCATTTAAGCTCTTTTATTTCACTATAATAGACACATTTGTTCTCAGTCTACAGGGAAGTAAAAGTAAAATTGGAGCATGGCAAGATAAAGAAGAGCCAGTGTGTTTCCTTTCAATTGCCTTTAAAGAGAGATTAAAATAACTTATCTAAATAACCAATTAATTCAATAATGCAAATACATGTGTTTACATTTACATTTTACATATATTTACATCAATGTACTAATTGTATTGAAGGAATATGAGCATTATTAACTTTGGAGTAAACAGAAGGATACATTATTTGATTCCTGATGGTCTTTTGCTTTTACTCTTACGCTTTGAGGGAAGAAAACCAAAATATTAAAGGTGTTGTAAGGAGGGTGCCCAACTCTGAAAAATGTGCCGTTTAGTACCAGCTGCCATTCCTACTGCTGAGAAGGAGCAGCTTCCAAAGCAGGCAGATGAGTGAGGGCTGGTGACAGCTGGAGAAAAGTAGGACTCGTTTAGTGGTTTCCTAAGGCCCAAAATTGCAGCAGGAACACCTGGAAAAACTCTTGAAATGACCTAATGTGCCACAGTTTGCATGTCTTTTGTAGAAGGTAATTTTGTTGTTGTTTTTGTTTTGGGGGAAGATATAATCATGTTCTGCGATACATTGTATTTTTATAGGGCATTGTTTCATAAAATCATCACCTTCTTGATGCTGAGCTAGTAGGAAAGAATGAAATTTCATTGTAATGTCACTTAGATCTATCACCAATCAGCTCTGGTTTCTTCTCACTTAATTACTCATCTCATCCTAAACTATTTATATCTTACAAATACTTGGTTTATTTTTCCCACTCCGAAGGAATGCAACTAGAACAAATTGAAAACAAAAGGAAAACCCCAAAGTTGCTTCAAAATGAGTGAGCATGGAGTTATTCTTCTGAAAAGACTTTTAGCTCTTGATAAATTATTAACACTTAAAAAAGAAAAAGCCTAAATCATCAGAGATTTAACTGCAGACTTTTTGTGCTGAACCTTTTTTCTTTTTTAAAGGTTTATAGTAAAAACTCTGTTTTGTTCACAATGCATTAATTCTTACGGCCTGTAGAAATTATTTTGGAAGGTATCATGTTTTAAATACGAGTTTCCAGAAATTTTTCCACATTATTTCTTTGCTTGTGGGACTAAGCTTTTAGCCAGTACTATACAACATGGACTTCACTTCTTTCAAAGCTGATGTTTTGCACTCCGTGTGTGTTAGTCACTTTCTTTAACACAGTCTGGAGAACTTCTGCAGTACATGAAGCTGGAGCTTCCCAACACCACAGCAAAGTGAATCATTAAGTTGCTTTGCACACATTTAAAGTTCCTAACTAGTTCCTAACTAGTTAAAGTTCCTAACTAGCTTGGAACTAGTTCACTATTTATGTATTTTAAATGTGTGGGCAACATTCTTTGCTAACAAAATGTGGTTTCAGCTAAACCGTGACAATTCTCCATACCTGAAGAACTCCTGTCACATGTTGCTATAATTCACCTTCTCTATGATAATATTTATGTTACAACTATTAAAATCTATTTAAAATGAGCCACATGCAGAACTTTTGCCTTTACCAAAGAGGATGACAAATAGAAGCTGTGATCTTGTACCTTATGGTAACATCCAGGCCATCTGGGCCCCAGGAAAGTCAAAAGGAGTTTTGCTATTATTTTAAATGCCACCAAGTTTTCACCACAGTTTGCAACGACATCTGTCTAGTTACACTCAAGACAGATTTTTTCCCTCTTCACAGTGGCATGAAAAATGAGAAATTTTCTCAGGAAATTAGAATCTCTCAGAAAATGAGAAATTATATCCACACAATACATTCATAGTCACTGTTTCTAGAAGGGTTGAGCTACCTCTGTGGTAGGCTTCTGATTCCTCCAGTTATGAGGAGGACCCTCAGTGATGGCTCAGCTACATCAGGTGCGAGCCTTCCCAGATCTGTGGAGCCTCACAACGCGTTATCAATAAAGGATGAGATGACAACTGCATAAAAACTCTCTGAGATTTCTTGCCACTGTGGATGTGCAGGAGGCAAGTAGCTCAGGTGCATCCTTCTATTTCATGAGGATTTACTGGAGACAACAGCTCCATACTCCATAACAGACCTGCAGAGAACTGACTGTTCTGATGCTAGTCTTGGTCATGGTACACCAGTGTGTGTGGCAAGGCAGAATACTGCACTAATTGTCAGTGGACAGCATCCAGTCTACAGGGTCTTCCTTTCAAATGCACATGGAACAACCCTCCAGCTTTCTATCAAAGCCAAACCAACCACTGCCTTGAGAACGGCCAGCTGGAAATGAGGGGGGCACAAACCGGGCCTTGTAGCAAGAGGTAAGTGCTGTGGAAAAACATCTAATTCACAAAAATGCTCGACAACTTTCAGCTTCTTTCAAGCATTTCAGTGCTATTACCTATCCAGATATTGTCTGGTTATGGCTGAGGCTGGACTTCCCTTCCAGAAGTAGGTCTGATCACAGGGATCTCTAAGTTCAGGAATTCAGGACTATGTTACCGTAAGACCTAGGTAGGAATAAAACCACATAAGCTAATGTAGCCTCTAACTGCTTCACCACATGACAGACTTTCTATTTAGCAACAAAACCCAGCATTAGCATCTTACTTCACTCCTTTGCAGTCTGCAGTGGCTTCTCAAGGCCCAAGTCTCTAGCAGGCTCTTCCAGTACAAATGGGGAAGTCCACATACTGGCAAAATCACTTTCGGGAAACTGCAAAGTCATGTGTGTACAGGAAGGACGAACTTAAACTGGAATATTTGCAGAAAAGAGCTGGAAGGATTGTTAGAGAACGAAAGGCCTTTTAAGAGATTTAAATAGAGCAGCTTGTTTAGTCTAATAAAATTAAGATCAAGGGAGAAAATGAAAGCTGATGACAAATACACCAGTGAAGAGAGGTAAACACCAGGAGAAAAAGCTTTTTAGGGTAAAAGACAGCACTGGCATAAGGGTGCAAACTGACCCTTAATGATTTTATGATGTAAAAACAAGAAGGTTGCTGCAAGAGTGATGGACCTATGTCAGCAGCAGTGGAAAAAAAGGGTTTAGGATGGAGTTTGACCTTGTTATGAAAGGGTCTATTATATAATGGTCTATATATGAGCTATGACCAGTCTTGTTAACTGTGATTCTTTAATGCAGTTTTATCTATTTAAGACCTAGTCTACAAACAAACATGTACTGAAATAACTCCAGCCGCTGCCTCTCCAGCTGTGAGCAGGACTTTGACACAGCAGATGAATTCCACAAGAACAATGAAATGAGTCCAGGCTCCCTCGTGAGCAACACAAAAAGGGACTTGGCTTTACTGCATTGGGAAATTGTTACCGTAAAACTAAGGACAAGCTTCAGATCTCACTGCATTCATAACTAAATATAAAACTAATTTGTTTGATTTTCTACAGTAAGGGTAATAGCCTCAAAGACAAGCTCTGATTTTAATGATCTTTTTGTTATTTCTACAACTGTGAAGAGAAAGAGATGGGGAAAAGTGTGGTTGGGGTTTCCACAACTGTTATAAAGTGTTCATTTTTCAAAAACTTTTTGAAAAACACAGGCAGGTGCCTACCTTTAATGAAAGATTCGTCACCATTTCCTCAGAGCAGTTTCTTCTAGGATATTGTGTTCATAGACATCTTAACAACTTAGAAAAATAACCTCAGAGCTACTTTTTTTTTCTGCAGTGCTGTACTGCCTTTACATATGAGCAGGCTTACGGCTGTTCCTAGAATTCTCTTTCTGCTGTACTACATCCAGAGACTACACCTTAGACTTCTGTCATGGTCTAATATTCTCAGGCTGATGAAATTCCTTTTAATATTCTAATCAGAACAGATAAAAAGAGTCTCTAAAGATTGTCTCTTTGTGCTGTCCTATTGCTGTTACAGAGGTGTCTGCTTGGCTGCCACATTTCCACACAATACAGTGAGGTCTTGCTTGGGTGTGTGGCCTGTCATAAAATTACAAACTCCTCTTCACAAGACTTAAACAGTTAGAAGCCAAGTATTAGAGCCACATCTCTATATAATCAGGTTCAGATTTGCTGGTTTTAAATTCCTCGTCATACTCTGTCTCATCCGAAGAAACTGTTCATCTAGTACATTAAGTGCTTACAGGCAGACTATAAAGTATCAGTTGCTCTCTTTCAGCATATTCAGCTAGTGGGCAATTTTACCCGTAGATCTAAACTATTTATAAAACAAAATTAAAAATTATCTCTGGTGTAAAACACACTGTAGGAAGGGTTTGGGGCCAGTTGGACCTAGCAGTGCATGTAAGAGAAGGGGAAAACAATCCTATAAATGGATGAGATTAAGAAGACTTATGAGATCATCTTGAAATTTCCCCAAGATAAACATCAGGAATAAGTTATGACAGAAAACAAGTGGTGATTATCTATGAATTCAAGACATACACAATTCTTTCTGAGGTGCATTGATATTATTCTAGAGTAGTATCCTGTCATGGTTAAATTTCAGATCCATCGTCTAAACTGGGTTTAGTGGGAAACTTCCAAGGTCACCTATGTATTATCTATGTATTACCTAATATAACTGGGGATTCTATAATGGATTTCCCAGTTCAGTAGTAGTTTCTGCATACATTTCTTGTGCTCTAGACTGCTCAAAGGGTGGTGGCCAGAAAAGACACACTTAGTACTTTACTGTGGCCTTGGTACTAGTTAGGGGGAAAAGGAGGAAGGGAACAAACCCAGAACCACTGGAGCATTATAAACTTACACAGCTTCCCACAGACAGCTCCATTTATGATTGCATTCTGACAACCGCTCAGATCCGTAGATAATATATTTTAAAGCAATAATTCTTCCTTCATTCTACAGGAGCTAAACACAATTTCACTGTAAAAAATGAGTTGAATGATAGCAAAAGAAAATCCACAGAGTACCATGGACTCCATTTATCTTCAAGTCAGGTCTACAGCTTTCAGTTTGTCAAACAGTTTTACTGTAGAGAAATCCAAATTCCCTCAAGACTGGTTGGTACTGTGGGAATTCCTCACGGGTGTAAATTGTTACAGCTTTATGGATGTATTTGAGATATTTCATTGTTTCTTTTCTTCCTTTTCTTTATCAAGTCCAGACATCACTGAGTTTTATAAAATGTATGTGAAATGCTATTTAAAGCTACAATGATCTTACATTGGGGAGAGAAGGAAAATTGCCAAAACTACATCATGTTTTGCTTTTCAAGGTGTTCTTTTGCAGCTAACGTTATGAACTCTTGGTTTATTCAGTTAGAACATCTAAGGATATTTCCCAGTATCACAGCTTTCAAAATGTGAAAAAAGTTTCATAATTTTTTGAACTCTCCTATAACATACATACATTTGTAAATAGGAAATTTTTTACCTGGACAGGAAGACATGTTCAAAAGAAATGTATATTTAATCAGGAGATGCGTTCAACTAGATTATTACATGAGTTTTAGAGGGAAAATGTGGAAGTTCAGTATTTCAGGTTGTGTGTCCTCCCTACTTTGACTCCTTCATATGCATACAAAAATGACAAGACCTGGCTGATCTGAAAAGCTGGCATGCATCAACTAATATTTTTAATATAAATTTAATGCTGGTAGAAAATATGAGTATGAACAAGCAGGTATAGAATGCAAATAAGAATATATACTCACCTCCCTTGAAATGAAGACTAGTGGAAGTTTGCTCTGTCAATAGATTTTCCCCTAAAAGGAAACAGTTCACAGAATCTAAAAAATAGCCACGTGCAAGCTCAATTGCACATATCTCTGCCTGACAGTGATGAACTTTTTACGAGATAGTTTAAATCACATCTTTAAGACATTTCCTAAAAAGGAAGAGATAGAATTGTCCACAGCAGATTAAAAGATCTGTTAAGAAACAATGAACAAACAGTCCAAAATTGGACTCCACAGCATTTAAATTTATTTGCACTTAGCACATATCTGAATATCAAAAGAGTAAGTCAAACTGAGCATCAATTTATTCTTTGCCTGACTTCCTAGACTTTGTTGTGGTACACAAAACAGTACACAATTAGCCTGGCTTTCTAAAGAAATGCAGTCTGGAAATCTCAGTGTGGGATCCTAAAGTACTTTTGGAAACCTTGTTTTGTTTCAGCCAGAATGAAAATAAGCAGCTAGACAGCAGAGACAGACTCTTTTAGTATGCCTATACTCTCCCAGTGAAGAAAAGGCTGTATCATGAAAGGAGCCCTTTTTAGACAGGAAAGAAACCACACAACAGGATTTGTGAAAACTCTTAATAACCCTAATGCATTAACAATGTTGGTTTATTTGTATAAGTGTGCACACTTACATCGTAATATTCATATAATATTATAGACTGAGTTTTATTCTATACCAGAAAAAGCTGCAATATCCAGTGGATCAGCCACCAACTCATGTTTTTCTCTCAGATTTGCCCACTGGCATGAAGTATCTTCCAACCAAGGGCTGAATGGTTATGATTTAATGTAGTAAGGGAGCTTTCAGAATGCACCTTGGAAATACAAGTTAACAGTGAAGAGAGGGAGGCAGTAGAACTTTTCCTTAATCCATATTCCATTTTCAGAACTGCAAGAGGAGCCCTACAAATGGAAGAGTGTGTAATTTATATTTTGCTTCCTCTCATATGACACACAGAGAGCAAAGCACAGTGGGAACACTTTAATCTGAGTGACACTTTGCAAGGCGCACGAAGAGGCAAAGCCCACAAGTCCAGCAGGGGAAACCTTCAGGGCTGTAAAGAAACGAGTATCCTCTCAGGCTTCTGGCTATGGGGTATGCCTGGCAACGTCCTGTCTGAGATCAGAGCAAAACCCAAGTAGACATTAATTTTTCATTCTTTTGCTCATTTTTCAATAGAAGGAACGGAACATGTGGGGCAGAGGGGAGCTAAACATACTTTGGCTTTGTCTTGATGGTGTTTCACTGAAGGCTTTTAGCTTCCGTGTGCACTGTGTTTCCATTGCTCAATGCAAACACAATCTGAATGAATTACTTTCTAAGTGGAAAAGCCTAGAGAGTTTTTAAATTGGTGTGAAGGCACTGAAACTTGGTAAGCAATGCCACAGCCTCCTACAGATTATGGGACATCAGAGCCAATTTTTTGTTCCATGAAGTGCAAAGTAATCCCCTTGCTAAAATCACCTGATAAAATGATGTGGTGAAAGAATGCCACATCACATTCTTACAGACTACTTACAGTTTCCCTCTTTTCATTCAATAACTGCAGGGAAGGAAAATATCCTTTATTACTCCCACATCAGGGAGCAATATTAACAGGATAAATATTTACCATTATGCAGCAGTAATTAGGGATGTCTGTTTCTCTTGCTGGCTTGCTTTAGGAACAGTGTCAGATACTCTGTGCCTACAGGATGGTTTAAGGTTACAGACACTGTTAGAGTAGAGCATCTCATGCCTCACTTAAAACGACTTAAACAGAAAGTTATTCCATGGTGGTCTGATTGCACCTGTTCACACTTAACTGATTCTGCACGATTTGACCTCTGACATCTCTGCCAAGGTGTCAAGGGGCAGTGCATCTGTTGCTGGACATGTGTTGTACTGCTTTTTGTACTGTGGTAACACCCAGGTTATTCTAACTGCTCTCCAGGCATAGGATGAGACAGTCTCTGCTCCCCAGCGGTTCCCAAAAGACAAACAACAGTTCAACAAATAAATTAGATGCCTTGCTTGTAATCTCTGAATATTAGATTTCCTGAAGCCATCACTATCCCATCTTGGCCTCTTTTCCAAGTCATGTAATCATATTGCCTTTTGATTGATTATAATTCAAACTGAGAGCAAAACATAGGTTTTTTCCTTCAAATGATACTATTTTTAATGGGATTTTATAGAAAATACAATTTTAAGGCATCCATCCATTGAAATCTTACGCAGCCTGTTGAACATATATATTTATAATACCATGTTGTGTATAGCCTAGTAAAGCACCGCAGTTCCATGTAACAGTATTCCTTAGATGCCCTAGCTAATGCTCTCAGGCTAAGCATTTCCCTCCAAACACTTTACCTGTAAATTTTTTCACCTAATTTGACACAATTTCACCCAGTTACAAGCACAATGTTTTGTCTCTTATTCTAAACAGCCAAGAGAGTCTCGGAAGCTCAGGTTAAAGCTGTAGTCAAAGGGATCTTTCTCCTTCCCTTAGTTCTTCCTATTAGCTTGGTTGTCTGCTCTGGCACTGCTAGGGCAAACTCCCTTTGGTGTTTCAGAGCAAGCACAGTGATCAGTGTTGGAAAGCATGTTATTGCCAGTATGAGAAATGGTACCCCTCAGTGTGCACTTCCTTAGTGTGGTCAGGATCTCTGCAACACTGCCACAGGGTAGAAGGCTCACTAAAGAACCTTAGTTAACATTTAGCGTATTTGTGGCTTACATTCAAAAGTAATTTCATAAGCCAAATGCAGCCAAAGCTCTTGCAACCCTGCAGATGCAGAAGGTCAACATTTAGAGCCGGATTGTTAAGTTGCTGTCTCCATCTGCATTTTTCTAGTGAGACCAGTCTGGATAAAAAACAAGTGACGTGAAGCTTTTCTGAATTTAGAAAATATTTGATGATTAAACATAAATACATGAACCATGAACTGCAAATATGCGTTTCAGCCAGGAAAGGAAATAGAAATATTATGATTAAGTATATTCTCACGATTTTTCCAACCAGCAGATAAAATATACTAGAAATTAAGGAGGTGGAGAAGTGAATATATTCTCAGAATTTTTTTGTACTGCACCAACTGCTTTATCAAAAAGGAATAAGTGGAAGCCCTGAGAGACAGGGCTAACATCCTACAGCATCATTCAGAAGCATAAAGTATCAGCTGGCACTCTGTTTCCTATAAAGAGAATAGATATTAGAAAAAAATAAACCATCCAGTTAGTGTCAATTGTACCTGTTTGGGACTTCAAGCATTTAAGAGTTTCTTTTGATTCTGATATTACCTTTAGGCAGATCTCTAAGGAGCCCAGCGTAAATGGTTTCAGCTAAGGTGTTTTTTCCTCCAGTGAGGTGCCCTGGAATAGCATTAGGAATCTGCTAAATGAGCAAAAGGGTTTGACTTTTCCTTGCCAGATGGTTCCATCCTAGATAGCAAACAGCGAATGGCCCAAGGCTCTTTCACTTGTACTGAACCAAAATCTAATTGCATGCCAAGATGGCTTTTGTGACCATTTGTGATTCACTGAAGATAGAATTAAACTTCATCTCCCAGATCAAAAGGATTGCCTACAAAATTCTGTTAGGGTTCTTAAGTGGGGCCTCACCCCTCTCCGTGGGCTCAGGAGTCCCATTTCATCTCAGCCCAGGGCCTTTAGTCCCCGCCCTAGCAATGCCACAGGAGTTTTGGTCTCCACATCTGCCACCACTCATGTTTCACCCTGACAGGAGGTTCTAATAGAAGAAAGGTTCCTAAATATGTGATTATTTAAAAAGCAAAGAAAACACAGCACAGGACAGAAGTCACCCATCCACAAACCTAAAATAATAGTTTCTCTGAACACCAGCTAGAAGTGTCTTAGACAATGAGGAAGATAAATAGCTTGAAGAATGTGTAGGGCCATACTACAAAATACCCACGAAAAAGAACATTCTTTGGTGTAAATATTCTGGGAAATGTGTTTCTCTCTGAGAATACCCTGGTATAAATCCGAATCTGAGATTTTATTGGACTGATGTTAATTTATACCAGGAGAAAATCAGTCTTTTTATAACGGTTAGAGGGAGAAAATAATTTAAAATATTCAAAGGTAAACAAAGTATTAGGCATTTCCTTGATTTTCTAGCATTTGTAAAATACTAATTAGAGAGAAGCAGTTAGTGATGGATCCAGCCCTACATTTGGAGTCAGGAAACCCCTTTAAAAAACACATAAAAGGAAAGTGTTTATAGGAAACAGATGTATTAATCCACTGTGTTCACAAGGAAAACCAAATGGATGCAAGCAGAGAAGTTAGGTCACTGCTAATTTAATTGATCTACAACAACCATTTATTTCTCTCCTTGGAATAAAGTCTGGTGTATCTCTCTCAGCTTCTTCTTGCATCAGCCAAACTCTACTTGGTCTCTCTATGACAGATCCAGCACCTTCTCTGCTAGGCTTCCATCTGGCTTGTTTTTGTTAGACATATAAAACAGCTGCTTCCAATTCTGGTCAGGAATAACATTCTCAAAAAATCAAGCCACCCAAACTGTCTTTTCTCTCAGTAATTTTAGCAGGAATTAAAAAAAAATTTGAGCTGGTATCTCCCATGTGTTTCTGAAACTTGGCCTCAGCCTGTTTCTATTGCTTGTTGAGAATTTCTTCTACAAATTAGATAATATCCTTCAGGTCTAGCCCTCATAATTAGCTTCCTTGTTAACACCAATAAATGCAAAAAAGGAAAAAGGACTAAAAGGTAAAATCACCCTTAAACAAGGTTTTGACTTGTTTATGACTGTCTTTGGATTTGTGTGGGTTTTTTAGATTTTCTGCCCTTTTCTATCAGGTTCACATATGTATAATTATTTATATACCATCTGCCAGCAAATCCAGATGGTGCTGTTCTGTATACACTTTGTAGTGGTATGGGTAAACAGGCGAAATGAACTAGATACCCTCAGTACACGGGACTTTCAAGAGTGAAGATTCAAGGTCAGGGTTTCTGCTAGCCTTCTGTCAAGCTGCTTTCCATCCTTCAGCTGAGATCTAGCCTGGGGGCTTGTTTTTCTTCTCAGTGTCTGGATTGTGTAGTTGTTAGAAGCTGACCTGCTCTTCACCTCCCACAGCCATCCCCAGCACAACACTGATCACCTCAGTAAGGCTGGAAAGAGAGCTGGGACAGTTCAAGGATTCTTGACTTGGATGATTACTGGGACTTCCTGGTATGTTTTTCTATCATGCTGTGTATATCCCAGCTTGTAGAATTGTACAGATGTGAAACTTAGCAAATACTCATGTAGGAACTAGGCATATGCTTTATGGCTACTGCTGCCTTCCTCTGGCACATTTAGATCACATCTTCAGGACTCCACTGTAGTTCTTCAGTTGGTAGAAGAGGTAGAGAAGTGCTTTCTGGAATATCAGAAGATTTCTGAAGCAGCTGTGGAACTTTCTGTGCAGTTAGCATACTTTTCCCATGGCCACAGAAAATTGATGCAATATCCAAGGAAACTCCCTCCAGTCCTCACTTTCAGCCAGGCAGGATCTTGGTTTTCAGGAAATAGCTGAGTAACTCCCCCTTGGAAAGTCTAACTTTCAAGGCATCAGGAGAGCTGAAATTCTCACAAGCCAGAAACTTCGGTTTTGATCTGACAAGCTGTATTTTGACAGCTGAGATGGTAGATCAGATTACACAAAGCAGTATTTTTTTAAAAAGACCATGTCAGAACAGAAGCTGAGACACTTTAACTTTGCATCTTCTAGGTCTTTACATGTAAGATTGAGCAGATCTGAACAATTCAGGGATCCAGCTTCTGAGAGAAGTAACGAGAAGGCTTTAAAAAATACAAAATCTGCTTTGCCAGTGTAAAAGTCCTGCTCTTGACTTGAGCAAAGCTTCTCCAAAACACAGTAGTTCATTTTGCCTGGAGCAATGGCTATTATTTTAGTTCAGACCACCCACCCTCATCACAAGACTTGAGGATTTACAAATTTAGGAGAACAATCACACAGAAAGAACAATTCAGACCAAAAAATCCTGTAATAGTGGGACACTTTTCAGCAGCCAAAGCCAGGAAATCAAGTATAAAGCAGGACAAAGCAAAAATTACATGACTGCAACAGCTGCTATTAGAATCTGGTTTTGCTTTCTAGAGAATACTTTCTTGGAAAGTCCTGCAAGATAATGACTTTCCACTCAGCAAATACTTTTCATGTTCTAATCCCGGTATTTGAAGCTGGACTACATAGAAAATGTCTTAATTCCTCATTTCACCCAAACTTCCCTTATGCTAATGAGTGACAGATTTTTCCAGTGAAAGTTTTGGCCTAAATTCTCTGTAAGTTTTAAATCCCTAGGTTCCATAAGAAACATGTGGCCAAGCAGAGTCTTGAACCTGATTTCTAAAACAGAAAAAGCACTATAATCACAGAACCACCATTCCTCTTGGAACATGAATGCCCTGGAAATCCGATGCAGGCTTACAGACAGAGAATATGAAGTTGAAGGCAACTAAACATTATCTTAACGCAATTCTTGGGTATTCTACATCTCAATTCCTCATTTACAGGAATAATATGGGAGACTATGCACCAATGAGAACATGCACCTACAATAATAGATGTGTTTAACTGGAAACAAGGGTAATGACTGTGCTCCTAAAACATGCTGAAGGAATGCTTTTAGTTGGCATTGACTCTTGAAATTTTAAGGATAAATACAATATACATCTTAAAATATCCCATGACTTAAAAGTTCTGATAGGAAGATACAGATAAATATGGTTATCTAACGAAGAATAGTCTCCAAATTGTGTTGGGATTTTACCTGAAGACTTTAGTGAAAGCAGCTGGAAGTCTGCCATTAACTTCACTGGGACCAAAGTATTACTCCCCTATCTCCAGTTACTTAAAATCAGTGTGTATCTCAGAGAGTCCTATCTGCTTCGAGCTTGCCCTTGAACTCTCGGGAACCAGAGAAATGAATTGGAGAAGTCAATTGTTGAGATTATTCAAAATTCAGAATTGATGTGCCCCTTGGTCTCATATTTCTGCAACTAGTCTGGTTCATTACAGCAGAAAACAAAACTTCGTGCTGTGGTGAAGCTATGTAGTGAATCACAAAGACATAGCAATTTAAAGGTTTTTTTATTGTATTGCACAAGATATTTATGCAATCCATGTAGGTACTGTATTGAAGGATCCACATTTCCCAAAACATTGGCTGTTGCAGCACACATCACAAGCATTGTGAATAACCAGTGCCTTCTTCAAAAATTAAAATAATCAGCTGCAAGTTTAAGCATGTTGTGGAAATAAATGAAGAAAAAAGCGCGGAGTATCAATACATACTTCTTTTCAAACACACAAATATACACTTTTCAGAAGAGCACCAATAATGCCAAGCAACTATTTCAATGAGATACTGGATGTGTAGGCCCTGCAGTAAAAAGCCAATACGCACACAGAAAATATATATCAACTTTAAAAATAATTTAACCATAATATCTTGCATGTGTCACTGTTTACAACATATCATTTCATATACAGTGTCAGGCCCAAGCCTCAGCTTGTGTAAATTTGTGCATACTCATTTAAAGCAGCTGAGGCTCTGGACCAGGTGTCCAAGCTGAAAATGCCTTCAAACTGTTCTTATTTGAATACACAGTGGTAGTATAAGACCAAGAAAGTAGTTATGGTGAATTTATAAAACAGAAATAGTACTATGGAAAATGAGGAAAAACACTATCAAACCCTCAAACACAAGGTTCTAGAAAGAGGCCTACACGTAAAGTGATGTTGTAATAATTTATAAAAGTGAATAATTAATATCAGTCTCCTTTCTGACACTTAGAGATTCTCGCATATTCAGAAGCCCGCAGAAGTGAACTAAGCAAACGTCACAATCAGTATCATCCTCAAACTCTGCTTCTTAAGTTTCTGATCATTAATACTGGTACTTAAAAACATTTGATATTTGCTGAAAATGTTTATTCCAATTTACCTTCCTGATATGAGAATTTATTGTAGTAAAAACCATGAAAAACAATAGGTAAAAAAATAGTATTTTAAGAAAATTTTTAGAAAACCCGTCAAACAACTGCAAATACAGCTGATTTTTTAAGTATCTACTTTTGAACTATGGTCTTTTTTTTTGTTTGCTTTTATGTGAATCACTTATAAAGAAACAAGGGAGTACCAGTTCTAAGATTTATTCTTGTCCATTACATTGAGAACCTCATCCAAAAGTGAAGGCCCCAAGTCAAGCTGTAGTGAGAGAAGAGAGCCTGCAAGATCTGAAAGAGATTCTTCTGACTTAGTCTTTGTCTTGGTTAGTTCACATGAAAGCCGATTGTCATCAAATAAATCAACTGTTTGCCAATCAGTGCATCGTTCAGAAAAACTGGATGAGTGACTGTCGCTACCATTAGTAAAATGCGACGAAGAACCATTTTGCTCCCATATGTCATCTTTGTATGTTTCTCCATCCTCCATCTGTTTACTTTTCTCCTGCAATTTTTCTTCTATTACTGGCTCACAGCTAAGCCTAGGATTTCTTGATGACCTGATGGATTCTTGCTTTGAATTGAATGTCACTGGTGACAATAAGGGCAAAGTAAGGGCTTGAGAACCACCAATGGCAGGAAGGGAAATAGCATTTTTGAGCACTGGTGATGGAGTTTCTGTAAACACGGATTCAGAAGTGCTGTTTGCCCTTAAGAATTCATTGTGGAGACCAGACTGGCTAACTCTGGTTTCACCCTCGTTTCCAGGCAAAAGCTCATAGTTGCCCTGCAGAAAGGAGATGTCTCCAAAAACATCATGTTGACCCTCTTTTCCAATGTGTATGGTGTGACGAAAATCTCCAAGTGGTGGACTGATCATATCAGGAGATAAGATATCCCTTAGTTTGAATTTCTTCCCTTTCTTATTGTTAGCAGCTTTCAAGTAGATGGGTGTCTTGGCTGGCATCTTGCTTGTGGACTCTGAGAGAAGTAGTTATTTAAAAAAAAAAAAAAGGGGTAGGGAATGAGAAGCCTCTTACAAAATCAGTTATTCTCAGGAGATCTTCACTTTTATCAATGTTACATCACCATCTTGAACCACTTTTGCACACAAAGTCTCTTTCTTCTAATACAGAGAACTGTGGAATATGTGAAGGTGAATATCTCCCACTTCAGCTCTTTGAAAGATAGAGCACACGTTTTGGGGTCAGTAAGCAACCAAATGCTGCTGCTTCCAGAACTTGAGGAAACCTGCATGGGATGAAAAAAATCAGGGTATCATTAATTCATTCAGTTTTGGTTTTACCAAAACCTAAAATCGGTAATGGTACTGACAGTTCCAGTCTGCAGATTAGCTTTATGATGTTGCTTCCCTTCATTAGGCAGGATAAAAGAGTTTCGATTAACAAGGGCTAGCTAACCTTTCTTTGACTTCATATCTTTTTTTGAAGTCAGAGTTTCTCAGACACAGTTGCTGAGCACAATTCATTTGATTAATATCACTGTCTCAATCTTTATTCTCCTTATTCTGGCATTCAAAATGCTGGCCTTTGAGAGCATGTGTAGAAACACATTCATAACGTTCAACAACATTAAGTTTTTTGATAGATCTAGGAAGACTGGCAGAGTCATTCAGATAACCGTTTTGGAAATGGAGTAGACCCCCTGGAATCAGATAACTTCGGATGCCCTCCATTTAGTGCTGGAACTCTCACAAACTGTCACCAATAACATTTCTGACAATTGTGCCCATTTAAACAGGTAGTTTTAGGTACTTGAAAAAAGAGCAAGTCCAGGTCTTTACAATTCATTAGGAACATCCAAATGCAGATGTCACCAAAGAGACTGATTCTTGTGACTACAATCTTTAGACTATATAAATTCTTCACAGCAACTAGTTATAGCCTAACCCATGAATTCTGCAGGCCATGAGGCCACAGTGACTCAGAGTTGCTCTGTGCAACCAAAAGAAACAGTGTTTGCAAACCATGTTGTCCTATTACAACGTGGTCTTTGAGAAATCTGGTGAAAGCTAACAAGGGCTAATAGGCTATTGGGTCAACAAGTTATGGGAAAACACTCTTCATTAATACTTTAACAGTTTATTTCTCCCTTACAGTACCAGTTCCTGACCCCCTAGCAATCTCACAATAAATGCTTTTTTTTCCTCCTGGACATTTTTATACTTTCTTCTATTAAGTCCAAGCACCACGGATCACTCCTCCTCATCAAAACACTCAGCTATAAATCCCTCACACTTTGTCCATCACCATCCATACTCTGTAAAGGAGCTTGCAGAAAGATTGGTCTATACAATAAGTGAAGGGAAGCCCTCTGTAACAAGAGTTACTTTTGCTGCCTTTTGTCCATGCCCTGGCAGATGTTTTCCTTCATCAAATTAAGCCCAGTAAGAATCATCAGTTTTGAAAACCTAGTACTGTATAGCTATACACCCAGATTGTCAAGAAGTATTTAAACATTTTCACAAATCCTTTAACCCAAGTAATTAGTTCCTACAGTGGGGTACTTAGCTGTGCATCACAAGGGGAGCTGGGAATCTAGCCAGGTTAGTGTTTTGGGTTCTTCATTCCCACCAGATATCTACTGCACTTCAGATAACATTGAAAAGTCCTCCCTCTCCCCCCAGATATGTCAGATGTAAACAGATCAAAGTTGAAATACAAAATAAACTCAATGTTCAATAATTTCTGAGGGCATTTTATACTTTTAAGATCTATTCTGAAAATACAGTTACCACATCAATCAATTAGAAGCCCTTCCAAGCTTCTTATTACACAACAAAATGGTACTTAATTAGGATTTACAGAATACTAGGAGATTCCCATTACATTCCAAAACTTTGCCAACTTAACTCCATGTCAGTACTATAAGATAACAAAAGTAACTCCTAAATAAGATCACCACTTGTGCCACATTCAAAGGGAACAGAACTGATGAGTCAAGTCAGTTACCTTGCAGTTTTAAACTGTAAAATTCACTGCATTGTTTCTCCCGCTTATTATTGTTCTGCCCAAGCAACCCATTTAGCTAAACAAAATGTCCTCAACTCTAGAGAGAAGACTATTATCAAACAAAGGCGAATGGTGAAGTTTTTTCATGTTCACCTAGTGAACCCAGCTCTATCTCACTTCACAGAAATAACAGGTCAAAATCTCTCTCTCAGTCTGATTCCTCATTCTTTCAGATGTTTTAATCTGGAATGAATGGCAACGTAGCATGAATGTGGTCCAAAGTCATGCTTGTTGGTCACTAGTGTAAAAATTAAAGACAAATCCTAGTTCATTCAAAGCTTCCATGGCTTCCACCAGTTTGAATGTGTATCAAATATCATTATTACTGAACTCCACAAGATGATTTAAAAAAACCCTGAAGACATGAGGAAATATTAGAAATAACGTGTAAAATAACTTTAGTATAAATAGACCATTCTGACATAAAAGTGCTTTATTGTATTGAGCTCATACTTCAGGAGGAAAAAAAATGCCAAAACTCTGTAGGTAGAGCAAACTTTTGAGCATCCGGATCTCCTTTAGTTCTTGCGCTACAAGAGGGCCCCAGTAAGGGGCAGTGTGAAACCACGCTACCTCAGAGGATGCTGCAAGAGGCTCCACTATCAAGAATCATAATCCCTCTCTATACAGCAGTCCCTTTAATTGTGAAGGCCTTACCTTCCATTTGGCCACTGCAAGAGGCTTTGCATTTGAAGACAGGAACTTGCACAATTATATGCTTAGTGCAAGCGTTGTTTTCTCTGCTGAAGACAAAGGCTACTCTTGCTGCAGTTTTCACTAGCCACTGTATTGGAAATCTGTAAATTACACTTTGTAAACAAAAGGGTTCTCTCCTCAAGGGATAGGCTTTCCACATACAACATAACATAGGTTTCAGAGCAACTGTATTTTGTTTCTGCATACCTATCCTCTTTGTCATCTACTGCCCAAAGGAGTACAGATTTTAAGCTACTTCCAACAATTAAAATATATCATAAATCTAGAAATAGTCACTTAGCTGAAATAATATTGTTATTCATATTTCATTTACAACTAAATAAGGAAGAACCCATACCAATACATATCCATGTAGTATATGTAGGTTTTTTATTAAGAAAAAAAAATATAAATTAAACTTTGGCAAATGAGGAAAAGCTTACCAAGACTAAGCCTCCAGCTCAAATCCTGCAAAACTAGTCCACAAAATTTTCACAAGAATCTTAACACACTCCCTGCACTCAACAATATTTAATGGAATCACAAGCACACATGGGCTAAGAGAAGGGACAGATCCCACTGCAATCTTGATACCAGGCCACACAGTAAAGTTGGTCTTGTGTTAAAGGTGACCTTTTTCTGATCTTACTGCTAAAAGAGTCTCTGTTTTAACTAATTTCAGCTCAGTAACTAAGTGATTATATAGCCAAACTGGAAAGCTGAATAAGAAATTACCAGAAAACCAGAAGTCTACAATCCTGGACTTCTAGCCTATGGTGGAAGACCTTAACTTAAGAGGAAAATAACATGAAAGGGTTTTTCTTACGGTTGAAAAGATATCCCTCTCCTAACAAGATCCAAGCATGAGCCAAACCAGAGAAATTTCAGGCAGTGAAAATTAAAGTTTTAGCTTGGCTATAACACTCTCACTTTCATTCCTATCACTTCACACTCTCATTTAAGTGTTTTGCTTGGTAACAAAGACTAACATTTTTTGAGGTACTTCTCAATCCTCCTTCTGCCCACTCAGCAATCATCACCTTCTACACAACTCAAAGCTTTCCATGGATGTCTTAATTTATTCCACAGTCCATTTTAAAAGGACAGACTATCAGAAACATCTCAGCAGCTAAACTTGCAAAGCCAGATTCAAATAAGGGTCAAGGTGCAGACTTTTATTTGTGCACAGAACCTAAGAGACGAAGATCCTTAAGCAGTGTCCTAAGCAAAGAAATGATAGAAAGAAAATCACATTTCCACAGAGCAGAGCCAAAAGCAACTGTTTGTGCTGGGAAGCCTATGGGCTTTCTACAGGGCAATCCCTAGCATGGGCTTTGCCTTACACATCACTGACTAGAAGCATGTGAACTTTGGAGAAACCCCTTTCCAAAACATAATTTAAAATAGCATTGAATTAGCTTGTGGAGCAAGTCAATAGGAGAAAACAGTCTGTACGTTATTTAAATAACGAAATGAAGATACAGTAACATAGCAAAAGACACACACAAACTACACAACAAGGTGCTGCAACTTTCCTACATGCTGAAGTATCTGCAAGCATAGAAGAATCAGGCATTAGGACTTCATTTCAGGTTTTAGCTGCCAGTAGCTTTCAGCACGTGAACTATTGAGGGCATCCTTGTCAACGCTGTTACTTTCACTATGCCTGAAACAACATCAGTGTAAAACGTGGTTTTTCACAGGTTTTATAACAGGGGCCTGAACTCATGAAGTCACAACTCCTGAATGCTGCAAAACAAACTCCAGCCCAACCAAGCCCTCAGGTACAAGAAAAGCAGCAGATAAAGCGCTACAAAGCTGACCTCTCACGTTTCCAGGGACTTAGGTGTCCATATCAACTATCAGACTCTGAAGATGAGATCACAGGTCTGTCCACTTCTAGACCAGGCTACCACCTCTGAGTAGCTTTAACCAAACCAGGTGGTAACACTTCTCCCTCCAGACAGAGGCCCAGCCTTTGAATTCATCTGTATTAAAGTCAACTTCCCTGATCAGATTAGAAGTCCTTGCCTCTTTCCTTCTCCTTTCATCAAAAAATTTGCACCTTTTTGATGAAAGCTACAGATGTAACTACTTTATAAAAACTAGATTTAATTACTCTATAAAAACAATCAGGCTAATTGCACTTCAGTTCTCTCAAACTGCATTCACCCAACTTTCCTAGATCAAATCTAACCTATTTTATCCTGTTACCATAGACACTTTTTAGAAAATGAAGGAACAAATAATCCCAAATCTTTCCCAACGTTACAGAAGCACAGGTCAAGAGGATGCAGTTCATTCATTTCTCCATTGTCCTGAAGAGACACAGATGCCTTGTGCTACTTGTGAAGATGTTTGTCCACCTTTCTCTTAAAACTCCCTGTACGTGCAGACTACATGCATTCATTTACTTCACAGACATTAGTCATCAAAGAAGACGCACCTAAAGTCTCCCCTGCTCCAGTCTGGGTCCTGATTAATGTAATTAATTAATCTTATGCCTTCTACATCTCCTTTCAGCCTTTTCTTCCTCATATTGAGTAACACAAGTATTTTAATCTTTCAACACAGGGCACATTTTCTGGAACCTGGATAGCTTCTTCCCCCCAATCTCCTTTTCTGATCTCCCCTCAGCTCAAATTCTTGTTTAAATATGCTCAAAAGCAAAGACAATTTTCAAGCTGACATCTCAATTTCTCTCTTTCTCCACATTTTATTTTCATCATCACAATATTCTTGGCTTATGTTTCACTTGTGGTCCACCAAAAACCTCGCTGCTTTAGTGAATAACAGTTGTCTAACTAGTTATTCTGTATCTTTTTCTTGGTTATGCCCTACAATGGCAAAGTCTTCACATTCATTGCATTGCATTCTACTAACTTCAAACACTTCATTAGGTCAGGATCACTTAGAAATTTAATCTTGACCTCTGCAGCATACCAGTTTAGCATCATCTGTGGATGTAATAAGCACATACATTCAATTCATTTATGAAAATATTGTGTAGTAGCAGAGATGGAAGACAGCCCTGCCAAGTTCCATTCGATATATCCTTCCAAATTATTACTGGCTAAATACTCCAAGGTAGTGCTACTTGAAACATCTTAAATTCTGGTAAGAAAATGTGAATATGCTCCGTAGTAAGATACATTAAAGAATGACAAGGAAGGCTTAGGTAACCTCAGATGTACACTGGCTAGGGAGAAATAATTTTTTTTAAAAGTGACTAATTGTCTTTGGAAGGGAAAGTGAATTTTAAGAAAAATCATGTAAGGATACATTTTCATTTCCCTCGCTGTAAAACATTTTTTTTGCCACGTAAATCAAAGACAACAGTAGACCAGCTGTGAGTGGTCCACCTGAAGAAGTGTTAATTGCCATTAAGTGTAAGCACAGACAGGGACAGGCTGCATACAGTGTTTTCTCTCCAGGTATCTTCCATTTCTCCAGTATTCTCCTCTTTTTCCCACCCCTAAAACATACATTCACAAATAAAGAAAAAAACAAGTTCCAGAAAGGATTTTTAATTGTTGATACCTTTAAATCTTGTCACTTTTCCCTGCCTGGTACATTTTCAAATAAATTGAGCTGGAGTAAATCATATTAACCAGGGAACACGAACACTAACTTTAAACCATTGAAATACTTGTGTATTATATTGAAATGAATTAAGTAATTCATCTATGTAAGAGTTTTCATTTTAGCCTGTAAGAAAAAGAAACAAAGGAAAGCCAACCTGGTTTGGAAAAAAAAAAGAAGAAAAAAGTCTACTTTGAGCAACTGGCCCCAGTTTCCAGTTATTATTTTGTCCTTTATCAGTCTGTGAGATTACAAAGGCCCTTTATCAAACAGAAACCTTCATCCTTGTTAAGGGACTTGCATACTAACCAAGTTGTTTCTCAGTCATCCTTTTTGATGGAAGTGAACAGGGGGAATTCCTCATGTGGTTATAGCGGGGGAGTAATTTTAAGCCTTCAGATACGTCTCTCCCTCCCTCTCTTTTGAACCACCTCCAATTTTCCAACATCCTTTTCTGAGCAGATCAGAATTAGTAACAAGATTTCAAAACCATTCTCCCTAACAGCATATATAAGATAAAAATCACCTCTTTCTTCCCATCATCACTGCATTGTTTATAAACAAGATCATATTTCTGCTTTTATTCTCACCATCTTACAACAGGAATTTTCCTGTATATACAGGGTAGCATTATATTACAAACCATTTAAGAGTTCTTTCTTGTGCTGATGTAACAAGTTCTCCGAGTAGAATAAACTACAGTGGCCAGAGCAGAATTTGTTATCCCTTAGATTTTACTGGTTTACAGTGAGCATCCCCATTCTATCTTTTAAGGATGAATATACACATATATTCATCTAATTGACAAATTTTGCCAGCACAGCCAGTGGTGGTGCTCAAATTACACTGTCCAGTAAGACCCTAGAACAACAACAACAAAATCCCCATAAAACTAAAACAAACAAACAAACAAAAAAGAAACGGGAAAAAAAAAGGCTTTCCAAACTATCATTCTCCAGCAAATAAACTGGATTTCTATGTTTTAGAATAAAAGGCAATGCAATACTTCAGAAAAAGAAAACATTTTATGTGAATGTGTTCAGGCTCTGAATCAATAAATCAGTTGAGTTTTATCCATTTTCCTCATCAATATATTTCTTCACCAATGTTCACTACCCGCAAATTTGTACTGTGATAATTTTCTACTTATTAGCAAGCTGCTCATAAAAATATTATTCAGCTCAATGCAGCATAAAAATATCTCTGCCTTGTTTCAGTACAAATGCATCCCTCTTTGATGCTGACTTATTTCTGAGATTTATTCTAAGATTCAAAACGTTTTTAAGACACGCTTTGTTGACATTGCAGAGGGCTAACATTTTAAAGATCTGGCTTTGATGCCAGATCTTTAAAATACTTAGTCAAGTTGGTTTTTTTTCACCAGCCAACAGGTTTCAGTCACAGCTTGCTTTGAGCTTGGAAAAGTTAGCATCTTTTCTAGAACAATAAAAACCTTTCTTTTCTTCTCCAGAGACAGGGATTTAATGAGCTTACTGTATTCTGTTGTTCAGCTCCATGGACAAAACAGGTCCCTCTTTATTATTTTTTCCTTAGTTTTGTTGGCTGGTACATTCATATATATGGATTTAATACCATATAGTTGATTGGCTTTCAAAACCATGCAGCTTTAGGCATAGGTACGTGTCAGTACAAAGTCTGGCATGTTAACTAACGCAGCCAGTGAAGGTGAGGTTATGCTGCATCAGACAGACTGCACTGAAGCACAGTCACACAGTTTTCCTACTTCTAAGTCACACACCAGATGAGCAAATAGCTGGGAACCATAAACTCATAAGCCACAAGATGGACAGGCTTAAAAACTTGCCCATCAATTTGCTTAGGCCATAGGGAAAAACACTGTGAAATCTGACCAAAAAAAACCCCAAACCCTATAACCTGAGCCTATGTGCCACCTAAAAGACTGGATAAGTGCTCTGATTGAAATCTCATCTGCTCAGAGAGAAGAAAGGAACAGTTTTTAGCCAAAGCAGCTTCCTGACACAACTCAAGGTATGTTCACATAAGTGCTGATATTGCCATGAGAAAGAACTTGGGAAGATGTGGACTGAAGCAGGCAGTACTGCCCCTTTTGATGTCAGCCAGCACTCAGATCAGTTTAAGTGGATTAACAAATACACACTACGCACCCTTTGTAATTCTGAGCAGGTTAGCATAGATGGCTTTCTCTTAACACGGAGGGTGTAGTTCCCCAGCCCAACTCTGCTCTCAAAGCTTCTTTAAGTAGTTCCCACCTTGGATTCCTCACTCTTCGCTGCTGGTTCCTGGTTCTGCACTGCAGTTCCTTGTACCCTCTGCGGGCAGACAGACCTACCAGCCACGCTGCAAACTGGTCACAGCAGCAGTTTTCCCCGCTGACTCAGTTTACAGCACAGGCGTACCAACAGCTGCAGAGTGCCTGATGGCACCTCTTCAAGAGAGTTCAAGCCCAATATAACCGTTGCTGCCAGAAAGGCATTCTCCCCTTCCCCCCTACTGTGTGCACACACTTGACTGCTTATAGGCCAGCTCAGTACACAGAACTGGGTGAAAACTAACTAGGAAAGGGGTGTAAAAATCACAAGGCTAGGAGTGAGACTCCTACTTTCAGCTGCACCAAGTCATTTCAATAGCTCAGCTGTCTCTTGAAACATCACTCAGAAAATAAGGAGTTCTGGCAAAAGGGATGGGCAATCCTTAACCAACTCTTCTGCAAGGAAAAAGTCTCCACGGAATTATATCCAGATTTTACGCACTTCTGATGCTTCTGCCTTAGGGTTCTTCCCAAGACTGCTGTCATATTGAAATGAAGCTTTTCTAGCTATAGTTGTTATTATTATTTTATGGAAAGCATCCTAACTTAACAAAAGGCAATCTAGCATAAAAGGACCTTGCAAGATTCCAATAAAAAAATCCCCCAACAACCAAACCCACAAAACCCTACCTTGAACTCCCTACCTCCAATTTTCAAAGACCCTTCATCTCTAGGTCAAATATTCCTTATCATCTCCTTGAAACACACAAGTGACATAGGCATATCATAATCACCAGTTCTATTATTCAATTCTCAAAGTGTTTCACTTCAAGTACTGACCAATTACAGTGTCTGATAAACTAGTTTTAAAACAAACTTGAAGGCCAGAGAGCCCTCTATATGCAAAGGCTAACAATGAGGTAGAGGTATAAAGCTACAGAAAAACAAAAAGTCACACAGGGCTTATTTGTTTTATTACATAGAAAAAGGATGAATCTTCTGCTTTGTTGTAGTTCTGCCTTCTTCAGAGAGTTGAATGGTTATCACAATGGTATCAAAGAACATGGGGTCGGAGTAGGTGGAAGAAAGGAAATGCCTCAGTGGATTACAAAAATTTTCACTGAATTTCTTTTTCAGTCCAACTCATACCCTTTTAAAGAAATGGAACTGAAATCATGAAGTAAATAAGGCTTCTAAAATTTGTTTATCTATATCCAATTCCAATCAGATTATTAATACAACTAACGTAACTGGTTTATCACCCTTAGATGAAACAAAAGGTAAAATCCAGAAATCACATCTTCATTGTGAGTTTATACTATACTTCTAACAAAACAACTCCACTATCTGAAAGCACTGTCTGAGCAGAGGTAAGAATCTGGAGGAACAAGTGACAACTGGAAGACACGTCATATTGTGGTGCTGCTCTGCAGCATGTCAGTGACACCTGTAACATGCCCCAGCTGACAGGGACACATCACACTGGACAGCAGTCCCCACTTCCTCCAGAGATCTCTCTGCTACAGACTTTATATTCTGTTAACTTGAGTTGCTTGTACTCAATTGATCAGACTTCTTTTTTCCTGCAATATATCAAGCAGCATCAGGGTGCATTTATTCTCTGTGCCAGTAGTCATATTTCACATACTGCTCCTACAATCCGGCAGAGTCAATCAATCTAATTTGAAAGAAATTAATACACTCAGCACTTGTACAGAAGTATAGTGTCTGAACATTCAGAGTGGCACAGTGGCAATTCAGTGCTAAAGCTAGTTTACTGATTAGCAGCTGTTATTTCTTTCAAACTCCAAACCCATGTATTTAACTAAACTGTCCAAAATACTGCTCTCTCAAATCCTACTAAAGCTACCTTCTCACCGCTCAGGGTTTTACCTCAGCCAGTACTCAGCACCTATCTTCCCATTACTGCAGCCACCTTTTCAAGAGATAAGTACAGCTCTAAGACACAGCTTTAGCCAAAAGGTGAGTGAGACGGCAGCCTCTGTATAAGACAAGACTGGACTTTGAGCTTGCATGTGCAGGCAATATGACAGAATAATTAAATGGGTCAGGGAAGCATGTTGTAGCCAATGAACCCAAGCAGCTCTAGTGTACTGCAAGTCAAGTCCTGTCCTTTGCAGATTTCTGGAAAAGCATTTTGCAGACATTCGTTTTCACTCTGCACTCTGCAGGGGCTCCTGCTTAGAACTTTGCCTTGAGACGGCAAGAGAACATAAATCTCTCTGTTCAAAGGTCAGTATTTCAAAGTGCTCCAAAATGGTCATTTTGTTTTCAGAAGTAGTGTCAAGGGAAAGGGTATTGGCGGCAAAAAGAAAACTCCTAGTAGGCAGTCACATTAGGGTAATGCAATCATGACTCATGCTCCTCACCCATTTCCTGACTAGTGCTGTGCATGATCAAAAGAAAGCCAGCCACAGCAATGCTGCCTCTCGTTAATGTTAGCCAGCCTGAAAGGATTACAAACTACCAGAAAACAAACTCGTTGCAGAGTATCCCATTTAAAGCTTGGTATAAATCGACATGGACAAACACAGTGGCACAACACCAACCAAAACAGCAAGTTGCGTTTGTTGTGAGAAACAAGTTACAACTTTTTAAGATGAGTCTCCTACCCCAATAAACTCTCTCATGCACCTTTAAAACACTGTAAATTCTTGGGGTTCCTAAGGAGAGGGAGGGGAATATCCAATTGCTAGTTAGTATCTAAAGAAATACAAGATACCTTTTGGAGAGGATCACACCGAACTCAGACTACTATAAAATAACTACCTCCTCCTCAGAAAAGAACCCACACACGGGCCAGAGCACTGTGTGGCCTGTCACCTTACAAGAAAAGCACTGCAAGAAGCAATTTCTATCTCAATGTTCCATCCTGTTGGGCAGCCTGAGTGAAGTGTGCACTTAACGATGCAAATTGGTGTTCATTTGTATAAAGAGTTCTTCAGCAGAAAACAAATTTCAGATCCTTGTTGGCACCTCGGTCACATTTAATTTGTTCCAAAACCCACATTAATGAAAACCCCAAAATTAATCAGATATTTCAACAGAAACTAGGCTAGACATTAGGTAACAAAGATGCCAACACCCAGCTGCACCTCTCTGCAGCCCTCATAGGCCCAGACAGAATCACCGGAAAAGACCTTTAAGATCATCAAGTTCAACAAGAGAACTTCTTTCCCTCCCTGCTACCTCAGAAACAAAGCCCTACATTTGCAGGTCCCTTTCACTCTCCTTTACAAAGGCCAAGGAACTGCTAAACATGCTCCTCAGTACCAGCCACTCTCGACAAGCGAGATCAACGGGCAGTGAGGTCCTGAAGTTGACCATTAAATAGATAATCTATTGCCAAAACCATTGTCTAAAAAATTAGACTAGTCAGCAGTGGCATTCCACTCTCAGGATACTGAGGAGAGCTATACCAGATGCCTGACAGCCAAATTCAACTCAAATTTAACATCCACCAGGCTTTTTAGTAATATCTCAGCTTACCTCTTAGTAATCTCAAACATTTTGCCCCTCACATGATACTGAATAGAGGGGGACAGGTAGGACAATCAATCTCTTGCACAAGACAAAAGTTATGTTTAGGTCTGACTAAACCAGCTCAGTGAATATACTGAGCCTATACTTTATCCAGGTTGCAGTAATTACTTCAGAGTTGAGAGGAGCTGGTTCTGAAACAGAGCACACAATACCAAGGCATTATATCGCACTGTGAGACTTGCTGCTAGACTGTTAGAGCTCTGTTTGGTTGTCACAGGTTTTATTTATACAACTCTAACAGCACAGAATCGAGGTGCAAGCAAACCCTTTGGGCATGGATGCACCTCCTATTGACCAGGAACGAGCTGTTACCACATACTGCAAGTCCTTCACACACCAATTCAGACAATTGGTATGGAGGGCAGTGAGGTGTAGGCAGAAAAATAAAAGAACATAATTCAGGGATCTACTTTCCTACGTAAAGGGCACATTTATTTACTTAATCCTTTAATAAGTAGGTAAGATGAAATTCTACCTTTACTACAGGCTATTTAAAGCAAATTTCTAATGGTTCTTGCTATTATAATTCAAGACATGGGAGCTTAGCGTGGTTTACCATCCTTCAAAAATTTAACAAAAGATGACATGTTGTAGAGCCCAGGACAGACACTTACAGTGCTGACAAAAAATTCTGCTCAAACACTTGAGGATAGGAGGGGAAATAACAACTAGGGAAATAGAGCACTACTACAGCAACAACAAAAAAACCCCACCAACCAAACACCAACTCAGAAAACAAAACCACTGTAAGGATGGTCAGAATCCAAGCCACCTAACTAAGTGGCCAGGTATTCCTGATTTTCTTAATGTAGACAAAGGAACAGAAGTGGAGGTCAATTTCCTTGTCCCGAGAGCAAACCACATCCTGAAAAAAACCCATAACACATAACACTGTAACAATGCATCAGGACTGAATTAATTTAAGGCACAGTGCGGTGCTCTCTTCTCTTGTAAAAGTCCATACTGTTTTACAGAGATAGCCTTTGCAGAAACACAGGGAAGCAACAAACTTTAGCTCCCTGCATTACAGAAGAGCACAGAGTCTGCACACTCTAGAAATTTAAGAGGGGACCTGCACCCGAGGAGGGTGTCAACATCTCAGTGTTGCTGCTTCAGTACTGGACCCTAAGGAATTAATGGATTATATAGGGCCTGTTCCATGGACTCTTCGGATATAGCTCCCATGGGAAGGAATAGAAATATCCTAACCAAAACACTTTGAAACATGGTCTCAGCAAAAGACATGTACAGTAACACCTAGAAGGAAGTTATTAGCAAAGTGACATTCCTTCTTTCCCTCTGTACGTGGGTGCTGGCCTGGATTCACCAGAGGCACGTTCCTTCTGGCTGCAGAAGCAGCGGGACAGCATAATTGGACTCCTTCCTTGGAGCCCAAGGAAATCCTTACTGGAGGAAATTATTAAATTATTCACCAACAGCTACAAAGATCCATGTTAGAAGTATTTCATGAACACTCCTATAGCTATAGTTAGAGTTAAGTTAAACTTAAGTCTTAAGTTAAACCACATACTTGACGAAAATGGGATTTTGTTGTTGGTTTACATTCTTTTAGAACACAGAGTATTAAACATGGTTTATCCTACAATAATTTGAGTCACATATACATATCTTTCTAAACAAAAATCTAGCCACAGACACTGCTGTTAAACTCTTCCCATTCCTGAAAAGATCATAACTGATTCACTTTAGAGAACAAAAGTGGGAAAGCAAAAACAACTTGACATGGGAAGAGAAAAAAAACCCCAAACAACAATGAAAACAAAAAACTGCACCCAGTTAGTAAACTAAAACTCTCCAAAGACAACACATTAGCATCTTGCAGTGGAACAGTCAACTTTTTATAGTCCCCTGGTGCCCAGGTTAATGGCTGCTAATTAAGTTCAGGCCTCCTAAGGTGTTTTAGACTGTCTGAAACAAGGCAGGCATTTCACTTAGGGTGCCAACAAGGGCTGAAAGAGCATTACATCTTAAAGTGAAATCTCAATTTTAAAAACAAATAATTGTAAATACCTGAAAAAAAAATCAGAGAGAGACTCGTAATCTGCTTTGCATTTGGACTGTTACATCCCCCGTGACTTACTAACCAACAGACAAACTGAGTGCTGCTTTAGAACTTGATGAAGCTTAATAAATATTTAAACTCCCTTAATAACTCTTGCTAGTGACCTTTCTTATGTGGAAGGTACAGAAAATATTCTTAAGCGTTTTTTCCAGATGCCAAAATATTCTTCTTGGGCTTTCCACTGAATTTCTGTCATTTGCCACGTACCTGGAAACAGCCATTTTCTCCTTGGTCAGCCACTTTTCTGATAGCTTTAAAAACAACCAAGATGAATTGTTTTTAAAGTCACTTAGTATTCATCTTTTTTTCTCTTTCTCTCTTTCAGCAGTAATTGAATCAGTGTAATTACTGGAAGCTGTAACTAGTGCAAATCAGATGATCTGAATCAAAACTCTTGCTTTACAAAACAGATGACAAGATATAAACTGGTACATCTGCAACAGAAGGATAGGTCTCTACAACTTGCAATATACACAGCTCCTCTTTCTGCCCAGTACATCCACTGAAAACTAAAATTCTTTTTTCCCTGTTACAGAATCTCACAGTAGATCAGTTATGAGTTCTTATACACCAGCTTCATATTTCAGTGCTCTAAAAGCTCTGAGTACTGCCACTCCCAAGTCAGACTAATGTTACAAAGATAAGTTGTAGCTTTTTTGCCTATAGGTATTAGGACTTGTGGACTGCATTGCCAGTGGATGCTCTTAAACCCTCTGCTTTTAATTCATCCATTTCTGCTGAAGAAATCATTCTAAGATGACTTGCATTGGAAGACTCAGGATCAGGGCCAGGAGAGGAAAATCAACAGGCAGATAATGGCAATGGGAGGAACCCGGTGACCTTGATTAGTTGTGTCCTGGTTTCAGATGGGATAGAGTTAATTGTCTTCTGGTAGATGGTACAAAAGAGGGTTTCAGAAGACCCACAAGACTGATACTGTCACTTAGGTTTCATAGAATCATACAATCATCAAAGCTGGAAAAGACCTTTAAGACCAAGTCCAACTGTCCAGCTTCAGCTTGCTCGACTGAAGCCAGACTAAGCAAGTAAGAAAGAAATGTACCTTTTTTTGTAACAGCAACAACAATTTACTCAGGCTTAGGTAGATTCTCTATTATTTGAATCTTTGTTATTTTTTTTTCCTAAGAACTGACCATTATCTAACTCAAACAATTGTGGCAGAGCCAAGACTCATACTGACACAGAACTGGGTAACAACTCAGGAAAGGCCTACGGCTTGTCATAGGCAGGTTCCCGGTGGTCTGTTCTGGCTTTTATCATTCAAGATATGAAGTATTTCCCCCTAAATTCATGGAATTTCTCTTAAAAATTAAATGTTTTGAAAAGCGTTTTTATTTAGGGAAAGCCATACTAAATTTTTAGAGCCTTTCTGTCCACAGATTGTGTTTTCTTGGCCGTCAATATGATTATGAAGGTTGAAAGGGCAAATCTCCTGGAAGTTATAAAATGGAGCTCTCATCCAAAATGTTGTGTTTGGAAAGTTCTCCTCTTTCTGCACAAACTAGAAATAATAATAATAATAATAATAATAGTAATAATAATGATAATTTTAAAAGCAGATATCTGTGTTTGACACTACTTCAAATCCCGCATGGAGAACCAAATAAATTCTTTCCTGTCAAACTGCCATGAACAGTTTGAGATCTGGAAGCTTTAAAAGCTGTTTCTCCTCTGACGTGCAAGCAGAAGGGCACACATTTCACAGCAACTTGGCCTATTCAAAATGAACAAGAAAAACTTAACGTTTTAAAGTACAGCTTTCTAATAAGGGTATCTCACATCCATGACTGAGCAGAGTCCATGTGCAACTTCAGATACTCAGTTCTGAAGAGAAACACAATGACAAAAGTTCCATGTGGCTTCATTCACTTTTAGTCAAGAGAAATTGAAATTGTTCTTGAATTTGACAATATAACTGTAATTTCTTTTCAAGCCACATCTCCCATACGTTGTCACTACTGTAAAACTTGACTTTGGAACCACATTTGTACTTCCAGGATATTTGCCCAAAAAACTACAAACTACAGCTACCTCACCAGATGGACTGAAAGAACACAAAATCAGAGCACCTGAAAAATCATCTGGTACCATTTCAGTCGAGAATCTTTAACACACACATATGTACACACAGACAGCTGCTCCTACTTCTGCAGATACCACGCTGATTTATCACAGAGAGAATACACACTTCTAGATGATGCCTTTTTAACATGTCCACCTACTCTTCAGATGTCTTGGAAGCTTCTATTTTAAAGCTCATTTTCAGAGTTGTTTATAAATATCAGACGTTGCCACTCAAGCCAACATCTACTATCCTCCTTCTGCAGCAATCTGTTTGTTTATTGGGAGGATTAGAAAGAGGTGGAAGAATTTTCACCGAAGTTTTTAAACTGTTTCTCTAATGAGACAAAACAGAATTAAATTATGTATTTCTACTCCCTTGCTATACCATAATGCCCTTTACGCCTATGGATACACCACCCATCAAAATCTGCAGCACCGCCAACAAGTTCTAGCACTTCCATACTTTTAAAGGTAGTCCTGACCTTAAAATTTGTACCAGGCAATGTGTCTTCTCCTGTCACTGGAATCACCAAGACAGGCAATTTTAAGGTGTTAAACTGTATCATTTTCTTACAAGACTCCGTACTGTCTGCCACCTAGAATTTTCCAAAATCCTCTCTATAAAAAATATCACCCCTATAACTTATATTGCTCTACCCCCACAAACAACTCAATAGGCGGGAATAACCATCAACCCAATTTCAGAGGAAGGATAGAACCTTTGCGTAAGAACTAGGGATGTGGAACCAGGAGATGGAAGATAGTGGAAGTGGGGAAGCGTAGATGCAAGGAACAAAGAGATGTAAGCAGGTTTGATGTCTGAAAATCAGCTGGAATGTAGCAATAGGAGTAATTTTCATGTTTAGATTATTCATTTGGGCATTGAAGCCTGCTTCTTTCCTTGCAGATTCTTCAGTTTTATGCAGATCATATTTTTGTATTTTCAGGGATTACCTGAATACACTTAAAGATTTACACTTGAATAGATACACTTTTCATACCAAAGGCAGTGTCAAAAGCTTCCAACTTTTCTGTTGCTACTTCATTAGATGCTACTCCTGTCCCTTCCTCCTATACAGCTGTCAGAGCATATTCCAGTAATCCAAATATTATAGCATGTCACAAAATATCTTATTTACAATGTATTTTCCTCTGCCAAAGTAGAGGCATGGTTGCAGTCTTGAGGTAAAATAACTACTCCAACTAAAAGTGAAATTAATTCTCAGACAAAAACCTGAAAACTGTCCACAGCATAAATCGCATGATTGTCTGTTTCAAGAAGTAGGTTTTATTTTTGCTCTTTCAGGAACTCCTACAGATGCATAACCTTCTTGGATTCTTGCTATTGCAACTCTTCTTCTTTGGGACTAGAAGCATGTATTTTTAAGAGAGCCATACAGCCCACTATCATAAAACGGATTACTTTTTGGTCTTTGCTGTTGACCTCAGGGGATCTTATCCAAAAGACTCTGGAGACTGAGATGGGTATTCATCATGCCTGAAGGTACATATAGGCAAAACCACAAGAATATAGCCTCCCTCTCCACTAAAATCATACCAAGCATGTGGGGAAGGGACATACAGAGCAGAGCAGCTGCCATACAAATTACTGGTCTGCTCAGTCCACTATCTTGTTCCTACCAACAGATTCTCTATTCAGACTGTACGACTTCTCTGTACCACTGATTACTTCGCATATTATTAATAAGAAACTAGTTAGACAGATATGGTAACAGTAACAATCCAACCTTGTCATTTAAAGTTTTCAACAACCCGACTAGATGCTACAGTTGCCTTCCAGGCAAGATGATCAACTTGAGCAATGTATTACTATAAATCTGTAATTCTGTAGCTTCAAAGCCCTAATCACAAGCCAGATATCTGGTATGTTAAGAATTATGCAGACATAAAATGATAACTACAAAATCTCACAGAAGACAGTTCTTCATTTGTTGCATCTTTGGGGGGTGCTTGGCATTACAACAGAACTGTAACTGGTATGAGCATCACCTCCCTCCTATTTCACCTTCCCACTCCAACTCTGGACTGAAGTAAAGTACAATTCCATATGCCATACATGCAACCTATGCATGGACATGCTACTCCATTCTTCACTTCCATATTCCCATCTGTTTTCTAAACATCCAAACAGAAGAGATCCCCAGAGATGAATCACATTTTATCATCTTATGAACCATGGTTATTATTCCAAGGTCATCTAACAGAGCAGCCACAAGCAAGCAAAGAATCAGCTTAAACTTGATGAAGTGCGGTGATCTTTCGTACCTGGAGCAGAAACATTTGAGCTGCATCTGACATGCAGGACAATCAATGGCACTATTCTTTCCAAGTCCCTCTTTCACTTACCATCTAGCTCTCCTACTATTCAAGCCCTAAATTAAGCTAACCCCTAACAGCCACACTTCCTTAAAAGAAGGGAAACACTACATAGCCACGCCATCTTATAAATGAATACAGACAAGTCATGGAAAAGGTAAAAAAAAAACGACAAACGTGCCTTTGCAGGGACCACAGGGCTGGAGAGAAATAGCATGGCTGACGTTTACATCAAACTACAAAAGGCAGAACCTGCATCTTCTTTGTCCCTCATTCTCACTGTGGCATGTGCAGCTTTTAGTGTCAGAGATGCTTTTGGTTTTATTCTTCGTGGTTACAGATACATGTACTCTCAAAGAACCAATAAGCCACATGAGTGCTTCAAATGATGGGGAGCTCATAAAACTCAAATTAACTAAATGATTATACTATCAATTTGAAATCGGAATATTGAGAAGACTGACCTAACCATTCCCTGGAAACAAATTTTAACCAAACTGAAACTATGCTTTAGTTCCCAAAAGACTAACAAATGATCAACTTACAATTAACAAATAATCCAAAAATAAAAGACCGAAAATTAATATTGATGGCCATTCCCCGAGAGAATTAAACATTAAAAGCAGTGGCAAGAGTGCCTGAAGAAGATGCTGTTTCTAAATGGTGACTGTCACACAGAAGACAGCATGTTTATGGTGTGCACGGCAAAGGGGAGAGAAAAAGCAAACCAAAACATTAATCTTAAACTCCACTACATTTTGGACTAATCTTTGCCTGGGTTTCAGACCTAATTTACCCAATCTCATGAATAAATAGAATTAAAATCAAGCTAAATCAAAATATATTTTGAATCACACTAACTGAGACAAAAAGGTAAAGTTAGAGATTTCTAAAAAATACATAGGCCTTTGTGAAAAAGATACATTTAATCATAGACAATTTAGGCTTTACTTAAGTAGGACTGAAGATACACTTAAGAAGGAATAAAGAATGGAACTTGTTTCTTAATATCTCGATGAATACAATTTAAAAGGTTAGATTTAGGAAGCATTAGAACAAAGAATATATAAAAAATTCTTCTCGTATCATAAGGATTTTTTAAGGTTCTAAATTACTAAAGTATTAACTTTTTGTAAAATTTAAAATCTTTTTGAATGACTTCTTGACAATATAAATGAAATATGGGAAAAATAAAAGAGCAAGAACATAAATGTGGAGCAAAAATCCCCAGCAACACCGGCATTACTACATCACTTGAGTACTAGTACATCGTTTAAGTGCTAGAAAAAACAAACACATAAAAAAATCCTGTCTACTACACAGGAACTGCCCCAGTCGTATGGCTTGAGAAAACCACCTTCTTAAAAGTCAATAAGGAGCTTTACTAGAATAGGAAAGTGGTTATGAAAGCAACAAGATCCATGCACCTCTTCTTCGCTAAGAACTTATTATTCATACGCTTACAAGTATCAGGGTTTCTCCTGGTGAAGATGATGACTGAGGACTCTGCTGGTTAGAAAGCTGGTTGCACAACCTCTTTGGAGAAATGCTTCATAGATGCTGACTGTGGTGGCAGCAAAGCACCTTTGATCTTCCTTGCAGAGTATCACTGAGAATTATGAACCCCATAATTAGAAATATCATATGTAGAGCACTAAAGTTACAAAGTACAGAACGCAAAGTAAGAAAATCCCAAGATTTTTTTACTTGTCCAACCATTCTTTGGTTCCTTGACCATCTGCACCACCTAAAAGGACTATGACAGAGCAAGACCTTCAGCTTTAGTCCAGTATTTCAAACAGAGCCTCTTTTTTTGCTACTTCTCACCTCATTCACCCCACATGCTGTTTAAGGCAAGAGGGCCATGAGAAATAACATGACCATAATGCACTTATATATGTATCACCATTTTCTACAGGCTTTTTCCAACTTATGGATAGTTGCTTTTTCCAGAATAACAGGCCTTAGGGTTTTAGGTTTGCTTGACTTAAATATTATACTGTACAGACTTAAGTCTGTAAGAAAAAAAATGAAATTTCAGACTAATAGTTTGCTTTTACTATTTTTATAGTAGTGCCTAATATTCTAATAGGAAAAACCCCACATATGGAATGAAGACTCAACACCTGTTTCCTTTGTTTAAGGCACAGCACAAATCTTCAGATACATATAAAATTCCTACAGCAAAACAGTGAGAAAGGGACATGAAACATCTGGTATTTCAAAGGGATAGGAAAAAAAATACTATTTTAGGTCTTTTAGGCAAAGACATGAAGTAAAATTTATTTTTAGAAAGTTGTCTACAGGTGACTTTAAAAAAAATTAATTGCCATCTAAATGCATCTAAACAAGCTTGCAGACTTGACTAAGCAAGTCATACCGAGTTTCAGCTCGTCATCAGCTCTTGTATCTCTACAGAAGGTCAGCTGCTGTTTACACGTAACCACAGAAAAGTTCACTTAGCTCATTCAGAATGAGCCCCAGCCCAACAACTCACAGTATCAGTTCATTTGATTTCTTATCTCACTTGTTCCCCGTTGACCTTTATGATAGAAATCAAAGCAGTGTATCAGACTTTGTGAGCTTTCTTCTATTATTCAGTGTAAGTAAACAGCACGAACACAACATTTACATAGTTAGGTTGTATGTTGTTGTACCACCCACAGTGGGGGTTGAAATCCTTAATGTGGCTCCCTGGCATTCAAGAGATAATAATCACCGAGTTTTAAGAGTATTGCACAACTTTCATGATTTCAAAGTTAAGTATAACAGTAATTCAAATTACTTGTTCTAAATATACATTTCAGCGAAATGGTCTTGCATAAAAAGCTTCAAATACCGTGAAGATATAACGCAGTTTGAGTATTCAAAAAACACTTTCACATTTTCAGATCTTCACGCAGTAAAAAGTGCTACTTGACTGTAGGCTTAGCCCGTAAATGGCCTGCAAATGGCTTATCTCCCCTCTTTAAAAACAAAAACACAACACAAAACGGAGTTAAACACATTCAGCAGTTCCCTGGCCCCTCTAAGGAAAATCTCACAATTGCTTACTAGCTGTGCTCTTGTGAACTTAACTAGTCCACAAGACTACCATAAGACAAACGTTTGTTTCCATAATTGACTATTTATTCCATAAACGTCAGTGAAACCTAAGTAAAGGTATAAATATATCTCGTCACCCTGGCCAACTCCGTCCATTTGTAATCATCCTATTATATCTTGGCAGTGTGTTTTCTGAAGCTTTACGGGTCTTGATTTAACCCTTGAACTATGAGGAAGCTAGTCTTCTTGTCAGCCAGGTCCAGCTGCTCCTGTTTAGAGTCACTTTCCCAGCTACATCAGTATCTTTGCTCAATAACATTATGAAGGTAAATGCATAATACTGTAAAATATTGTAGGCAATGCTTATCTGCAGGAATGTCATGCAGAATTCTTTCCTATTTTAACACAGCACTAAAGGCACCCCTCTTCATCATGAGCTTTACCTGCACTTGTGCTCATTCTGCCATCCTGCTTCACACAAACGCCTGTACACTGTAGGTGGTGCTTTAAACCCGCTCTCACTGCTCTACCCACCAGACACCTCCCTCAGCACCAGGCAGCTGCTGTCCCTGGCTAGCAACCGGTCTGCTTTGTAGTGAGAGGAAATCATTTAAAAACAGTCTGAACACAATTCTTCCCACATCCTCATTTAAGTTCAGGCTTGAGCTTATTAGGGAAATTCATCTTGCTATCACACAAACTAACAAACACAGGATATACCTTCAGCTGACTGCCATTCCTGTAAGTGCTCTACCCATGTGGGTATCATGGTTATTAGGTACAGACCACCCACTTGGTTCATTTTTACCACTGGGGGAAGAAGAGGTAGCCAGCTCTCCACAAAATGGTGACGATCTTGAGAAAAATACATTTACTCTGGCTTGATCACTGTAAGAGGGAAAAAAATGATGCTTTTGCGTGATTGTTTGTTACCAAAACAGTAACATCTGCATGCAGGAGAGTGAAAGCCTGTTTTTGATGTTTTGCATCATTATCAAAGGCCAAACGAGCACCAGGTGACCTAATTCACAGCAATTCTGCCAACTAGGGTGAGGAACGGGAGGAAGAACTGGTCAGAGAACATCGCTAAGCCCCTGGGGACGCAGCCTCACTGACAAGAAGTGAAGGAGAACTTGGTGGCAAATTCTGTATGGCAAAGGGAAATTTGTTTTTAAATGTGAGTTCCCTTTCCTGCCCCAAACTATTTCTCAAGACTTGGGCAGAGGACCAGAATTTCTTCTATAAGGAGCCACCTAGCTTAGAAGACTATAAACCAAAGCACCATACCCAATTACGAAAAGCTGAGAGCAAAACATGTTTTGCCATGAACAGTGGCTTCTGCTGGTTACTGTAAAGCTGATATAAGTGGTTTGGAACAGTTTTAGACGCCTCTTTGAAGTCAATGTGACATTTAGCCACAGCATTTAAATAGGGATGGTGCAGAGCCACACTGCCTGAGGGAAAGAGTGGCTCTGGGCTGCCTCTTAGGGTGATATCCATCTCTTTCCTTTCTAAAATTCACCCAGGCCACCTCCTGGTGATCCTGGCTGGCTTTACCAATCACAGAAAAGAAGCAGAACCACTCAGGTAGTTTCTGCAGCCAGATTTTTACTTCTGTGGATGCACAAGAGCACAGTAACCGTGATTATCTTTAATCTAAGGAGAAGATAGGCCCCATTGTTTCCTTCCCAGATACCGTTGGCTTATGCTGAGGCCAGGAAAAACCATTCCCTTCAGTACTATCCTACCACCAAAGAACCTGCTCAGTTCCTCTGCTCTCTATGCTGTAACACAAAACAAATGTTCAAAGCAAGGAGTGCCTTGAACATATGTGTTTTCTCTTACCTTTTTAATGGTTCTGCTGAAAGACTATTTTTAATGTGCCATAGAGCTCAAGTAGATCTTAAAGCTAATGCTAAAATAGGCTGAAGCGTTTCACTTTAAAAATAAATCCCTGCAACAGTAATCACCTGCTGATACATGCTTTTATGTTTAGCCAGCTGCTGAGATGCCACATCTGTCACTTCTTGCTTCCAGAAATGCACTTTCCTTTTCTGTAGGGAAGGAGAAAATTCTGCTCCTAGAATTGCACTGAGTGTCATGATGCCTTTTTTGGTATCTCTGTCATTCCTCTAAACATCTGAGCCACGGCACATGGATTATAAGATTTCTGGTAGTGTGTATCTAAGGAACTTTTCAGCTTCAGATTTTCATACGTTAAACCTGATTTTTTTTCCTCTACATTTTGCTGAACAATGTTACATCCTTACAACATATTTGTAACTGAAAATAATGGTCTATGAGTGAGTAATTTCATTCGTGGAAACAGTCTTTGTCTCCCTCCCCGAATTATTTTTCAAAGGAAAATAAGAGATCAGGATCATATTTGTTACATTATGCATTTCATAATAAAACCTCTTCCTATTTTTAAAACATAAGAGCAACCTACAGTGACACAAGTCCTAAATTAATTGCTTCCTCTATTTTGGACTCTTAAATTTCAACTGAAAATAAATCAAGTCCTTCTTATTAATCTACAGCCCGCATTTCTTCATCAGCAACCCAACCCAAATTCTTCTTGAGTTCACGAGTTGAACCCTTTGCTCCACAACCAGCATCACTGCGGGCCACTGACTTGCTCCAAGGGTCGTGCCTGCCCTCGGTCCAGGTCCCGATCCCGGTCCTAATCCTGGTCCAGCCCCAGCCGGGCACGCAGTGGCAGCGCACTCAAGCGCACGGTTATTCTTAGACCCACGCAGGAAGGTGCGGCAGGGGGAAAAGGGGGCATAGCTCACAAAAAAACCCCACAGGCTGCTTCAGGGGGATGTAAGCTAGGCATGCTTTCTGCCTCCAAGGCAAGAACATAAAATTAGGTGTGCCAAAATACACTAGGAAGGCCGTTTAAACCAATTGTAGAAGCGAATTTCAGCTCGGAATTTCAGTGATGTAGAAACGCCCCGAGACGGTCTTCGCGACAGCTCGGGCACGAACCCCGCGAGCAGCCAAACACGATCATTAATGGATATACTCTCCTGGCCGCCCCGAAATGCGTCCCCTCCCTCCCAGCCCCCGAGCCGCCGCTGCGGCCCCGCCGCGGCTCGGCGGGGCAAGAGGGGCAGCGCCGGGGTCCCGAGGCGCAGCCCGGCCCGGCGGCCCTCCCGCCCCGCTCCCCGACTTACGGCGCTGCCGGCGGCTCCCCCGCCGCTCCTCCCTCCCGGGCTACCTCCCTCCCGCCGCTGCGGAGCCAGGAGGGCAGCGGGGCCGCCCCTCCGCGACTCGGGGCGAGCGCGGCACCTGCGAGCGCCTGTCAGTGGGCGGGCGGCGGCGCCCCGTGTCCCGCGTCCCGTGTGCCGTGTGCCCCGTCCGTGTGCCGGGGGCGGGCGCGGGGCCGCGGGCGGCGAGCGGGGCCGCGGGGAGGCGGCGCTGCCGCCGGCGCTGCGGGCGGGGAGGGCGGGCGGGCTGCAGGGAAATCCTGGCACCGCGGAGCGCCGCCTGGGAGGCCAGGAACAACCACAATAACAATAAGGGGGTTTTGACTCCCCCTTCCTTCTTTTTCCCTTTTTTTTTTTTTTTTGAGCTCACTGCGGGAATGGGGGCGGGATACCTTCCCTACACCCCGGCAGTGTCCTGCTGAAGCCCTCGGGTGGGCAGCTCCCGTCCCCCGAGCACGGTCATCTCGGAGGTGTGCTTAAAAGCTGATGATTTTCCGCCTCAGCCCTCTTCCCCCTCACCTCCTCGACGCCCCGATCCTTCGGGGTGAGGCTCAGCCCGCTCTCCGCCCGCTGCGCTCATTCATCCTGCCTGTCCTCCATTATTTACGCGTTGTTAAGGAGCGCTGGGGCTTCCACGACTCCGCGCTCTGCGATTTGCAGGTAAACGGCAACCACTGCGAGAGCTGGGGAGGCGCAGGGGCGTCTCCCCCCGCCCAGCGGCGGCGCCGGAGCGGGGCGGCGGAGCGGAGATGCTGAGCGGGGTGCGGAGCGTCCAGTCCCGGCCCCGCGGGACCCACCGCGGACAAGAGCCCTGTAATGACAGATTTAAGGGCACCTGCCCTTCTGTTTTATACAAGTGAAACTGCCTTGCCCAGAACGGGAAAGGGCTCAAAATAGCTGTTGGCAGTCCAGCAGGTTACTGACTAGGAAGCCCATAAATGCTACGCTGATGTTAAATGTTTTACAAGTTCCCTGCTTAATCCAGATAGAGACCCCGCTATTGTTTCACTTCTCCCAGTGACATCCTCCCAAAGGTTTCTGTTGGCAGCTACCTGTACTCAACAGTCTGTGCCTGACAATTTTACTGAAGGGTCGTTTTTCCAAATGTTACTTTTGGCACTGCCATGCAAGCACTGCATGTGCCCTTATTGAAATATTAAGTGTGGTAAGTACCTTACCCGGGCTAAGGTATTTTTATAAATATTTGCATAATTTTCATCACATATGGCATTTTAAAATCAGTGTAAACCGTGGATGCACTGTATATAAACATATACTTAGTTTAAGATATGTTTACCTGCCCACATCTGGGTGACAGAATTTCCCCCTTTGCTCTCTTTGCGTTGGAACACTTTAACACTAACACGCTTTACCACAGGGCAACTCTATTTTCTTTTTTGTAAATGTGGTGCCCAGATTCAGAGAACATGATCATTTCAAGGTGTTGAGACTGTAATAGCCAGCATGCCCGCAGACCGCTGTGCCCTTACACATACAGGGTGCTGTCACTGGGCAGGAAGCATCATGCCATTCATAGCGGTTTATATCCCGATCCTGCTATGTGAAATAAAAGTTACAGAGAAAATAGTGCCCTTTCACATGAAATTTCTCATTGCTGAACTATTTTTAATTCTATGAAAAATCTTAATTTACATAACATGATTTTAAAAAAGAACCAAAATAATAAACAAACAAACAAAACCCAAACAAAACTACCAGAGCAAACCAAAAAACATATGTCAGTGCAATAGCCAAAGGTGAAGTTGCTTGCTCCATATGAGCAAAAGCTTTGTGCAAACAGTCCCTCCTGTGCCTGGTGTGCGGCCCCCACAGCCGGGAGCAGGCAGCGACTGAGCAGGTGGTTGGAGGCAGCAGCTCCACTGCTGCCTGAGGGATTGGGATGGCTTTGTGCCCCAGCCTCTGACAGTACTGAAGGCATGGCCAGAGTCTGCACAGTTCCAGTAATTCTTAATTGCTATTGCAGAAGCCAAAGTAAATTTGAGAGCAGCCCAGAGGCTGCTCCCAGTTTATGCAAAAGGACAGTCAGAGAAAACAGCTATTATAAAGTTTGTGTAAGCAAAAGAAAAAAGAATTCTGTAATAATTCCTGGCTTCTTTGGATATGTTTCCAACTTTGCAATTATTCAATTATTTATCCGGCATGAGTGTACTCCACGCTACTTTTAATCTACCAATTCTAGTCTTGAGAGTACTTTTTCATTTAAGGACCGAATTTAAGTGGTTTAGAACTTCTTAAAAGGGTTACTGTTGATGACATTGTTCATACTTCCTTTTAGTTCAGAAAGGACGTGTGTGGCATACATGTGTGTGGCACCATGTGCCGAAGCTGAAGAAAATCCACACAACCATTTCTGAGGACAAAAGAGACAGACACATGGATTTCTTTGCTATAATAACAGGCTGGAAACATTTGACAGTAGTGCACTCAAAAGCTTGTCTCACTCATGTCACTCATCCCTGCCTCTTCTGAATGCTTTCCTTGGTTCTCCTCTTCAGGGCTGGGTTTCAAACCTGTGTGCCACACTATTGCACCACAATTGGTTTTGCTCAGGTTTCTCTCTTGTGCCCTTTCAGGTCATGACCTCCTGCATCTCTGATCTGTGGCACCTGTTATAGCTTTTCATCTTCATTTTCCCCTTGTCTCCTTCCCATCTGAGATTCATGCTTTTTTGCTGGTCTTATATAATTGCTGTTATCTTTTCCAGTCCCATGTTAGCTATCCTAAGGTTATCAAAGGCAGGCTGCAGCCCCCAGCAACAGGAGCATGTTCCTTTCCTTGCACTGTGCCCAAGTGTACCCTCATAGGCCATGATGATACTGGCTTGTTCTCCTATGTAGGAGCAAAGGACATATGAATAGGAAAGTGTCAACACAATTTGTGTTTTGAGGCAGTAATGGTTTAGAGCAAAGCTTCAGTTTCTCTGCAGAAAAAATGCTGATCCTTTCCCCAGCTTAGCATGTTACAAGAAACCCTGGAGGACAGACATATAGGGGCCAGAGGCAGAACAAGGTTCCTAAGAGAACTTCAGCTCTGAATTTCTTCAGCTTCATAGCAGTTACAGTATAAGCATTATTACTAATACACAGGTTTTGAATTGATCACCAGGAAAGAGTGATGGGATCCTCTGCTATTCAGTCTCTTTTGATCACAGATTTATGCCCTCTCTCCTTGTCATTTCAAACCTCCCTCACTGGGAATTAAAACTGGAGTTTAAAGCATGGTATCAAGATTCCTAAATGGCAGGCATACATGAATACTTAAATACTTGAATACTTATGTCCCTGTGATAGCTAGAGAATTTGAGTATCTGTTTAAGTGCTTTGCTGAATCAGGACAACTTCAATTCGTCATAATATTGGGTTTATTTATATATGCCCAACTCAAGTGTGTGGTGCTTTTGCTCGTCTTTCAGCCAGAGCTAGACCATGAATTTAGTGAGGTTTGTTAAGCAATCTGTTATGCTTTGAAATTGTCTGTTTAAAAGCTGTACTTTGACAAAGGTTTCATGAATCTTGAGTATACATGATTAAACATAAGCTCTGGAAACTAAGTTTAATTTAATGTAAACACTCTTCACACTACCATAAACAAGAAAATGTGACTAAAATATTTTTCAAAAACTGTTCGTTTTCCAGTGTTCTTGAAGATTGCATTCTGAAATACTAGTGCCAAACAGTGTTTAACAATACTACCTAGGAATGGTCTAAATATTTGCTCTTTTGTAATAATTCCTGTGGATTACCAATACACAGACATAGTACATTTCTGATAAGTTACTTTATAGAGCAACTATACTACAGACTACTATAAAACTGTAGGGTCAGAACTGAAGGAGTCATCTACTCCACACTGTGCCCTGATGGAGGATCAAGCGCTTATTGCCATGCTCTTTTCCAGGGGACACAGAGCCCCTTTAGAGTTCCCTAAAACAGGCTGCTACCATAGTGCATACGTATTTGTCTCCATAGCCACCTTTCACAGTCCCTCTCAGATCCCTGTGGCACTGTGGGCAAATGGGTCAACCACGTACCCAGGCTATTCCAGCACATCTTCATTTATCCTCTGTTCCTAAAACCACCCACTGATGGAAAGTCCACAACCTCCTGAGGTAGATCCATGGTCCCACTTTTTCACTATCTGCATTTTTTTCTGTTTTCCCAACAGATACACAACTTACATCTGTCGTGGCTGCAAATTAGTCTTAATTTCTTCTCTCAATGACTCCAGTGAACAGTGAGACCATCTTCTTTATAACAGTCCTATTCAAAGGCTCTTATTTTCCCCAACTTCATAGTTTTTCCTCACTGTTTGCTCTTACTAGTTGAAAACAATGATCAGAGCAACATCATAAAGTTTCTTTTCATGGAAATTATTATGCAGCATGGGAAAGCAATAATATGATCTGACTGAGGGAAAAAATCTTCTGCAACTTGTTTGCCGCAGATTATCTCTGTAACTGTCACTTTGGGAATTTCTATAAATAAAATCACTATCACTCTTCTGAGAAGTGAGCATTTACTACCATTTTTTAAACAATGAAAAAATACAGATCTGTTTTTCATCTAAATTCTTTATATATTTGAAATCACTCAGAGAAGAGAGTCCAAAGAAATGTGGTTAGGTTTGACGAAAAAAGTCTCCCAGTGGGATATTTAACAGAATACCTAGAAAACAGTGTTGAAAGACTTATAATATTTGGAACCCATTTTCTGACTCTTGTTCCATGACCTCTGAGCTCCAGAGGGCCTTACTTGGCTTTAACTCATTATCCTCCGTGGTGATAACACCTTGGACCCAGGGGAGGAAAGAAGGACTAATTGACCCACAGTCTGAGCAAGGCTTTTGCCTGACCCTGTGCATATTAGTGACGGATGTTTGACTTTCAACTTTTTTGGTATTCAAACACTGCCCGAGATTTGGCTTCGTTAGTCTGCCTTTTCTTTTGCTTTTTCTACTGCTTTGTGAACTGCCAAGTGGAAGTATGAATGTGGGCAGGTATGAGTCTTCCCCCTCTTCTCAGTCTTCTCAAGCTGCCCAGTAATGCCTGGAGGAGTGCATGAAGTGAAGTGGTGATTCAGCTGGTGAAAGGAGGTGGTAATTCACATATTGACCCCAAGGGCTTTTCCTTTCTTTTTCATCTGCTTTCCCTTGGTCCTCTAAGCTCAGAGCACTTTTCCTTACAGAACACCTCAGGGAGATGACAAAAATTCCACTGTGTTTGGCAGGAGGGCATGCAAACAAGTATCTAGTGCCAGACGAATGCCACTGTCTATGATCACCAGCAGCTTCAAATATATCACTAATTAATTTTCAATAAAAGGACGTTAACGGCTGTTTTAAGCTTAGAAGGGGAAAAGTAAGCCAAAAGTAATTTGAAAGGATATGGCAGTAGGTCACATAAATGTAATAAATGGATGTGACATAGAATAAATATTACATTTATCTAGAAATGCAATGAAAAAGAAGAGCAAAAGAACAATGGAAGCTCTGCGAAATGTTGTCTTGCTTAGAGCAAAAGAACAATGGAAGCTCTGCGAAATGTTGTCTTGCTTAATACAAAAATTTGCGCGTAGCTATCAGAATTTAGGGACTAATTCTGAAACTGCTGAGTACTCTTCCCTTCTATTAACTGCTGTGGGAGTTGAGAGCACCTGGCATCTTGAGAAATCGGGCTCTTTGGCGGTTTTAATTTAGTCTGACAATAACGCTGAATAAAAATATTCTTGGGGATAGCCCACAATTATATAGCATGAGCTCATTTCTTCATTATAAAATGTGAGCTGAAACCATTCATACCTGCCAGCCAATATTACAACAGGCAATTCCAGTTTTTCATTGCATGGGAAAAGCACTAGCAAGCTTTAATGAGTTTCAAAAATAGCTGCCACATCAGAAAATTGCAATGGTGCTTGTTTTTCTAATGTGAATACCTGTTCAGCAGACATCGCTTAAACAATGGCATCCAAATAGACCAGGGCATGTAAAATAGCTACCTCTATTTGTCAGCTGCACACCCATTGTTTTCAGTCAGAGCCTGCAGAGCAGCTTCAGCTGTACATTCCTGGGAAGTGAATAATATCAGTTGAGATTACGCTACAGTACCACATCTATTACAAGCACATTATAAAGATTGAATATAACCTAATTAGGAAATGCTGAAGTCGGCTGGGTGTGGATATGGGCTGGGAAAGAGTCATTTTACATGACCTTCACTTAATGAAAATGAGAGTTCATAGAGGATAAAGCAAAGGTAACAGTGTAGATTTCAGTCCCAAATCCAGATACCACGTGCGCATCCCATATTCCTCATACCCTTCCTGCTAAGCTAAACAATTGCTCCCCAAGTTTCACTTCCATTAAACTCTTTTGTAAACACTTTGTGAATCCAGCATGACAAACCAAATTTGGTCACATTCTTAATTTTCATGCAGATTAGAACTAGAGCTCTATTCTGACTTTTAGTGCTGGAAAGAAGACGTTGCAGAGGGAGGCAGGGAGTTTCATCTTCCCTGGATAAGTAAAGGGGCAAGCTCTTCCAACAGCTTCACGGAACCTCCCTCTTCTTGTGGATCTGACTCTTCTGACACCCCTTCTCATCTTAAGACAGGGTTGTTTCATTGCTTTCTTCTTGCAGCCTTACCACAGCATCCTGATCAGCATCACGGGATTTCACAGTTAAGAAAATCTGTATCAGCTGCCTCTGTATCTGCACGTTGTTAGCCAGGCGTGCTGCTGGCTAACAAGTCACTGACAAAATGCCTTCGAACATGTCTCATGTCTTGCAGTTACCTCCTGGTTCCAAAATGAAAGTTGCATTAATGCCAACAGCTGGAACAGATCAGTGCTCCAAGCTGGATTCATTCCTTACCACTGATTGGAACAGAGACTGCAGAGAGAAAACTTCAGCATGCCAAGCTGAAAGTAGTTTACTGTGTTTATGGGACAAAGTCTCATCTGTACAGGTACTCACAAAGGACAGACCAGTTTCCCCGCAGCACACCACAGAATGATGCAATTGAGCATGCAGTCAAAACCAGTAAATATAACCTCAGACGTCGTGGTCTGTCCCATAACTGAATACAGCACCAGAGTAGATACACTTGAGCAGAGCTCTGCTGTTCATGTGCTTAAAATCAACAATTATGCATTTTCTTTGCCACGAATATATTTTTGAGATGCTGTTCCCACCAGAAACAAAGGAATTATTCATCCTTTTTTTATGTTGGCCTGTGCCCATTAAATACTGTGAAATTGATTCTCAGCTCAGATTTTACTGTAAGTTGAGAATAACTGTTAATATCGATGACATGATGCTGGTGTGAAATTACATTCAGGAATCACTTAAAGAAATGCACCTCATAGAGACGTGCCTTTACTATGTATTTACTGCAGGGTGCACTTCTGTGTCTCGTGATGTTGCCATAGGTGTACAGTTTCTGTCCTCTGCCTTGTAGGTTGAAAATAAGTCTGCTTCTGCCTTAGACTCTATAAACACTGGAGACTTATTTCTTCTCACAGATGGGATTAAGCTATGTCCATCAAAACCTGAATTTAAAATGCAAAATGAAATTACCTATTCTGCAGTCCTACAAACATTCTCTAGTTCACAACTTACACAAGTCACAAACCAACCCTGAATCCACCAAACTGCCCAAGATTGTAAGGATGTGACTTTTTTCCTGTTCCCCAGTGTCCCCAGAATGGTGAAGTGAGTTGCTACCTTATTTTTGAAGCACTACTTTTGAACCTGTTGTCTATAGGGCCCTGTTGCCCAATTCTGAGGGTCTTATGAAAGGTAAGTAAGAAAAGAATGCTTATTGTCAGTAGGTATGGATCTGCAAAGGAAAATATTTAGGAGCCTGCAGTTTGAGAAAGATGGAAGTAGCTAATCCAGGACACACCTTTTAGACTGGAAAGTATTAGTGGAAACAAAATGCAGGAAAAGCTTAAAAATTGTTGGCGTGATAAAATATGAAATAATTTTTTTTAAAGATACCTCCATTTCATAAGATACCTTGTGCATTTTCAGGAAAATGTCTGGAAACCTAATAACAAATATAACTGTTATATATGTTTTAATTTTCATAATCTTCACATCAGTTATGGTAATGTCTTTACCAGTACTTCTGTTATATAATTAGGTGATCTGACGTCTGGCTAAACAAACAACATACCATATGTGAGTAAAACACTGATCAAATTGCACAGGTAATAATATGACAGTGCTGGAAAAAATTAATTTGCTTGTGATAAACAGCAGGGGGGGGTTTTCTCCCCAGGCAAAAATACTTTCATCTGAAGAATATAAGCATAATTAACTCCTTCTCTCCCTTCCCCTGCATCCCACACATCTATAAATGTGTTATCATCCTGTAAGATCATTTGGGAAGCAAATGGACTAATCTTTTTAAATGTGTAAACAGCCTACAAACTGGCCATTAACTACATGCAAATGGTGCATTGCAAGTGTAATAAGAAAACATCCACTTAATTTTGTCTACAAAACTCCTGCTGCTCTGTCCAGAATCAGGTGCTTATGTTTCGGTGGAACTTTGTCACTTAGTGAATATTTTTAATCCTATTCTGTTTTCACTAAATTACTGGTTCTCAGTAACCTCCCAAGAAAACTGGTTTGACTGGAATACACACTGTAGTGAAGAAAGATGTGTACCAAACCTTAATCAACAGTCTTTCTGATGAATGACATAAGTTATTTTTCTTAAGTAACAACACTTAGAAGGTTTTATTTGGGATTTGGTATTTTAGATGTTGACTTTTGTTGTTTCGGTTTTTTTGTTGTTTTGTTTTTATTTTTTTAACGGTGTCTACTATAGGTGTATTATACTTACACTTCTGTCTGTCAAAACTGCTTGAGTGGAATGAATAGAGTCAGTTAGTAACATCTGCCAGTTTGCTAGAAACACAGGGAGTGGTTTTTTTGCAAGATTTTCATTACTTGCAGCAGCCAGTGCTCTGAAACCTCTAAGAACAGCTCCTTCTACTTGGTCTAAATTTTCAGAAGTATGTGTTAGCTGAAACCACATTATACATTTGAGTTGATATAATCTGATAATGGAATTAAAAAAAAGTGCAAAAGTTTGTTTCAAGTTCTCCTGTAAATGCAGTCAATATGGAATCTAATGAACCTTTCCAGATCTGAGCTAGCACTGCATAGAGAACAGAAAATCACACTGCTTTCCAACCAATTTGTTTATTCAGCCTGACTGAATACTTATAAAATCTGTTGCATGAATATTTGTAATTGACTTCTGTGTGTCAGTTCAAGGCTATAAATCAGAAAAAAATGAAATTGCTTTGAGTATCTAGTTTTTCTCCATTTTGATCTGATTTGTAAGAACCGGGAGTGTCTTTTTTTCCCCGTTACCTTTGAGTTCCTTAAAAATATTTCAGGTAGATTCATCAATCTTCAGTTTGATGTTTGAGCCACATCAACTCAAAGCTAGTATGTTAGTGCTCAGCTCTGTATTTCAAGCCATGTGTGGTTCTCCTGTATTTCTATCCTTGAAGAAATGACTTTTCTGCTCAGTTTATTCCATTTTTAACTGGACTCCTGACTGATGTGCAAATCGCAGTTGTATATTTTATGCAGTACAGGCACAGCTTTTGGAAAAAAAGACCTTGGCACCATGGAAAAATGTCATGTGATGACTCTCTCATGACATGTCCAACTACAAAAAAAAACACCTACTTACAAAATGCATCATTGGAAAAAAATGCCAGAGCAGATTTCAATACATTCACCAGTGAATTCCATCAAGAAAGGAAGTTGTCTTACTCAGCGTTTACTCACTCCAACCAGTTCCTCAAGTCCTAAACAAAGATTTACTCAGGCTCTGATTTGGTAGGATGTTCATGTGGAGATGCAGAGGCAATCCTTTCTGAAGGGATGCCAGAGCTCTCAGCATTTCCAGTGGTTTGGAGAAGGAAGGAAAGTATCAGCTAGGAGGAGACAGAGGATGGGATCTTATTTCTGCATCTCAGTCTTTTTATATTTACCTTAGTTTAGCCTTGCTTACTATTGTATCGTGTTTGTTTTAAAAATGAGTCAGAATTTATGGAGCCTTTCAGGAGGATGTCCAGCAATCTGTGATTCATGACATCCTGCAGAAATTGCATGCTGATTAATAATACCCTCTCTGAATGGAATAGCACTTCTGAGACATGAAACATAAGAAGTGCTGACAAATCCTTTTAACTTAATTCTGTCAAAGACCCATTTGTGATGTGCAGCCTTTCAGAGTATAGGTCTACCCTCCTAAAAGGCTTCCCAAGTATTTAGTGGTGCTCATAGGCCTCACAGAGCCCATCCCTCCACACACTGACCTACAAGAAATAAGGGGTACTATTTAAAGTTATCTGAAAAGCTGTTGCATATTTAAATTGCAAACTTTAAAATTAAAGTTTTAGTCTGTAAAGCCAATCACCATGCCCAGCACACCCCGCTGTGGAACAGTCCCAGGGATTTTGCCTGGGGGAGGTAATCTTACAGCCCACTTGAGTTCAAAGGGAAGTTTTTTGACTTCAGGTAGCCTTCTGCCTGGTAATACATCTAGTAAGATTTGCAAGTTTGGAACACATAGACTAGGGAGTTGTTTATATCTAATTTTAAATTACACTGTCATTTAGAATAAATAAACCCCCACAATATTAACAAACTAACAGTATTAACACTTAGGGAAATTAATTTTGAAATATGTAGTCTCTTCAAAGTAAAATGGAAATAAAAATGTAGAAAGGAAAATGCCATTAAAAGTAACCTACTAAGATGATGCATTGTGCAAATGAGTGGGCTTTATAGTTCATTAATAGTTCCCAAGGAATTTGCTCCAGTAATCAGCCTTTCTCTCCCTCTGCAGTCGGTGCCTCTAATTAGGGGTAGATTGGAGGACTTTGCTGCTGAGATTTGGCAAAACATGCCCTAAACAGTAAGTGCTGCCTGGACATCAAATTGACTTAACAAAACATAGTGCCAATGACATGCATGCCTTACTGTTCGGGGACATTCCTTTTCTGCAAGGTATGAAAGTTTTACCCTTCTCAACAGGAATTACCTGAAAGGAAATTATTGCCTGGAGAGATAAATACTGATCCAAACTGAATCACCTTACAGCTCAAAAGTAATTTCTGTGGGTGCAGACACGACAGTCAACACTAGAGAAAGATCAAGAAACATTGAACTTCTACATTCCAGCACTTCTCATGTTGTAGTACTTCCATGTGCTGTAAATAGCTCTGGCTTCAGCAGAGCAGTACAGGATATTGTAAACTGAAACACTTCCTAAAAAACACAATGCCTGCACAGGTGCAGTGAGCCAGCAGGATGACATAAAGAGTTATTCTGTGACGCTCATCCTCACAAATATATGTCTCTTGATCTCTCTGGCCATAAGAAACCCTTTGGCCACCTTTCCTCTTAGCACTGAAAACTCCAACATGCAAAGAATGTTTTCAAACAGGATGACAAGGCTACATCCTGCATGGATTTGAAAGGAATTGATTGCAAAGAGCAGGCAGTAGCCCATAATATCCTTCCTGCTCAGTTGGCCCTCCTATCGCTGCTGATCTCAATATGGGGAAGTCCCAAATAAATAGGAGCTTTAAACTTCCCCTGTTGTGCTGCATTCCTATTTGGCATCTAAAACCCTATTATTTGCTATCCAATGGGGAGACAAATGGATCATCGATTAGCTCATGGGAGGTTTGAACTGAGGAATGTGAGTACGTGAAATTGCAGCACCATTAGGTCACCGTGGATGGATAGCTGCTACAAATGAACCTCGCCCCATAGTTTTTCAAGATCTTTCCCATTCCCTGTGGAACACAGATATCCCTGGAAAGTGCATCTGGCACATCCAGGCTGTGTCTAGGCTGAGGGTAGATGCTTGCTTTGATAGCCGGTGAGGATCCTGGTCTTCTCACAGCACTGTCAAGGTCTTGCCCTGAGCAGGTGGCAGCTCTCACCTCAGTTTCCATGTTGCTTCCTGCACAAACCAGGGCAGGGAGGAGACGGGGTGTGTCTGAGTTTACCTCCAGGACACAGCTGGGAAGTGACTGGTCTGCCCTCACTCAGGGGATCGGAAGTGGTGCTGGATCAACCAGTTTTGACAGGCCTCAGGCTGGTTCTACAACAACTGTTTGGTTTGACAGTGAGACCCATCTCTTTCTAGGTTCAAAACACGAGCCACACCTCACCCTTGTTTGCATCTTACATTCAAACTCTTTTCACAGCATCCCTACTGTGCCTCTTGATCTTTCAGCAGTAATGACCCTCTAGTAATCAGCCTTTCCCTCTGCAGTTGGTGCCTGTAATTAGGGGTACACTGGGGGACTGTGGGTAGGGCAGAATGGGATATTGCCTGATTGCTGCTCAAGCACTCCTTGCACTGACGGTGTCCTGCCCTGGGGTGTCTTGAGCAGAACAGGACTTCCCCTCAGGTGCTGATGTCCTTCTGGGCACGTGGTAAGGATCTGCCAGGAGCAAACTGAGGGATCTGCTGCAGAGCTGGGGTGTGGGTTTGGCAGCAACTCACAGACCTACTGGCCGCCACTGGGGCTCTGCTGTGGGCATCTTGAAGGAAAGTCGGGATCGGATTAAATCTGTGGCCGGCAGCAGAGATGTCTTTTCTCCTAACTGTCCCACAGTTACACAATAATTTTGTAACTTTTATCAGGTCTGTTTGTTCTTCCTCACAGTTCATCCATGTCTTATGTTTTCGCGGTGCTTCTTGTTCCGAGTTTTAAAGAGTGAGAAGAGAATTTCATAGAATTTTCTGGGACAAGACTCCAATAGTAACTGTGTCTTTCACATATTCAAAAATATGCTTTTTGTTAGCAACCAAATGTGACGATTAGTATTTCATTTCCATAACACAGGTCTCATAAAGAAAATGGCATAATCAAATAATGCAGCATTTTGTATTGCTTAATTGACAGAAGAGAAAGGCTGAGATAATTTACCACTTCATCATCCCTCAAATTAAAAATCTGGTGCTTGAGGCCTCTACCCAGAACTCCTAGTTGTTACTGTTAGGTTAAGGAAAAAAAGGGTATGGCAACAGGCCAACTTCTGAAAAAATTATGATCTTCTAAGGGGCTGATTCTGCTTTCATTAAGCATAGTGCAAATCAGAAGGAAACTCCACAGGTATCAGGCAAACATCAGTAATATCTGGATCTTAGATATTCATTAAAAAAAAAAAAGATGTAGTGTTTCTGTCTGTCCTACATTTATTGATAGTTTAGTTTGAAGAAGGAGGTGCAGACCAAAATCCCAGACTGATGGTGATTACTTAGTTCCTGTTTTTTATTTTACATATGTATACGTATAGATTTTGTTCTACCTTGTATTTGGATAATTTCATAAATTAATGAATAAAAGATGAAATAAAAGAGTCGGCACTAAGTATATACCATTGTACTTTTTCCTTAAAAACAAGACCTTAATGTAATAGACTAAGCTAAGGTACTGACATGAAAATCAACTCTAAAGTGAAGATTAATATACTTTTCAAGTGTTCTCTGTAAAATGTCCTAAATCTCCATGTATACCAGAGGAAGTAATTAATTTTTTTAGCAATGGCCGAGTGGTTCTGGATAAAAGGCTTAAAACTGGACTTTGAAGATATTACTGTTTTCATTAATTGGAGGGATGAACAGGATCAGAGCTGATGAGTCATTGCAGGAACCTGCTGGAATGTTGCTCCAGCTGGGTATTGGGATTTGCAGGTGCATATTTCTTGGCCCGGATATTCAAAATTAGTAGGGAGGCATTCAACATTCAGCAAATTCTTACTAGATAGAGAATGTTTTCTACAAAGGAGAGGGGCATGGTAGCCAAACTCCTCATGGCAGCATGTAGTGCACATAACAGTACGGAAATACAGTGATTTCTGATCTGCTGTGACTTTCTACCTTGATTTCTTTTTTTTAGCAGTACAAACACAGTAACACACTAGTGAGCAGGACCCAGTATGAGGAGCTGTGTTGGATGTTTGCCTAGATTTTTTTTGCCATTTTTCACCTCTAGCCTACACTGAAAGAGAAAGTGAACATCCTGGGACTGACAACCAGCCAAAAGCTCGGAGGCTTCTCACCTAGAAGTTTCTTGCGGAGCACAGCAGAGAGCATGTGCAAAAAGGTGTAAGCTATTGTTATTCAGTTTGTAATCTGAAAAAGTTGAGTCAGATCTGCTGTGCTCTGCAAAGGACTCTGCCTATAAAATCCAGCTTACTCCATTGGTACCATATTACACTTCCCTAAAAATATTGAAAATTATGTTTCCTTTTAAACAACATGCATTTTTAATATGATTTGTATTTTTTATCACGTATCTTGTAAGTGTTCAATTTTCATTATGAACAACTCTTTAGAGAATTTCTCAGTATGTTTTTGCCGTTCCTCCTTAGGTTTCCTTTAATCCTAAACGAGAAATTGTAGTTGTATGCCTTTACTAAGACTTTTCTGACCTAACCAACAGAAAAAGATGACTGTAATAATGGCAAATTATGCAATAAATCAGAATCAAGTTTGATCCAGCTCTAGTCATTAATATATAATACAGACTTCTGATTACATGATTTCTAATCATGATTCCTTTAGTGACCTTATAACACTCACTCACAACAAATAGTTAATACAAAGACATGCTTAAGCAAAAGGACTTTTGAAATGTATATTTACATACTTTCCAACAGCAATAGCATGCACTGACAGCTGGGAATGATACAGCAAAAACTGCCATTCCTAGCATGTCCCCTTGTTTGCTGTTTGTTTTCTGTATCCTAGCATATGCCCTCTTTCTTCCTCCCAGGATTTTACCTGGGCAAATTTTGATCACTTTCTATATTTGTCTGGTATTTTCAGCCTTCCAGGTCTTGGTGAAAGGTCAGATGCTGTTTTGCATATGCCGTGAACCGACATGCGAGCTGACAGTTTTGGACCTGGCTTGTTAGCAGAAGTCAAAGACAGCCGTACTGTGAGAGGACACACAGTATGGATTTAAACCTCACTCACACAATGCCTGGTGGTTTAGCAAGCATGTTATATACCCCACACGCATTATACAGCCAACTTAGAGCTGGGCAATCAGTTTGACACTCACAGGAGGAATCAGCTTTAATTACTGGGCTTTGTGGAGGGACAGTAGATCTAGAAAACCCCAGAGGTATGTATGGAGGTGCCACAGAGATGAAGCATCCGTGGCAGAGTTCAACTGGTCCCATCCTCAACTGCACAAGAATAGCCATTGAATCAACTTTAATGCTGTACTCCCAGTTAATTAGACTTGACTTTCTTGAGTGCATTCTCCAAGACAAGTTCTCCTTGGAGATAGTCTCGTTTCTCACTGGACCGAGCTCTAGTTTTTTTCAAGACTAGAGAGATTTGGACAGTGCTGCCTTGTGTGGTTTGTTATGAATCCACATTAGACAGTTAATTATGTTTGTGATCTCAAAGAACTCTTGATGATCTCCTGTGACAACCTCATTCATTCTGTGGCCTGCTGAGCACATGTATATAAGAGCATGGCTGAAACACTGAGGTATAGTTCCTTTTTCAGTTGACTCATTTTAACTGGAATTTAGTATAATCAGATATTCTAATTTTTTTTAGATTTATGTAATTATATAAGCACCACTAAGACTACAAATAAAGCCTTAGATCATTGTGAAACAGCATCAAGAGTCCAAGAAAAACTCCAAGTTACCAGAAGAATGTTCACTTATGGAAGGAAAGATAAATATTTCTAAGACACACATCATAATTTTAGCAGTATCTGAAAGAATTATTTTTTTTTTCAGTTTATCTTTTACCTTTGGTAATCAGAAGTTATAGTTCTTGCCCAGAGGAACTCCGGTTTCCATTTAACTTTAATTTCACTGCATGAATGGAATGCGGCCTTCTATTCAAAATCCACATGTTGCCTCGTGGCTTTCTCATGGCTGAGGATGTGCCTGTCTGGTGCTTGGTGAGCTAGAGTTGAAAAAACATTTTGGGTTGTGCAATGTCCTTTGCTTATGGATGTATGGGACAGATTTGTACATAGATAAGGCTGTTGGTATCATTTCCATATATGTGAGCTTGTCATATATATGTTTACATTGTAATCATGGTTGTGTTGGTGCTTATTACAGGGTTTTGTTTCATTAACTTTTTCATTCTGAATTTTCAGTCAGACAGGGGTTCTCTATCCATTCTTTTCCAGAAACATTATCATATAAGAATAAAGATAAACATTAAAAAAAGGGGAATAACCTTTTGCCAAGATTATAATTTCTAAGGAATTTAGTCAGTTTGTTTGACTAAAATGTTTTATTTAAAATAGTAAGAGCTTTTATAACACACCACCTCATTTCCCAGCTAAGCTCCTTCGGGATCTGTAAAAGCAGTCAGAAAAACTGAAAAAACCCACAATTATCAGGAGCTGGTTTGCCGTGAAATTTATTTCATGTAATTGCAGAACTCAGGCATCCAAAAATAATAAGATAGTTTCTCCCCAAAGCATAGGAATCTAAGTAACAAAAAAAGTCAAGGCTGTTTTTATTCCTTGATGGTAGATACACTTTGTGTGACCTTCTACCTAGTCATACCTTGCTCTAAAAGCAGCAGCTGATAACTGTATTTCATTGTCCCTAAAAAGTCCACTATGTTCCCTGGACATTCAGCAGGTCTCTCTGACGTATCATCAGTTCCTGTGCAGTTTTAATCAAATCAAAAATAGTTCTAAGTAAGAATCATCCCATATGTGCATTAAGTTAATCAGCACAGATTTTCTCCTTAATATGGTGTCTCTTTATACATGCACATATTTGCAATAGCTACTATGAAGCTTTAATGCTGTTTAAACAAAAGCTATGTACTGGATTTCTTCATTTAGCCTTACCAGTCCCAACATTCAGCAAAACCTGAGTCAAGCCTTGAGGTCACCCTACAAATCACAGTATTAAAAAACAAATAAATGTTGTACTTTTCTGTGTGTGTGTCTTTATGAGCTATTAAATAGTACCACCTGTTCATTCTTTTTGCAGCACAGACTTACAGGAACTATTTTTTTCATGAAACATAGTAAATATCACAGGACTTTGAGTGAAAAGGTGTGTTGGCAGCTGTACTGCTGTTGTAGCATCATTTAAAATATTCCTGCTTTCCTTCACTGCCAGCTATATATAAAGACATCCAAAGTGACATAGAGGGAAAGACAGAGCAGTGTGGCTACAGAGGGCTTCAGAAGCTGTCACAAAATCAGTGTCTAGTTTGCAAAAAGAAGTTTGTAATTTTAAATATAGATTTTGGCATGTACTTAAAAACACAGTGAGGAAATTTAAATTAAGAAGGAAGGATGGACTGAAAAAAGGATTAAAAAGCAAAACAATATGTCTTAAATTTCCAGCTCCTAGCATCTATGTCATTCCTAGAATGGCACATCCACCATGCTTAGTGGAGAAATAGGCAAGGTAAGCTAGGATTTCTAACATTGTGTGTAAGTGTTTGTAGTATCTCTTGTGTTAAAAGTGTAAAGGGAATGGGTTTTTTAATTTCTGAAGATCGGTGCCAAAATAACTCACATTTTTTTTATTAGACAAAACTATGTCTGCTAACAGGCTCTTTTAATTTTGTCTAATAAAATCAAAATGAAAATTATATTAAAATATTTAAATCAAATTATATAGTTACATGAACTGTTAGACACTGAAGGCTGAGTCATATCCTACTGCAAATGTAAATGCTAGTAATAATACTTTGCATTTTTTGATTCAAAGCACCCTTGATTGTCAACTAATTATCTACTGATTATCAATTATTTACTAATTTATCCTTTCTGACATAGGAATGACTTCCATTTTATGCATGGAGTAATTTGGGTGTCAGATTTACCTGACACCACATTCTGATTCGATGATGCAGTGAAGATGAGACTTCAGATTTCTGTCTTCCACTGGCAGTTGATAATTTGATAAATTTAGGTAACTGAGTAAATGTGAACAAAGCTTTTCAGTTGTCAACATGCATTATAAGGGATAATTTTAATTAATTAACTACCAACTGAATTTGATCTAGCTGACCAAACTGTAGTCTGCAAACTGTATTTTCTCAAGAGTTTACATGGTTGTTTTCACCGAGAGAAAGTGAACATAAATTGCTTTCAAGTCTGAAGTGCAGCATTTTACATTCATAGTGCATTTCCAGAAAAGTGGAAGTGATTTCACAAGTGATGTGGGTCTCTGGACATGAACCCTCATACTCTAAGCTCAGGCTGTAGTGTCACCATGCACCTCACACCGTAAGGCAGATAGAGTACATTGCATTGCTCCACGTGTAACCTCTGCGAAACAAAGAATATGAAAGGAAGACACACATCATCTCTACAGCACCATCTTGCCTCTTTCTGAAATGACGACACCACACACCAGAAATGGAATAGCTTTACATACGGTGTGGGGACACTTTGGAAAACAATGCCAAGGCAGAGCCCTGAAAGCTCTTTGTTCAGACAAGTCCCCAGCTTAGGTCAGTCACATTGAGTAGGAGATACTTATTTCACACGAGCCATCTCAAAGTCTGTAAATGTTACGTTTCTCCTTTCTTCTGCTCTCAACATGACTTCAGATCTACTGCATGCCTTTGACCTTCACTAAACACTGGAGTTATTTCTGCGGGATATATCCAGCTTGCTGATAGTTTCTATGGTGATAGGAGAGCTTGTATACCTTTGCAGGCACAATCTACAGAATTAATTGTCGACAAAAGTCTTGTTTCATGTATGTGTTTACTTCCCCTTTTGCTGCAGTCACAGCTCTGGCAAACTACTGCTCAGTTTGTTCGCCATCCTCTACAGCTACATACAGCCCAGTGGCTGCAGCCAGACCGAGTACTGGGAAATATTGCAGTTTAAACCATTAGAATACAACCCCAGAAAAAAGCAATTACTTCTACCGTTTACTTTCCAGATTTTGGACACCTTGGAGGTGAAGTGTGACCAAAGCATTTCTTCAAGGAATGCCAAGCTGAGCTAGGGAGGATGCCTCCAGTTCACAGCCTGTGGCCGTGGCTGGGTAAAGACAGGCGGGGGTGGGGGGAAAGAGGGACCAGGTTCAGATGGAACAGTGAGTGTGTAGCTGCTGTCTTCTCTTAGCTCTGGCTGCTCAGTGTTTTCCACTGCACTTGGCCCTTGCAAAGCAGGAACTTCTGACCTAATCATTCAGCAGCTTTATTTGACCACACTCAGTCTTTCTCTGTAGGAAACATGATTACTGGGTCCAAAATGCTTCCTAGAGTCTTTCATCTTTCCTCTATCTAATTAATGCTAATTTCCTTGATGGTGCTCCTAAAGTACAGTTGGAGCCTGGATGTAGATTACAGAGCACTTTACAATATCAGCAGTAAATCAGATAGAGATTGTGAAGCACATATAATATGCATTTCCTGAGAGCTGTGAAGGGTGGGATTTTATCTTGCAGTGCATTAGTGCCCCTCAGATTGAATAACACTATAAGTCACTCAGTTATCAGGACACTTGATTGCCTGGAAATCCTTTTGCATTACACCATATGCCTATTTCATTTCTGTAGACAAATCAGTTTGGCATATGTTAACCTGAAACTATAACTTTGTCTTTTAGACAGTTTTCAAAAGTGATTTTCCCACGGAGCAAAATGTGTTGAGAGAAATAAGGAGGGACTGAAATCATTATATTTTGAACCCAGAAGTGTACCTGAGACATAAGAGAAGAATGGAGATTAAAACTAAAAGATACATTCAGCTTGCACTGTAACAGGTATGATACCATTGAATTAATGAAAATTATCCTCTGTTTTACAGATATTTGCCTCCAGCAAGAAAGGTATATGGGTTATTTTGTTATTTTTTAATGTAATGTTAGACCACGTGGCTATATGACTTCAACAAAATCATGCAGCCAGCATCATTCCGTGTATTACTGTGAAGTCTTTCATATGACGCTATATAACTGCTCACAAAGGCAGATTTCAAGGTATATTTGTGGAATTACATGCAGAGATGCAGATGGAATTTGGATATCAAGCTCTCAATACACGTCCTAAATACTCTAAAAGCCAAACCTATCCAGCTCTGTAAGTCTAATCCCAACCGTGCTCCATTGTCTGGTTACTTCCAGTGGTGGAAAGCAGAGATGAAATATGGCTCTTTTCGCCTGGTAGTATTTTGTCATCATTTCTTACCAATTACCCAGGGCTCTGATCAAACCAGGGAATTCCCACAGATTTTGTCTCTGCTATTCTGAACAGTATGTCTTTGATGGCAATACACGCAGCCCAGTACAGTTTACAACTTTGACTCAGATCAGTGTTGGAACTCTCAGTTACAATGTTGGCTCAGTTTCTCCTGTTACTGCCAAAGATCAGAAATGCTCCTAGTAGATCTTCCTAGATAAAATACAGCATCTTCTAAAATCCATTCAAGGAAGGAAAACTCAACCAAATAGACAAATTCCTACAAACTTCTTCCCCATGTTTTTACCTGAGTTTTTATATAGATTATAAAAGGAGAACAGGATCAGAGCACATGTATATAAATCTAAGGAAAATACTATATTGAGCTTTCTCCAGAGATGTTTTTCTGAGCCACCATGTATGAAAGTCCATTTGTTTTTTTGATAATGGTTTAGCTTCAGTGACTACAGTTACCCAAATACAAATTATTTTCGTTATATGTTATGATTCCCACGTTTTACAGAACCTATGTGTTACTTAGTTTAAAATCCTCCTGCTTTTTAATGAAATACAGTAGCTGGCACTTCTACTGAAAAATCATTAAACATTTCCATATTGGCTTCCAACTGTCTGGTGTTTTTGCCTGGCAGAATACAGTGCATCTTTGTGTGTTATTAATGGGCTGAGCTTCTGGACAAGACCATAGTTTTCGCCACTGCGGAATTTTCTTAGAAACAATGCATTATAAAACAGAAAGAAACTTTCATACATCCAGAGGACTATTTTTGACAGAGTACGTTAAGTCACTTTCGTTAGACAAAAGCTGCAATAGAGATTTCTTCCATTCAAAGCATAAATTAAATGTTTTTAAAAAAATTCTAGCATTTTAGCAGTTGCGAAACTGGGAGGAATATGGGAGGCTTTTAGTCTGCTGGTCCAGTCTTTGGCCTGTATGAGTCTTTCCCTACTTTGACTCCCAGATGAAGGATAATGGTACGAACACTGCAGATGCAGAAAGATATAGAAGGGTTGCCAGATGTGGGTGGTGCAGAAAAATCACTGTCAAACATTTCCAGGAGGACTGCAGGCTCTGGGATGGGAAATTTCACAGATTTCGTGTATTCACACTTCACAGATTTCACAGAATGCTCTGAGTTGGAAGGGATCCACAAGCATCATTGAGTCCAATTCTTAAGTGAATGGCCCATACAGGGATGAACACCAAAACCTTGGTGTTATTGGCATGATGCTCTAACCAACTGAGCTAACGTCAGGGTCAATGTGCCATCTGCAGCAGCACATGTTCAGCTCTGCTATATCCCCCAAGCACTCCTGAAATATCCCAAAACCTAAAGCCTGAAATGCAGTTTTTCAGCATTAGGCACCCTTTCTGCCCTGGCACCCTGGAATCCTGTAGCAGGGCAGTCCGTACTTATCTGCATACTCTGAGGCTGAGCTAAGACCTCTCTGTACTTCATGGCATGCTCAGCACAGGTGGTAAAACAGGAGAGCAGCTGTGCATGGCCCTGTGCCCAGCGGGCAGGAGCTGGTGGAGCTGGTTCTTCTCATAGGAAGAGTTAAACAGGAGGTTTCTTTGGCTGTGCATCTGTCCTCTTAATCCTCACTCCTACAGCTGAACATGTCTTCTGAAATGAAGGCAATTCAAAAAACTGTCTAGGAATTGTCAACCCTTTGAGATCTTTACACTACAAAACAATTTTTGGGGAAGCGTCCAGATATTGTCACCCCTGGAGCAGAAATAAACATGTGCCTTGGTCTCAGCTGCAATACATCATAAAGCTGGGTGATGTGTTAAAGCTGGGAAGAGAGAGTTGTGCTCCTGAGCCAGCATGTGAGTTGTTGGGGAGTTAATGATACGCTCTCCCTCATGCTGTCTCTCGAGAGGGGTGTGAGGGTGGAGGGGAGTGGGAGTGGGAGGGGCAACTCTGTCAGACAGGCATAGAAAAATTTTCTGAATTTAACTGATCCAAATTTAACAAACGAGACCATGCCCCTTAAATGACAACAGGAAGGTCTCATGGAGATGAATATTTTATTGGCAGCGTTTCTGGCTTCCTTCATTTTAGAATGATTGGAATTGAGATAAAAACAGCTGCGGGCAGGCAAATTGGTCCCCTGAATCTTATTCATGAAGTTTAATACAGTAAAAGGTGAGGTAAGAGTCACTCATTAAATCTGCCACAATCACTTGCACCAAATTTATGTATTTTAGTATTTAGCAATCTAAATTATTTCAAGTGAGCACCTTCCCCATCTTTCTGTTCACCCCCACCTAAAACCTACTCTCTTACCTCAAGGCTTCCAGATTTTGAATGAAGTGATGTTACCTGTTATTTATCCAAGTGAAGATTTCCTTCAACTCGGTAAAAGATGAAAACTTACAGTGTGTTCCTAGCCTTGGCTAGGTCACAAAGTGAAAGTCATACAAAGATAGGGGTCCATATCCTAGGAGTTTCAGTGATAATTTCCTGGGAGGGGATGGGGATCTGATCAAGGTGGACTTGTATTTCCTGACTGGTTGGGAGAAGTGAGTCTCTCAAAATTATTTTCTGCACAGTGGCTGCCCCATGCTTAGAAGTCTCATATCCTGGAACAAGACATAAAGAAATGAAAAAGTAAGCAGCAGTGGTTGAGTAAAAAGATATGTCAGGATATGAAAATGTGTATTGTTTTAAAGCAAGAGGAGTTTGAAGAAGGATCTAACATAAGGTCTGCAGTGGAGGAAACAGACTATTTTTGATGAAAAAGTTGTTCTCCCTTTTGCTGAAAGTTCTTCGCTCAATATTGCAAGAAAATTGCCTCATTTTTAATCTGCTCTAACAAGATGAAAATTCAGAGTGCGTTTTTCTTCAGCTGTGTATTCTCTACCACCAGCAGCCACTTGCTGTAAGCAACAACCAAAGCTCGGGAACGTGCTGCATGTTCTTCAGCACCATCTACTGGCACTTTCCCCACCCACCGCTTGGGCACTGCATCACCTACAGACACTGAGAGAGTCAGGAAGAAAGAGAAAAGTAAAATCCCCCAAGAGACCGCTGATAATGTAGTAAAGGTAAAGACAAGCCTGGCTGAATTGGTGCTTAAGTAGATTTTGATTCTAATAAGAAACAGTACAATCAGTCAACTTAGAAGCTGTGTAACTGAGCTTACAGTTGTACATGTGCCCTAACAAAAACATAATGAAGGCCAGGGACAGGGTAAAACAGGTCAGATAAAACAGAACTCATGAGGTAATGGAAACACAAAATTAGGTTATCTGGGCAGGGAGAAAAGCTACAGGAAATGTAAGAAGATATTACCTTAGAAAAGAGCTTTTGGAAGCAGAGACTGGGGATAGTGTGTATTTCCTGAGATCTGTGCCTTAAAAACGGCATTCCTGAACAGGCCTGGACTGTTATTCTCTAATTTTGCAATACTCCTTTTTATATGTAAAACTAATTAAGACAGAAGGATGACTGTGTTTTTTAAGAAGACAGTAGATAAACAAACTCTGATCCCTCTGACTAGAGCAGCTCTACATATTCCTTCAGTGGAACAGAGCTGGTGTTATGTTTACTGACAGTCTTTACTGTCTTCAGAAACAGTGACATGAAAACAAAAAGGAAAATAAAATTTGGAGCATGTCTTCTAGACACAGTAAATCAGTGCAAATCACTGACATCAAAAACACTTACTGATTTGCTGCAGTGAAGGAACCTTTCTCTCTGTTTGGTGCCTTTTCTGCCAGTGGAGTAAGCCCAAGTTGTTGCACAACCACTGACTGAGCCCTAAAATATATTCAGTAAGTTGAATAGTTTTAGTGCCAATTCTCAGTATTCATTTCATTGACGAAAGCAGATGTGCCAAAGGTGTTCCAGGTAGCCAGGAATGAGCTTTTCCTGGTGTTTCAGAACATGAAATAAGAACAGAGAAAAGTTATGTAACAGAATGTGCTACTGACACATTTGGATTAATACTTGTTAAGCCTATCTAAGCTTTTTGGTGGTTTGGTTTTTTAATTATCTACAGCTCTGTCTTCAGAGATTTATAACAGCTCAGTGAAGCAGTACAGAGAGAAAGGTATGGTCTCCTCACCATGGAACTTGACCTCAGTCATCTATTCCAATAAAAATTAATTGATAAAGGGCCTCAATACACAACATTCTACTCACAACCTTTTCTTCTAATTAACGCTGTACTTAATTGCAACATCAGCAAAATGCTGACAAAATTAATATTTTGCAGCATTGGTTTGCAGTGTCTTTTTTAATGGCAACACCTTTTCAAAGATTGTCAAGTTGTCAGCTTGGCCTACGGAGAATGATTTTTAAGCAAAATTTCATTTAGCATCAGTGCTTGCTTATGCTGTTGTTACAAACACAAGTGTCTCCAGTTCTTAAAGACAAGATAACTCAGTAGTTGTATCTGGAGAATCCAGCAAGCTGTATTTCCTCATGACATCTACAGGCTTGTGAGTTTTGTAAATCTTTTTGGAAGATGTTATTTCAAAAGGAAATACAAGGACCTGAGATGTCTTCCGAAGTTAATGGCTTTCTATCAATCTCTTATCGATAGAAATGGCCATATGTGTGGGCAACAGTTTATTATAGAAGTCAGTGGATGAACAGACCGTGGGTAAAGCTAGACTGGACAAGTGAGGTTAGGGAGATGAAGGCTTGAAATTACAAATGCCCGTAATGTTCTTTGAAAAGGCAAATCATAAAGAGTGGGCAAAGGCAGATTCAGAAAAAGTAAAAATTATAGAAAAATTTTCCTCAGAAATTATTCTGGAAATTATGCAGATCAAGCTGTTTTCTATTTACATACTTCTTTAAAAAGACTAAAAGAAAACACTGGAATATGTTCTTGGGGTTATAAAACTTTCAGCAGGCTCCTCTGTTGTAGTGCAATTTTATGCTTCCAAATTTAGTCATTTTAGCAACTATGAGCTCAGAAAGTTGCTACTGTACTTAACTGAAGATCAGAAGTTGGCAATGTATTATTCCAGATGGCTTTTAGACAGATCCAGGATGCCCAGATAGAGCTGAAAAGTGTTTGGTGAACATATGGGCAAGTGAATGGCTTGTAGATTTTGTGATACATTGATAGCATCACACTTCTGGCGAAACACAAACTACTTGTTCCTATTTATAAGAAATGAAAGCCTTGATAAGTGTTTGTCTGGGATGACAGAGAGTAGAATGTGCAGCAAAGAATTTCTCAGTAGCATCTATAGCAGAGTTAGAACAAATCCTAGAACTTAGGGACAAAAACAGGAAACAAAGAAACCTCACAGCTGGAGTGCTAGAGCTGGAACTTGGCTGGGACATGCAGATGTAGTGATAATCATATATCTTTTTAAGGGCTGCTGTGGCAGTGGACATACCATATTTAGGATGGAAAAAGTCCTGTCAGAAATGGACTTGTGAAGAAAATGAAGAAAAC
>JAWMRA010000113.1:34446052-34463290 GCA_035584735.1 Pseudotriccus pelzelni
AACCCCTTCCTATTGGTTGTTAACCCCTGTTTTCTATTGGAAGATTCTGTAAACTCCCTGAGAGCTCTCATCATGATTTTGTGATTCCTCTAAAACCCATATAAACCTGTACCCCACAATAAACTTCCTCTTTCGCTTGTCCCTCTCCTGTGGTCCATGTGCAGCTCACTGCGGGCTCCCAGGGCCACGTTGCAGGAGGCAGGGGGAGAGCATTTCCCCCTCCAGGTAATGGGCTGAAAACCCAGAGCCTAGAGGTTCCCCCTCCAATTCAGCTGCCAAAGGCTGCAACTCAGCATCTCAGTCAGTGTTACAATTTGATCGTCAAGTGCAATTCAAAGTGCTGTTTCAAACTATCCTGTCTTCCATCCTCCGGGGACAAGTCAAAACTTGACATTAAAGGAAGGTGTTATTTCTGGGTCTGAGGGTAATCAAAGAGAGCTGGGAGTCAATACCTGAGGAGGTGACCTGTGGTAGTAACAGATTTTAGCTCCTATTCCCTTCCCACTCAGAGTTTTACACATGGCACACGTATCTTTTGCTGGTATTGACATAATATGTTCTGTATGCAAGTGCTGAGTAGCAAAGCCCAGAATAAGATTAAGGAAGAATAAAACATGCCTCCCACATGCACACGTGAAGGACAGGATTTTTCCACATGTGTCAACAAACTTATCCAAGAACTACAACGAAAGGAATGTAGCTTCCTGTTAATAAAGCCAAAACCTCAGGGCAAGGAGTATTTATAAATAATCCAGTGCTGAGACTCCTACCTTCAGTTTGCATGGGGACATCTGTGCACCCGGAGAATGCATATGCAGAAGCACAAGAACTCCTAACCAGTCCTTGCCTCATGCCAGGGCTCAGCCAGCCCAGAGTCTCTTCCTGATGGATAGGGTCCTACAGCTTAGTAAGCAAACCACATCACTGGAGCAGTGAAGTCACTATGCTAGTAACTGTATTCTGACTCTCGATAGGAAATGAGAAGAATGAAGCGTCCATTCACCTGTTTGCAGACATACAGCAAAGCTCAAATTTCTGGGGTATTCAACTATGCTGACTTGTGCCAGAAACCTGAACACTGTTTAATGATGCAGGATAATGACAGCTATGTAATGTGACAGCTGCATGTTGTTGTAGATCGACGGGATCTAGGAGCACCTGGAACAGTTTTCTAGTAAACAGCATTAATAAGAGAGTAGTTGAGAGGGATTCTACTGGGAGAGCATGAAAAACACTGCCTTTGGGAAGAAAGCAAAGTTGGAAATTTCTATTTTGAGTGATCAGTAACAGGTCAAGGCTGGACTCCTTGTAAAGTATTCTATAAGGTTTACTAGGCAGAATTCAATAAACTGGTATTCACTGAGTTTTAACTAGCAATTTTGTTGTTCAATACAGCAATATATACTTCTGTTAGGCTGCAGATCTGCATCTCAGTTTTCTACAGGCTCACATGCCCTCCTTCTTCAGGGCAAAGGAGCCCATAGGAATGCCATCTGCGGCTCTGCAGGGAGAGGGGAGTCAATAAAATGTGCACATAATGCCCACTTTAATCAACTCTGATATCAAGTGTGATTTTATGAAGTTGAAGAATATTCAATAGCATTGCCTATTTATGTTTTAATGAACAGATTATTTTACCCATGAGGGCTGTTCATAGTCACCAAGAAAATTGAGTTTCTTACAGTCATTGCAATAGTGCTATAATAAATAATTTAGTCACAATGCACAATGATAGCAAATATCTCTCCTGCATTTGGCATATACAATATTACTATAAAATAATTTACTTAATGCAAGTTTTGTCTCGCCTGCAATTGTTTCATCTTTTAGGACAATATTTTTGGGAACAGAGGAGAAGGCATTCAAAAGGTTTCACCCATTTTTGGAAATGAAGAGTACAGATTATTACACTCAAATAAAAATTACCTGCAGTACTAGCAATGGGGTACAGGGTGCGAGCGTTCAGTAAAATACTGCTTGTAACTGCTAGAACAGATATTTGAGCCTGCTTCAATCTGATGATATGTCAATGTTATAGGAGACTTACTTAAACTGAGCCTTTGGGTCTGGCTGAAGTGTTCAAACCTATGTTTAAAAACCACCAAGTCATCTGAAACTTTTGCTTAAGCATTCAGGCACGCCATCCAAGGTGCAGCTAGGGCTCACTGACACTAGTGCATCATAACGACTGGTTAAAGTAACTTCAAAGAATTCTGAATTCAGAGCATGTTTTGGTTTGCTTTTATTTCCTAGCTACTTGTAAAAAAAATTGGCTTTTTGCCTTGCTTTTGACTATGCTTGATTAGCTATGAATCAGAACTTTAAGTCTCAAAGGGATGCATTTACTAAGCTAAAATCCAGTCAAATTATTCTCCTAGAAAAAACCCAGTCAAACTATTATGCAATGTTTGACAACGTTATTGGAAAGTCCAAAAGCACTTATTCAAAGAAGTACTGTCTAAATCATAAGAAGCAAAAAAATTTCATGTGATTACATGGTCCAACTGAGCATTTTCAAGAATACCATTTTTCATTTTGTTATATTTCTAGAGAACTGGAAAAATATGCATAATACTGGAAGCTGCCCTGCTGAGATGGGTAAGTAAACAAATTTTGGCGGCCTAAGTTGTTAATTATTTTTCTTGTTATAGTAAGGTAATTACAATTCTTGCTAAGGGTGAAGAATGAAAGACTTTGGGAGGTATTCAGTAGATTTTAATACCAAAGTAAGAGCGTGTGAGTAAGTTTTAATGATGCTGGATAGATTCAACTTCAAAGAGTGGGCATACTGAGGTCATTTAATTAAAAACGTACAGAATACGTGGATAGAATATGCTCTTGACTGGTTATTAGCCCAGAATATGCTCTTTATGGCTATTAGCCAAGGTAACGTGTATATGGCCAGTTTGCAAACCTCTACCAAAATGGTACTGGTTGAAAACTTCAGTCAGAAAGACACTGTTTTTTCATGGTGAAGAGAAGATCCTCTGTCAACCCTTGACTACTTCTAGGCATATCCTAGTTTTATCTGAGAAAATAAGTTCTCATATGGTGCATGTATTTCAAATGCAGACTAGAGAGTTGAAAGCCAGTTAAAAGGCTGCCTTTTCTGAGACAAGAAACAAAGAAACCCGAGCAGTTGCAGTTTGGCTAGGAATATCACCGGTAAGGTACTCTGATAAAGACTATGAGGGTTGGACATAAACTGCAAACCAGAAAGGTACAGTCAAGTTTTCCAGCTGTGACATCTATATCTCTTTATTTTACCTAAAAGCACTGTCCTAGCTACAGCAGACATCCACTGCATCCTAAGCAGATGCTCTGACTTCCTCTCTTTTCTTCCAAAAGTTTTGCTTTTAAAAAGTGCTTCTGGACAAGGACTTTTATGGGCAAAATCAGAATTCATCCCCTCAAAAGGGCTGTTTTCTGTTTCTGCCTGAGCAGTATGGTGGAGTCAGCATCCTATAGAGCACTTAGAGCAGAGGTTAGAGCAGGGGCAAGCTGAAGGCTATTAGGAAGAGGGACATGGCACAACTCTGTAAAGACAGGGGTTATGCAGTGGTGCACACAGCAGTAACTAGAGAAAATGGATTTTTATTAAGAAAAGGAAAGGGCCAGGAGAATGAGATGCTATGGGAGATGAGTGCTTTTAATAAGATGTCTCTCCTGTTCAGAGGCTGGCAGTGGTTAGGCTTGTTGGAGGAGCAGTAGAGAAGTACTGTGAGAGGAAATGCTGGGGTAGCCTCAAAGGTTGTCTTGTGCAAGGTAGCAACTGACAGTTTCAAGTGTGGAAGGCAGAAGATTGGAGTGTAATACCACCTGCTTAAAAATGAATGCAGCTTCTCCTGCTGATCAGACTTGTAGCTGGATTAGAAAATCTTGTGTGTCCCTGCCTCTCATTTGTGTGGCCGTTCTGCAAAGAGCACGCTGCTGGGCTGAGGCACAAGCACGCAGGAGAACTAAAAGTTGAGTTCTATCAGATGGTGGCTTGGAGTCACACGAGATCCTACAAAAGGTATAAACCAGGGAAGAGCAATACAAAAATGTAGCTGTGAAATGTTCATCAAGAAACACGTCAGACCAGATTATGATTATCCAGAGAAGGGCTGGTACATCAAACAGCAGCTTGGCTTTCTGAGGGGGGCGGCTTGTTGCATGTGGGGTATTTGGCGGCGTTCTTTGTGGGAGACAACAGAAATTGCCCAGAAGAAAATATGATGAAGGGCTATTTTCAAAGAGCTCAGCTGACTCCTCAGAAGCTATTTGCGGCTATGATTTCTCTCATAAGTAATACGGCACTTTTCTATTTCAACAAAAACGCACGTTGTGTGTCTGCATGTGGTGAAGTGCAGATGTGCTGGGGAGGAGGAAAAATTCGTTTCGAACTTGCATGTTGAAACACTTCATGCAGTGTGAACTTATTTTCTCTTTAAACTAAATATATGTTTGCGTACATTAAAAAAGTGCTGATTTTAACTATTTTTGTTTCTGATCTGGGAACCCAAAGGGCTGTCATCTGAACAAATTTTTGCTTTTACTGAGCTATTATTACACCTTAGAGACCTGAACAGTTCCAGTGTGTAAATTTGAAGGTAATTTGACAAGACATGTGGAATCTAAGGTAGAAGAAGTGTAGATAGAGGGTAATTTTCTCACAGCAAAAAAAGATTGAGAGTATAACCCAACCTGAAATGTCAACTCAGCAACAAGGTGCCACAAAAATTTCTTTCCAAACATTGTGGCATCTGTTAATGCCAGGAAACCTGACAAGAGTTAAAGAATGTGATTGAGATGTTCAAAGTAAGACCCTGAATTCTACTTCAAGATCTGGTGATGACATTTCCTGGTATGTCCATGCAGGAAAAGAATAGTTTCATTGTTATAAGGGTAGAACTACCTTGCCAGCAAAATCCAGTAGCACATGTGACAATAATAATGAAGACTCAAAAGTCCAACACATTAGCACATGCCCGCAGCTACACAAAAAACTCTCCAAGAATCCTAGCCATGCATTTTGCTTTCTAGCACGTCCCAAAGGCCAGGTCACCGAATCTTCTTGGCTGTCTTCTGTCCTTGCTTGCTGGTGCTGATGCAGCACAATCTCATCTAGCATCACAGCGAGAATATTTAGATCCATAAATTTAGATATCTAAAATAAGGAAATTGATGTGCATTTCATTTGGATGGTTATCTGAACTGGAAAACGAATCATGGGTGCTGATTTTGGCGGCTGGCAGCTGCACACTCCCATACGCTTTCCTGGCATCTCTCTCTCTCTCAGAGCACGCACTCTGTCCTTGCTGGGTGGCCAGTGATGTTGGCAAATGAAAGGAGCATTTTAGACTGAGTACACAGAGATGAGGAGGTGTAATGCAAATGAGTAATTCAGAAGTAAAAACTAGGTAGTTGTTCTGAAGTAACAGTTAAGATTTATCATCTGTAAAATTCTCTCGCCACATCTAAACCAAGGAGTGTTTTGGAACACCTGCACTTTGCTTTAGGAAGCTCCTTTGAGCTGGAAAATTCTTCCTCCAGAGGCAATTTATTACCCCTGTAACGGATGCTATTCTGTTGAATATGTAGCACATTGAGGTTTGGCTACCAATTTCACTCTTTCAACGCAAAGAGAAAATATGGAGATTGTGGGTTTGGAAGAATTTCTTTTATTGATGTGGAAAACTGAGAATTTAACTTGGAAATTCTTTGATTAACTCCTGATACTGTTTATGCAGGGAAAAGGCTGTAAATGTTGGAAATTAGGTTCAAATACATTCAATAACAAGCTCCCTTCTTCAGAAACAGCTCTTGTTTCATCTTTTGGTGGGTCACCATTCCCTGAACAAAAAGTCTATCTTTCAATAGGCTGCTATCATGATTTCATATATTTTTAAAAATTACAAAGTTATATACTTTACAAATGGGAAAAATGAAGGTCTGAGAGGCAAAAAGGGAACATTTTATCTGTCTCACTGATGTGGTTTTAAACTGTTAAGAGCAATTAAGAAGCCAACAACTCTGAAAAAATACACATTGAACTGTACACCGTGAATTAGATGACTTTGTTCATTTTGTGTATGGAACTGCTAAGGAATTACCACACTAGGCTACTCACATCCATCTGGTATTTGATTATTCAGAAACATATACAAGAAATTGTGAAATGGCTGATCACAAAGTGAAATGCACTCATGTGAAGCAGCTGTGGAGCTGTCATTGGTCTTTGAATTTCAAACATTTCAAAGTGATCAGAATTTTACATTCCTTGTTCTAGTTCACTTCAAAATGATATTGACAAGAATGCTTCTGTTATACAGTCCACAGTGGTTTGACCACGTAATTTACAGCAGTTTTAATATTGTTCTCAGTTTTGAAGAGCTTGTGAATATTTTTCTTTTAAAGTGAAATATAAGGTCTGCTTTGTTTTAACTGCCAATTAATAGAAATTTGTAAACAAAACCAGCTCAAAGTAGATCAGTTTGATACTTGCCTGGTTTGGATAGCTGTAGCTCAGATAATCTGTTTTTTCTTGAGGCCAATCTGCTATCAGTCCTAAAGGAAGGACTAGAATTATGTGTTCTCTCCTTTGTACATTCATATTTGGAATAATGTCTTTGCAAACGTTCTAGGGAAGTGCCAGATCTGCAAAGACAAAGAACAGGTATTGCTATTTTTGCTGTGAAGCTAAAGTTTATATAATGGAGAATGACAGGCTGCTTGTGCAAGTGCAGCAGTATAAGTAAACAAAGTGGAAGGAAATATCTCAGAAGCCAACATCAGCAGATAACTTAGCCATAAAAGGTGTGGAGAATAATTTATGGGCTCTTTAGGTTAAGGGTTGAACTAGGAATTGCTGTATTCATATGGTTTGTTGCTATTGAAATAAAAAGAATAATACTACTACACAGTTGTGATCAAATCCATTACTTTAAGGTAGTTATTAAGGCCAGTGCTTAAAAACTATTATCCCAAAGGGCAGGCATGTGGTGACATGGAAGTGACTTATCGGAATTGTATAGTTTTGTAAACAAAGTTGTGTATCTCAGATTTCACAATGACTCTTTTCGGATGTGCCCTTTCAACTAAAGTGCAAACTCTGTTAGTACAGAAGAGAAAAGTTGCACTTCAAGAACTGTTTATTAAGCAAACATAAAATCAGAACTATACTTTCTTTCTTTCTTTCTTCCTCTTTTCATTTTTTTTCTTGTTTAATGCTGTATTTATAATGTTACTTTCATGTTGACTGTATGTATCCTTGTGCCATTCATATTTGAATTATTCAGGGTTCTTTTCCAAGGCTTATTGTCAAAGCAACTGCAAACTGCAAAAGTTGTGTTTCCTTCCAGCTAAGGTAACTGCCCCATTCTTGTCACTGGGGCTCCTTAATCACTGGCTTCCAAAAACTTCAGTCTACAGATAATAAAAAGAGAGAGACCATGTTATAAACAGCAGAGTTCCCCCTTCCATACAAGCCTACATCTGTTTCTTGATTTAGACAGGAGTGAGGAGAATTGAGTCTGTCTGGATTTTTCTCTTACACCCTCCAGTTCTTATTTTAGTTTCTTTCATCAGCTGTGCAATTGAAAACACTCTTCTTCCAGGCTCTCAGCATGGACAACAGGAGGTATGAGAGTCATAACACATGATAATGTCAATTAAATCTCTATCCTGTATCATTACTATATCCATCTGCAAGATGCTCTTTGCCTTTTGGCTGTGGGTTCAAAAGAAAAGTCTTGCTGCATGAAGCTGCTGGCACAAAGTAGCTTCAAGGCTCCGGTCCTCATCTGGGGATAGTGACTGGAGTCACCCTGCCATGACAAACACCTCCTCATGCCTGAGGTGGACAGTGAGCAACTCAGTGGGTTTTTTTTCACTCAGCATTGTTTTCTGTGTTGTCATTCAACTCTGCTTTCCTACTCCCCCCATTAGGGCTGCCTTTGCACTCCTAATCCATTTGCACACTCTTTTGAGTGGTGGTTGAATTACTTTGACTTCCACCACTAGCCCTGATGGGTACAGAGCACTCATCCAGGCACGAGCAATTCTCTCATGGTTTGAACACACAGTAAATACTGTACATTTGGGTCAGTTTGAGATCAATATAAAAAATTGCTAAATGACTTATGCCAGGTCACCAAAGACGCTGATGGCACACTGGGGGCTTAAACCCCCAATTCCCACATCCTAAATTGCTTCTATAACCTATGTGGTTATTTCTCCCTCTTCTGTGTTCACTTTACTGCTGGAAAGGAAGCGGTGCTGGGGCTGCTCTTCTGCCTTACTCATGTAATGGGTGCTGCTGCCCTACAAGCTCGCCATTGCCTCATGTACCCCCATGCAGGGCAGAGCCTTACCTTAAATAAACTTCTTGGCATTTAGTGATTAAATCTCTCTGATCATCTTACAGTATGCTTGTGCAATAACATAGAAGTTGGTACGCATTTTTTCTCTTATGAGCTTACCTCCAGGAAGATGAGAAACCACAAGGAATCTGAGTGCTTTGAACACAGGCTTTGCATGGAATTCCTACCATCTCCCCCGATAAATGCTTGGAATCAAAGCTATTTTCAGATGTCCCCAAAGAATATTTTCATCAATTTGCTGAGATCATGACTAATAGCTTTGTTAATGAGAAATGTTTCTGATTGCCTGTTCAGCAGCGAAAAAAAATATGAGGGCGCATATTTTTTGGCCAGATCTTTCAGACATTTTTGCTCACCTTCAGACTTTCCTCTGGCACACATGAATGAATTAACTGTGCAGCCCTCTGCCATTGCCAAGACCCTTCGCATCCTGCTTTATAGATGAAAGGATGAGGAGTCTACGGATCTGCTTTGCATCTCTCACTGCAGGCAAAGTCCCCTTTATCACCAAGAAACACACCATGGCTCAGTTAAGGTTTTAGGTACAGACTGGCTGTGTTCAGGCTCAGGGCAGAGCTCGGCAGGCAGTTGCCAGCTGGCTCTAAACCTCATGACCACTTGAGGCAGACAAGCAGTATTTCAGTCTTGAACATTAAGCTATTGTGACACTGGCATGTGTGCTTCTTTTTGGTGTCCCTATTACCAAGCTAGTAAACACAATTCCAAGTCTTAGGTCTTGAGCTGGATTTTGAATTTCCACAGCTAAACACCACACTTGGAAAGTGTTGAACTAGTCTCCTTGTTGTGGCCAGACGGTTGAATATTCAAAGGCATCTGTATTTACTATATAATTCAAAATTAGGGCCAAGGTGTTATTCTGAGAAAGAAATGTTTGATCCACTATAAAGTCAGTGGCACATGGAACATTTAATACTGAAAAGGGGCTGGGCTGAAGAATTCTTAATACTTCAAGTACTTAATTTCTATATGGCAGAGACAAAGTGAGGGCCTGTTTCTGCCCTGCTTCTCTGTTGGATGGCTTTTTACTTCCAACATGATGGCTTTGATCTGTAAGCTCTCTTTATTAGAAATAAGTAAGGATAACAACCTAATCCACTACTAGCAGTGTATTAACAACGTTTTAGACTTAAGAGTATGAACTTTCAGACACAATTCAGGTGTGACTACAACCCACAAACCCCCAATGTTTTTCATCTTGTACATTATATATGAGAGACCATCATGGTGGGCTTACTTGGAGCTCACAACTAACATGACTTGAGCTGAGAAAAGTGCTTTTAAAAACTTTTGTAAGCTTCTCCATACTTTTCCATAGACACCCCTTTAAAATTACTGTTTTATTGCAACCTCGTTGCTGAAAACAGCTTTCCTCTGTCCTTTGCTCTTAATGCAAGGAATAACTCAGAAGTAGAAAAGTTAGTAGCTGCTTTTAAAATACCTAGCATTTGAAACTGGAGATAAAAAACATATATGGCAGCTCTGGCATTACAACACCTCACAAAAAGGTAACATAAGGTGACACTCAGCTTTGAAAGCGTTTGAATTCTAAGGCTGTAGCTGAAGTCTGTGGGAAGAGTCGAACTGTTATTTAACTGAGAATTTCTCAGTGATGGACATTGCGCTGTTTGCTGTCCAGCATCTTCTACCTGATCCTTTACCTGTCTCACATATTTACAAGATTATCTACAGGCAAATATCATGAAAAAAAAGTGGCAAAGAGGTTTTCTTGCTTTACTTTATTTTTAAGCAGCTTCTGAATGGTCTCGCTAAAACTGGAATAAACCTGGCTGACTTTTAAGTAAGTGTCCAGACAGCTTATTTTCAGTATAATAGTTTAAAATAAAATCTGTAAGCTAGTTTGACTGAAAGGGTAGGCTCTTGGCTGTTCTGCTGTAAGGAGTGTTCTTTACTATATAGTCTCTGCTAAATTCAGCAGACATGGTTCTGTGACTGCTGAACTAGTGGGTTTCAAGACCCCAAAACTTGTTTACATTGAGAAGAAATGCTTTAGCATCTTTTAAAAATACTTATTCTCAGAGCATCAGAAAAAGGGATGTGTTGCTCAGCAAGTTACAAAGCATTATTTAATCCTTAATTTTTTTTACCATTTTTTCATCTCTGGCTCTACATGCAGCTTCAGGGGGTGCAGACTCCAGACTTAATGGTCAAGGTCCACTTCCTTGCTGCTGAAGAATCTGGACCTATCAGCACTCCATTACACTGAGCGGGAAAGAAAATATCCTAAAAGGTGCCCCAGCATAAGGGAATGGGAGACTAAGTGTAAATAAGGCAGAGGCTGGGCAGACCAACAAGAAATGTTTAACATTCCATACTCTCCACAAAGGGCAGGTCAAGGAAAGGGAATGAGTGGTTGGGATGAAGCACATGCCACAGATATTTTTCAAGTACTGTTCAGCAGAGTATATCTAGTCACGTAAACATCCACAACAAACAGTAAGCTTGTTCTTGAACATGGCAGACATCCTGAGGATACACAGGAGATGGGTCTCACTACGCAGGGAAGCCACAGCTGCTGAAATCACAGCACTGTGTTTGAATTCATAGGCACAAATAATATTGAAAGTGCCAGATAGTCTTGGGTATGACCAGTTGAACAATTGCTTGCTCATGGCCCAGTCAAACCAATGCATTGTCAAGTTATCTGTGCACTGAATGACTCTGGGCAGATAAGAGATGGAAGAAGTGAACTTGTCAAAAGTTGTATCTGAAGGTTTGGGGGAAAGCTAAAAAAACCCTTTACAGCAAATGAAAGTTCCAGATGTAGTGGGCAAGACTTCTTACTCTTTCCTATTCTCAGGTGCAATAAAAATTAGTTGCAAGAAGATCAGAGTTATTAACCCTATCTTTTAAGTTATGTAACCTGGATCTTCTAATTTATATGGATTGGAAGCAATGGGTTTTATTCCATTTACAGCTCAAGTCACTCAAGGCTTGGAATTTGTGAAGCTGCAATAATGTAAAAGTGGTAGGAAACCAAAATTATGTTTACTTTTTGTTTCCATTGAAACTTACCGCATACAATGTTTTCTAGCAGTTTGGTCTTCACAAAGCTGCAAAACATTCAGCAGAGGTAAAACGTATCTGTGAACTAAACCTTCCTCCCTCATGAATCGGTGAATACCCCAATCTGAGAACAATCATGCAGACATACAGAAGCAAGAGCATGTCACTGAAATAGCCACACAATAGGGAAAACAAAAGCTGCAGTCTGCAAACAATGGTGTGGAAAAGAGTACTGTCAAGGTCATGGATATCCATGGGGAAAATATATGCCCACTTGCTTATTGGGAGACTATTTTGTTCACCAGGGCAGGACCACCAATGGCTTCTTGAAGGGGCAGAAGTCCTCAAGCATCCCATGAGTTCGCACTGTGGGTGTGAGCTGCTGCAAAGTGACCAACACCAGCAGTGACCAGCAGGTTGCACTGGTTGGCAAAACCTTTTGTTTATGGGGAAAGAGGAGAGGTAACTGCACCAGGACTACAAATCTCTAGTCTTAGGGATTACAAAGGAACAGAAGGAACAGAAGAGTTTTCTTAATTCCACTTTGAAAGACTTGAACATGTCCCAGGTTAGCATCAATAGTTCTCTAGAAAACCATATGTTTTTGGATGCCATGCTTAAAACTACTTCTGCCTTAGTGCAGAAGAATGACATAGCACTACTACCTGGGTCAGGCACAGTAACCATTTTCCCTTTTTTTTTCTTTCTTTTGTATTGGTTGATAGTTAGTAGCTATTTTGCCTCCTATGCAGTTTGAAACTCCTTACTGGGTAGTTTGCCTGGTGATCCAGGGAAAGGTATGCTTCCAGGAGCTTAAGACTTTAGCAGACATGCGATTTTAATTTTTTTGTAAGATGGCAGGGTTCAGAAATCTAGCCAGAGTTCATGAACCTATTCTTCCTGTAATTGAAACCCATGTTTTACTCAGGGTTGATTCAATTTTTAAAATAAATGTTTTCCTAGTTAGAGGGAAAGCCAGTTCTATGTATAAGGGGTAGAATAACACCCTTCCAAAATCCATGTGTCATGGGTGGGTGACCTATATACAGGATATGCATGCACAAGAGATCTAGCTTAGAGTAAGAGATTTTTCCTCTATCCCCATCTGTTCTCTCCTGCCTACTCCCCTGCCATAATTTCTGTCATTTTTCTGCCTTCTCATGGAGCTATTTGCATATCAACTGCCATATTTTTTAAAAATAAATTTGTGGTCATTGTTTTCAATTTCTGTAAATGGAAACTGAGCTTAGATTTCACCAACGCAGATTCTTTGCTGAGTTTTGACTTAAGTACAGTTTAGTTTTCCTTAAGGGAGTTGGGTGTCTGAACTTGGATTACTGACATAAACACAGTGATAAGAAGTTCTTCCTGCTTGGGCATGTCATCTGTTCAGTTACCAACAGCATCTACTGTCTTGAAGCATCTGGAATATCAGATGTCTCTGCAGAGACCAAGTGTTTGGGGAGCAGGGACATGCAACACTAATGTCTACAACTTAACCACTGTAGGAAGGGAAAGAAGGAAACCTCCGATGCTCTCCAGTCTTTATGCCTTAGTCCTGCAGCCCTTTTGCACAGTGGAGTATGACTGGTGTCCCATCACTCTGCAGGAAAAGATCCCCGAGGAAAACTGGATTTTTCCCTTCCTGGACTGTGGTCATATACATATGAAATTTCCATTCACACTGGGGAAAATTCCATCTACGGACCAGCGGCAGCACAATCTTAGGTATGCAGCCATCTGTCAAGAACAGACACACTGATTTTCTTTCATAAAATGATGGAATTACCCTTTGCAAAGGGGAGATAAATCAGTAAAAACATGTTAGGGTGTCAGACAGGAAAATGTAAATAACTGCACATAACAGCAGCTGTTCCTGATCAGGTTCCTTTCTTTGATCTTTAGAAAGATGGCTATTAATTAGCAGGTCAACACTAACAATGCTCTTCTGAACCACCCAAATAATAGATAGTTGCTTGTAGTTTTTCTATGCTTAGCTTCTCTGTGAAGGATTCTTCAGATAAATGGGATAACAAAATTACCTTAATATAAACAGTTTTGAAGTTAGGCCATATCTGTAGTAGATAGTGTATCCATTGTATTTACAACCATGGGGACTGAATCCTTTGAAATCTTAAATGAAATGAGTTCCAATCATGAGATTGCTGTTATTGCCACTGAGATTGCAATCACTGCTTGCGACATGGAAATCTATCTGTTGTGCCAGGTTACATCTGCCAAAGGCACCACATTGCAGGCTCCAAGATTGCTGAAACACCACTGTGAAGCTGCATTCAGTGTTGTACTGCTTGTTGGATTGAAACATTTGTATTGAATACACTGGGTAAACTGCAGAGTTCTACTGACGCCCAAATGACTGGACCCCATGATGGAGCACAGTATCAGATCCTGAGGCTAGTACCAAATCCTGAATGCTAAAATCCTAAAGCCTAGCAGCAAACCACATGGCAAGAGTAAAACCCTGGACCCTCAGTGTATTCTTGAGCAGGGTCTGACTAGTCTTTAATGCACAGTTTCTGATTCTATTTATTTGGAATTCAGCAGCAACCTGGAACAAGTTACACCTGTAATTTAATTGTGGGTCATAAAATTTGCAGGCGACATCTTTCTTGTTGACATAGTGTAATCACGCAACTTTTTTTCAATGAAAGTCATAGCAACCCCTATGAAGGGAGTCTACTGAAAGAATGGGAAATGACCTTGATTTCTCCTGTTTTCAGACAGCAATAGGGATTAGAAGTTCAGAGTCTGTGATTATGTGTCTCCCTGCCACGAGACATGCAGAAGACTCGTCCATGTGAGTTTGCACGTATGTTCAAGACAGGCCCAGAATGGCCCAAAGTAATAGAATTAGAATTTATATTTCACAATTTCCAGGGTTGAATGTTCAGAGAATCATGGACATGCCATCTTATCTAACTGCTAATGTAGTTTGACAGCAAAATAGTTCATCCTCTTAAAAAAGGATACGTAGTCAATACACAAACACTTCCTCCTACATCTGACTGGAAAAGTAGAAAAAATGTAAACTAATCTGCCACTAGTACATTGTTAAGGTTACAGTGGTTGCATAACTGAGAAGTATTGCTTTGGATGTCGTGAAGCGAAATATGTGGTACTTTTAAGACTAATCTTTCCCATTCCTTAGCACACATTGCAGAACATAAGATTATGTCCCATTTTCAGTGTGCAAACTGGCCTATAGATTTCAGCCAGGTCTTCACCAATCCCTACCTCCACCTGGTTCTCCAGGACCGGTCAGCTACAAGGCTGAATTGCTAATGCCTCTGTGGCTGCTTGCAGCACCAAGAAACCACGGCAAAACACAGTGTCTGGCTCCACGCTCCCCATTCCTCTGCTATTTCTTCCCTTTCACAGCCACACTTACACACGTTACTTCCAGGCATGACTCACTATCCACCTCTCTCAGGAAGAACCTCGCTTTGACCTGGGGTTCACTGAATTGCAGAATGTTTGTGACTGTGTCCCCGCACTGAAACACTTACCTGATGTGCTTGGCTTGGTAAAGAAATGAGGTGCAGAAATGCTTTAGTAAGGTGAGATGTATGTGTTCAAAGAACCTAGCTGGAAACCTGCAAATGGGCATACGAGTTGTTTAATTTGAATTTTGAAATTCATGTTTAACGTGGACAGGCTTGAGTTTTAGGTGATACTTAGATTCAATGTCAGAGCTGTATCTTTTGAGTTCCCTGAAGATAGCATCAAATTATTGACCTTAAAAAGGGTTGAGATGTGTCCATTTCCTAAGATGCTACTTTTCTCCTCATCCTTCTGCATGTTTTTTGTGCAGCCATGTAAACTGTAGCAAAACATTACCAGCTCAGAGTGCTTGTGGTGCCCTGCCTGCAGTGATGCTCAGGTGAGTTACAAGAAGGAATGGAGAGGAAACTTTCGGAAATAAACCCAAATCTTTCTGTGAAGTGTGTTCCCTCTGTGCTGGGGGTGGAGGTGATGGGTTCCTTTCTTCTTTGGCAGACCCAAGCCCTGAGTTTATGGTATCTAACTGTGAGGGGATAAAATGTACAAATATTGTGTCTTCTCACACCTTCTCTGTTCTCCTGCCATCCATGGTTTATAGACAGAGCACTGCTTGCCACTCTGCTGGGACTCTTAATTGTCGGTCTCCAAAAGGCTTTATTTCTGCCTAGGGAAAACAAGGCTAATAGGTAAAAAATGTGGGGATGTATTTGGAAGAGTGAGCCCTGTTGTTCTTTCTGCCGGCTGCAATTTTGCGCACTACTACTGACTAGTCCATAGCAACAACTAACAACAGGGACTTCTCTGTATCCCCTTCTGTCTGAAGGCTAAGTACTAAAAACAGATGCTAATTGTATGGTTCCAGAAAAAATAAAAAGAGCATGCTGGGGTGACTCAGGACATATTCCCGCTGTTGTGCAAGGACAAATAGTATTTAGATATGTGGAGATTTGTCTGTGGTTAACTGTGGCTTGTTTGGGGGCAGGGGGAGGGTATGCATGTGTATGCAAAAACTCAAAAGCACCACCCTGGACTATTTTAAGTCTTGGAGATGAAACTGGTGATTATCTTCTGAGTTGTTAGCAAATGACTATTCAGTGCCATGGTGGGACAAACTGAACTCTGTGACAAATAAAGAATGAGATAATAAACAGAATTTTATGTGTTTCTTTTGAAGCATAAAACTTGCTACAAATTACATATTGTTAAACAAAGGCATAAAAACCTATTGGAAAACAGAGGGTGGCAACACTTAGACAAAAATGTAAATGTGACTCTGGTGCATATATTTTTACCTGAGGGAAATCAATGCCTGTAAAAACACTCAACAAGAATGCTTATGAAAATGAAAACACTCAAGGCAAGAATTTATTACTCTACAATTATATTTTTTTATTGTATTCTCAAATATCCAGTCAAGTCATAGGAATGCACTGCTCTGGATCGCAGTCACCTTTCTTTCTCTGCTTGACTATGAGTACTGACAAGGAACTTAGGAGAACATTTTACACCTCAAGTTAGACTCTTCAGTTTATAATTAGGCACCATTATCTTAGCTAATAAGCACATGAACAAAAAACTACTTTAGTTGCTTATTTAGGTGACTTAAAAGTAAGCTTGACAATGTTGTCTAGAGCCTTCCTGCACCTTCAGTTACTTCAGTTGGAGGGATTGTTACATGGCATTGCATGCTGCAGGTGGCTTTTGCCACTGTAAAGCTTCACATGCTGGAGTCAGGTTATTAATTAGGAAATATTTTTTGGCACTCTGCTGTGACTTACACCCATAAAGGACCTGCAGCATGCTTTGGTTCCAAGCAGTTATCTTCCCCAAGCTCTCTTTTAAGCGTTTCCTTGCAAGTTTGAATAACAAAAGCTCTTATCATAGAATCATAGAATCAACCCAGTTGGAAAAGACCTCTGAGATCATCAAGTCCAACCCTCGATCCAGCACTGTCTTGGTTACTAGACCACGGCACTCAGTGCCACATCCAGTCTCATCTTAAAAACCTCCAGGGACGGAGAAGCCACCACCTCTCTGGGCAGCCCATTCCAGTGTCTGATTACTCTCTCCGTAAAAAATTTCTTCCTAATATCCAACCTAAACCTCCCCTGGCAGAGCTTGAGACCATGCCCTCTTGTCCTACTTTTGATTACCTGGGAGAAGAGACCAACACTCACCTGACTAAAATGTCCTTTCAGGTATATAGAGAGTACCTGAAAGTAGGGAGTTGTAGTAGGTACATGCAGAGAGTAATGAGGTCTCCCCTGAGCCTTCTCTTCTCCAGGCTAAACAACCCCAGCTCCCTCAG
>JAWMRA010000113.1:34463390-34705707 GCA_035584735.1 Pseudotriccus pelzelni
CCAGTTCCTGACCCAGCACAGAGTGCCCCTGTCCAAGCCATGGGCTGCAGCTTTTCCAGGAGTATATTATGGGAGACGGTGTCAAAGGCTTTGCTGAAGTCCAGACAGACACATCCACAGCCTTCCCCTCATCCACCAGGTGAGTCACTTGATCGTAAAAGGAGATCAGGTTGGTCAGACAGGACCTGCCCCTCCTAAACCCATGCTGGCTGGGTCTGATCCCTTGTTCATCCTGTATGTGTTGTGTGATTGCAGAAGACCAAGTCTGTTTTCCTTGATATGATCCTTTCTTGTCTCACTTGATCTAAATTCTGTCTTCCGTGCATCTTTTTCACCTTCTGGGCAGACCTAGTTCTTTCTATATGCTCTAAACTGCTATTAAGTTTGTTTATAACAGTTTATTTACAGACTGTAAGTCGTTATCAAGAAGGAGAACTATTTTTACAGCCATTAAAAATGAAAATTATGCTCTTGACATCTTTAGAAAGTAAGCCTTCTGGTTATGAGGTCTCATTTCTTGCAGTGAAATTTCAGGTTCATTGCTAAATGTTACAGTACTAGCCAGTTCCAACCTCCAGGTTTCAAAATCCTTTAGTAATCTCTCCAGATCAGACAGGACTGCTGTCAGGTTGAAGCCTGGAGTGAAGGAGGAGCAGCAGTGGTATACTGGAGGTAGCCCTGTAGGACTTCGCAGCAGCGGGAAGCTGCCTCGGGTATTCAGGGCCAGAAGAGCAGCAGAAATCAGCTACTTGCCAGTGGTCACCAAAAAAGCTCTTGATGACAGAAGGCCACAGATGGCTGGTCTCTGGCTTTGCACTCCTCACTGTAATTGTCTGTGGATGGAAGGAACAACCTTCATGTTGGGCATGAAGGCATTAATTTATTTTCCTATCATGCACTGTCCTGTCAGGGTTAGGTATGAGGGTGTAACCTGTATACTTACATTAATTCTTAAGGCAATTATGTCCTGAGTATTTGTTAGCAACATCTCCAGCAGGCCTAAAGAAGATCTCCATTTCTTCTGCCTGTGTTTGTTTTGGGGGATGCTGGTGTGACTGGTAAATGAAGAACCTGATAAATGAAAAAAACAAAATAACTTGCTTCCAAACTTCCAGCAAATTCATGGCAATTGCAGGCACAGATTCAGCAGTAGCATCCCACTGTGCTAAAGGCAGACAGGGCTCTCTGCTTGTGGGGTCCTCTGGTATTTGGGGCCATATCTGCACTCCCCTGCTTTTTTAAAGCCACAAATGCTGTTAGGCTGATACCTGTGAATGTGAGCTTTTGTTAAGAAGGAAAATAGTAATTTAAAGGCAAGTATTCAGTGTGATAACAAGAAGTTCAAAAATGAAAACCCTTAATGTCCTCAAATCATGAGGAAGCAAAGGCAATATTTAAATCTTCTTTATTTAAATCTAGAATTTTGAATTCAACTTTCAGTGGATGCCCAGCAATGGTCTCGGTTTCACTCAGTTGTTTGGCTTTCCCTGCCTGTGTCCTGCCACTGGAGCACAACAGTGTCCAACTTTGTTTCTCTTACCAGTGATGCTGGAACAAGAGGGTTTGCCACCGTGAGGCTTATGTTTACAGTGGCTGTACCATGGCCCATTTTTGTGGTTCTTTCCCTCCTTCTTGCCAAATACTTAGGTTTGCACTGCCAGAAATAAGAATATGGGGTGAGTGAAGGGTTACGGGGTGAGTGAAAAGCAAAGATGGGGGGTGTGATGACAAAGGGAGTAGAACTGGGAAGTGTTGGGGGCAAGTAGAGAAGAGGAGGAAGCTGAGACATCAGGAATGTGTGTAAGACTCAAATGCTGTGTGTCATTGAACCTCCAGCACTTCCAAGACAGAGCTCTAAACAACATTATTTTTGTCTGGTTACTATAAACCAGTAAACAGGAAACGTGTTATCGTAATAAACAAAGGACAGGAAAAAGGAAACGCCACTAATCAAACAGGAACATGGCCTGGGAACACAAAAAGGAACAAACAAGGGTTATGTTTTGCCCCATTCTCACTCAGGATTGAGAATGATAACGAGTATGAAACTGGAACTACCTCACCTCAGATCTGTCTCCTGTCTTTTGCACGTTTGCATCAACAGAGTGAAGCTATTTAACATGAAAACATGTACAAAACTCAGCAGTCACCATAGATAGGCTGTGCTCATGCTAGATGGAAAGTAAAAAATATTTTCTTTCCTTTTATATACATACATTTTATACATATATATATATATATATATATATATATATATATATATATATTTGCATTTGTTTGTGCAGGACCATCCTATTCCCAGCATTTCTAGGGTTTACTTCAGGGCTCAGGAGTATCCTTTAGTGCATTCTTTTGCCCTTTTTCGAATGTTTGTTCTGTGTTTCAGCCACAAAAACCTCTTTAGAAAACAGACTGTTTCTGTAGAGCAACTTCAGTCAAAAATAAGTCCAAGTGTTCTAGATGTTTTTCCATGAGGTTCATCCTGAAAACAAAACCACTTTCTTGGACATATTCTGTTACAAATTGGATTGGTATATGATTCCCTTAATAATTCCATGGTTTTATGTTGCACCTAAAACACAAAGGTGAATAATGAAGAATCATTTGGATTTCCTTTATACAAATAGGATATTCATAAATAAAATGCTCAAAGGAGAAAATGAGCTTCCAGTGGGTAAAAGCTAGCAACATTTGAAACACATGATTGTTCTTCATTAATGACCTAGATAATGAGGCTACTGCACCATAAGCAAGTTTGCAGAGAGTAAAATACCAGCAGGAGTGCTTGATGCACCACTGGTTTTGGTGCCATTCTGGGAGACATTGACATGTTGAAGAAATGAGCGAACAGGAAACCTATCAGGTTCAAAAAAGGGAAATTGGGGAGGAGCTACTCCATGGGAAGGAGTAGCCCTTTTGCACCAGTTCATTCCAAATGTTGACCAGCTAGAAGCAGGACTGGAGGAGCCTAAAGTACTGGAAGCTGGCCATAAACCGGCCTTGTGGTGGTACTCACTGAGAAGACAAGAGGCAATGGGCACACACCATAATACAAGAAATTTTATTTAAACATAAGAAAAAACTGTTACTGTAGGGGTGATCATAGCTTGGCACCAGGTTTTCCAGAGAGGTTGTGGAGTCTCCATTCTTGGCAATATTCAAAAGCTGACTGAGCAACCTACTTTAGCTCACCCTTCTTTAGCAAGGTGGAGTTGGACTTGATGGTCATGAGAGGTCCCTTTCTATGTCAACTATTTTGTGATGGTGTAAAATTAAATAAAAAAAATGCCACAATAACAACAGGCTGAAGATCAAATGATTGGCAATTCACAGTGAAGGACAATAAGGGGAATATTCTGCCAAGCACCCAAAAAGCAAGGAGAGGCTACTGAACAGAGCTCTGGAGATGGAGGTGACTGGTGACCTGACATTGGTAAGGACCAAGCAATTGAAGGAGAACTCTGAGGTTTCCTCCACCAGACACTACAGATGGCTGAACCAGGAGGAAGTTGGTGAGGAAAATCATGGGTTCTGGAATGAGAGAAAAGAGGTGCAGGTGGAGTCTCAGCAGGCTGTTTGGAGAGGGTTTAGATGCTGGCACAGTAGCTGGTAGAGATGTGGCTGGCTCCTACTGTGCGACTCAGTCCTCTTGGTTCTCCTGAATGAGCACAGGGTTGCGTCCAGCCCAGATGGAGCTTCCGCTTGAGAACAGGCATGGGTCTGGCATAAGTGCTTCCTCATCCAGCTCTGGTCCTCACCTGCTTCTCTCACTTTTCCTCCCAGTTAGCTTTAGAAAATCATCCAATTTCTACAACCGTGACAAAATGAATTACGTACCCCTCATGCAGTGTTTTGGAAACTGCTAGCCAACATAAGGATGGCAGAAGGATGGGCTGAAGCATATCCATTTTCCTTGGCTCTTCTGGGTCCTTGTGCCAGAAAATAGCTCTGCAGAGGTCTAGAGAAAAGAAACTAGCCAGGATTGACATACACCCCCTGCATGACTTTCCCATGTGGTAGCTTAAAGAAAGGAGTGAGATACTGCTCCATCAGAAATCCAGGTAATTTCAGCTCCCAGTCTAATTATCAGTGGACTGTGCCTATAGCTGTATTCCATCACCAGGGAAGCACATGTGTGCTTGCTTTGCTCATGTTCTGGATAAGGGAATTGCTTCACTGCTGCGCCAGGAGCTTGACTCGGACAGGCTGTGAACACAGGCATGCCTTTAACTGGCAGCAGAAGGTAACCTCAGGTGTTGACTGCCTTCAACTCATTCAAGCTGTCTATACAGACCCTGTTCATCAGTTTGTCTCACCACTGCAGTTTCTGTTCACCATCCAGTTTTGTCTTCCCAATACAAGTAGAAACTGCTGGCAGAGAATAATGTGTGGAGAAAAATCTCAAGTTTTGCCTAAAAGAAACCATGCTGAGATCATAAGCAGAAATACAAAGTGTGGTGAGCAGGTCAAATCTCTGACTGGGCACACAAAATACTGCACATGGTTCATCTTCGGAGCACCAAAAGGTATCAGCATGTATCACCAAACATGGCTGTGGTTTAAAACACTGGTAATTATGATTCTCAGACTTATGAGCCAGATCTACAGCTTTATTAAAGTAGCACACTTTTCTTCAGGTCATAGTTTGAATTCATGCCTGATTCTGATAAAACTTCTGATACTTTATTTTTTTGCTGATCACAAGTATGAAGAATTTTGGTAGTAACGGTCAAGCAGTCACACTGGCCAAAAGCACAGCTGGCAAATCCTTTATGCAGTCCATTTCTTCTCAGTATTATTAGTAAAACTATTTGAAGTTTAATCAGTCTTTTCAGTTCTTGGCTGGGATCTCATGCTGATGTCTGAATGAAAATAAAATTAAAAAACTCTAATGAAAAATTCCCTACAGATATTTTGTGCCACTAAGCTGATACAGGTGCAACACAGCATCTCACTAAAGCAAATTACTCTGGCTTTGAAAACCTGAGACTTTTATTCTTGAGTCCAAATTTTAAAACCTTTAAAAATCAAATGTTAGAAGTAGAAACCTGGGAGTAAAGTAAACCAAAGTCTGCATAAGTTAGTTTTGGCTAAATTAGTAAAGAAAACAGAACAAAATAAAAAATGATCAAGGAAGGGGAAACCGGCAGACAGAAAGGCACATGCAGTGTAATTTTTTCTTAATGGATTTTCAGCAAAACTTGTGCATAAACTGAAAACTTCATTAAAACATAAAGCTTAAAAGAGTTTACTGGAACAGGGCTCTTGTTTATTATGTGAGACTGTGCTGTCAGTCCAGGTGGAGGCTGTAATGAAAATAGTTACATGATTTCAGTCCGGTTTCTTTGAAGGTTAACCCAACATCACAAACCCATCCTGTCATATAACACCCATGGGCAAGGCCAGGGTTCCTTCCATCCAGAAAGCCCTAAGAATGTGTGGACAGAACGTATACTAACTTACAAATCATTTGTGGGACTGTGGCTCAGTAAACATAGGTTAAAATCTTTTTGATGCATATTATCAATGGTTTGGAAAAGATGAAAGGCCAGTTTTTTCAGAAATTGCATGTGTCTGTTTTGAGAGTGAAGAATATTCTCTAGGTTTGAATGGACTCAGTATTTGCATAAAAAAATACCTGAGGGCACCTGATTTTCAGGTGAGTCCTGAGGGCTGTGCGCACTCATGTTACACATGATGCAGACCATTTAAAGGGTAAAGCAAACAGGATCTCTGTAGGAATATGCTATAAACTGAGAATGGAGAAGGTGGAAAGAGGGGAATTAATCTGAGACAGGAAACTCACCCACATACCAAAAGCTTGACAAGAGTTTTATGAGACGCTGAAGAGAAACTCGTTTCATGAGGCCCCACAATGGGCCTGAACCAGGCTCCACAATCCAAATGGATCACAAACTTCTTTGCATGAGCCTGCTCCTAAAGAAGATAAAGGAGGGAGAAAGGAAGTCCTGATTTTGCTTTGGAAAAAAAGGGAGCATTTTCTTTCAAGACAGAAGATTTGTGATATGCTGCCTCTGCCTGTTGATGCCTAGGAAAACAACTGCAGAGAAGTTTGCTATTAACTGGCTTTTATAACTTCACCTGGGTTAAGAGAATTAACCTGGGCTTTTATTGAGGCTCAGCCACTGTGAGCTGAGGTAACTGTCACACACGTACACATAAAAGGCTGCCTTTATTTATTAGAGCATATGAACCACAGCCTTAGCAAAGTACCTGCACTAAATGGAGTCCCTTGCTAAGGAGCTCTTTATTCCAATGTTTGAGGAAGAACACCCGTCTGCTGCAACGCATGCATTTCAGATTTCTAACTCAGGCTGTCAGATGGGCTCAGAGGGGTGCTCTGTGCTCCCACAGCTCTCCTTGACCACATTTCCTCTCATGTCCTGCACTAACAGCTAACACCAGAGTGGGTGCACTGCATGGACATATCCACACTTCAATACTTATGACATGCTGAGAGGCAGTAATTTAGGCAGGCAGACAGCTCCAGTGCCTCCCTGGACAGGTGCGTTGGAAAAGCTGCTTGGGGATCTGACAGCTGAATTCAAGTAGCCGAAGTGGCCTCAGCCCTTCTGGAACCTGATGATCCCATGGTTTCCTAAATACAGAGTAGGAAACTGATATTTTTCTGCATGAGTTCAAGAGAAATTGTGCTGTTAGTGAAAAAAAGCCACACTGTTACAAGTCTTCGTAATTTCTTCAAGGGAGACATTGTCACAAGCCGAGGCAGCTGTATGCCAGGGCAGCCTTTAGAGGAAGACTTATTCAGCTCTGCCACAGCCCTCCAGTGCACATAAATTCCACAAGTGCCTATGCAGTACTGTGGAGCACATTCAGACTCCACCTAGCTCCCTAATACCCAACTCTAGATGTATTTTCCTGTCCCATATTTCTCATCACTGTGGCAGTCTTTGGCTCTGGTCTGTAAAAGCAAGCACCAGAATAAACCATGCTTTTTTTTTTTTTCCAGAATTTTTGGATATTTTCCCATCTGTCAACACCAGTCCCCTGGAAAGCAGCAAGTTAGAAAGACTTCTGCTAAATACTGCCACCTAAATAAGTAACCACTAAAGTCCTCTGACTGAGCATTTTTGCATGATGTGTGAGCAATCCAGACGTGCCTGGTGGCTGGAACTGACACAGACAATCCGGGTGTCCAGGCAAGTGCTGGCTGCCTGGGCCGTGGTCCAGACCTGAGTACTAAGTCAGGCCTAGGCTGAAGTAGTCAGAAGACCACACGATGTTGCGGTGCTTTGTTTTGGGTACACACAGATTCAGCAAGTCCAGGGACACAAGGTACGTGCCCTAATAACAAATGCAGAAGAGCACAAGTCCTGAGGTCTTCCATAATTCAACAGCTTTGTAAATGTAATGACCACTGCTAAGCTGTACAGACATTCCCTAAATTTTACTTAGAATTAGACATTTTCCTGGACTCAGAATTTGGTTGGTTAGGACCTTCAAAGGCCATGAGTAAAAGGATTTACATTTGAAAGCAAATGCCATAAACCGTATGCTAATCCCTCAAATCATCTTCTCTGAAGATAAGTAGCAAAAGTATCTGCAGTTCTAAAACACAGGAGAAATTGATGCTATTTTCAAATTACTGATGATTTATAAACCAGGAATGACGGTAGAGTGTCACTTGTGTCATGCAAGTGGAAAAGTGATTGCTCTATGCAGCATAGCTCTACCTCAGAAGTTCTCTGAGTCTTGAGAGGGCCCCCAGAGCTCTCCTTCTCCTAAAATATTAATTAATTTGTTGGTATTGACATGTATTCGGTTTTTCTTAGCATCCAATAGCTGGTATACATTTGGTACTACACCTTTGTTGGAAATTTAATTGCTGGTGTTCTTAGACGGAACTATTGTTTCAGTTCCAAATAAATTGCCTTAAGAAAGAAAGTACCTTTTTCTCAAGATTATTTTTTAATAGAAAACAAATACAGTTTCTAACCTCATTTTTATGTTCCCTTTCTTTAAACAAATTGCTCGTTCCTGACCAGTTCTGTTTCCCAGTATCCCATCTGAAAATCATTACACTGTGGATATATTCAACCACCTTTTTACCATCTCAGAAGGAGGGGCTGATAACAGACAACTTTCTTGAGCTTACTTTAATTCAGAGAAAAGTAATATATTACTATATGGACCAACTTTCTTTTGTTCTGGCTATTGATACTATCATATGGTATCCATCAATTAAGCTTTTTTTATTCTGTATATATCCGTATATAATACAATTGTCTGGAGAATCAATGTGAACTTTTAAAAATAATTAAAACACTGTAAAATCTCCCTTATATGTGATAGCAAGTGAAAACCTTGTACGATTAAAGTATCAGTATTGGTTTGGTTTAGTTCCGAGGTGTGCATATTCCACTTCTCCCACAGCTCTCTGAAGACCTGTTTGGTTCAGTATAGCAAGACTATTCAGCATGATTCCCCAGTGACATCCATGTTAGTGCAGAACTTCTTGGCTGCTAGAAGGATTCTGGAGTGTGAATGTATTCCTGTTGGATGCTAGGCTGTGACATCACTTTGTCCCAAATCCTATCTTTATGGCTTCAACTGCTCTGCTTTCCCATGCTTACAGCAGTTTAAACTCCCCAGCAGCTTTTTGGTTCAGTGGAGAAATTTTTGACTCTTTCATCCAAAGTCTAACAAGCAAATGTTGGTGAGGGAGCATGAGGGGAGGGCTTTATTTGCTGAAGTCGGCCTCTCAGGGAAAGTTTATTGGCATATTTGAAGAACTGAGGATGTTTTTGTAGTACAGAAGCCAAGTTGATCATGATAAGGCCCTGTGGGGTGGAACACCAGGGTATTTTCTGTGCTTAGTTAAACTCTCATATCTGTGAGTAATTTAAAATGCTGATTAGATTTTATTGAAGACTTGTGATTCCATTTTCTCAAGAGGTCTATAAACATGAGGGTCATCTTAGTCTACGAGCAACCCATATTCCAATGACAAGATCTAAAAGAAACAAACAGAAAAACTCCAAAATCTCTCCTAAGATAATAGTAGAGATTCTAAAGACCTATAAATTAATAAGCTTTCCAAAAGGAAGAGAGGGTGAAGTCTAGAAGAGTCTATGATTTCCCAAAATAATGTGCTAAGGAGGCCAGAGTCTGATCCCAGGCTTGTTGAAGGCAGTGAAGGGACTCCTTTCACTCCAACACGAGTCCAAGGACTGTCAAATGCAATAGCACCATGAAATACAGGGAATTATGACTCAAATGTTATGATATACTACAGTTACTTGATCACAGGACATGTGAAAGGAACTATTTTATGGACAGAGCTTGAATTTTATATACGTGAGACTATCTTATAAATCTGTGGGATAGTTGAAGTTACCAGTGCAATAGTTGGTTGAACAGTAATACGAATCCTTGCTTTAGTTTGTCTCATCAACACAAACACAAAGAGCCCACAAATACACAGGGCAAAACTACTTCCAAATTCCTGTCTTTCCTTGCTGAGCTGATGTTTCTATGGTGTGTGCAATAGGTACAGCAGCATGTTGAGCACACCAACCACTGTGTTGTGACTGCTACCCTGGGGAAACTTCCTGTTCAGTATATAGCTATCATATAGCTAAGAAATAATCATGCTAAACATTACTCCTGTTGGAAACAACCTACCAACAACCCAGTGTTTATGACAGTCACCAGAAGAATTACAAATGCACAGCAATTCTGTACACTTTGAATCTGATATACTCCATACCAGAAAATCTGCCCTGCTGTTTCCCCTTGGCTGACGTGACCTTCATTTCCCAACTAACCCAGACTGTTTTCTTGTGACGCAGCGAGCAGGCAACACAGAAATCGCTCCGCTTTCTGTAGCAGAGATTGTAATCATCTACATGCATAAACTACGATAATATAAATTAAATAACTTGCATACAACTTTGCTAGTTGTATGTTGGATCTTTTCTTGTACTAAGCTTCTCTGCTTCTGTAGGACTGCAGTTTCACACCAGCTGTGTGTCTGCTTTAAACAGCTACACAAATAGAGATCCTCTGGGGAGAAGAGGATGGGACTGTTGCAGTTGATGTGATTTTTGACCCATCCACAGTGAAGAAAGAATTGTGTGCGGTTATGACAAAACAGGATAAATTTGTGGGTTAGATTTGTAGTATTAGTCTAAAAATCTTTTTCCAATTAAGATTGCTTGAAAAGGCAATCTATTCAAAGTCTTAATTTTGCAACATCTTCCTCAAAACAAAAATTGGAAACCTAAATATCTAAAGATGTGCTTCTGATTTTCACATAATTATATCTAAATTCATGAGCACCCATCTGCTGTTCTTGAGTATTAACTAAAAATAAATAATGACATTAGGAAAAAGCAATTATTTCTCAGTTGTTTTTGTTTGGGTTTTTTTGAAAACTAAACTTTTATAGTATTCTGGGGTTTTTTTGCTGCATATGCTATGTGAAGGACTATGAGAAATATAACTTCAAGCAGCAGGTTTTTTTCAGTTCTAGAGCTGAGGGATAAAGCCGCCAGCCAAGAAACACCACAGAGGAATGCGTTGAGGGAATAGCAGTTCAGGTAGATGGTTTGGCATGTTTCCTTCTATTGCATTGTTAAATTCCGGAGGCCTGAGCTTGCCAGGACTCAGTGCAGCCTTCTGCATAAGTTACAGCCCGATGGGGCTCCCAGATTCACTAGATACACATACCAGAAAACTGCCAGCAATGCTGCAAAAAATGTAACTCTTTGAAAACCAGATGCAGCGTGCAGTGGTGGAGAGGCTGATATTGATATGCTCACAGTCTGTCCAGAAAATCCCACCTCATCAGCCTCTTGCCATCCTGCCATTTTAAGAAACCTTTCCAGAGTCTCCTATAAATTATTGTTTTTCTACAACAATATGCCTTTCATGAAATTGCATAGTTTTTGCCACAAAACCGCAATGCCTAAGAAGTTTTAATTCTCCTTTAAAATGCTTTAGAAATTCTGCAGTAGTTTCTACAGGTTTTTTATTTCTTTCTGTCTTTATATCCTTATTTAATTTTGTGAAATGCTTTCATAAAGGAAATAATTCATTAATGGTGGTAGCCCTTAGCACTGGCCTAAATGAGGAAGGGAAGTCTGGGTTCCCTGTTGCTGGTGATGGCAGTACATAGGAAATCCTTGCCCAATCCTCCCACCCAGTACTTGGCACAGGACATGGTTGGAGAGCAAAAGGTCAGAGTCTGGGGAAGCGCTATATTGGAGGTGATTACGATTTATTAGGGCTATACACAAACAAATCCTCTGCACTAATTAGGGAGACTGGCAGAGAAGGGAGTAAATTGCAGCTGAAAAGGAAGACAGGAAGGTGAACTGATAAGAGCCTCCCTGACCAGCAGCCTGCAGGCACTGCTGTCAGTGCTGCCCATTCTTAGTTCCATGCTGAACTACAGGCCAAATTAAAATCAGTGCTGCCCATTGCGGGCCATGGTCTCAACAGGGCCCTGATTTCAACTATCATTTATCTCTAGAGACTTTATTCAGGAGGAATGAACTTGAGCAATAGAAAGACAGAGGAACAGCAGGGAGATTCCTTAGAGATCTCAAGAAGTTTATCTAGGGAAGAAAATACAGGCTACATGGCTTTGAAATACTTGTAGGTTATCTCTGTAAAGAACTACTTCAGGGAAGAACCAAGACTTCTCAAAAGAGTGAAAAAGATCCTTTCTCAGAGTCTTTCATTTGACATCTAAATATTACTCTGTCTTTTGTTTGAAGTGACAGAATCAGGTTTTCCTACTTTCACTGAACGTCAAAGCTCTCTGTGATGGAAAATAGGCTTGTTTAATCTTTTCACAATGGCTTATTTGGTCTTTGGCTTTACTGTTTCACTACTGATTCTACAGTCTCCATCAGTAAAGTACACTCAGTACAGCACTGTCTTGAATTTTGTCTGCTGTTCTTGTTACTAGGAGAGTGATTTCAGTGATGAATGTTTATAACACAGCTTGAGGAATTTCATCCTCCCCTGGTAAACTGTGTAGGAGATTGCCTTAATGGACAAAGAAAAATGTCCACTGGACTTTAGCCAGAAGCTTGGACTTGCTTATAAAGAAGAAAGTACAAGTATAACCTTCTGGTATGGTGTACAGAAGGCACATTTAAAAAAATATTCATCTCTCTTCTTGCAACCTAAAATGGAACTAGTGAAATATTAATGTATTTTTCACTATTTTATGGCAAACTGCTTAGTTGTGACAAGTTTAATTCTACCTCTTGATCAGATCTTACAAGGCTGTGCTGCTTTATTTTTTTCTACAAATACCCCTAACTGGGAAAATAAATTACAGATGACTGTGGAAAACTGAACTTAGAATTATGAAAAGAGAAAGTGATAATAGCCTTTATTCACAGGTGTAAGGAGTCTGATTTGAAACAGCAAATTGAAAGCTGCAGCCCGGTTTTAACTTCCTTGAATAGTTTACTTGAATGAGACTTGGGACATAAATTCAGCAAAGCCATGATGTTAGTTTGATTTATGCTTGTGCAGTTTGTTTAATCGGGGCCTGAATAAAGACTTCGGGATTTGAGCTGTTCTAAAGGCTACGTGAGACAGAGTGTTCCTCTGCTGAAGTTAAATTCCCTGTAGACGAGTTTGTATCCTACACTGAAGAGAAGCAGAATCACCCTTGTGTTGTCTGGCTAATCTGTTGTGTTGCATTAACTGTAAAGGACATACACATGCTCAGAGCTGTATTGAAGAATGGCCACTAACAGACAGAAGCCTAAATGTATTCATGCCAAATAGCTGATGAGCATTTTGCTGCTTGCTTAAATCGCCTGTAGATGCCTGGCACTTCTAAAGGAGAGTTTCAAACAGGATGTAAGCATCACTGTGCTAGCAGCCAGTGTGCACTACTGCCTTTCTCAGCCTGAGAACAGTAACTGAAAACTGTGAGTCATCCACTGGTTTTCTTCCCCTCGCTCCCTGGTCTAGGTTAAATGTCCATTAACAGTATTCCTGTAGAAAATGTTACGTGCCAAGAATGGAAAGCATGGTAACAATAGTCCCATGTAGCTGATGGAGTGATTAAATGTCACTGCATATGAAAAAGGGAAGAGAGGATGCCTCTTCTTCCTTAAAGCACCTTATCCCTGCCTCTGATTATGGGTTGGAGAAGGATGGATACTCTTTGTGCTGTTGGCATTGCCTGAGGTTCTCTGGAAAAAGAGATTGACTGTTCTTCATTGGAGCCCTGGAGAACCAGAGTTTCTATCCCATATTTCTAGAAAAGACTATCCATCCAAAGTGAGATTAGAATGGAAATGTGGGCTTGAGCCTGAGCCCTCCTCCCAGGATCACAGGCTCCCTGACCCATGGTACCCTCCCTATTGCGCTGTCAGGAAGCCCAGAAAGCATGTGAACTGCTGATAGAGAAAGCCAAGTAAGCCTGCAAGGGAAGCAGGCAGCTTGCCATCCTGCCTGGCTTCTGTCAGAGCCAATGTGCTGCTCAGAAACCTGCCAATTACAGTTCTGAAAGGTTTTGTTTTTTTTCCCAATGGAGAAATTTGCTGTCAGACATTTCCAGCCATCTCTGCTCTGTGTTGCTACTGCTGCTCCAAATGAGAAAGACAAAATGGCCTAGAGAGCCTCACACAGGGAAGGAGTAAGGCCTTGGGAGACATAGCATTGCAGCAGGCCCTGCAGTCCTGGCTGCTGCAACCCAAACCATGATACACTTCTGAAATGTCAGATATTCCCTCCAGAATTACATATGCATCTTCACTCTAGTGCGATCACTAAAACAGTGCATGTACCTTGCCAGGGACTTCAAAGGGTGTTTGTGCAACACTGTAGTCTCCTGATAAAAAATTCTGCTTCTTTTTAGAGTCAGAGTCCTGGTCAATATTCTTTGAATTTATCATGGATAAAGATTGCTATTGCCTCAGGGCTATTAAAGTATTTTTAAAAAAAAGCAGATAAGAAAAAATGCACCAAGAAATGCATGTTTGTTTATAAATACTGGCCAAGCTTGTTTGCTGCACGAGTCTGGTGTTCAGTACAACTCCTGAGGAGAAGGCAGCCAAAATAAGCAGGGAAGTCACCGCAGCTTCGTGATATTTTGCTCATCTTCCTGTTTCAGTTCAAAATAGATTGCAGGACATCTTGCCAAGGGTTGAAAATAAAGTCGCCCTTTTTAAGACCAAAGAGATAATGAGGATCACATGAGCCAGCCTCCCATATAATGCATTCCAATATCCGTCTCAAATAATTTCCATGACAAAGATGTCTTGCAAGTGGCAGAGGTCAGTATACCCTAGGCACGTAGAGTAAGACTGCAGTTCTACAGCCTGAAGCAGTTGGACAACTACTGATATCCAGCTTGAAGGTGTTTTTCCCATTTTAAGGAGCCTTTCTACAGAAGTTACAGAAAACCTGTAGCTATGTAACCTGCTTACAAATTTAAATTCAGGAGGAAGGAATCCAGGTCATTACCACCTTGGTTGCAGAGACAAGCTCTCTTGGCATTTAAAATTTCAGAGATTTACTTCACCTTCCTTTATTTCTTCCTTATTTACTTCTTTCTCCAGTGTTTAATTGTGATTATCCTACTTCTCTTCCGAGCATCTGTTCTGCTGCTTCCATTTTTCTTTCATTTTTTTTACTTTATTTAACACTTGAAGGACGTCACACTGAACCGAATTTTTCTTATCGAGGGTCAGCTTACGCAGAACACCCACGAGAACTGCTCTAACTTAGGTCCACACCAGCACATCCACCACGAAGATCCCTGCCGCTCCCGGGCTCCGCGGCGCGGTGGCGCTCGGGCGCCGCCCGGTGGCGCCATTGCGGTGCGGCCGCGGCTGCGGGCGCCCGGGGCGGGGGGGAGACGGAGGTGGGGGGGTGGAAAATCCCGCGGGAACAATAAACGCTGGCGTTTCGCAGAGGCTGTGATGTGTGGGCGGAGGGTCGGGAGCGTGGTGGGCCCCGCGCCCCTCCTGCCCCAGGAGCGCGCACGCCGTGCGGGGCACAGTCCGCCGAGTGGCTCCCGTTCGCCGGCAGCCTCGGGGCGGCACATCGCCTGGCCCTGCTCTCACACGGGTCACGCCCGCCCTCCAACCGGGCAGCGATGCCGCGTCTCACACTTCACTGCGAGGCTGTTGTGTGACCCGGCTCCTCTGGCAGGTCCGCTCCCCGGGCTGTTGCTGCCCATGGGCAGCACGGACCGATTTGCGTTTGTGCCGGGTGTGTGCTTTGGCACGGCTACCCCTTCTCCCGGCCGCCCCCAGCGCGTGTGCGAGGCAGCCTGGCCTTATCCCCTGCCTCTGATTCGGCGTTGGAGAAGGATGGATGCTCTTTGTGCTGTTGGCATTGCCTGAGGTTCTCTGGAATAAGAGGTTGACTGTGCTCCGGTGCCAGCACCCCTTGGCAGGAGGGGGATGCTGCGCGTTCAGCGTGGGCGGAGTTCGGGGTGAAGAGACGCTGGCAAATGTCAGGGCGCGGTGCGATTGTGACACAGGTGCTGTCCGCAGGGCGGTTCGTGGCCTCGAGGAAATGATGTGGGCCGTGTGTGCCTCAAACTACCCCGTCAAAAGCTTTGCTGCTGGGGACTGAGGGAATCAACCCTGGCTATGGGGAGGCATTTGGATCGTGGGTTGTTTCGGAGTCAGCTACGTGACCTGTGCCCTGAACTCCTCAGCCCGGTGCTGCTGTTTGCTTGCTCTCCAAACTCTGGCTTGCAAGCCCTGCATCGGCAGTTCCAAACATCATGGTACAGAGGCATAACTGCATCACGACACTTAATACTGGCGCGATTATGTTTTTGATAGAAATATCAAGGAAGATCTAAATGTTATTGCCCAACATTAGCTTGCAGCCTAACACAAATGAGTAGAAAGTATCCTGAAATTACACAGATTTTGTATTCTACACATTTACAACTTCTGCTAGCATGCTCATTTGGGAGAACACTGCACTAACTTAAAAAAAAAAAAAAGAACATTTTTTTTAACATTCATTCTGCATTTTGGAACCAGGATCTGATGCAAAATAGTGAAATAGATAACTTATCTGCATCATTTGCTGCCTCACACATTGTTGGCACTTCAGAGTAACTGTTGATGAGTATCAGACTTTTTCAGAGTGTAGAGCTAGATTTTATGCTTATTTCAAACTTTTTGCTCAGTAGGACTTGTGTGAGGAATGAAGATCTACAGACACCTTTAAAGGCATTTTAATTATTTTTTAATATGAAATAGAAATATTAAAAAGGATTGGTTTGCAACTGGAAGATATACCATATTTTGTTATGTGTCATATATGCCACAATAGTTTTGGAAATCATTTTCTTGCCTTTGAAATAACTGTAAGGCCAAACCAACCTTTACATTCCCATTCTATTTACAAAGTGACAGACACAATTCCATTGAAATAAACATAACTTAATCAAATTGCTTTGACTTTGACAAATCTGGGACAAGCCCTTCCATTTCTGTATTTGACTTTTCCAGATGTTTTTGTTGCTTAAGTCCTGCTTTCCCAATCAAAGGCCATTGGGTAAAATATAAAGTGCCTCCTTTATGAGCATGGATGATCTTGAAAAGCTGCTTAGCAACTTGCTAAAGTGGATTATATCAGTATGCAATAGAAGTGTGTCAAGTATTCCATGTGCCTGTTGACATACAAATCTGTATTTGCATGTGCATTGGAAAACAAACCAAGAAAACAGAAAAACATGTTTCAGTTGTTGGTACAATTTCTTCTTAAAGCTGGAATCTTACTCTGTTGTTCTCAGAAATAACTGGTATTTCAGTTTGACTGAATTTTCACATGCCAGTGAAAATACTTTGAAAACAACTACTCCGGCCAAAAATATGCTTGTTTCAGAGTAATAGTGCAATATTGCCCGAGATGGTTTTCTAGCTGTTTATTAAATTTGGATTTTTGAAACTCCATACTGAGTAACCATGCAGTAGTTTTAAATAGTGTCTGTAAGAAGTGGCAATTGAAGAAACAGTTTCACTGCTTTAACAGACAAGAGTAGTGCTTGTACACCAGAATGTACTGGGAGAGATCGTGTTACTTCTGCAAAAATGAATTACAAAATTCTGGGCAGTCAAAACAGCCCAATTCACAATCTGAATCACAGTGAATAATGATTCCCCATATCACCCACTGGATTAATCACACTAACACAGTTTTTCTAAATTAGAAAAAATATGCAAACATTCCAAGGGCCATAATCACCATTCTTGACAATGAATCTTAGTACTATCTTTTACAAGTGTTGCAGTTGCTGCAGCCATTTTTTCCACAAGATAGCAGCACTGGAACTATGAATGAGCAAGGGGCTTGTAAGCCCATCTTGCCAAAATTCAGGAAGGCCACCTGGTTTATTTATTCTTTAGCCCTCAGGATTCTGAATCTCAGAATCAGAGGAAAAGCTTCTTAAACACCAGGACTGAGTGCAAACACCAATCAAAATAATAAAATCTACATTTACATTTTACCTTAACAGACCCATCTCATTCTGAAAAAGCACATCACAGGACTTAAAACAATCTGCAAAACTGAAATGCTGTGTATATAAATATATTTGTGTGAGTGTATATGTATGTGAGCATTGAACACAGTAGAAATCTTGTCTTGCATATAGCAAAAGAAATCTTGTCTTGCTTGTATACAGCAAAAATCTTCTACGTGATTAAGAGTTTGTTTATGCTTCCCCTTAACTCACCTAATTTCACCACTTTTCCTCATACTTTTAGCTGCAATTATTTATTGTCATTGTCGTTGTCCAAAAGTGATTCTACAATGAAGGAGGAACGCCTTTACCAGCACACAGCAATTGCCAAGGGGAGGTGAGCTCCCTCCCTGTATTCGCTCTATCCTACCCGAATGATTGTGTAAGTCCCACCAAAACCTCCTAGCGTAAATATAGATGTTTAGAGTACTGATTTGGGCTGGGTTAGGTGTGCACTCGGGAGGCAAGTCTCTTGGCAAGCTTTGCTTCACCACGTACCAGTTCCAGAGCACACGAGTTGCACTTTGGCACCAGCCGTTGCCAAAGCACCACCCAAGGCGCTGCAGCCAGAAATGGGCACACAGCCCCTGTGATCCATCCGGCTTGGATGCTAGCCAGAATTAACCCTGGACACAGCGTGGACGTCATGACATCAGCACCAGCTGTTTGCCTACAGCCTGTCAGTCCCCACTGCTTGCTAATGTTCACAAAGCCTTAGCGGACTAGATGAAAAGTTAAAAGCAGAAGGGAAATTTCTATAAGCTCACAAGTGATAGTACAGAAGAGGGGCAAAAATGATGGAAGAACAGACCACATCGCCTGGATGGTGATTTTTATTTTTTTTTTAATGTGAAATTGCAGACATCCTAGAGTAGTTGATATTTAATGGAAGGATTGATCTGTGGAATTCAGGAAGGAGCACACTCCCATTTGCAGGTGGAAATAGTAAAGCTCTTTAAAATACTTTAATATGCTCTGAAATAGCATATTGATAAGGAAGCTGACAGAAAAAGACACTTCTTATTCAAATACAGCAGGTGATGTGGAATATGTGTGTGTGTACACACACATATATTTATTAAAAGTTTGACTCTTTTTGAGTTTTGACTCCCAAAGAACATAAACATATACTGTAAAATATACATTTATGCACACATATTATTTTGATTTTTATACCTATTCATATGTTTTTCCTCTTTGGAGTATACCCAGGCACTCCCCAGACCGTTTCTCTTTGTGAAGAAATCAGACAGCACTGTGGAATTACATCAGATGTAGCCTTGACTATTTATTTCTATTGCTGTCAACAGGACATATGCAAATTCTTTTGGGCTGCCAACTCTCATCTCTTACATCAAGGAAACTGAATCATGTACCTTGGCCTGACAAAACTAACACAGCTTGCATAAATATAGTTTGATAATGTCCTTGAGCCTCCTGAAGATACAAAGAAGCAGTAACAGCATGGGGGTATTTTTGGGGTTTTTGTTGGTTTTTTTTTGAAATGCCATGCCATCATTGACCATTAGTACTTGGCTGAAACTGCAGCACTGGATCCTATCAACAAAATAAATAAATAAACAGATGTTTTATTTATTAGTGCAGTTCAACTAATGAAGCCAGGTTTCCTATCCGGTTATATCTTGTAGTTCAATTCCCTCACATCTAATAAAATGTGAGCTCTGCTCCTTTCCTTGCAAAATGCTTTTCTCCTGTGTGGGTTCTCAGCTGTGCACCAAGGGATATGCAATCTTTCCACAGTGGTGGCACTAATTTAGGGCTTTCTCCTGTAGAAGATCAACTAACTCAAAGAAATTTGTCAGAAGTTCTCTGTTGAATTTGACTGAGATTGCCTAAAAATCCAAAAATATTGGCGAGGATGCGGAAGTACACTTAGATTTTTCCACCCAGAGACATAAAGGCAGCAGCAGTCTCATCTTCCCTGGGAACTGTGCTAAGCAGTAAATCTTTATTTCAAGAAAACAGAAAAGGTCAGTGTGCTATTACCCATCATCTTTTAACTTCAATTGATTAATTTTTCATTAAGGGCACTGGACAACTATTCGGGGCAAAAGCAGCAGAGAATATAGACAAGTCTGATAGTGAATGCTTCCCTTTGAGGTAAGATATGATTTTTTTTATATAGCAAAAAACTCAGGAGAATTCAATAAAACTTGACAGAACAGTAGGTTTTCTGGCAGGCTGGTTGCAAGTCTGGTCAAAGGTATTTAAGCTTTCACAATGTTTGGTGACTTATTAACAACGTTTGACTTTATGCCTACAAGACAACTGCTGAAGTAATAAGTATGAACTGTTACTAATACATTAAAGGTTTCTGTATTTGTTACAAGCAGTAGATTAATCTCCAGTTGGTGGTGAGGCAGGGGGGTTGTTGGAGCATTTCAGAAAGAACAGCATACCATAAATATATAGGAGAGTTAGAGCTGAAGAATTTTGTCAATTGTAAAATACGAATGCCTCCCATACAGAAAAGAAACCACCAGTAAATTAAGTTACACCTTGTCTGAAAACAGCATGAGTCAATTACTTACGATGTAATGGTTTTCTGATCCATTGCACATAATCGCTCAACAATAAGCTAACTTTTCTAATACGGCACAAAAATACTGTCCAAGATTTCACGAAAGACCAGTAAACAACGTGGCCTGGTTTTACAAAAATAGTGCTGTAAGAAGGCTGGTGCCCTACGCAGGTGTGTCTGTGTTGCAGCACTGGTGTGTTAAGGTCACGCCTGTACAGCTGCCTGGGGCCAGGGGTGGAGGGAGGCAGGATGTTCACAAGGTCTTACCACCCCAGAGCTGCTGGCCTTCTTGAAAGTATTTGGAGCAGCCTTTCAGTACTTAAAAGGGTATATAAAAAGAGGGAGAACGACTTTTCACTTGGGCAGATAATGACAGGACAAGGGGAAATGGTTTTAGATCAAAAGACGAGAGATTTAGATTAGATTAGTTAAGAAGAAATTCTTTACGGTGAGGGTGGTGAGGCACTGGAACAGGGTGCCCGGAGATGGTGTGGATGTCCCATCCCTGAAAGTGTTTGAAGCCAGGTTGGATGGGGCCCTGAGTAACCTAGACTAGTGAAGGGTGTCCCTGCCCATGGCAGGGCGGTTAGAACTAGATGTTCGTTAAGGTGCCTCCCAACCCAAACCATTCTGCGAGTCTGTGAACTTGACACTTTTCTTCTGTCACAATTAGCTGAAATTAATTCCAGGTTCAGGACCTAATGGGTGGGGAAAGTGTCATGCTGTTGCTTGACAGGACAGCACACAGACAACCTGGGGGCATAAGCTTTGTCTTCTTAGGAAGTAAGGCTGAAAATACATTAAAAATATTTGGAGGAGGCTATTTTATAACAGACGGTTGTGTGGACTTGCGTGTTGTTTAGGACTTCAGGTACAAAGTTTCTTTTGAACTAGGAAAAATCCACGTGTAGAAGAGCAGTACTTTTCTAAAAAGTTTATTTCAGTGTTTTAGAACTTATATTTAGGCCAATTGAATTGTGTCGTATCTGGGTAAATTCATGTTTAATTCCTCAGGTGGGAAAGCTGTTGTGCTCTGGGAGGTTACTGCATGTTACATGCAGTAACTTCTGTGCTTCCACACTGCTCTGCCTGGGTAACATGGCCACAGGTAAAAAGCAAACAAGGACTTTGCGACCAGACAGGGGACCTCATTTTCACACTTGCTACATATCCAAGCAGCTGTAGATGGCAGTTCTCCTGGGCCATTACTTTTGAAAACAGGTCCCCTTGTCTAAGGCCTGCAACCTGCAACAGTTATTTTGAAAAATCTCTGAAAATACTCCCTTAGGTTTTTGCATCCATAGTATTTTATTTCAGCTTTGTGTTGTGTTTGCCCTTTGATTAACTCTCTTTTAAAAATCCTTTCCTGTTTTAATTGGCTTATAGAAAGATTTTAGCAGATTATACTGGAAAAAAAGAAAACAAAATTTAAAGGTTATTCAACACATTTAAATTACCATTCCTGAACATTTGGAAATTCATGTTGTCTTGTTCCATTTTAAAACACTGATGGATTGTGCAACTGAAAACCATTACTTACAGTGAAATTTGTTAAAATAATTTGAGTTTAGTAAAGTTTCCATAAAACTGAGGATATTTTCATCCTTGGCTTAAAAATCTCAAATTACAAATATGAACAAATGATACTTTGTTGTTGTTGGTTTGGTTTTGTAACAAGGAAATCCGTAGAATACTTAGAGAGTATTCATTTTCCCATTGTAACAAATTTCTGCCTTTCTCTCAGCTTGTAGTTTGGTCTCATGTAAGGCTCAGTTTCATCCTCAGGTTATTAATGAAGAATTAGTAAGGAGCTGTAGTTACTTTAAACTAAATCTTTGAAGATAAGTAGACATTAGACTGATGTACAATTGCTAATTTGCACTAACACTGAAAATTCTTGAGTTCTTGGTACCTCATTTAGGTAGTCTTTTTGTTTTTAACAGCACTTTGTTTACTTTTTAAAGGTTGTTAGTATGTTTTTAAGAACTACATAATTTTTTTGATTTCTGATTGATACGGCTGAGGATAATTCCAGCTGTTGAAGAGCAACTTGTTTCATTGCACAGATACAGTGGCTTCCACAACAGTTTCCTTAAGCGCTCACACACAAGAACACGAGTTTTATGCTTGTAAATCCCGGAGAGATGTTATGTATCGGCACCCTCCAGAAGCCTTCACAGGAAGACAGTCAGAGCAGGTTGTCTGTGATGATCCTTCTTCCATTCAAGGACAGAAATGGGAGGCAGATCCAGAAAGAAATACTGCCATAAAGGACAAAGAAGGGTCTTGTGAGCATCACCGATAGAAGTGATCTCAGATGGGACACAGGAGCAATGCCTTCCACACCCTGTTAAACCCAAGTTCTGTCCCTCTACTCTGTTCTGTTGAGACCTCTCGTGGAGTGCTGCATCCAGCTGTGGGGCCCCCAGCACATAAGGGACATTGACCTGTTGGAAGGAGTCCAGAGGAGGGCCATCAAGTTGATCAGAGGGATGGAGCACCTCTCCTATGAGGAAAGGCTGAGAGAATTGGGATCATTCAGCCTGGAAAAGAGAAGACTTCGGGTAACCTATTTGTGGCCTCCCAGTACCCTGAAAGGAACTTACAGGAAAGATGGGGCAAGGCTATTTACAAGAGCATGTAGTGACAGGACAACAACAAATGGGTTCAAATTGAAAGGGAGTAGGTTTAGATTAGGTATTAGGAAGAAATTCTTTACTGTGAGGGTGGTGAGGCACCGGGAAGTTGTGGATACCCCATCCCTGGAACTGTTTAGGGCCAAGTTGGATGGGGCGCTGAGCAACTTGGTCTACTTGAAGGTGACCCTGTCCACGGCAGGGGGGGGTTGAAACTGGATGATCCTTATGGTCCTCTTCCAACCCCGAGCATTCTATGAGTCCCTCCATGACTTTGGGCAACCTATAATGGGCTTCGGTGAAATCAGCCTTGGGCCTTTACACGGCTAAAAGTGCTGCCGGGACTGCCCCTCTTCCTGGCAACTGGGCGGGGTTTCGCTGTGATTTTGAAGCTTCAGATCCCCGCTAATGGGGTGGAAATACAGTTTCTCTGGAGCTTAGGAGTAGCAAAAGGTTAAATTAGCGAAATCGAGCAGCCAACAGACTGAGGACAGACTCGTGAACAGGTACATTTGCCCTAGAACGGCGGATTCGAGCCATGTGCGTGTCAGGTGCAGCCCGGCGGGATTCCCAGCGCCGCGGGGATCCCTCCTCCTCCTCAGGGCAGGCCCGTCCCCCTCGATCCGGGTATCGCCGCCCCCTGTGCCGCGGCGGGATTGCTGCGGGGCCGCCCGGCAGGACGCGCCGCCGCTCCCGGACCGCTCCGCTCCGTTCCGGCAGTACGTACGTACCGGGGGCGGGCCGGGCTCGGCGCCGGCGCTGCCGGGGCTGGGGCCGGGGTCGGGACGGGGGTCGGGGTCGGGGCCGGGGCCGGGGCGGGCTGCGGGGCGGCGACGGCGGAGCTCCGGCAGCCCCTCGGCGCGGTGGGGCCGGGGGGAAGTGGGGCGGCGCTCCGGCCTGACAGCTGGGTTTCCGCCTCTGCAGCGGCGGAAAATCCGATTATATGAGTTTCTGGCATTAAAACAAACAAATCCCGGGATGCCGGGGTGGTTGGAAGCGAAGGCTGCGGTCCCGCGCGTGTGCCGGCGCCGCTCACACCCCAAACCCACCTCCGTCCTGTTTTTGCTGTGTGGTGTATACACAGAGCCTTGTGTTGCAGAACCTGCCAGAGTTGTGGTGTAACTTTGTGCCTGCGGCAGGCGCCGACTGTTCCAGCCTTGCACTGATGGGACGCCAAAGCAAAGCAAGTCGTTTGGGTAGAGTAAGGGGAAACGTGTTAAACTCTCTTATTCTTGTCTCGTAATTTTAGGAGCGTGCAGAAATGCCTCCCTTCGAAAATAAAGGACTCATACTGGGTGTAATGGCAGGGACTGCTGGATTAAGCCTGGTGCTGGTTTGGTACCGCAAGATCCGAAAGCGTGGGGCAGCTGTGCGTGTACGCGCGTTCCAGGATGTAGGTGACAGACTTAGTTCTGTGGGCTTGCAAAATGAGGCTCCTAATGAGCAAGGAGCTGTGATGGTCTTACATGGGAGGCAACTGCAGATACTAGAAAAACTGAATGGCCTGCTGCTGAGCGTGGACGAACTGAAGAGAGAGGTGGAATTTCTGAAAGAAGCTGTTCCAAAGCTTGAAGAGCTTGTTCGAAATGAGCTTCAAGGGAAAGGTGATGTTCAGAGAGTTAGCCCGTCACACAGAGCAACAAGGCGGAGAAAAGCTGAGACAGCTTCTGGTGCAAGAGAAACTACCAGCTCTGAGGAGGCGGACAGTGAAGGAGGGTGAGTTCATAATAATTTATATATATAACTACACATGCAGTGCAAATCGCATCATTACCTATGTGAAATTGTAAACAGGAGCCCTTTTAAAGTTTTATGTAGATGTTATACTTCTCTATATTCTGTGGAAAAAAACCCCAGAAATTCATGTTAGCAGTTTTTGGATCAGAGAAGACTCTTGGTGACCCTCTCTGAGTCTGCATTATGGCTGAAGTTGGCATAATGCCAAGCATAATACAGATTTTTAGGAGTGTGTTTGGTAATAAGCTGATGCAGTATTGCTACATAGCTATGCAATGAGAGGCAAAGTTCAGAATAATGGTGTAATTCTGAAAGTGCCTCTAGTAACAAAGTACTCTTCTGTCTTGGTAGAGTTAGTTCGAACTACATAAAAGCTCTTGTGCTTGTCATGATAATTGTTTTCTATGGGCCTCACAGATGACTTATTGCGGTGTTCTGCCTAGAGGTACGGCTTACTGTGAAGGCCACGTCCCCATGCAACACACGTGCAAGTGACGATGTTTATGTATATTTGTGATTGTATACCCTTTCTAGTGGCTCAAAAAGTAGTCATGAGTGATTTAGGGTACTAACTCACTAAGGTAGAAAGTTCCTAGTTTTGGCCCCATCTTGTAGTCCCCTTGTGGTTAATGGGACCTTTTATACTTGTGAGTCGAGGAACGTACTGAAGGATCAGATATACCTGAAGTCCAGGGGAGGGACTGTATTTATGTCTTTTCAGACGTTACCTAATATACCCTCCAGAAGTAATGTAAAAATGGTGATGACATTACTTTCCTGTAATTATGACTTTGTTTTGGTATAATCGGATTAGATGCTTCTCTGCAATTTAGTAAGTGTATGTTTATAGCAACTGAGTTTTTTGAACTGTTTCCTCACTGTGTCTTACATATCTGCGTAGGCAACATTATGACTGCAAATTGCCTACTTATGTCACCTTTTTCATTAAAGATACATTAATTAACTGTAATATTCTGAAGCCAGTAATATGCTGCATATATGATAACTGATGGCATTCTGGTTTTAATAGTTTCTCCACATTCATTTTCTATTCCTGTGAACAGAATTTCCTGTTGTGTTACATCCCAGCCCACATGCTTCACAAGTCTTGTATTTGGTACCATATTTTAAGAAACTGTCAGTTCTATTATGAACTAGTTCTTTATTTTAAGTATTCAGAATTGGCAGAAGTATTCAAAGATATTCCTCCTTCATCTGGTGTAGAAAAATTTTGGCTCTGTTAGTTTCTCTCAGATTATTTTGTCCATTGATTGGTTTGCATAGGCCTTTATGCTATGCCTAAAATATTTGGAGATGTAGATTAGTCTAAGGGACGAGTTTGTGAATAATGCATTGATGCGATATAGAGGTTATTCCATACCTAGCATTTCAGAAGACCCTGTTTTTTGGTCAGGAGAGGTGTGTTGCTCTTTGAGAACAAACCAAGGAAACTTGTGTGTTCAGGTTCCTCTGTGTGACAGAGAAGCTGATGTGATGATCCAATGGAAGTGATTAAAGTGTGCAAGAGCGTTGAATGTGTCCTTAAGAGAGGCCTTCTCTGACAAGTATTTGTGTACAGTCAGAAGGAAGGAAGATAGTTCAAGGTTATAGTTAGTGTTAGTCATTTGGGGACACGCTTTTCCAATGCTGTTTTTCAATCCCCGTTGAAAAGAGATGGGTTTTTTCCAACTAACACCTTGTCCTTGATGTTCTTGTTTTGGATATCTTCTCAAAATATAAGATAATTTAAGTAATTTATATATTTTTCTTCCTCTTGCAAATAGGTTGTTAATGCTAATGTGTAAACAGTTGCAACATGTATAGCTTTTTCTGAAGTCCTCTTTAACTTTAATGGCTGTGATGCATGTTTTGTGAAGTTTGCCAGGAGAATCAATAGAAACAGGTTCTCTTTCCAGTTAATGTACATCACCACTTCATGTGCTGTAGGTATAACACCATGTGCATTGTTTTATACTGTTCTGATGTGAATTCCATACACATTAATGCATTGTGCACTAGAGAAATGATTTTGCTCTTTGTTACTGATAAAACATTGTTTCACTTTGTGTACTCCTTCCAAAGTGCATGCAATGTGTTTCACTGCCTCAGCAGTCTTTTCATGATATAGAAGATAGGATTTTGTTTGTGTAAGCACTTCCGGTATTAACTGACAAATGGGCAGATGCTGGCAATTGACAGATAAAGGAATCTGAAGAGTTTTGTGGATTTATGCTGGTTTCAGGTTGGTAAACGTCCGGAAAAGCTTTTAATGCTTCCTCATTTTTTCGTGAAATATTTGAAGCTGACAGTATCTGATATCATCTTCACTGTTTCGATCTGCTGTGGTCATAACTCTCAGTGTCACTGTTGGTATTTAACACCTTGGGAAGAGAAGCATTCTATTTTGCCTTTCAAAATTACTTATTTCTGTAAGTGGAAAAATATCACATGCTTTTTAGTATTTTTTTTCTGTATTCTGCTCTTACTAGTTTGTTTCAATTTCCATCATTTACTACTGAACTTTTAACAGCTGAGAATGGGTAACAAGCACTCATTCATTTACAAATACAATAAATTGTGTCTAGATGATCACCTGGGATGGAGTGTCACTGAATTCTCCTCTTTGTGATTTTAAAGCTGTTTCCTCCCTGACATGGCAGTGATGAGCCCTTGACATCGGTGTCATGGTTGGCTCCAGTCTTCATCTGGCCTTGTGTCCCAGCTTTTCAAATTGCAGTTGGCATCAGTCACAACAAAGATTCACCACAGTAAATTCTTTTCTGACCAATGTTCCATTTGTAATTTTTTCTTGAAATAGATTAAATATTCAACAGGAAGGAACATTTCCCTTGCCTCCTTCTGAGTGTCATTTCACTTAGCATTTCTTAATTTATTTTGCTGCTCCTTTCTTTTAAATGCAACCTTCGGTTGGCCTAAGAATCCAGTTTGCCAAACTTTTCCTCAGAGGCCACTTCCCGTTATTGGTGGCTATGCACTTTGCTGGATCATACGGTGCAAATTTGATCCACATCAGTCTGTGACATATAATCTCCTTTCTTTTGGACTGGCTCGAGCAGATGAGACGGTGTTTATGTCAGCTTCTGATTTTTCAAAGTTGGCAGGGAGACAACAGATGATATTTGATCTGTCTAAAAGCTGAAGTGTTGTGAACAGATGATACCTGGTTAGGCCCAGTGTCTGCCAATTTGCAGGCAATGCAACTCAGTTTTTGAACCACCAAAGTGCATGAACACCACAGTGGTGTTCTACGCCATGTAGCTCATTTTTTTTTAGTCCAGTACTAGGTGCTGGGATTTACTAAACTGCTTAACTGTAGTGGGGTGAGTCTCCAGCACAGTTTCCATTTGTTCTTTGAACTTTGAACAGTTCATTATGATACAGCTGAGTCCTGTTGGTTGATTGTTGCTCCTCATATTCTTATCACAGTTTTTCTCTTTTGTTTAAAATCTACTGGTAATAAAGGTGAAAACAAGTTGGCACTGACTCTAGATATTTTTTAAAAGTTCTTCCATTTTCTCAAATATCGATCAATGTGTTTATCACATGTAAATACTCACTTTTCTTTTTATCATCTGATTAAAACCTCTTGCAGGAAAATATCAGGTAAAATTGCAGATTTCTGTTTATAAAATATTTGTAAAACAAACCGTAATGATTCTTCCTTGTTTTCTGTTTATTTCCTTTCTGGATTAGTCCATAGACTTCTGGAATTTTTAGCTGTGTTGAGAAGGATCTCCACTTCTGTTTGTGTTAGTAGTGGTTTTTAGTGCTTTAGAATGAGTAGATGTGTAAAACTGTTAGCTGCTTTGTTAAAGTTGGTTATCAATCAACAAATAAATTGAAATTTACAGAATGCTCATCAAGGTTTAAGATGGTCTGCTCCATATTTAAATTCTTTGAGGATTCATAAAGCAGATAAATAGAGGAGGTAGGAGAGAATTTCCCAGGACCGTGGAGGTACGAGGGACTGGAGAAGAATTTACCTGCACTCTCTGCTCTTTTTCAGCACAAATGTGGCCTGGAGATCAGATTTCTGAAGGAGAAGTGGGTCGAGGAAAGGCTTGATGCAGTGTGGTCTGAACTTAAAAGATTATTCTTCTTTGATATTTTATAATTAGCTCCTTAGGGGTTCGCATCATCTGTTAGATAGTGACCTACTTCACACTTTTTCTATTTGAGTCTCCCAGTAAATACTCTCATATGACTTATCTGATGTCATATGAATTCGATGTTTGGCCTCAATTTGATGTTTGGTCATGACAGTTTGATACAGTGCTGCTGGAAATCCCTACTGGGCGTGTTTGGATTGACAGCCCAGTGAGCTTGGCTGTCATCCCAACCTTGACCTTTATATTTTTGCTGTGAGAGTAATGTTTTGTAATAATCGCTTTTGTCTGTTGTCTAACCTTGGAACAGTAGTGAATTTTAGCAGATGTTTACACAGCAAAGATAAAGAAGACAACATCGACATTGACTCCCAAACACTGATTCTGTACTTTCAAATCAACCTGATTAGGTAGCATTTGATGCAGTGCTCAAATTTCTGTAAGGAAGGAAATTGCCTTGACTGCTTAGCTGTTGCTCTTTTATATTGTCTAGTGCCCTTAATTTAGGTTGGTAATTGCACAAATACTCAGTATAAATTTATCTTTTAATTAGAGGGAATGGGGCATCCAAAACATGGGAGGAAAGATACTTTCCAAACATACTTTGCGTCACAGAATTATGTACTGGAGGTAAAAGGCCCCACTCCCAAAGAAATGCTTTGCGCTTTTGGTAAAGTTAGGGCTCTTTCAAATGCAGCCTGTATATGATGTAGCTCTGCAACATCTTCAAAAGAACTGTGGAAGAACAAGATGCTTCTGAAAATGAAATGTTCAGTGACTGAATATAGTCTCTGCAGGATATAGCTTAGGATGTGTCATCAACTTCAGCACTATCAAGGTTATGTAAAACAAATCTGTAGGAACTTATGAAGTTTCCCATTTCTGCTCTGCTCCATTATGTTTTTCAGTTTGAACATGCACATGTGCTTTCTGTATGTATTGTTTTATCTAAAAGTATTTTTGACTGCTCTTTCCCATATTACTGGGTTAATTTTGCAGCAAAACTGTCATGCCACCTCTAGCACTTCTGTACCTTGATAAGCCATTGTACTTGTTCATTTGAAGGCTATAAATATATCTGCTCATGTTTTAGTCATGGACACTTCTGGAAGCAACATAATGAAAAAAGGATATTTAAAAGCCAAGATTAATAACCTCCACTTATACTAGTAACATTCTGCACTGGTTCTACTTCTGAAAAAAACCCACAGATTTTATATATTTTGACTGTCATAGCCTACTTTGATTATTCAGTTATTTAATGTGCGTAGTACATTCCACGCTTTTTGTGCTCCCAGTAACCATTTAAAAAAGTCTCTGAACCTAATACCTTTACACTATTATTTCTCCCAAGAACAGTATTTTCGAAAGAGGAAATGGGGAAGATGAGGCTTTTCTTTCCATTTTTAGTACATACATGAGCAGAAGGCTACATTTTAGAAACAGTGCTGTCAGCTGCTCCTCTGTGAAATTGGAGTACTCTAGTGTATGCTCAGCACTTTGGACAGTAAGGCCACCTGCTTATCTCTGCGTGGTATTTATGCTTTTGTAAATATTTCTTTGTCCTTGACTGCTTTGTGCTGAGTACTTGTGCACTAAGCATAATTAATTAATATAAGCTCTTTCCCAGTTTGAGATATTCTAAACTTCAAGAATGCTCAAAAGAAATAACGAATTGATGACAAAGGTGTTATTTCTGTTGGCTTATATTTAGATCTTAAAAGTGTTTAACAAAATATTGTATAAATGATTCTTATAGCACTTGGATTTTGGTTAGTAAGCTCATTCCTATTTCAAAAACAGGGAGATTGAAGAGTTGAAGAGGCCTATTCAGGGTTAGAGAGCATGTCTTAAAACACATGGATGATTTGAAGTGTTCTGTGTTTGAAACACAAGACTACGTGTGTTTCTAATATGTATCTGCATTTTTTTAATGGAGTATTAAGCAGCAGAACAGTGTAATTGCTTGCCTGTTATGTTTGGAGTATGATTGTACTGTCCCTTTGAAGATAAAGCTTTTGTAATAATAACAATAAGCTTGATACTATGAATGAAAAACTCCTTTAAGGTTGGACAACTGGGATAAATTTTGCTCTGAAATTTTTGCTTCTGAATATAAGAATGCTTTGCCAATATTTTTATATAAAAATATTATTTTCTGTGATTTTTAGTTATCTTACAGCTCATACTGATTCTGAAGGAGAATCTGAGGAAGAGAAGAGATGTATGAAACCACCTGATGCCACGGTGAAATCAGAAGAAGAAGAAGAAGAGTTACTTAATTTTCTACAGCAGGTAGACAATTTGCACAAGGGGTCAGAGGATGATAAAAAGGAGGGCTTCAGACTGCTGCTTGAGAAAGATAACAAGGTATTACAGGTTAACTTAATATTGTGTTGCTATTAACTTATGCTTTGCACCGCTTTTAAGAACTTAATATGAGCTTTAAAATGCACATAAAGATGGAAGATGAAATTTCAAGCGTATTTTTAAAATACAGTGAAAAAACAATATCTCAGGATGGTGTCAGTATTCATACTGTGTGGGCATAAAAGTTCTACCATTTCATATCCCATTCAGGCTCAATGCAACAAAGAAAGATGATGGGCTTTTATTTGTGTAAATGATCTTTATTTTTACTGCTTTTGGAATAGTCTGTGGGAGAAAATCCTGTGGAATTAAGTAGTACGCAGGAAGTGTTCTCAGGAAATTATAACTATGAGCATCTACTCTGCTTATCTCTGATATTCTTCATGTGAATTTTTCCTTTGACTTTACTGTGCACATATGTAACTCCAGGTAAAATTTAGGAGTGATTTGTTGTGTGGTGCTTTATTCAGTGTACCATTTTCTTCTGGTTTGGCAAACATTAGTTCTGATTATATTTTCATTTACATATTGGAATACCCAGAAGGGTAGATAAGAGATTAATTGTGAGTGGGTGTAGTGCTTATGGCCTTCCTAAAGAAAACACACATACTTCATTCAGGGATCTATTGTGCTTTACTGGATTAGTTTTTGAGGTTTTATATTAAAAATTTAAAAATACTAGTTATATGAATTTATATTAAGTTTTTATATTTATATTTTTAAGTTTCCATATGAAACTAATTCATAAAATAAAATCTCTTTAGACAGCCTAAGGTGTTTCCAAATTCTGTATTCTCTTTTGTTAATGGAAAATTGGTCAATTGGTTCTCACATAAGCTAAAAGTAGTATGTAGATGGACACAAAATAAACAAAAAATTATGCTGTGTTCTGAAAACTTGCTTTAAGCATTGCAAAAGTAAACTGTTTAAATCACATTCTGATCAATATAATTATGCAGCTGTGGTCTACTTTCAGTATGAAAACTGCGTGGACTTCCTGTGGAGGCTTGCACGTGCTTATGGAGATCTGTTTGAGATGACTACTGATGCTGAAGAGAAGAGGAAATATGTTATTGATGGTAAGCAGAGGAAAAATGTTTATGTAGAATGCTATCTGAATGCAGTGAAACATGCTTTAAACTTTGGTTAAGTTTACCAGCGAAAGGTAAACTTATACAGATACTGTCAGCAGTTTCTTAATTACATGTTTGGGAGAGCACAAGGAATAAATAAATGCTGAGATGGGTCAAGGTTTGTTTTTCTGCTTTGCTGTGGCAAGGAGCACTCCTGCATATGTTGTAGTGAGGGTAAGAAAGAAACTTTGTGAATCTGGAGAGACTGTTGACCAGAAACAGAAGTGTGTGACAATTGGTGTTGCTTCCAGGCATCTCTCCCTATGTATCCTGTTTGACAACTTACCTCCACAAGGTTCTGGTTTTCTTCTTCAGAGCACTTTTTCTTTGTTGCTTTAAAAAGCATTGCCCTTTCCTTCACTGTCTGGATGCATATTGGCAGGAGGTACAATTTATGTTTCCCTTTTTGTTTTGGACCACCTTTGTTTTATTACATTAAAACCTACATCTTCTCTACCTGTGTCACTCTCTTCCACTCAACACACTGTACTTAAAATAATCCTTTTTGCCTGGAGGTACTTCGCTCTCTCTTCTGTTTCTTGACTGCCTTTCTCTTTTTTGCTGCACCAAATCATGTTTTTAAGTGTATTCCAAGTTTGGGTTATTTTGTTGTTTGTGATACTTTTTGTCAACTTTTTATTCTGTCAGCATTGACTACATCACAGACAAGGACGTCTGGATGCCCTTTGTCATCCTTAAAGACAGTGTCATGTCTTTGTGCTGTCATTACATACTCCATAGCCAATCTCAGCTTGTTCTTCCTTGTTCCTTCCTTATTCCTATCTTTTTGTCATCTGCTCAGGAAGACTTGCATTGCCTTAGCTACTTCATTGATACTGTCCTTGCTTTAGTAGGAACTTGGTTTTTTTGTACAGAAATCTCACAGTGCAGTGAGGATTATGACACAAAGTAAATTACAACAGTAAATTCTGCTGTTGCAGCCTTTGCTTTTACCAGTGACTACATGTAGCCTCAGTTGATGGAAGATAACGGCATAGCAAAAGACAGAGAGGTAAAGAATGATGGAGTGAAAGTGGGTCTTAGGTGTTGAGTAACCAGCCTAGTTTGGCTCATTCCCGTGGAGTGGGGGTGGTGGTAGCTTTTTTCATCTCAGTGTTTGGAAGTGGTGCAGAGGGATTGAGGCTGCGGGGGAGCTGGCAGTATTTTCGTGGTTATTTTTCATTCCACTGGGTTGGAGGGCTGTGTATGCTATTCTTTGTTTCTGTGAAGTTAACTTGCGATACAGAAATGTCAGTGTGGCTTAATTGGTTGCAGCTGAGACTCTGCAAACAGCAAGCATCTCATCTGAACTTCCTACTGGGAGCACGGGTTTGATCAAATCACCTACTGTCATCTTTATTCAGTTAGTGGAATATTTAGTCAGTTAAGTGAAACTTAAGGGAAGTCTTCGTGCTAGAAAGGAACTTCAGCTGGTTTATTCATGTACCCAAGTTAGGAAACAACTTTGATGGTTCTTCTACAGGTGCTTCTCCAACCTGCTGTTAAGGGTCTTCAATCTTACAGATAGCAGTCTCCTTTGCCAGTCCAATCCAAACCTTCCCTGATTTAACTGCATCTGAATTGGATTTAAATTAAAACTAAACTAAAATATAGATGTAGGCATGTGTATATGTGCATATATATATATATATGTATGGACATGTAAATGATGTAAAGCCAGGATGTTCCATTGTCCATCTAAATGTTTCTAAGAACAGGCAGCAATTTCTTCTTTGCTGCTAGAGTATATGGGGTTGGTTTGTTCTTGGGAGTCACCTAAAATGTAGAAGAGTACAATAAATCCTTCAATATACTGTACTCCATTTACAGGAAAGATTAAAGCTGAAAAGGCTGTTCAGCTGGATGACGGGAGTGCTGAGAGTCACCAGTGGTAAGTTTGAGAAAGTGTGCAGTTTGAAAAACTTGTGTGTATTTATCAAATCTTACAAAACCCTCAGCCTTCTTTGGCTCTAAATAGCACCCAGAGCAAGTTACATTTATTATACTGCAATTTGATATCAGTTTCATAAGTTACTTATTAATATTTTTTCATAACTTTATGGATCACAATTATCCCCAGTTGCAGGTAAAATTACATTGAAGTATTCTGTGAAGTATTTACTATAGAATGTGAAACAACTCAGTAACCACACTTCAGTATGACCATGTATTTTGTCCTTTCATTTTCTTGTAATAATCTAAATTCTGATAATTAAAAATAGACATAGAGGACTATGGAAATTTCAATTAACTTCTCAATTTTTGTTTTATCATATAATTTTCCTCCAAGCTTGAGGAGGTTTATTTTAATTTTGTAGTCCTTGCCAGAACTAACAAACTCTGCAAATGTAAATATTTTTTATCCAATCAACATTATCAGGTAAACGATAATTCTACTGAGTTCTAGCTGATAGTTTTTCACCTTACTATTTTATTAGTAAATATTATTGAGTTCCTGATTCCTTTTCAAATATTGTTAGCTTTTCCTTTCCATTTTTGTTCTACGTTCTTCACTAATTTTGTCATTACACATGTAGGGTGGGATTTCACTGAATTTTTACATATCTAAACCAAAGAGTTCTATCCTAGGCTTCTTTCACAATAGAAAAGAAAGCATCCGGTTCTGGAGTGCAGTTCATCTGAGCCAATTTTGCCCATTTTGTCTTGCATGAGGGTGAGATGAATTCCTCCTCAGGTTCAGTTGACAACATTTCCATTGCCAATGAAGGGAGCACATGCCAGCTAGCTCAGTTTTAGATACTTGATTAGACATAGATATTTTTGTTCAATTAGGTGACTCTCTGGCTTGGTTTATCTTTCTGAAAGCAATTTAGAGCGATTTGTGCTCTTTGCCTGACCACAGTCATGGTCACTTTTTTAGGGTGATGCTGGGATGCCCATTTCAGCTAGAGCTATGTGTATAAACAACCACAAAATCACATGCAAGTATGAGTCCTGCCCCTCCCTTCCTCCTCAGCCCACAAGACTGATCGAATATCCTGTTATAAGTACAACTTCACTGGCACGAACTATGCTGATAAAACTTTACATGTTGTTTAAGGACATGTAGGTGGTCTGCTGGACTTCAGATGTGAGATCCTGTACTGGCAGGCACATCTAGCAGGGAAAGAACTACAAGTGTGAGGAGATGTGTTCCAGAGGTTAGCTCAGAAAGCCAAATGAGAGGTTTAAGAGGAAAATCTTACGTTTTGTTACTGATTCTTGTAACAGCAATGGATTTCTGTATGGTTTAGAGTTTTCATCCATTTTGTATCTGGGTTTTTTAAAATCATTGACTTCATTAGTGAAAGATAATGGACTCAGCACTAAACTCTATGGGACACCTATAATGATGCTCAGGTTCATATGAATCTGGTTGTGCAACCATCTCAACAGGTGATTTAAACAATATTTCCATGGGTGAATTTCTGAGGAACATCAAATAGGACAAAGTCAAAGGCCACATAAATTTCAAGGTATTTGTTGCATTCCTCTAATATTCCAGACTTGTTTATCTTGTCAGAAAAGAATGTTATATATACCATTTGTTCACAAAAAACTTTTGTTAACTCTTTTGCATGCTAATGCACTTAAAGAATAATTTATCTTGGAATGTTTTCAGGTTATGCTGGTTTCCTGGTAACCCCTGTCCTTTGCTTTCATTTGTTTTTGTAAATGGCAACTATGTTTGCCTTTTCCCTTTCTCTTGGGTCTTACTACATTTACCCAGGAGACTTTAGAAGTCAGCTGTATGTCAGATCTGAATTGTTTGAGTCTGGCCTAATGCAAATTTATCCAGTTTATTTAATCATTATTACACACATAAATCCACATGAACAGGAAATAAGACTTCAGGGAATCTTCCCTGTAGCAACTGTGCTCTCGAAGTTGTATGGGAACAGAATTTTGCCTAAAGTCGTAAATCGATAAGACTGTGTGTGAATAGAAAACAAGTGCAATACAGTTGTGAATAAATAGTATGTGAAAGTAGTATGAAATCCATAGTTAATAAGGATAATAAGAGAGAAAACAACTGAAAAGAAAAAGTAGAACAAATACTTATACAAAAAATGCTAGAGTCACTAGCAGGTGGTCGCTTAAGTTCAGGGACAGAGGGCAGTACCCAACTCCAGACTGACATGTGAATGTACCGTATCCTGTGTTGTCTACATGGGAGTGAGGGACTTGTGTTCCACTTACAGGGGATGGAGACTTGAAAGGCAGCATGTGCCATTTGATTTGCCAGGATATTTGCTTGGCACGGCAGATATCCCACAGGACCTTTGTGTGTCTGTACGCCTCCAGGCTGGCATCTGGAAGTGGTGGGAAACCCTAGGGCATCTCCAGTGGCAGTAGACACCTGTGTCCAGACAGGGATCCTGTTTGATCAGGATTGAACAGGGTCTCTCTGCTGGCTGTAATAGATTAGATACACAGATGAGAAGCTCAGTATGAATGCAAGCTCAGTGTGAATGTAATGATGTCTCAGACCAAAATCCTTCCTTTTCATCTCACTGCCAACATAATGTTTTCTGAAGCTGTATAAGGTAAATAAACTTAGCCTACGTAAGAAGAGCCCATCTCTTTGATGGACAGTGTTCTCATTTTATGTGCAAGGTTGTGGCAGTCTGTATCAGCTATTGATAAGGAAGCTGGTTTTCTGACCTTGACAGAAGAAAAGTTTTGCTGATTTCTTGCTAATCTGTATTTTATCATTTCTGTGGAATTTTGATATTTCCAATCAGCACAACTGAGGTTTTAGCTCATGTTTGGTATAGCTGCTATCTGTGTTGTGCACTCATGCATTATTTATAATGTTCTCTGAAACTCTTTAATATATTATGGCTTACTAAATGAGTGAGGATTAAGTGATAGCCTGTTCTTTTCCTGGTCCTGTTCCTTGCTCTCTACTTACGCTTAACCCTGCTGGAGTGGGGAAATACAAGCAAAGAAGAAATTGAATTCAGCAGTGTTGGTTTCATCTTTTGTCATTTCTTCATTGCTAATTGTTCTGCACTTTCATGGATGTTTTCTTTTCCTTCTGGTGTATGGATGGAACCTCCTCGTATTGCCTTATCAATATCCCTAGCTTAGATGTGTGCTTTTGTTTCCATTTTTATAGTCAACTGCTTTGGTTTTTTTAAGTTAATAGAGAGTTTTTCAGTGGAGCTGAATTAATCTTTGAAACTATTCCCTGATATGACTAAAGGGTTATTTGCAGCTGTGCTTTTGAATATTGTCACTTAATAATATTTCTACAGAACTTTTTCTAATGTGACACTTCTTAATGATCTAATTTTCTTTATGAGAAATGTATACCATGCCTGTCAAGCAAGGATTAGGGCTATGGACCTGTTTGGAAGTTTCTTTTGGAAGCTCATCTGTGCTGCTTGAAAGCTCTATTTACTGCTTAAGTAAGTTTTTGTCATATCTTGACAGACACAATTTTCCTAGTGTAGATGGAGTTATATTGGCAAAAACATCCCTTTTCCAGAGCAGGTTTTTCTTTTGTTTTGTAAAAGGTTTCTGGGATAAGGGAATTTCTGCTATAAGGTTTCTGGGAAACAAAACACATCTTTTGTGTCCACCAGGAGAATTTAGTGGAATGGTTCGATGAGCAGAATCTTGCTAATGCAGGCCTAGAATTCAGCTGTCTTGCATTACTTTTCATATTTACTTCACTTAAGAACAAAAAGATGCCATATATCTTCTTAGTATATCACCTATATTTTTTTTTGCAAAATTGTACCATAAAATATATCAACACTCAAACTGTTCAACTTACTGATCAAAATACTGACCACTAACCAATATTCATCCTCAAATTAAATTTGATAAAACATATGCAGAAAGAAGAAAGCAAAATATCTTCAAGTAGTCAGTTAGTTTTGGTGATGAAATTTTCCAGCTGTGAATAATTTTCTTATCTGTATCCGATATAATCTTGTAATTGCCTTCAGATTTTTTTGAATGGTGACCTCTAAAAAACTGAAGTCAATGGCAACACCGGAAAGGAAAAACATAGCTGTAACTTTATATTACTTGGACTAACATGCTAAAGAGAGGCAGAGTAAATATTTTGGAGTGATTTGTGTCTTTTTTCATCCTGCGTCAATTTTGTAAGGAATTTGCATGCAGAATTTGACATCAGCCAGTTGCAGGTCTTCTAGTGTTTTCCTCAAATTTGGTTTGTAGGTCAGTGATTCCCAAACGACAGCTGTGAATTGTCACAGCTCATCTTGCATCATGGAGCTTTTTTATCATACAGATTTTAATTGGAAGTACTGTGTGAACAATTCAGTGCTCTAGTTGGCATCATAATTGTGCTGTTTTACAACTTTACAGTTACAGAAAACACAAAATGTAGATGCATGTTAATAGGGGATTTATTTAAACCTAAACAATCACTTTAAAATAATTTTGCAAAACAAGTGAGCTTTTATATTTGGAGGGGAGGAGTTTTGCTGTTTTTTCTTCAAGAGTTTGGAAGAGGTCTGGAAGGTTTCTCTGCTGCTGCCTAGATTCCCTCAAACGTCGCTTTTTGCTGAGGAAAACTTATTACAAGCTTTGCAAAGAGAAGGTTACTAGATGTGGCCAGTTTTCATGACATTTACTTAGAAAGATCATTCTCTCCATTGAGCTTTGGTTTGTTTGCCACAAACGAACTTTGTGCTGCGGTTGGGTTTGGGTTGCTCTATGGAACCTACCTGCTCATGATGGGGGTCATACAGCGTGTGTCTCATTTAGATGGAAGTGAGTCAGCAAGTGAAAACCCAGTAGTTTTAAGGGAAGAGTCCTCCTGAACCACAGCTGCCCCCAGGACCCTTCTCTGTCTCACTGTATGAGTGTTACTAAGAAGCACAATGATTTTCACAAGCCCTGGGTTATCCGTGGAAGTGGATTCCAGAGGTTAGGGACAGTGTGTCACTGAGAGGCAACACCATGGAAGAGAATGGATTGGTTTCATTGAGGACATGCATAATCACCATTCAGGTGTTTTGGGGATTTTACACAAACTTCCCACAAAAAGGTGAGAATGCCATGTCAGTAACAGAATTTTAACAGATAATTTGTCAGATTCGTAAGGTGCAATGGCATAAAAATAATTCTCTAGTGAAGAAAACCTCTTTAAAAATTATGGATTATGTTGTAGGATATTGTCATACTACTAACAACCTTTAAAATTAAGTCCATACCTGTTTCTAACTAAATGCTTTAAACCCGCTGTCCTTAATTATTCCTTAGTTAGACTTAGAAGAAATAGATAACTTCCAAGCCACAGGCAACTGTTTCTATCATGCAACCTGATTATTCAGAAATTGATAGTCTGTGCAGAAATGCCAGGTGTCCAGTTAGTAGTTATTTGCCTTGTGTTTGATTCATGGGAAGACCAAAGAGATTTTACAGCTTAATCTTAGTCAATAATCTTTAAAATACTTAATTATTTTTGTAAAAATATTTTAAAATTTCAAATCCAGAAGCCATTTCTGAAAAGCTGTAACTTCTTCTGTAGTAAGTGGATCAGTGCAGCACTGAACTGTCCTCATGGAAGTGCAGAGAAGGTTGGTTTGACATGTGAAAAGATCTATTTACTACAAGCTTTTTGCCAGAATGGTCACAGGGGGAATAAAATTGGCAGCCTAGTGATTCCCTTTACATGTCTGTCAAAGAAAATTGTTGTGTTGTTATCTCTGAAAGCTATTGTTTCACTTGGTTTCCACATTTGTGAAGACTATCCTGCTAATTTCTTCAAGATTGTGTTTCTATCTGTAACAAGTGTCTGTTATAAATCAAGAAGTTACATTTCTGGAAATCAGAAATTTAACTTAGTTTTGGGTTCCACAGTCTAAGAAATGCAGAACATGGCATCCACGTGTTCTGCTGGTGAACTTTGGTGAATACACATTAACACTGGCATGGTATACTGTATGTGTTGCAATAAATTATTAAGCCAGAATTCTTGGATGTCCTTACCTTTAGGGGTTTTTAACCAAAATAGAGGGTTGTTTCTCATGTTTTTGCAAGTATCGTGTAAGCAAGTGTGAGCTACAGCTGATGTTTCCCTGGAGCTCAGCTTCAGTGCTCTGGTAAATTTTTAATATGAAAACTGTATTTCTGCCAATTTCTACAATATAGGCTCAGTTGTGTTCCAAGGAGAAAAAGAAAAGGGAAAGGGAAGGGAAAATTCCCCATGAAAAAAAGACACCTGAACACTTTAGCTTCGCATCTTGGCACATCTTACTTTGTGTGTTGTCAGTCTTACATGTTCTCAGCCACTGCTTCCATACTCACACCCCAATTAGGATGCTCGTATCTTTCCATGTCTACCTCTCCATGGAAACTCAGATGCAATTCTGTACATTAAGTATCTTGGCAGGAAAGGGGTACAGTTTAAAGTATGCAAAACTGTGGTCTCAGAAAGGGTTATTCAGCAGAGTCATAGTCAGTAACTTAAGTTGCAAAATCTCCCCCCATAGAAATTGAAATATCTCATTGAAATCATGTTAAAAAGAAGTCTGGCTGCTTTGCGGAGACTGTCAGAATATGTAAGTGTGTGAAACTGGTGAGGGAGTGGGTGGCTAAGAAGTGACGGCATGCACAGGACTGAGCCATGCAGAGGTGGGGGGGCTTAAGAACACATTTAGAACTGGGAGGAAAACGAACTTTCTTTTCAGTGGGTCTCTTGTGTGCTACCCACACAGTAGCCTTTGCTCGTAATACCTTACGTGTTAAATGTTTCTCAGGTGAAGAGGAGGGAGTGAAAACCAGGTATGGAACAGACGAATTGTATTCTTTGATATTGGTAGATATCACAAACTCTCCTCCGATTGGCAAAGTCTTGTCATTTACAATTAAGAAAAACTTTCCTGTTGATACTAGGATGTTAAAATGGAGATCTAAATTTCCAAATGGCATCCATATCCGTATACCCACACATTTCCAAAGTCTACATGATGTAAGAGAGTTTTTTAGAAATGGGATATATGAAAGGGTATATAGAAGAGTGAGGAGCAAGCCTGGGAAGGTGCATGTTATTTCTGATTTTGGCCCTGCAAGATTTATCAGGGAAAAGGTATAACTTACTGTATTTATGTGCCCTAGCATGGCTTACTGTGGATCTGAGACTCTAAAATCTCTTCTGTAAATCCATCTCATATGGAATAAGCTGTAATTGCCGGAGTCTTAAGTGTTGGTAGCATTTTTGATATTAAGATTCAAATTGGGTTGATAAAACGTAATGTATCAACCTGCTGCTCTCCCTTTTGCAACAGATAAGGTATGCCCCTTACAGTTTTACCTTGCCTAAATACATGCAGAAATTCTGGAGAATTACCAGAAGGGAAAATGTTAAGTCACATTGATCTGGACCCCTCAGCTTGAGGGCCATGTAGGCGCTTGGTATCCTTCTGTGTCAGCTAGAGTTTCTTGCAGGTTTGAGTTTCAGTTAACGTTTTTAACAAAAGGGCATTACGCTGATTTATTACTGAGTTTCTTTGGTTGTGTTTGTGCTTATTAAAGGAGTGTTAATTGTGGATTGTTGACCTGTATGCTTCTACACCTGGTTCCCTAACTTTCCTTCCATCTGGGAATAACATGTTTTTTACGGCAATCCAAGTACTTTGTCTGCCTTAATGGGGGAATAATGATCATTGTGTTTGTTCAGATGGACATGTCTGGGGCGTGGGGTTTTTTTGTGTTACCCAGGAGCAGCATCAGCTCAGTAGTTAGGTCATTCCTTGCAGCTCTTGACTGGTATGATTTTTTAATTTTCTCTGTGAAGGCTCTGTAAGCGGTATTTTAACCCTGATGTTCAAAGGCTGTAAGGCAGGCAGTGGTAGTGAGCAGAGCCAGTATCACTTGCTCTACCAAAATGCGTGTGCGTTTTACCTATTTCTAACGGTATTTGCACATTATTTTGTGATAAACTTTTTAGTATTCCCCCCTGCCACCACGAGATGGGGCAGGTGACCAGGGAGTGGCAGAGCTGGGGCTGGCGTGCAGCAGAGACTGAGGAACCGATGGAAGCGTTTCTAGTTACCTCCTGCCTCGTTTTTTCTCATCATTTTCTTCCCTGTGAGAGCGGGGAGGCACTGGAGCAGGTTGCCCAGAGAAGCTGTGGCTGCCACATCCCAGGAGTTGTTCAAGGCCAGGTCGGATGGGGCTTTGAGGAGCCTGATCTGGTGGAAGGTGTCCCTGCCCCAGGCAGGGGTTTGGAATTAGATGATCTTTAGAGTGCCTTCCAACCCAAACCAATCTATGATTAACATTAGTCTTTGCATCACTGAAAATAAAGTTTGCTTTGTGTTTTAAACACTTTGAAGAATATTTTAAAAGCCTAAAAATTATCTTCTGGAAACAAAAGGCTCTTTTTTGTTGTCTTTGCTTTGGGTTGCTGGTTTTTGGTTTTTTTTTAATCAAAATGCCAAAAATTAAATAATTCTTTTATATCAATTGGCTGTCTAGCCCAGTTCAAAAGTATAAAATAATAATTAAAAAAAAGACAAATATGTTAAAGACATTTTTAATTTTCCGTGAAAAAGTAATGCATATTTAAAGTTAATAGCTTAGCTTACTTTTAATACACTGAAAATTTTATTGGGATTTCCCTCCCCAGAGATTTTAGCTGTAAGTAGACATTTTTCTTTGAACTAGTTTAAACTAAGGCTCTCTTTCTTGTCACGCACAGACAGGGAAATACTGCAAGATGCTGGATTAGCTTGTTCGCTTTTCATTGTTTTCTTTTGTAGCAGCAATCCGTTTAGCTATGGTATGCTGAGTTTATCTGATTAGCACTTAATGAGTGAAGGGAATAGGGGCAATGTTGCCTGAGTTACTTAAACCTAATAAAGTTTTCAAGTACCTTCCCCCTCTTTCTAAATACCTGAACTTTCCTGACCCCCACCCCTTGCTTTTTTCCCTCAATTGCAGCTCGTTCCCATAGGGAATGCGCTTCCGCTGCAGCTCTATCAGCAGCAGAGCTGCCATTAGCTGGATTTTGTCCAGTGCACATTGGTCACAACATACATCCTGTTCAACAGTGTTTGACAGTCTGCCTGGAGCTCTTACAAATCCAACTGCTGTTGTTGTGCTGACTCCGTTCCTTACCTGGGAACACTTACTGACCAAAAAATGCAAAGACCTATAGCATTTCAAACTTAAAACCATTAGGTATAACTGTAAGCAATAAAATAATTTCTTTAGTTGACATTTTAATGAGGATTCACTGGAGCCTGAATAATTACGTTATATAAAGAAATTCAAGAAAGCTGATGTTTAGTAATGCTTAAAAACTGTGTGTGCCGTGTTCTGTTACCATAATTAACTCAGTAAGCCTCTTGCATAACTTATGTTTTCCTCTGGCCTTCAGCTTTCCCTCTTCTAAGATTATTTTTTCGTTTTATTTGGTATTGTATTGTAAAATACTTAGTAAAAAAGCAAAATTCTGGAAAAATAGAAGAATAATGTACATGAGTTTTGACTGCTTAACTATTTTTTTGGTGGTCCTGTTAGTTTTATACAGAAATACAAAGCTGTCTTAATACCAATTAAAATAGGTCCAAGGAAAGTACAATTGATGTCCATGCAAGAGATTCCTTATGCATAGAGGTTCTATACTTGTTATGATAGTAGGAAGAAAGCAATAGAAATTTAGATGGACTGTGAATAAAACAGCAGTTTTGCTTAGGAGATCTGAATCTTTATAGATGAAAATATTTTGTTATACCTGCTCAACAATACAAGTATTGTATAGAAATTATCTCACATTTCTTTTATCAGTCAGTCTCCCAAATTTACAAATAATCATAGTAATAATAATAGAAATAATAATGATCCAGTAATAGCGGTAGTGATCCCATTAGAGCAGAACGTGTGTGTATGTTTTCAGATAATTTTGAAGATATTAGAAGAATGCCAGAAGTGCAGGAATGCACCGAGGTGCTTGAAAAGAGTAGAAGACAACTGTGAACATTTTGTGTGTACAGCTTCCTACTGAGCATCCCCCCCCCAGTGTTTGCCTTCCCTGGTGAGGTTCTGCAGCTGATGGTGTTCATGTTCCCAGTGCAGTGCAGTGCAGAGCATAGTGTGTCAAACTGCTGGCAATGGTAGAGCTGGTCGAGAAGTGTCGTACTCTGAACCAGATGGTAGAAATTTGAGAGGAGAAATCCCTGTTTTTTCACTTCACTGACAGCCCAGATAGTGTCATTTAAACTTCTTCTTGTTTCTGTTATTATTTTGTTTTAATTTGTGTTTTCGTCTGCTCCTGAATATGTATAGCTTACGCCAAACTTCCGTCCAGATATGGAGATGGAAAACGACCCCAGGTGTTAATCTGTGAATTAGGTATTGAAATATTTTGTAATTTAATTCAAAGGTTTATTTAAATCACAAAAAGTATGTGTGTGTGTTTTTCTTTTCCCCTCTCAGGTTTGCAATTATGTGTGGCTATATGTCTCAGTTTGAAAGTGTACAAAACAAAATCAGGAATGGTTATCTCTTTAAGGTATGTTTTTGTAGGATTTGGGCTTTTTTTTGTTTTTTTAAAGCTATTCCTTCAAGTTATTTCCTTATATAGTGTCAAAGACAGACTTTTCCAACAGAGTTATTCAGTCTCACAGGTCTATTTTGGTGCTGAAGTTAAAGTGAAAAAGTTATTTTTATGTATGCAAATAGATTATATGCTTACACAATATAAGAACTGAGGTAGGATTCTGGGAACAACATTAAGATTTCTGGTTTATTTTGTAGGCAAAGGGGGAAGAAAAAGGGAATAAAAATTCTGTTTAGAAAATCAAAACATATGATATAGTAAGTGATCAACTAACACAGTTTTGCAATCATCCTTCATGCCACCCTTAAGTAATATTTGTTTTAACACTGTCCTTTCAAAGGTAACTGTGTTTTTTAGATTTAGTTATTTGTGTTACATGTGCTACTCTCCCCCTCCTTGTCCTCAGCATTGCTTACACACTTTCCATCCATCCCTTGCCTTCCAAGCTGGCGTCCCCTTTTCTGGGTGTCAGTGAGAGGCAGCAGACATGTTTCAGTTCCTGGGGAATGCCTGGGCTGGGTTCCTGTCACATCATGTCCGTGTCAGGACTTGGAGTGTGGCGGAGCTTTCCTGTGAGAGAGCAAAAATTACATCTGAGCTGTGCCAAGCGAGCTAAGCCCCAAGCACCGGGACAAGCTGGGAACGAAGGGATAATGACAAATAACACAAGTGCTGCAGCTGTGTAAGGATGGAGTTTTAAGAGTTGGTGGTGTTAGCAGTAGCCTTTTCAGGGAGGATTTTCCTCCTCACTAGTAAACACTGAAATCTGTTGAATTGTTTGGAAATGTTAAGGATTTGGGAAAATAGTAGTATGAAAATGTAGCTCCTATCTGAATAGTTTGTGGACAAAATGATAGCATAGCAGTCTCTTAGGTCTGTGTAACTCAAATATTTTTGTGACTGGCTGAATTAGCAAGATAGATATCTGAGGGATAAAAAAGAAAGGTTTGAGTGAAATTTATTTTGAGAGGCAATTGGTAGGGGTGAAATAACATACTTTTTTTTTTTTCAAGCTTCAGTTGAGCAATAAGAACTTTCTTTAGTAAAGTAAAGAGAGGAATAAAGATACTCGTGACCTGTAATAAAAATGGTTTTGGAAGAAGGATCTCATTACATACTTCCTAGGTTTTATAGTTTCACTATAAACAGAACCATTTTATTTTTTGAATTTCACATTATAGTAACAATTGGTTGTGTCAAGTACCATTTCATTTGAGTAGTCACACTCCAAGGTGGAAGAGACTATGCTTCAGTGAGGGGTGCTGACATACAAGATTTATCAAAGAGAATAATTGCTTCCTCACTTTTTTAATCTGTGAGTTTTCTAATACTAACTGTAAATGAAGTTAATATAATTGAAGATGTTGTTTTTCTTAAGACAAAAGTTCTGAGTTATTTGATTGAACTTTAGAGTTGCTTAGTCATGTTCTAAATATGGCATTCCTTGTTGCATTGTGTGCAACTTTGCTAAACAATTTTGTTTGTGATTTCCCAACATGAGGAAGGGGTTTGCTAGTTAATATATTTTTAGGTTGTTAGAAAAGAATTGCAGCAGAAGAGAATTACTGAATTTGTTTCTGACTTGCAGCAAACTACTTAGAAAGTAAACACACTTGTCAAACAAACATCTAAAGTGATACTAATTTTCTTTCCAATAGGAGCATCTAGACAAGGCGATTGAACTTAAGCCTCAAGATCCCTTTTTATATTACCTCAATGGAAGATGGTGCTATTCAGTAAGTTGTGTTTTATTTATCTAATGTACGAACTGAGTATACTGAAAAATGGTAATGCATTTGTGATTAAATATTGGCACTTAAGACAAAGTAGGTGTTTATTTGAGTAGGTGTTTTGAGCTAAATGAAGCAGACATTTACATTTCCTGAATTAACTACCAGAATTGTGTGGCTAGCAGCACTTATCCTGTAATCTAGATAGGTAAGCTATGCTTATATGTCCCTCACTGTTGTGTTCCAAGTTTTTTACCTGAATGCATGAATGAGAGGTAACTGATGTTTGGAAGGGAGGAAGGGCAGTCTCTTGATTTCAGTTCTTTGCTCTGCCAGAAAGTTTCTGGGTAACCTTGGGCTGCTAACAAAGCCTTTTGATGACTGTATTCCTCATCTGTAATGTAAGTAAAAGGCACTTACATGCTGTAGGATTGTCTGTGGCAGCAAGGCTACAATACTGGCTTGTTTAATTCCAAGAGAATGTCACAAGAAAGATTCAGGCATGAAAAGCCGTAATTCACCAAAGAGTTTTGCAAGAGATGTAATTTGTGTCATGCCGGTACAACAGGTGATTTTAAAGATTATTTTAGTTATATATTTTTATATATTATAAAGATTATATTGGATTATAATAGATTACATGCTAGTAAGTATTCATAAAAGAAAAAATAAAATGAGTGGTTTACAAGTTCAGCTGTTAATCAGTTTTTAAGAAAAATTATGCTTGTGCTTTAGTATGAGAGTTGTCTTATTCTTAAGGCCACATCTTTGAGGGATCAGATGGCTATCGTCACTGCTTCATCTCTGGTGCTGCGAGGAATCTTTGGTCAGAAGAACATGTTCTTCCATAGTCCATGCTGTAAGAGATGACAGTGAGACTTCTCAGAATAATAACTGTTAAGCACAGTGAATGCCAGCCCTGCCTTTTTCTTACGGATACTTCCAATGCTAGTCAATACAAAGTGCCTGCAAACTGTCAAAAAGGAGTTGCTGTGATACGTTGCAGACTTTGTCTTTATCTGCAGCAGGACTTAATGCAAAGTAATCTTTCAGCAGGTTTTTTTCAGATTGTATATTTAACTTTAAAAGAGCTTTCAGCAACTACGTTTCTTCTTTGATTTGAATAAGGAATGACACCAGCTTTTTCAAAGAACTTGGCATTTTACTTTTTGTCACACTGTATTCTTGAAAATCACCATTATCTATGCAAAAATAAGTTGATGAAGATGGTACTACAGTATGCTTGCTGTCTTGCCTCTCAGGAGCATCTGTCTTACCAGTGATTGTTTAGCACTTTTGTACTTTGCCGTGTCCAACATCTGAACTGCAGCTTCCATTTATGTCAAACACTCCCAGATGTTTCTCATGGCTTACTTCTCATGCAAGCTGCTGCTTTTTGGAGACATATAATCTCAGTATACTTTACTTCGTTCTCATTGCACTTTTTGTTACTCCTGTTTCATTTTCATGATAATCACCACTTCCTGACTAATAGCTGTGGTTTGTTGTGCCATATCATTACAAATTCATGTTCCACACTTGCAACATCCATGCAGGGCTTCCTTACTAAACATTAAAACCACAGATTAGCATTTGGTTTAGGTAATGACCTGACCTGCATTTCATTAAGTGAAATAATCTACCTAAACAGATGTAGCCACTGAAATATTTAAGGATTGATTTCAGATTTCTCTTTTTCTTCTTTTTTTAAAAAATTCTTGTCTTCTGTGACTGCCATTACAAAATAGTAACTTGAAACACACAGAACAGATTTTTGTAGTACAAATAAATGCGAGTATAGGACTGAATAACATTTTGCTTTAACTTCTGGGGCTGCCAGCTCTTAAAATCTTACTGTCTTTGCACACTTGCAGTGGCAGGATGAGGTCATTTGAAAACATTAGTTTTGAGACACAACTATGGAAGCTGAATCTTAATCCTGGCCCGGTGAGGCTGGTGATATTCTCATTAGTTTTACCAGACTATATGAGTAGGTTTCTGTGCTGATCCACTAATACAGGTTTTTGGCCATGCTTATGTTATAGGTAGTCATAGGAGCTTGTGGAAAATGTGCCAAATTCCTTGGTCCTGTTCTGCAGATTCTGGTGTTTCATGCCAAAAGAAGGCTGTTGGCTGTGGCATTGGTTCCAAATACTTTGTCAGGGTATAAACTATGATAGAGTGCTTGAAAAATTGATTCAGCACTCCTCCATACAGGTACCTGTAGTTGGAGTGATAAATGCTCGTCTTAGACCCTCTGTTTTTAATGTTCAGTCTCGCTGTGGTTGAGGCTGGGAAGGTTGTGTTGTCCAACGTGAGAGAATTGAAGAAGAAAAAGGGATGGCCAAGGCAAGAACGTTGGTCTTTACATTTAGCCTGCCTGACTTTGGGGTCAGGTTAGGATTGGCCCAATATTTGTTCTTTCTCAAGTGTTGCTTCCAAGGGTATTTTTGTCTAATTTTCATCACGTATTCTTTTACTGAAGCAGTGTAGTTAAAAAAGATAAGTAGTGTTTGATACTTTATAGGCTTTGGTAACACTTCTGTGAAATGTATTTAAGTCTTCCTAATACAGTCAGACATTTCCCATTCACTCCTTATTTAATGGTGGGGGTTCTTATTACTATCATCTAGCACTTTTTTGGGGGTGACAAACTCAAAAAACTAGGAATTGCATAAGGGACTGGAAAAGGGGATGCTTCGGGTGTTGTATTTCAGGGTTATGGTTTATTTTCACAAATGTAAACCAGTTGAAAAGACTTTTAGGTAAAAAGTAATAATAAATAATAATAATAATAATAATGGCCAGTCTTCGCGAACGAAGATCCGGGGAAGGTCTTTACACCTTCCAGCCTGCGCATTGGATTTTTTAGGTGAGACACAGTGTGCGCGGAACTGAGCCCACCCTTTAATCCTAAGGTTCATCTGCCAGGGCCAAGCAAGCTTGGACGGTGGCAGCAAGGTCCTTGGGATGTAGGTGGATTGCCTTACAGGGCTAACGAGCATCACTTGCCCGGGGAGTGTCCCTGGCTGGGAATCGAACCTGGGCCTCGGTGGTGAAAGCGCCGCATTCTAACCACTAGGCCACCAGGGGCTCCCTAGGTAAAAAGTATAGTGGAAGGAAATGGAGAAGATTACTGAAGGCTGAAATCTATATCCAGGGACTGCACACTGTACGGGTAAAAACTATTTGATTAGTGAAATTTTGCCAGAATTTAGCTCTGACTGCCATTTCTCACTTTCCTTGGTGTAACACAGTACTTTGCAAAGAGCAGTGATTTGGCACTGCCAAGTTTCTTACTCATCAGTTATTCTTGCTAGGCCAGAAATGAAGCTGATGCAGTGTTGTAGCACCTTCCAGCAGAAAAGATGAGCTGGATTTTCACTGTCCTCACAGCGGCTGGGGTCTGTCTGTGATGCAGAGCCAGTGACAGTTGTGCACCACCTTGCCTAAAAGTCAATTTTTGCCGCTTCTTATTTCTCTTACCGCTATAAAGTCAGTAGAGCAATACAAAAGAGAAAGATCATAGAATTATCTCAGCAGTGTTAGAAAATTACATCTGGTATCACAACCACAGAGGCAAGATTGTCGCTGGTCATGTCATAGATGTCATGATGGGTAAAATTTTGCCCGTGAGACCTGCTGTGTATACAAGAAGTAAATGGATCTGTGGTACGTGGTGCCTATAGGAATCGGTTTTATTTCCTTAGACTTTTGGGCACTATTATCTAATAAATCTTTATAATTGTGTGTGGGGGTGTATTTTTTTACTGTTTTAATGTTTCAAATAGCTTATAAAACAGAGTACTGTCTAGTTAAGACTCATGTCTATTTGCCATTACAGGACAGGCACAGAACAGTTAGCATATACTTGTGAAACTGGATCAGAGTCTCTGGTAAATGCTAGTAGGGTGTTAAAAATGAGATCTCTTGGATATTTCTTTTTGCAGGTTACATATCATGTGTTGGATTTGTCTCTGGTGTATCCCAGTATCTGTGTGGGTTATAGCAGGGAATAAATAGATCCAGTTCCTCTGTATGCTCTGTAAGTCTGCTTCCCTTACTGGAAAGTGAAAAGCCCAATTCAAGTTGAATAAATACCTAAATGGCTGTGCAGACCGTCCTGGTTCCTCAGCTGGCAAGAAAGAGAATATTTGTGTTGGAAGCCAGTATTTTAAAACTGGTGTTCTGTTACTTAATCTCTTCCAGAAGTCAAAACATTGCAAAATTATTTAATACAATTTTAAATTAATATATTGTAATGAAAAAGAAAAAGAAACTCTCTAGGGATATTTAATTAGGTGTCATTAATATTTTACTGAAGCTGGATCACTGGGGTGATTTTTCCTTTATGGAAGACAATTGTGTAATATGTCTTCAGTGAGCTATTAGCAAGGAAGCATTGGGGGAGGGTATCCTATAGGGCTGGAAGTCAATCCTGGATGACTTTTTAATCCAAGAGGGTTAGTTTTCTCAGTACCCACACCCTGAATTTGAAAATAGTTGTCAATGGACAGGGTTTGCATCTCATTAAAAACAGAAGACAAAACCCCAGCCTGTGTTTCAGTGTATATATGTATTGCTCATATATATATATATATATATGATTTTTATGATCTGAGGCTAAGGAAGAGAAAGGGATGTTAGGAAATCCATTTTCCCAGTATTTAGGGGAGAACCATGTTTTCTGCTTTGGTCTTCAGAGGAACAAGAGGGTTGATAAGAGAGTGCTAAATATGACCTTTATGGTCAGCTGCAGTTTAACTCTGTGGGTGCCTTTCTCCCATCTCTGGTACTAATGGAGATTTAGGTAGAATAAGTGGATGACAGCTTGTTCCTTGACAGATCTGTAGGAGAGGTCAGTTGAGACAAACATCTCTGTTTGCTTTGGGACGCTGAAGAGTGGCCTTTTCTCCTCGGCAGAGGCCAGGCTGTCATTATGACCTGCTCCTCTCCAGTCCTAAGGAAGTTCAGGAGTTGGCTGATGGTCCCTCAGGTCCTTTTTTCTCACTCTTGAGTGAGACTAACTCTCTTTGTGTGACAGCTGGGTAGCAATGTTCCTTGAGTGACCCAGTACATTAAAACCTGATATTCTGTGGACACACAGCATTCCTTGCAGTGCTCCTGTGAATTTTCAGGCTGCTGGCAAGACTGATATCAGGGTTTAGGAGACCAAAAAAACAAAACTCACTTAACGTTTGGAAATCATCTGTAGGGCAAAGGCAATCTTCATTCTTTAATTTTGTTGTTGTTGTTGTAGCTATTACTTGCTGCAGTAGCTGTTTTTCTTATTACTCTCTGTTGTCCTTTACCACTTCTGGAACATGCATTAAATTGAAATCATGATTCCACTGTAGTTGATGACAGTTACACTCTCTTTATACTTGACTTTGTATGGACCTCCAGATATACTTTGCGCTGTTGGAGTAACCTTTACTGTAGAAGTCAAATTTGCGCTACATTAGAGCATGCCAACTAGGGTTTCTGCTCCCTGTGCTTGTTCACACAGAGAGAATGCTTAATAAAGTTAGTTGGTTTAGTAGGAATTATGTTTCCATTTCACTGAAGGTGGCGTAAGATTTACTCTAATAAAGTTATTTCAAATTAAAGACTGTGCTTATGTGCGTTGAGGGGAAGGGTATAATTTCCTATTCATCATTATTGCTCTGGGACACAATTCTGTGTATTGCATAAAACAGGTTCTTTTCCATTTGTCCCACCTCAGTATAGCAGGGTGCAGACAGATTCAGGTGGGGCACAGTTGAGCTGTTCTGATGGGATTCACCTCACCTCTCTTCAGCAACCCACAAAGTGTAATTGTCTGCACTCCTTTTGTAATTGAAGGAAAGAAAGAAGAGAAAAAGAGGAGCATTCGTCCCAAGCTAATGTAGGTGAATAGGAATTGCCTACTGGAATTGCCTCTCTCTGTATTGACCATGCAAGGAAGCTGGACAACTTGCATAAACTTGGCATTTATGGATGGCTAGAGTTAGCTGCTATGAATTCATCGAGCTCATGGCATATCAGTCTGACTGCTCAAAACATTGAGAACTCTCAGTTTGAGAACTCTCAAAGTGTGATGGTGGAAAGAGTGCACAGAAAGAAGGAAAACTCACTGTTGTCACAGAATCATAGAACCACGAAGGTTGGAAAAGACCTCTAAGGTTGTTGAGTCCAACCGTTAAGCAAACACTGCCGTGTTCACCATTAAACCGCGTCCCCAAGAGCCACATCTGCACATCTTTTGGACACTTCCAGGAATAGGCATTATACCACTTCCCTGAGCAGCCTGTTTCAATCCCTGACCATTCTTTCAGTGAAGCGATTTTCCCAATATCCAATCTAAACCTCCCCCTGATGCAACTTGAGGCCCTTTCCTCTGGTCCCATCACTTGTTGCCTGGAAGAAGAGACCGACCTCCACCTCCCTACAACCTCCTTTCAGGGCAAGTGGTTTTCTATGAAATGTGCTTACATGCATTTCACTTTTAAACATTGTTTTATCTTGGTGAGGTTTCTAAAATAAAAATGGCCAAGCGCATGTATGTTTGGGCTTTTTAAAAGTTTGAACAGGGCAAAGCAGCACCCACGCCAGACAAAATAAAGACTAAAACCTCAGTAAATCAGTTCTGATTAAATCTCATAAGAAAATAAAACAACTGCCAGGAAGAACTTGTGTTTTCAATAGTTAATTATAACTCCACATGGAAAAACTGCAATTTTGTTTCCTCACTGTTGCATAACAGCAGACATGAGTATGGTAATTGTATCTGTGCAGTGTACGTGTATCTCCAGGGTGTTGTGTGGTCTCGCAGAGAACAGTGTAAGCTTAGATGTTGCCTTTTTTTTTTTCTCGTCTCTTCCTCACTCTATAAGATACCTCTATGTTGATGTGATGGACCTAGAAATATAGAGACTCCTTCCTCTTCCAAAAGAAGAAAGAACACTGCATCAGGAGATTAGCGTGAAGAAAACAGTCCTTTTGCAAAAATGCTTTTAATGACTCTTGCAGAATATATCCTAGAAACAATAAAACAGCGGGGAAACAAAATGTAGAAAGAAATTGTATACATAGGTACAATTTGAAGTTTTAATCAGTATGCTGAAGTTTGTAACACAGTGTGAAAGGACCTTGTTGCTTCAGTGAGTCAGAACTCCAGGATTGCTGGAGAGCTTTTGTAAAAAATACTTTATTTCCTCAGAAGAAGCTTCAAGGGTGAGGTATGTGAGAGAGGATGAAAACAAAAGCTTTATTTTCTTAATATTGTTTCTCTCTGGATTATAATTTTTAGTGGTTTTGTATGAGATGTTCATTGACAGCATTTAAAAAATAAGACATTGGACCCTGCCGAACAATCAGCCAGACTCGTCCAGGATGCCTTCTGTCTTCAAGCAGTGTTGCTCCTATGGAGCTAGAGACATTGGGACCAGATGAGAAACCACGGTCCTATGAATTTTTCTGTTGCATGCTGACCTGTATTTCTTGCAATGGTATTTTTAGGGCAGTTTGCAACAAGAAATACATAGAAGTTGGTGTCTGTTCAAAAGAGAAGCATTCTGGTCAATGGCTCTGGATAATTCTGTGTGGATGAATTCTTGTATTTTACAATTAACTGACATCTAGTGGATAATTGCTAGATTTAGGTGGAGAAAGTAGGGGGAGCAGCAACAACCCTGCAGATATTGGGAAGCCAGGGAATGAGGCGGGAATAATCTAAAACTATCCAAAACCATTTTAATTTTTACAGCAGTAGAACCAACTTGACTTCAAGGCTGAACTCTGTTATTTGAATTGCAGCTCTCTCTGAAAAGAGATGTCCATATGTGACTCCTATCTCCAGATCTCTGATGAGTGGCTCTCTTTCGTTTCCTGTGTGTATCCCTTCTCTGTGTTGCCTCTGCATAGATCAGGCCAGAAAATAAAGAACCTTGGTTTTTTCCCATTTTTCAACTCAATTGTACTCTGTGACAGGAGCCATCAGTGCAGTGATTCAAATACTTACGGAAAGGAAAAAAGTCCTGATTTTTCTTTACAGATGTGGTAGAAATGTCCGAAGTAAAATGGCTTCACGTCTCCATTTAAACAGGCTCTGCTCTCACATTGCATTTCGTAGCAACTCCACCCTTTGTTATAGATGTGAGGTGTGTTTCACCAGGTTGCGGTGATGGATGCAGGTACCTTATGGCAGTAACCAGAGCACTTTCTGTCAGGTGTATATGTAAGGGAAGAAGTCACGTGTGTTGTGTGGAAATATGACAGTTCCCTAAAGTCCTTTCTCAGCAGCTCATCTTGCTGAAATGGGAAGAGGTCTTAGGCAGGTGTTATTTGTCAGATTTGAAGAGGAAAAAATGAAGCCTATTTTTTAACAGTGGCTGTCACCAGCTTCTGTGTGGTAAATGAACTTGTTATACCAGCATCAAAAAGCACTTATATTTTTACTGTAGGAACAGCTTTTCATAATGTTGAAAAGTTGTCAAGTACATAGACTATCATGCTAAGCTGTCTCTTGAAAACCTTAACAAGTTTCAGGCACTATTTCTAGCCTTCGACTTTAAAAACAGGCAAGGTCTTATGAAACCTAAAATATAGCTTTATACATGGGAATAATCTTGTATCAAGGATCTTGGTGTTTTGTCATGTGTGCATATTTTCCTGTTAACAGAATCCCAAATCCAAAAGACTGCTTTTAACTGGCAAGTTGGCAGTACAAAGCATTCCTTTACAGGTTCTTTTGCAAAATACATTGTGTAAGTAGTACAGTGCACAAGACAGTATTTACTGTAAAACTGAGAGGCAGCCCTGAAGACATCTGACTTTTTAATTTCATTTTTTTATTACAGGTAGCTCAGTTGTCTTGGATTGAAAAGAAGGTAGCTACTGCTCTCTTTGGGACTCCACCAACATCAACAGTAGAAGAAGCACTGCAGAATTTCCTTAAGGTAAGTCGTAGCCTGCATTTTTCCTATGTGGCTGTTTACCAGCTGCTGTAGGTGACTCTTGTCAAGAAGTCTGTTGAACAGATTGTGTTCAGTAGCTATAAATCCAAGCCTCTTCTGAACACCGCTGAGCTCTCTACTAAAATATTTTTTCTTTTCTGTTTGAAAATGAGTTTGGAGATGACTGGCTAGCACCTTTCTTTTCTTTCTTTTGTTTTAAGGATTCTTCGATTACTTGACATGGTTAATAGTTACTGAATATAATGTGAGATGGATATAGATTAGTTATATATGCCATTGAGACAAATTAACCATAGTAATAATTGCTGATTTGCCCATTTCTGTAGGAGGATTAACATGGGCAAGGAAAACTTAGGCATTGCGATGCTTCTCTTTTTCTGATCTGAAGTTTTTTTTGTTGAGTTTCAGTAGAAGCGTTTCTTATTTGTGGAGATAAAATTACCTTTGTAGCAAGTTAGAAAAGAAGGCTCTGTCATACGGGTCCGTGTTCCTGGGCATTCTACTTGAACACACAGTTGTGAGAAAACACCACATGAGTAAAATAAATCTATCTTTCAGTGTCTTCTATATGAATCAGTTCTACTTCTGGAGCTGTAAAGTGTACAAGTTTTTCACTTGACTGAATTCAAAGCATAAACTTCCATCATTACAATTACGTTCAGAAAGTTTCTCAGAGGATTGGACAGGCATATTTTGGTCACTTTCAGAAGTGCTTGTTTTCTCTGTTCTTAGTCTATTTAAAGATGGAATGGTCTCCTGAATTTTGGTCGGTACAATGCATTGCCATCTTCCCTGTTTAAGAGATTTTATCTTTAAGGTCAAATTCCAAAAGTGGTAGGAATAATTTGAAACATTCACTTTAGCTTCAGGGCATTTTGTGGTGGGCTGCAGAGTGACTGTGGTTTTAAGTCATCTTCTGCAGCAAAAATTAAATTACCGTCTAAAAGACAACTGTTTGGGTTTCTTTTTCAATTGTTTGATTCTACACAGTTGTGGTGAAAGCAGCATTGTTTTAGTCCAAGGATTACAGCTACTATAAATGTCACTGCTGTAATTTTTCTCTCCCAAAAGCTGTTTGTTGATTAAAACTGCTTCTTGGCTAGTAGATAGTTGGTAAGGTTTTTACTCATCTTGCAAGCTTCTATGTCCTTGATGTTTTTTAAAAGGAAGACATTCTTGAACTTTTTTAATAACCTGGACTTTTCAGAAGATGGTAGTGTGAAAAGAAATGTGTACCCAGAACTAGAAGAGATGGGTCTGTGGAAGAGATATAATTGTAAAATTGATTAACACAGTTCATTACTCATTATGCAAAGTGTGAATGGTTGATTGCTTTCTAATTTCTTTGGCAAGGAAGTAATTATCAGTAATCTAGAGAGAGCAGTGTCATTCCAAAAAGGGAATAAGTCTGATAGATCTTGTACAGAATGACTGATGTCTTTACAAAGCCCTTGGGAGAGAGGAGAGCAAAGAGTACAGAACATTTTTATGTGTTCAGTGTCAGCATGTATTGTGCCCGGTCTAGGGTTTGAGTTTTGGGTTTTCTTGTTTTCTTGATGTTTTCTTTGAATTGCTAAACAGATTGTGTTACACACAGTAGGGATGATTCCGTCTGATGTTTGAGGAAGTGTAGTGCATTACTAAAAATGTTATGCAGACCGCATAAATCCCATCACACAAGTTTTAAGTCTATTTTCTTTCCTGTTTTTTATTATTTAGGCAGAAGAAATGCATCCAGGATATTCCAAATGCAATTACGTGTATTTGGCAAAGGTAACCAAGTTCTTTTAAAAATAATGATTTGTAGACTCTGGTATTCCTACAGTGGTCTGATTGGAAACAAAATGTTTTTTCTTCCCAGTGCTATAAAGATCTTGGCCAGAAAAACAATGCACTGAAGTACTGTGATTCTGCACTGTCAATTCTCTCAGTTACTAATGAGGTGGGTATTGAGAGTGATAACTTGTTCCCTTCTGACTGCTCTCTTGTCTTTGGCATCCATTACTGCACTGTCGGTAATAACATAATGTTTCAGTTTTTCTTCTGAATACAGAACCTTCCCTTTTCCTCCACTCTAGGTTGTCTCATAGTTGTCTGTATCAACAGCTTTAAAAAAATCTTTGTTTAGAGAACTGTCAGGGACGTGTCTGTATCAGAAACTGAATTGCACTCTTTGTAATTCAACCCACTTCATTAGACCATCTTAAGCACAAGCAGTTGTGTGTGCTTCAGCACATAGCTGTGCTGAAATTTTGCTCCAGACCTACAATTTTCTGAGTTGAAAGCATTCTGGATTTTTGCCCCACAGTCTCTACTTCTGCTCCTGAAAGCCTCTGGTTTGTGATGCTTGTCAAGGGCAGTATGTTGACTGCAGCAGAGGAAGATGAGTTATTCAAGATAACCTTTGTCTTCAACCACTGTGCAGTTAAGAGGCACAGTTCCTCCAGTTACATCTGCTGGAACATAGTTTGTTCTAAGAGATTATTAGATTCCTCTTTAGGCCTTTCAGAGTATTTTTATGGATGTGGGTATAATATTTCTACCAATATTTGAGAGATTTTAAGTTATTTAATTTCTCAAATATAAACCAAGTCATGGCAAGAAGGTTCACTCTGTCTGATCTCTCAAGCAAGTTCCGTAATGACTAACCTATGATTGGAAACATCTTACCATCCTAGAGTGTGACAAGTTCAAACCTGAGCTTTGTCAGCCTAAGGGACCCCCTTTGAGCACAGCAGATGTGGTACAGAGAGAGAGGTGATTTCAGAGATGAATTGGCCCTATCCCATTTAATTCTTTGAAGTTAAGGGAAAAGACCATTAAATAGCTCTGTAACTTGATTGACAATAAATGCTGTGTGTGGAGCACTAACATGTTTATGTCAAGTGTTCCTGCTGGGAAGAAAGACCACTGCATGCCTCACCAGCCACTGCTCCTGGGTGGCCTTATTTTTTGGCCCAGGTTATACTATGTACCAATCATAAATTAAGTCAATCATTGCTTAAGTTCAGTGTTTCTTTAAATATGTATTGGTACAGATATGTCATAAGCAATATTTTAACTCTGCTTTATTATTTACTCACTGTTAAAATATGTCTTCAGCTTGCCTATTATAGAACAAAGGAAAGCCTGCTATAAATTGTCTGTTTAGTACCCCATCACATTTCTGAAGTATCAGCAGACCTGAGAAGGAGGGGTAACCCTGAGGTGAGAGCAGGAATTTAGGAGCAGTCTGAGGGATAGGTGTATGTATTCTGTCAAGCAGTGATGGTGATGAGAGTAAGAATGATATTGGTTTATTGAACAGAAGACAGAATGTCAACTGGGCCTCAAAAATCTTTTGTCTGTCTGAAGAAGACAAGATGATTTGACCTCTTCTGTTTTGACTAATTCTATAGATATCACAGATTTGTCTCCTTTATCTTGTTTACTTGTGATGTGTTTTGAGTGACGTTTAGAAAAAAGAGTCCAGAAAAATACGGCATTAGGACAATAGTAAGTAATTTGGTTTTTAAAAAACCAACCAAGCAGTCAGCACAGGGTAAAAACCAAGTGCACACTGGAAAGAGTTACTGTGAAATGAAGGTCTGGAACACAAACCCTGCTGATGCTAAATGTTACCTCAAATCCTATCTGAATTCAAGTATTACATGTTGTTTTGGTTATTGTGTTAGAGAAAGACTGTTAGTGATTTTTGGGAAATCATGTTAGAAATGAAGTGGTTCAGGGCTTGGAGCTATACGTAGGAATAACATTTAGTCAGATTAGTTTAAGGGAGGGAAGAGATTGTAATAAGACTAAGGAGGCATTGGGGAGACAGTAATAAATGGATGCTGATAAAGTGCCTGAATTGACTACAGCCTTGTAGAAGATGAGGTTTGCGGTCTGAAACAAAAAGCACAGGTCAGCAGCAGTCAGAGGATTTCTTTCAGTTTGCTGCAGCACAGGATCTCAAGGTTGTCAGCAGCATGGTATGTTGTCAGAGTCATGTGAAACCCATCATTCCCAAGTGTAATCATGAGAGTTTTCTCTCTTTCTTTAAGCAGGGGAATTCCTTTATTGTTTTTAAATGTTGGCTTCTGTTGAGAAACATGTATTTGTATAAAGGCATAAAATCAGGAGCAGACTGAGAGACAAAGCTGCTGGAAAGGTGCCACATGGAGGAAATGTATAGTACTTCATGATACAAATCATCCTGCAGAAAAATAATCAGACAGTGGTTTACTTTATATTGCTTCTGAGCATCCACAGTTTCCAGTGACTTCTGGGAACCAGAGGTGCTTGGCATCAGTAAAGTAGCCCATAGCTCATTTTAATCCTCGGGTCAAATTCTCAGCTGCTGTAACTCAGGACACTTCTTTGACCCTTTCTCTAGGATTCTTTTCATGTAACATTTTGAGTTGATATTATTTTTGACTTGAATGTTGTATGATGTCCAAATATCCCTTCTGTGCATCTGTCCTAATACTTACAGAATATGTTTTAGTTCAAGGGATAAAGGGGCTTCCAAACATAACTAATTCTTGTTAAAAAAAAAAAATCAGATGGCCAGTTTCAACCCTTTTATGAGTCCTAAAAAGAATACCACAGAAATTGTAAAAGAAGAAACAAGTTCTGATTTAACAACTCCTGTAAGTCCTGTAAATTAAGAGTTACAGGATGATATTTAAAAATAGGGAAGTTTTTAAAAATAGTTTGGCACATTTTTAACCTAACAGTCAATGCATTATTTTTATTTTAAAAGGAAATGTGTGAGTTTTGGTGCAAATTACATCTGGAAAAACAAAACTGATGTTACAGTGCAACTTAAGAGACCTTTTTGTATCCTCTCTACTCTAAACAAAAACCTCCAATGAATCAAACAGTTCTTCCCTGGACGTAAATGCTGTCATACTGTAGAGTGGTGCTTCACTGCTGGAGGTGCATGGGACATTAAATTGTCCAGTTTTTCTCTAGTTGCTATCCAGGTGGATAACCTCAGGGTCCTGGGAAACATTCACCGCTTCAGGAAAAGAGATCCTAATGTTCAGAACTGCTGTGAGTTATTGTGAAGTGCCTCACAGCTGCTCTGTTCATCTGGTGGATGTTGTGTTACCCTTACCGAGACACGTTACTTTGTAGTGTGCTCAAAGCCTTGGTGAGTGTGATTACATGAAGGGCTGTTGAAACCACATGTGATGGACTACTGAGATGGAACAAGATTACTTTTCTAATATTTGAAGACAAAAATGAAATTTAATTTTGAAAACACGAGTGTCTGTCTTGCATATAGGAAGGCAAAACACGTGTGCATGGTTAAACACATGGTGCTGTGCTTGTAAGGGGAATAAGACACTAATTTCTTGTTTATAAGAAAGATTGTTGGGTACTTTCAAGGCTGGAACTTGAAGAAAATTCAAGTCTCAATGTAGGATTATAATGTATAATAATCAAGAAATTATTTTTTCTTGTATCTGGTGATGAGCGTGGGTATGAGAGTGAACTCTGTGCTTACAGGACCAGTAAACTCACCACAAAGGAATTAACAGCCTAGCAAGAGAGAGGTTAAAATCTCAAGAGTTCTGGTCTCTGGACAGTTTTTGAAAATCAATCTATAAAGCGGCAGTAACATTACAAAAAGTGTAGTCTTGGAAGAGATGAAGACAGCAAAGCAGGAAAAATTCAAAGGAAATCTATTTGCAGTGAGAGTTACTGAAAATCTTACTTAAAATGCAGATAAAAGCTTCCCTGAGGCTTAGACTCTTTTACAAAATTATTGGTGATTTAAAACACTCTTTCCTTCCCGCCAAGTACAAATTATGGCAATTCAGAGATGAAATTAACAAGTGAGATTCAGATATTACAGAAGTGAATCATTGTAGCATTCGCTTCTTACAGGTGTAGAATGGCAGGAAGCAGAGACTTATTAAAGACTCTGCCTTCAGCCTCAGTGACATCTGAAACTCACATGGAGGAGGAGGTAAAAGTAATAATAGGTAGGAACAATGGCTGAATGTTTACACAGGAGTGCAGCTGCTGAGGAGAAATCATGCCCGCACGATTTTCTTACACTTTTTTTTACATACCATAATCTCCCTGGTTATTAATTTCATTTTTAATATTGTATGTAAGGAAGAGAGAGGGAGCTACAGAGGGATGAAAGGGGGGTCAGGATATAAACTTCAGCACCCATCAGCTGTTGCTATTACAACAGACCATTTGTATATCTGGATTTTCAAAATTTTTCAGGAAATACTACTTTAGCCACCATAGATCAGTTGTATGTAGTAGACCTTGCTGTGATATTTTCAACACATATAATTTGAAGCTGATGTGGTAATCTGTCCTTCTAAGTAAGTTTTTGAGGAGAAAAAAGGAATTTTCTTTTGCTTTTAAAGTGAAGGGTACAAATTATGACTTGTTTGTGAAAAAACTACCAATTGAAACTATGCGAATAATATGGTTTAACCTTATGAAAATGTTTTTGTTTGCTCAACAAACAGAACATTTTCTTTTCCCAACACCTTCAGCTTAATACAAAATTACATTCTTTTCAGAGCATACTTGTTGCTTTAGATTTTATGCCCGTTTCTCTTCCAAAGGGCGAGCAAAAGTTGATGGTGTTTCAGTTGCAAAATAATGGAAGTGTCGGATTTGTGTTCATTTTGAATTCTAAGCTATTGTTTTCCAGCTAATACTATTTGTGGAGTTGAACAAGAATTTCCTGATAGCTACCACCAACCAAAAATTAAAATATCTTTTGAATATACTTGTTAAAAAAAATTCCTTGATTAGCGGTTTTGTGTACCCTGAATGTGAGTGCTTCAAGCTCAGAGAATATGCTTTTTAAAATCTCTTTAGAATGAGATCAGATTTCAAACTGTAAAATTCTGGGGAAAAATGAGACTTTGTTAAAGAGTAGCTAAAAGAATTTGAAACTGCCTATATTTGCACTTCAAAGAATACAGTCTATATTTCTCTATCTTAGTGATTAGACCAATTTTCTATCTGCATGTTTTTGAAGCTTTGCCAAAAGGTTTGTTTGCACTGTCTGCTTATTGTTTCTCTTCCTCCAAAAACAATTCCAAAAAGTGATGAAGATATTTTTTGTGGTGTCATAGTTGCGTATGTATGTCTATCCTGATAAATACAAGCTTATCATATTTATGATTAAACTGTCTATCACAGAGCATTCATTTCAACATCCTATCAAAGGTAACACAGGTTTAGCATAGCTCTTGCCCCAGCAAGACTGGTCAGCTGACAATTCCTCAAGGTTCAGAGTGTTATCTCCTCTGCGGGGCAGGGGTGTGATGCAGGGGCAGGGTGGGAGAAGTGTTCACAGAGGTGGTGGTGCACTGCAGGATTGCAAAAACCTATTTTTAATTTTTGCAGTGTAGCTGGGCCAGATCATGCTACTAGGATCTTGAAATATATGGTCTTGGAGTCAATATACAGGGTGAAGAAAAGCCTGGACAGGAATCTTTCTGAAGGGGCTGTAACTGGGCGTGATTGTGTTCAAGCTGTTTCAGCAGTAACTGTGCAGAAAGAAAAGCTGAAGCCCCCATCGTGGTAGGGGCAGCAGCCAGACAGAGGGAGAAGGAGGAGAATGTCCTGAACACTGAAAGCTCCGCATTGTGTACAATAGTAAAAGCAAGCCACATTGTAGGTGAAACTTAGTCTTTTTAATTAGAAAAAAACTAGTGGATTAAAATTTTACATAACTGTTTATTATTCTAAATTGTATTTTGCTGTTTCCTAATTTTTCAACAGCAGTCCTTGAGCTAGCTGAACTGTTTATTCACAGACTTCTGGGTGTTAAAGAGTATTTTTCCCCTCTGCTTGAAGTAATATTCAAAAATGTGTAATTATTGTCAGCTACACATTTTAAAGCTGTGCTTACCTTGATCCTAAAGGCCTTGAGAAGTCACGGTTAATCCCCAGAGGAAGATTCTAAAAATGTGAAAGAACATAAAATGCCCTAACTTGTGGCATACCACAGTCATATAGAAAGTGGCAAGTGGGTGATTGCATTGTGTATTGAAGTATCTAAGGGGAAAAAATGGTATGATGGAATTTTTAGTGCCTACTGCAGTCACATCATCTGTAAGAGTTGATCATGAACCTGAGAAGCATTTAGCTTTGTGTGATTTATATTGTCCACAAAAGCTTTTGCTCTCTAATTGACAATCCTTGTGCATGTTTGGGAGTCTCTTCTGTTACAGTCCAGGATTTCTCCTGGAGCTGCAAAGGAATGATCCAGCTGTACCCAAAAGCAGCAGTGTCTCTCAGCACCTCATTGCTGTTACTGCGTATCAGAGTACAGCTTTGGACCACCCTTGCAGCCCAGCTCGTTTAATATACCATGCTGCCCCGCTGACTTCAATGAAACCCTACAGGATGCATGTCAGCTTGGGATTTGGCAGTGGTTGCACACAACTATGTTTTTGTTGGCTGGTGTAACCATTTTGGTTGTGGTCATGGGGCTGTATCCTTCTCTGTTGACAGTTGGGACTTTGTCAACAAGTGCACACATGTGCAGTGCCTGCGTTGAGTGTGTTTAGTGCATAAGGAAATAATTATCAGAGATGTAAAGTAAAATCATTACCTTTCTGTCTTTGCTGTAATTGCCATTTAATTTTTACATGCACATGTCAGTCTGTATGTATATGTATTTATCGGTAATTATTTTTTTTCAGTAGAAATGAACTGTCAAAATGTGGACTACTTCCAGTTAAGCTAACAGTCTCTTTTTCCCACCAGCTCTGTCTTCCTTCTTGTGCTTGTTTTCAGCTCCCTCTCTTCCCCTGTTCAGTCCCTGGCCTCCCAGGTCTGTTTTTTTTTCTGTGAATATCTTCTGTGAATGATGAAACATAAAAGAAAAGCAACTAAATAGGAAGAGAGGAATATACAGTCCCTGACCCTGTAATTTGAATACCTTTTGTGTAGCACTTTGCAGAACATTTTGAACTCCTATTCAACTCTGAAAATGATATAAGTGTTTAATAAATGCAAGCCTTGACAGTAGAAAGTCAAGGTTGAAAATGGCTGCGTATTCAGTCAGTGCTGAACTAAGCCTCAGGGTGAACAAATGGGACTGATGCAAACGTATTGCATTCCTCCTACGACTTGCACCTCTTCCTCTGCCTGCCACATTCTAAAGGGAGATCAGAGCCTGTCTGTCTCAAAAATAATGATTAAAAAAAAAAAATCCAACCTTATTGTTCATTTTCAGAAAGGCACACACTCAGGAATCAACAAGAGAGTTGGCCAAATAGAGGATCTGTGGCTTTGTCTTTCCATAAACAGTCAAGCTTTGGGCATTAATGAAGTTCTCACCCTTAAACTTTGAAACTGGTTCACTGAACAGAGTCCTAGCTTCTCTCTCCTTTTAGCGTGACACACCTCTTGGTCTGGAAGGACTCTATTCAAAGGTGACATCATAGTTCCCTTCACTGACCTTTCTCAGCCTTGTTTTTTAATACCATTACTGATTTTTTCAATGCTTTTGCCATATGAGTTCTTATTGACTGGAAGCTGCTGGCTCAATTAATTCAGCCAGTTAAGTAGTTTGCAACAATAATAATTCCTGCTCTTACTGATGTAGTCTTGTTTAGAACTGGCAAACCAGAGGTAGAACGCTTTGCACGTTTGCAGTTTCTTCTCCAGACTGTTCTTAGAACAGTCATGGGTTTGTTCCATTTTTTCCCTAAGCCCAGAGGAAGATTCAGGGAAGGTTGCCCAATATTTTTGCGACCTTTGCAACTTGTAAAGCTCATTGCCCAATACAATCCTTTACTTCTAAGCAGAGATAATTATACAAAGTTGTTTGGAGATATATTTTTTAAATGCTGTATTCTGCAACATGAGTAAAGAATCCCATCAACCCATGAAAAGCTGAACGCCATTCAGATATGAGAAAACCTACATCTTTACAATTTTCAGCTTAGAAAAGTGTCAAAAGAATAGGACCAGATAAAATGAAACTTTTCCATTTCTTAATACCATGGGACAATATCTGGCTTTCTACATTTTTGTTTAATGAAGTTTAGAATCATTTTCAAGTTGACCACAGTCAGTACGGAAAAGAGTTTATTTTCCCTGGATTGAGCAAGATATTGATACAAATTTAGAGTTTTCCAGTTTTTATTGAAAGCAATGGGTTGGTGCTCCAGGCAGCCTGTAGTGACGTGGAGTTTAAGGGGTGCAGAATTCAGTGTGACATTTCCCTCTGTTAGAGTATTTTGGCAAGAGCTTTCTGGCTTTGCAGTGTGTGCCTCTTAAGGCCTCTGATAAATGATTAGGCAGATAGTTTAGCCTATTGTTGCCAGTGGGAGTAAGGCAGTGACTCCAAGAGAAGTGTCCAGCTAATGTATTAATGCCTTAATCCAGACCAATAATATAATGTAGTTTGACATGTCTGGCATATGGTTTCTATCATCTCAATATTCTTCTCTGTTCCTCCATGACATTTTAGACAACTAACCAAAATAAAGAGAAGCAGGAATTTCTTCACCCATAAAATATATTTTAAAATGTCCTGTATTTTGTTCCAGCTCTTTGGTTGATTGGATAATGAAGCGATTCTGAAATTCAGTGATTACATCATTGACCGTCTACAATATTTTCTTTCAGAATTGCCTGTGGCATTTTCACTACTGGTCCCTGTCACTGGAAATATTTGCATAAAATCTGTGGTGTGCAGGTAGTTTTCACTTGCACTTTTAAGCACCCATGGGTGCATGTACTGGGTGTTTGGACTCTTACCAGCCTTCAGGTGTGAGGTGCTGACTTTTGAGAAATGTGGTTTTAAACCAAGGTGCAGTTTTCAAGGTAGAAGTTTTGCAGTGGCGACTAAAGCCAGTGGATTATATCCAGGGACATTTAAAAATAAGTAGAATAATGGAGGTTTTGTGCTGTGGTTACATACTTACATGCATGTTCCCCTTTCCAAACATACATGGAATAGCCCAAACATGTCAGTGGTTACCTGTGAGAGGGTCTGTGGCCTGGGTTTGATTTGAAGCCCCATGCAAACTGAGCACTTAACACTCTGGCCTTCTGCCTCAGGAGGTGCAATATAGTATTGGCTCTGAGCACAGCAGATCACTTCCCTGTTACTGCCCCACTGGCTCCATTCTGCCCTGAGCCCAGTAGCACAGGCAGAGCCCACCAACACTGGTCTGGAAGATACTGAGGGTGTAGTCAGTCCATGGTGGCTATTACAGGTAGGTACGGCTGTATGCACTGAAACCACAGTCTATGTCATTAATTACATTTCCCAATGTTTTCTTCTTAGTTTCATAGTAAATCATTCGCAAACATCACAGAAATATCTTTATTAAAAACTGCACACAGTTGGGTTGCAAGATTACGTCAAGTATAAGGGAAAGCAATACTTTATGCGGACTACACCAATAAAAGTTGTATCCCAAGCTGAAAAACTCACTGGTCTGCTGAGAAGGCTATTTGTGGGCTAACATTTTAAGTGCTTTAACAGAGCTGTAAAGAGAGGGCTGCCACCTGGCTCTTGTTTTCACTTTATTTTTGTATTCACTGATAAATTACCTTTTGCAGTCTTTATGTTTTGTGTCTGTTACAGTTTTGTGTTATGTCTGTTGTGAGTAAAGAAATGTGGATAGGCAAACATTAGGCGAATGAAGGGATTTATCCTATCTAAGTTGATGCATGATTGTCTGTTTCTTTCAGGATAAAGAGGCCCAGAAAGACTTAGAGGCTTTACTTCTCGCTCTGAAGCTCTGATACCACGTACTTTTTAACTCTTCATGCTGTAACAAAATTGCAAAACTAAAATGAGAATATACAGGGTCTGGAAACTACGGGTGAATTTCAGCTAAGTCAATGGGAAAGCAGTCATTGATTTTGGTTGGCCTGGGTCACAGCCTTTTAGCGTTTGGCGAGTATGATATGAAAATAATACATTGATTTTTGATTATTTATAATCTTATTCTGAAGTGTAATTTTAGATTGCTGACACTGTGAGTCTGATTCTCTGAGCATGAAGTCCACTGCTGGCAATGGACATACTGGGGGTTAGAGTGCAAAATGCATAAATCTCACTCTTTGAAAGATTAATCAACTAGTACATGATGCCAGCATAGAACTGTATGTAGCATAAACAAACAGTGTTTGCATAGTAAATTATATTTATATCAACCAATTTACACATATGTGTACAGAAGAAAATCATGAATATTTATGTTTACACATTTCTCTACTGTTATAAAATTATAATCTTGTTGAAGTTAAAGAAAGCTGTTGCCTGCACAAAGCTCTTTTTACTTTAAACCTACTGTTCATTTTTCACTGAAATGGGAAAATTTTATAAATTAAATATTAAAGTTATCATTTATTTGTAACATCAAGTACAATATTAAAGATCAAACCAATGAAATTAAGTGATTTAGATTAATACGTGTGATGTTTAATGGATTTATATCAGGACTTCCATCAAGTTTGTGAATTCTGGCTCTTTCTCTTGGAAGAGTTGCCTTGCATGGTGGCATCAGTGTGTCTTTGGAAAACCTGGTCCAATGTGTGTCCATCGTTAACCTTTTATATCATTTCTATAGCATAACCTGTACATAAAAATAGACTACTTAAAGACCTGCTACTTCTGTCTGAGTGTGTAGGACAGCAGTGCTTTCAATAAAATCTAGCAGCTGGGGAAAAAATTTCCATTCATCTCTGGACTGATCCAGAATTCACAAAAGTCTGTAAAAGACTAAAGGCCAGTTTTCATTGGCTTTTAATTCAGGATCTGAATTTAGATGTAGGGAGTGTGTCTGGAATAAGTGTGCATTTCTGTTAAAGGAAATAAAATTGGATAAGGACAACTCTATATTCCTGCGATCTACTTGATGTGTAAGATAACATGGACCAGTTTATGGCAAAACCAGGGAGATCTTCACAAATTGAAATATGCATTTGAATGGTTTTTAATGTTCATTCTGTGGAAAAAATAGTTCCTGTACATGAAATTAGGTGACATAAGTAGGATTTGCTTTATTAAGGGCAAGTACAAAATGTTGAATCGAGTAAATAACAGAAAGAGGATGGAGGAAACCTAACTAGTTTTGGCAATTCTGTGGAAAAGGACACACAAATTCCAGTGAATGGCAAGTTAATCATAGGTCAATAATGTCATGTTTTTGTGGAAAAGCCTATTTCATACTATACTGAATAAATAAGCATACCCCATTAAATTCACATGAAATAACTTTTTACTCTAATTTGGCCTAATAAGGACTAATTAGGTCTGAGCCGGGGTACTATATCTGCTTTCAGGCACTACACTTCAGGGAGGTTGGGGGCTAACTGGAAAGAGTCCAGTGGAGAGAGACAAGAAAGATGAGAGTGCTAGACAATATTATTTTGTATGTGGAAATTGAAAGAATTTGGTGTGTTTAGTCTGCAGGAGCAAGGACTAAAGGAGTACTGACATTTGTAAAAAGCCACTGCAGAGAAGACAGTAAAAAAACAACCCCAAACCTTGTTCTCTAAACTCCCTGTTCATAGAACAAGAGGTAACTGCCTACCTTCAGATTAGGCTTTAGGAGAAAATAACCCTGGTGGTAACTTTGCAAAGCCCTGCAATGCATTTTCTGAGAACATTATAAAATCATTCATTTAAGTTTTAATATAAAAATTAAATAAGATGTTAAACATTGGCAGTGCGCTAGACACAGTTCTTCCTCTGGCAGAGATTGGACTAGATGACTTCTTAAGATCTCTCCTGGCCTTGCCATCCCTGGGGAGTGCACAACTCCAGATCCCTACAAGCCACAGGCACTCCTGCTGGGGTTCAGAAGTTGGTGGGCTGTTTGCACACACCAGCTCCGCCTTTGGGCCCAGACTAGGGAATGAGTTTATACTCTGAAACATTTACCAGCACGTTTCAAGACTTCAAGTTAAAGACATGCATCGTGTCTGCCCTTGACTTCATTTATCACAAATGTAGATTTAATCCTCAGGGTCACACTTTTAAATGAAATTTCTGATTTTATAAATTAAACTACCCATCTTTTTTTCTAGCCTTCTGAATTAAGCCTATTCTTCTGATTTAATTTTGGCTCACTGCTAGTCTATGTGTAGAATCACAAAATAACATTTGAGAGAGAAAAGGCTGGTTTTAATTATTCATTCTGGGTTGTCTTTGATAGTTCACAGAAATATTCTTCACACAGGTAAGACACTGCTGGTTTATGCAGCTAAGATATTTTATGCTTTTAAAAGTTTTATTAGTTAGCGCACATGAGCATTTCTCAGTTTTTTGGTTTTCACTTTATTGATCTGAGAACTTTTAAAATTGAAGCATGTTCCCTAAATTGTTCCCTAGCTGCTCCTTGGAATAAAGCTTTTGCATTTAGTTGTAGGCCTAGGCTATCTGTTCTCTGTGTCATATAAGCTGGAGAAAAAGCAAGCATAGCTCCAGAGGGCCATATGTTTTCTTTTTCCTTTAAAATATCCACAAGCAGACAGTCACTTCCGTAGTTTTGTCTCCATGGAGGAACTAGATTCTGTGATGCTCTGAGTCTGTATTAACCTCTGCGGGCTTTTAAGCCGTATGGAGCAGATGGGACTACAGGCTTCCTGATGTGCCTGAGCTGCGGTACCCACAACTCCTTCAGTTCTTCTACTGTGGCATCTCGTTTTGTCTCTGCTCCAGTACAAACACTGTAAATTACCCGGTGGAATTCGTCTCTTTACATACTTGTAAAAGGTGAGTTCTGGGGGCCTTGGTCTGGTACCAGGATTCAGGTCCTTCATTACAGTTAAAACTACTAGTTCTGCCTTCCTTGATAATTGACATAATTTTTATTTCTTGTCAAGCTAAGGGTTCTGTCACCGAATCCTGATCCCTTGGTGATTGCCCCCCTGCAACAGCAGGTAATCATGAAGCAAGTTACACAGTTTTTATAGCAATTGGCCACAGACACATTGTGGAAATGGTTACAGTGATACACACCTATACTACTTGTTTAAATTACTGTCTTTTCTTTTGGTGAGTCTTGGCATGAGATACTCCTTTCTGTGTAGTAATATCGATACACCCACTCCTGAACTGGGAAGCTGTCCAACAGTGGTGAGTAACTGGTGACTGAGAAAGGAAAGTGACAAATCCTGTGTCCAATTAAAAAAAACTAAACAAACACCTAAATCTACACCTACAAACCTGTTATTATGGTAGTAAAAGCTCAAACTAAAAAACCCCAACCAAAGAAAAAAAACCCCGACACTGAAACCAAAGCAGCAACAGAAGAAATTGATGAAAAAGTGGCTGCCAGAGATCCAGTCATGTTCAACCCAAACATATCAGCTTATCTGGATCTACTTATCTTCAGCAATCACTACCTGAACACCTTTCATCTGAAGTACCTAGGAGTGTAGGGATCTTTTGTGAATTCCAGGAAGATCCGTGGGTTTTCTGGAATTTTCCTGGCCACTCTGGAGGGTAGTCCTGTGGTGTTTTGGTTTGTTTTTCAGTGGACCCAATAGTGCATTACATCTACTCCAAATCAGAAAATCCTACGGTAATGTGGCAAAATTGTATTACAGCATTCATCCAGTGCAAACTCAAGAAGGAGTAGCTCTGAAGGGCCAGGATTGTTGTTTGCTTTTGTTTCCTCTGTACGTGAGGTTATATTCTTATTTTCCAGCACTTCTGCTCCTTACAGACTTCCAAGTTCCTTGGAGAAGAAACAATCAAACTGTCTTAACAATACAAAAAGAAGTAAGCTTTTCTGGCCCTGTCTTTGTTTGTGTAACCCATGCATGTGCGATGCTGGGAAATGAAGCACTGAAACTAAGAATGTGAAACATTAATAATTTTTTTGGAGGAAATATTTTACTCATTTCATTAAAATAAACAACCAGTTATTCTAGAAGTATCTGTGGGATCTAGTGTGAACTTGAATATGAACAATCTGAGCTCTGTGCTTGGTAGTGCTGCTGACCCATGATGTGACTGTGGGGTAAGCTACTTAGCTACATACCCAAGTTGCACACACGCAAACACTGTCTGTCCACTCTTCATATGTTTTGTTTATTAAGATTAATTATGAGCTGGTTTGAATTGCCTACACGTGTAAGCCAAAAATAGAGCCACACGATATCGACTGGGAATATTATAACCTAAACGTGTTAAGGATATGTGCACGAATATGGATGTACTTTTTAACCTACCAAAATAATTTCAGGTTTCTAATTCATGGATAAAGGTAATCAACATGGCTGATGAAATTCCAGTCTCCAGAGAGAAATATTCATGTTTGTTGTTCAGAAAAATGTGGCAAATCAGCAAAGTGGATTCAGCAATTTACTTGTGTTTTCCTAATCTTGGAAGAGAATAATTTATGAAGAAATGAAAATACATTTGTAAAGCTCTTGACTGTGACTCTGGGTTAAGGATTGCTGGTTTGCAGAATGCTAGGCAAGCGTACATGCTGCCCTGTAAAATCATATGTGAAGTCTTAAAGCAGTAATAAAATGCATAATTTTCAAAGTAGAACAGCAGAATGCTTTTACAGCATCACTTTTAAGTGCAGCAGGGGGTTCGTACAAAAGCACTGCTGGAATGTTTGTTGCTTTTGATAACCGCCAGTGTATGGGTATTGGCAGTTTCAAGCAAAACAGTGTTCCTAGTGCATTCATCATGAATCCCTGAGCAAGAATTACCAAACAAAAGACCATAACTGAGTGTGTGATCCCATGGTCATTTAACATCTTCATTCTTTTAGAGGTGTTTGTCTTACTAATGAGTAGTTTCATGGGACTGGTCCTTATAAAACCTACCTGTAACATTTTGATTCCATTGAGAACATGGCAGAACAGCCTCTAGATATCAGTGAATCTCAGGCGTTGTGCTAAAATGGGATTTTTAAAAGTACCTGCATGACCTTGTGTGACATTTGTTTGTGTACATCCTAATACTTGGTTCAGCTTGTTCTAGTGGCACACTGCTTTCAGTCCCTTTTACAGCCATTCCTACATGACCAAACATGTTCGTTCAGGAAATGAGAAGACAGGTCTTTACAGCTGTCATGGGAGAAATTCAGAACAATAGATTAGGGGGGAAAAAAAGTCCCCAGGCTACTGGATCTGGATCTGTATGGTCATTTGAGCAATACTTTTAATTAGTTGTCCACTATACATGATTTCTGTAAAGGGCATTAGTTTATTCTCTAGAGAGGGAGTTTTGTGATCAGTCTACCTATTGTACACCACTGAAATTTTCCTCCCTCCTTTAACTTACTTCCCCATCTGAAATAATGGGGCTGACAGGGCTTCTTTCACCCATGTGGGTGGTCTGAAGCAAAACATGTAAGAAAAACGTGAGGAGCACACAAGCAGTAAGCAGTAAAAAAGACCTCAACTTTTAGGCCTCTTTTACTCTTTCCATCAATACCCAAAATGCTGTCAGGGATGGTGAAGCTTTATGCCGTTATTCTGGGCTGGTTCGGAGCATGCAGAAAGCCCGTGCAGGTCTGTCCACAGACACACACACACAGCTGTACCTCTGATGGAAGTGGCTGGGGAGCAGTGGCCAGCGAGGCAGGAGAAGCAACACACCTGGCTCAGCAGCGGAGAGAGCGAGCCCTGACGAGGTTCAGGTGGGCCCTGGCAGTGGAGAATTGGCATTTCCGGTGCATGTGAGAGGCTAAGTGTCCTCTGGGGATGTGCACCGGTCCCTTAGGAGCTGCGTTACTGCGGGAATCTGCAGGACGGCGGCTGAATCCCTGGCAGCTCCCGGCCCGGAGGTGAAGGAGGGGTAGGTGCGTGCTCTGTGGGGTGTGCTGTGTCTGTGTCAGAAGGAGAGTGTGGGACACGTGCAGTGGGTACCGTGGTGGTGGGTGTTTCACCAGCCTGCGTGTCTTCTCGTGGCACCGCCCGGCACTAAGGTGAAAAGAGGAAATCTGGAAGCCGTGCCTAGGAGGGCTACCCGAAGGTAGACAGGATTTGGTCACTCCTGTGAGGAGGCATGTTAAGTCTTGAGTCTGTAACTACCTACATGCAAGACTTTCTTCTGTGCAGGGCTTTGATTCCTCTCAGGGCCTGCTGTGGGACCTGGGAGGACACGCCAGGGCTCTGTCACCACCGCTTCCTCCTCTCTTAAGTGTGGAAAGTGATACTGAAATGAAAACGGTGGTTTTCTTTTTTTCCGTGCTTCAAAAGACGCTTTCGTTCATGTTCACCAACTAAAATTTATGTGGAAAAATACAAGGCAGAGAAGACATTTCAAATGGATTACCTGTGAGCTGCCGTTTTCCTGTGGTAAGAGCTCGTTACCGTTAAGCGAAGGTGCGCTAAAATCAAGCTAGAACAGCAGCGTGAAAACAGTGCTGCGGCTCGGCTTTGTGGGGGTGTGTTTTAACTGCCGGTATTTTGTTCAGTTTCCTCCGTGACTGGTTACAGCACTTCGCTGCAATCCTGACTGCTGGCCCTGCGCGGCAGCCTGTGGTGGGTGGGAGGCAGCGGGAGCTGCCGGCGGCGAGCTGGGCTCCGTCTGCAGCGCTGATTCACACCAGCTGAGACCCGCTTCGTTAGCCGGCAGCCTGCAATGAAAGCGAAGGGGTGCTGTGTTTTTCATAAGTTGCTGGGGGGTTGTTTAATCCTTCAATTTGGACTGGAGAAGGCACTTAAGTGAAGGAGCTCTTCTTATATCAAACAGTGAGCAGCAGAACAGAAGCAAATGTTTGGTATATCCCCAGGGATACCTGCCAAGGTCAAACAGGCTGGCTGGGTTCACTTGCACTGTAACATCCTGATTTCTGTGTTGCACTGTGGTAGGACTGCTATGGATCCTGTCTTTTTTTGAATGTCAAACTGTAATTACACATGCAGAAATTGTATGGGAACCACAGTTTTTGTGTTTGTGTGTGTATATACAGACAAAATTTTTTGTATGGATAGACATATCTGTAAGTTTAATAGAGGAATTAAAATAGATATTACTTGCTGCATTTTGTAGCTATAATAAGGAACTTGATTACTTTGAAACTCTTTTTAACTTTCTATCCTTGTGTGAAGTGAAACCTGGAGAAAGACTCTGCTGCATATCCTTATCCTAGCTTCTAAATGCAGAGTTAAAACTGCTTCACGAAAGGAAGTTGCCACAGCACTTAGCTGGACCTCCCTCTGAGAGGAAAGATGGGCAAAATATCTGTTGAATACAAGATACCTTGTGTGCTGGAGAGGAAATGCGAGTTTATAACTCTGTGGGCTCATCTTTATCTAGAGCTGTCAGTTTCTAATGGAAGTCTCTTAGGTGTTCAATTTGAGGCAGGCAGATGGTAAAGAAAAAGGTAGTAGATTCTGTAAATTAACATATTAGCTTTCTTTGCCTTGCCTTCTCCAACTGTGAGCTTGTGAACTCTAAAGGGGTTACTGAGTCAGTAGGGATCAACATGTAGTCCATGAACCCTGTCTCTATCATATTCCCAAAACACTGTATCTGCTTCCAAGGAGTCTGTGGCTGAAGGGGGAGGATGCGGGGGGAGAGCTTATGTGCTCAGAGGTAGGGTTTTGTCTCTTGAGAGTGCTTTTTTTTTTGTAAAGGATTGTGGTTTGCAGGGAAATGCTTGAGGAGGATTGCTTAATACCCCTCTGTGGTATGTTTGACTTTCTTTGGTTTCCTGAACTCAGTACTCCTTCACTGAAAAGTAAAGTAACTCTTATGGGAGTGGGGAGGGGAGAGAAATTTCAGACAAGATTGAAGCTGCCTTAGGTATTAAGTATGAGGAGACTGAAGTGCATCCCTGAATGGCTCCTACTGAGATGTTAATAACTGGTGCTCTTACCCCTATTACACTGAATCTCTTCCAGTTTTCTTGCCAAAACAAGTGGTATTTTCAGTCGTGCTCCAAGTAAGGAGAAGTCAAAATGTAACCTTAAACCAGTGCGCTTTAGAGGCAGCTTTGCAGGGGCTGTGAAGCGCTTTTTCTGCCAAGTGAATGGGAGGAACATTGAGCAGGAACCACAGGCCTTCCAGTAGGTTTGACCTGAGACAACTGGGGCCCAGTGGTCAGAAGGGAAAGCGTCCATAACAATTAACTCCCCAGCAGAGCTGTGTACATCTCCAGGACTTCAGTTTCTGAGGGTTTTGGCAAACTCCGTTTTTCATTGTTGATCTTCTGTCACGCCTCTCTCGAGTTGGCTTTCATTTTTATTCTGATTTTTCTGACACGTGGCAGTCAGAAACGGACAAGTTTGGAACCTTAGTTTAGCATTTTATTTCTACACTGGTGTTTTCATTACTATATACACCCTCCACTATATTTAATGCTAAGTGCGTACAGTATATACAGCTGATGGAGGGTAATGCTGTTTACTGAATTATATATACTTCTAATTACTTACCTCTTTTATCAGACCTTCTCATCTCTAGGATCAGCTTTTGCAACTAAGTGGAGCATCTCTTTTTTCAGAGGCTCATAAAGACTACAAAAATACTTTTCACACTAGAGATGTAGGAAATTGCAGTCAGGTAGTATTTCGCTCAATATAATTAAAATGAAATACAGCTGATGTGAAAACTTGAGTACAAAGTAGCTCAATTGCTGAAGTCCACATTTTCTTCCCTTCCATGACATAATAGATTTTCCAGTTGTTATTGACAGATTTCAGAAGGATTTTTATCTCATATTCAGAGACAGGTCGAGTGATTCTTGCTATTGCAGTCATCAGGGCAGCTTTAGAGAGACTCATGGTCTTTCAGCACAGATGGAATTCTCTGTTAGATTTTGCACATCACAGAACTCACAATTTCTAAACTGGCTGTAAACCTGAGGGATAGGAGGAGCCAACCGATTTTGTGGTGTAGGAAAGAAAACAGTGTCCATCACAATGTTATCAGAATGACAATTCAGTAAAGAACTTACAAAAATCATATTCATGCCAGATTTAATATCTTTCCTTTGAACTATATTTTTGTTACTAATTAACCCATTTCTCATGAAAGTAGCTTTAATGTTTCCTTGGAATTGATTTGCAAAGAGGCATGTCCATCAATTAAATGTAAAAAAAAATAAATGCACTGTGACTATGCTTTCCTTAAAGAGAGATCACATGGCAGCCTGTAATTCTATCCTAATAAGAAGATAACTCTACAAGGTCAGGTGTTGGGGAAACAGTGATGCTGGGCTGCCGCAGAGTCACCAGCCGTGTGGTTCCCTTGCTTTGTGGAAGCCCCATCCATTGTTTCAGTTGTTGGAGTTCTCATTAGTCACATTCAAGACAGTACTACAAACACTAAAAAAGAAAGGAAGGAGAAACCCTCACATGTGCCAGCATTTTTGCTTTGAGTTTCAGCAGTTCCCATCTGTCGTTCGGCTGGGACAGTGGGACACTGAGGAGTTTCAGCGGTGCTGGGCAGCAGTTGCTGAAGTGCCTGGGGCACAGGGTTTGTTCCAGGAACTCAATGTGTTGTTGATTCCACAATTAAATGCTATGGGATTTTAATTTACTCATTTTTCATTTCCTTAATTTTTGGCATTCAGATGCAATTTTGATGAAAAGATTGCCGGGGGAAATGAACACTCTTCTGGAGCTGAAAGCTTGATTAACAAAGCACTTTCCTAGCATCTCCTCCTTAACACCCATCCCCTTCCCTAGGGAAAGGGTTGGGCATGCTGTGAGGACTATGGCTCAAAATGTACACGCAGGTTTTATGGTTACAGGAATCCCCAGCAAGAGGTTTGGTGAGGGTCTTGACTGTGTCGATGTGCTGCTGTTACAATTGGCTCTTCTGTTTCAAAATTGGAGAGTGAAATGGTGAGTCTCTTATCTATCTGCTGGGATCCCAGGCCCTGCAAGGAACAGGGAGAATTAAGGCGTGGTTTCCCTAGGGGGCTGCAGCCTTGCCTGTTAAAGCACCTAATGTGCACGTGCGTCTGCATCCTGTGACGTTTTCTCAGTTCATGCTCTAAATGACCCCATTGATTGGAGAAACTGATATATCTGCTATTAGGAAATGAAGATTCTTGTCTGCCCCCCTAAGTCCCATCATTGCCCTTGGCTTAGGTGTATGGGTGCTACCCTGAGTTGTTTTACACATTTGCATTTTCTCAGGCATTACCAGTAGTGTATAGTTTAAGGAATTGTATTTAACTGCTGGTGACTGTAAGTTGGTCCCAAACCAGAGGTGGTCAACTAAAATTGCCTTGTGTTTGGGAATTGGCCCCAGCATTATTTAGTAATTCCTGAAATGCAAGGCAGAAACAACGCAAGCGGTGCATCTATGTGGAGGATGTTTTGCAATATAATCCTTTTCTGCAATAACTCATTATTCAATGATGAATTATTGCAAGGACTACGTCCAAATTCTTTTCTCTTCCTCCTGCAAAAATATGAAACTCAACTGCAGTACTTGTATCTCTTTACATGAAAGCTTTTACAGAAGGATCATAGGCTGGCTGTTTTCCTCCTTTTACATGGGAATTAGGTGTCTAAATGACTTGTGGGGCATATGGTCTAGAAAGCTTGAGAACTCCATCCTGAGTTCGAGCAGAAATATATTGGAAACATCTGATATTTGTTATGCTCAGGCATAACCCACAGTTTTGTCCTGCTAATATAATCCATCTTCTGTCGCTATGAGGACCAGTCAAATTTCCTTAGTAACCCCTTTGTCTGCTCCCAGAAAGCTTAGACTTACTTGCAACACTCAGAACCAAGGAAATTTCAGATGGCCCAACACTATGGTATCAAAATCTCTATGTGACTTTTTCCAGGACCACAGTGTTCAGTCCCACTGCACCATCAGGCTGCTTCATAATATCCATCAGTCTTTTTCCGAAAGAGTAAAGTATATAATAAACCATAAACCTGATCATCTTTTTCATGCCGAAGGAAAACTGTATAAAAAAGGAAGAGGGTGATCTCATTATTCCTGTAGTTTTTTCATTGATGGGTAAGAGCAAAGATTTGCCACCAGAACAAACTCTGTCAGAAGTGGTAGGCATCTCAGCAGTGAATTATGACATGCAACAGCGTTCCTTAAGGGTTTTCTTCTAGGCAGCTTATATGGGGAAACTCTGCTACTTCTTGGAATGTTCTTATTTATAACTGAAACACACGTTAGTTCTTTAATTGACCATGGATTAAGCTCTCAGCTATCATCTTGCTGACCAGAGTGAACAGCAGGGAGATGTCTGGCTGCAGGTGAAGAATGCCCTTTGCCAAGGTCTCTTTTGAAGGAGACCGAGAGGCTCTATTTCTTATATATTCCTGTAACTGCCTTGTAACTGTGCCTAGCTGAGCAGATTGATGGACTCCCACCCCAGCTCTGATTGTAACAGCAGAATTATTCTGACTTCTGCTGCTCGTAACTCCATTTTTCCCTCCTCAGGGGTAACTGTGTGTGGAAACCTCTAGTGCTGGGCTTCCTAAAGCTGAAAGCCCCAGGGTGACTGCAGGGTCATCGCTTTGCGTCTGTCTGTGTATTTCTGCCGTGGAAAAAAGAGAACCCATAGGCTTTAATGTTGTAGGGTAGCCCAGACTGAGTTAAATGTTTCAGCTGAGCCTTGGTCTTTGATTATCAAGGGTATGAGATATCTTTGTGTCTCCAGGTGCACCAGACTTGGAGCAAAGATGAAGCGTGAGACCTCTCTTGCTGGCCCATATCACTTGAGGCAAATGTGGTTCTCCCTCCTGTGCAGTCTCTGTACCTGTCTCTCCTTATTTGAACTCTTCCCTGGGGTTCAGGTGGGCAGGATCCCAGACAGTATTGCCTCCTGAAGACAGTGTCCTGAGGAGAATGAATGTCTTTGTGTTTGGATGTGCAAATTTTTCAGCAGATTCACAGCCGTAGAAGTAGATTGCAAGTTCATGTTCCCAACTTTCCCAGACATTTCCCCTTCAGATACAGATGATGAAAGAGCTGAGTCTGGTGTCACTGCAGCCGAGTGGCCCATCCGCTCTCACTTGGTTCTGTCAGTGCAGGATAGCTCTGTGGATGGCACAGATGATTCACCATAGGTATTGTCAGCAATACAGGCATATCTGGATGAAATTCTGAGTACTGTGCTACCTGGTAAACTACGTTTTATATTCTGTTGTGACCAAGGTTGTAGCTGGACAGTGAAAAGGAGAGGAATTTGCTAACTAGGAAGCAAATTGAAGCTTTCTAGGGGCTTAAACAGTTTACAGGATGCTCCATTTTAATTGATATAAACCCTTCCAGCAAGGAGGCAGAAGGGTATTTACCAAGCTTGGAAATAATTAAAATCATGCTGAAATTTTCCTAACAGGTACTAAATGTGACATAGTGTGTGGTCTCCCTGACAGGGTTGCCTTTCCCTATAAATGGCAAAGTGCAACCTCAGATGTTTCGATGCAAGCACATAGATAAACAATTCTTTTATGGCATATTAAGAACAGTTTGGTTTACGGCTTTTTAGATGCATCTTAAAATCTTGTTCTATAATGACTTTAGCAGAGCTGTCCAATTTCCAAGATGTGCTTCTAAAGCAGGATGAGTTTTGTACCTGGTTTTTATTAACTATATTACAAGCTAAAAATAAACCAAGTTGCAGACAGCTGACAGCAGTGTGGACCCTCAGTCCACATTAAAAATAATAATAATTCTTGGGACCATGGAGGCAGAGATCAAGCTTTTTTTGTCTCCTGAAAGCTGTTTTGCTCATCTGGGAGAGGAACGTAACCTGACAGTCTTTGAAGTTTACTGATATTCGTTAAGATCACTGGACTTGGATTGGAGCTTTAGTTCATTATGAACTTTAACCCCATGTTTCAGTTTGTTCCTGGACAAAATACATGGCTTTGTCATGCCCTGCAGCCTACTGGCAGAGAAGTTTTCTGGTAGTGTGTTTGAAAGGATCCTGGGGTTTTATGTCAACAGTTGACAACTGCGAGTGCTGAATTACAGTTAGGGTGGTCTAATTTTTTTTTTTTTACTTTTTTTTAATCAGCATAGGGATGTGGCGACTCTCTCTAATTTCTTTTTTACTCATGTCTGGGTGTCTTTGTGAAGAAGAATGGACTCAAACTGACTTGGGAGATAAAAGTTTCAGTAGAGGAATTCATAGGACCTCTGCAGAAGTGCAAGCCAGTTTTTGAGCACAGGCTGAGGGGCAGTACCTTGATAGAAACAGTATGAAAAAATATAGTCTGGCAAAAGCTAGACAAAGGAAAAAAATATTCTAGGAGAACACTAGGATTTTTTAAATTTTTACTGTGTAAGCCTATGCTGCTACTGAAATTCATTTAACCAAGAGTTATATTTCACTGAAGTCTGTCTACTCAAATAATGCTGCTATTTAGCAGTCAGAATTAAAAAGGCAAAACCCACATCCATTAAAGCTGTAAACGTGTCGTGCCTCCTAATAAATTCGGAGACAATTTCTGTGCCACAGTTTAATCAAATTGGTTTTGGTGAACATCTGCAAACACGTGTTTTTGTGCATTGGATAGAAGAAAGCCTCTAAAAAATCTGAAGTCGAGTTTTGATAGCTGTTTTTGATAACTGTCTAGAATGTTTCTGGAGACTGGGAAAGAAAGCCTTCTGCAAATGATTTTTACCAATATCTAGGCAAGCATGAGAGAGCAAAGGAGGGAGAAAAAAAAAAAGAAAGGAACAAAACCCAAAACTTTCAACATTTGTTCACACCTGTGTATACTGTCCCAGTGGTTCGGGAAAGGTTCTTTGTTAGAACCTTCACTTGTGAAGCATCCTGGACCAACCCTGCTCCTGCAGGCGAGCACACTCCTGGTTCCTGAAGTCAAGTGGGGAATTCCTCCCACCCCCCTCCCGCCCCCCCCAGTTCTGTTTGTGCTGGCCCAGGTCTTCAGGGAGAGCCAGGCGTACATACGGTTCCTGTTAGTTGAGAAAACAGAAACGTCTGGGAAAAAGACATGAATGACTTACTGACTCAGTTCAGCAGCAGGAAAGTCTCTTACAGTCCATTCTGGGCAGAGAGATCCTCTCTATTATGTGCTGGAGCAGAGAGCAAATGCACATAAAATACAGTTCAAAACAGCAGGAGGTGGGCAGTAATGGCTGTCTTATATGGCCTTTCCCTCTTCCTGCCTCTGGTTTTGCCTCCTAAAGAAAGTGAAAGGAAGGCTTTTCTCATCCAGTCAGAGTGGAGGACAGTGCTTAGGAAGGGAACTTCCTAGGGATAGCAGTGGGTTTCCCAGGGTGATGCCCATAAACGTTTAACTTCAAGAGGGAAGGAAACGAACCAGTGGTGAACATTTTATTTGCTATGTGTTTACTGTGAAAATGCCTATAGTGTTGTGGGTAGTTATTATTATTAATGTGGAGATAGAATGGCTAGATTGGCTCCAGGAGGCCCTGTTTGGTCAGTGTGTCAGACCAGATGGCTTCCAGAGGTTCCTTCCCATCTTTACCAGTTTGTGGTTCTGAGACATCAGGTAATTAAATTGGGTTAGACTCTGCAACATGACCTGGCTAAATCAGTGTGGCTGATTTCCTCAATCCCTAAGGAAACGTGTCCCACCAGTGTAAGAGCATTGCTTTTTTCCCTAATCTGACCGCACCACCAAAGATGTTCAGAATTTAAAATGTCTGTTTCTAAGCAGGACATACATAAATACAGGTCTTTGGCATACGGTGAGTAGTAAGGGAGGGACACAGCACATCAATAACCTGCACGGTAGGTGTTCGGTATATACACATTGTCAGTGCTCTCCCCTGGGGGAGACAAAGGGGTAGATGGGATGAATTGCCCTCTGCAGGTGCATGTGTGTGCTATCAGTCAGAGCCCATGGTCCGTAGGGTACCTCGGGGAGCTGTTGTACTCACAGGTGGGACAAATTAGCATTAGCAGCTGCCTTGCATTCTCTTTCCTTGTTTTCATTCTCCTCTATGGGATCAAACGTTTATTTCTATTTTCTCTGGCCTGTTGTTTCCCCTTCTCTGATGTGTTCGCCTTCTCACTTCTCAGCTGCTCTAATTTTCCCTATATTTGTTGCTCCATACATACGAAATATTCTTTCCTATTGACCCTGAAGAACTATTGCTTCTATTAGCATATGATCAAGTTTTGCTGGATTTCCCCAGAAGATGCCTTTATTAGAAAAATAAAAATAAATACATATGGCTTGAGTTCAGTGAAATAACTGTCTTCTGCCACCTAAAGTTGTGTGTATTTCAAGGAAATATTTGAAGAAAAGAGACAGATGACAAATCCTCGGGAAGGAACTTGTTCAAAATTACATGAAGACTTTGATTGTATATGAATGTAAGGATGCAGAAAGCTGTGCTAGCTGGACCTTTGCTAGGAAAAATGTTAGTAGTTTAATGACAATACAGTCTGGTGGTTATAAAGAGAGCTAAAGAGGTCCAGTCACTTCATTATCTGTCTTTTCATAAGCCCTAGGAGAAAGCATCCATCCCTTTGAGAGCAAAAGTTGTCTTTGGTGTCCAATCTTCATGAATCCCTTCTGCTTTCACAATTTCAACCATTCAGACAATTCATGGAGCATGTATTTATTCCAAGAACTTCCCAAAAGTCTTCTGTTCTGCTGTGCAGTTTTATGGCTTTATACCCAATAAAAACTACTGTATGTGCTTAGCTCTGGAAACAGGCTAGAGCTATTCACTCAAGCAGAAAAGTATTGTATTAGAGTAAGAGATTTCTTGTGAAGATAAGAAAGGAATCTTGCTGGCCTTAAGTAAGACATGAAGACATTTGAACAGTGTTCTGTAGTGAATACGTTATCAGACTAATGTTTTGAATTCAGTCTCCGGTGATGACTTCAAGGAAATTAGTACCTGATCCTTCAAATGCAGAGGACAGTATTGTCAGTGTGCTGTAGATCTGTGTGCACAGATGCTAAATATCTTAATGCTATCAGGAGTAGGTGTTTTTTGGTTCTTTTTTGTACAAGATTTCAGTTCAAGTATAATGTTACTGGAGGATCTCCTTGTAATTCTCTGGGGACCTTCCTAATTTAAATATTTATCTACTATAGATTTTTTTCCTCCCCTCCTTTATGGAACTTCATCCTTGTTTAATTTTGTTAAACATTATTTGTGGTGTTTCTGAGCAAAACCCCATTGGCTGATCTGCCCTCAGCTGGCTGTGGCACCGGTGCTCCTCACACACTTGAAAGATGCAGGCTAGATGGGATATTAGGTACATGAGGGAAAGAATGCTCATCCGGAGAAAGCTGGTGGAAAACACTTCTCTTTTGTTTCTGTGCCACCTGGAAGGGTTACCCAGAAAGCTTCCCTGCAGGGCATATTGCTCTGGAGTGTAGGTACAGCTCTTCCTCGCTTTTGCCAGAAACAGAGGGATGAACGTAGTTATGTCTTGGAACAAGTTGAAGCATGACACTGTCCCAGCAGCTATACACATAAATGAAGGGAAGGAAAATGAGCTTTATTACAATGAGATGAAGGTTCAGTTAGGAATCTCATTTTTTTCATTAGGGCAATTATGGTACAGTTGAGTTTAATTTCTGGTGGCACCTTCTTCCTTTTTTTTTTCTAACTTGAATTTTTTTAATTTCCTGAGCCACAAAAGATTAATAGCCTCACAATTTATGATTTTTCTCTGCAGAGTGAAAAAGTACAATTAGAAAGAAGATATACAGTTGGATTAAATTTTTGAACTGCAGCTTGGAAAATTTTCACAGAATACAAAGCGTAAAAGAAGCTTGGGGTATTGTTTCATGTTATTCTGCAGATGATTGCAAGGCATACTTGCTTAGTAAAGTCAGCCTTTGTCTTAAACCTTGCTTTTGTACTGGGAACAAGCTGTCTCACTCCACATCTCCGCTTCTGTTATGATGAGTAGAAGAGTCCAAATAAGTGGAGGGTGTACTGTTATTTTTAGCACAGAAAATGTGATTATGTGAAGTCCCATTTGTTATCATGAGAGGATTAGAAGCCTGTTTCTGCATGATAACAGTCATGCTCTTACCAGAGCTCAGGATGGGAGAAGGGAGATTGTGGAAGTAAAATCTAGTTTTATAGAGCTGTCCTTGCCAACATAAGAAGCCATAACTGAAAACATACCAATAATAGCAGAGATGAAACTAGTTCTGGAGCATCCAGCAAAATACATGCTATTCCTTCCTTAGGGGGTATTGAGCAACCTAGATCGAGCTGAAGATGTAACTGTGTACATGGGAATAGCTGACTGATACAAACCTCTTCCTGCTCAGTTTGCACAAATAAATGACACTGAACTGCTCTGAATGGACCCTCTAGGTCAGAAGTGTTTCTGTCTGGTATAGTGCCCACTTTTTCTACCACTCTTTCTGATTGTCAGGAGGAAAATTCCTCCAAAAGTTGTTCAGACTGTTGCAGCTGGGCTGCCCCTCCTTGTTCACAGATACTGGGGATGCTGAGATGAGGAGAAATACACACACTCTATGACTTTTGTTTCCAAATCCTGCAGTCTGTATAGGACAGCCCAATCCTTCATGTTTAGTTCCTCAGCTCTCGCTTCCATGTTTGCAATGTAGAATCACCGCCTCTTTTTTTCCTGGAAATCTAAGACCCTCTGCACAATTTCTTCCTATCTGGAATCTTCTTATAGTCCAGACGCATATTTTCCTCTGCCAACTCTCAGCCACTCCAGCAAATGACTCCCAGGTAGCTTTGCAGCTGATTTTATGCCCCGTGCATCTGCTCTCTACTCTGCCTCTGCCCGTGTGCAGTTGAAATGCCTCAGCATCCTGTATCTTCTGAATTAACTGTACTGATGGATCAGTGTCCCCAGACATCCAGCACAGACCAAGAGTGTAGGGAGCTGAGAGACTTTTTTTAAAATTTGGTTAGCTCTAGCTCTGTGCTTTCAGGCTGGAGCAAGATCTGCTCTATTGAAGGACAGGGCAACACTAACCAAGCAAAGCGTTTTCTGGTTTGTGGAGCTGTGTGAAAAGTTGGCAAAAAACCTGAAAGGAGCACTATCAAAGAATTGACTATAGCCATCTTAAATGCTCCAGGCTGTTTGTGCTTAACACTGAGTTTGTTTTTACCTGACAGTTAAGAGAGTTGGCCTGGTCTGAGTACAAATGGCTGAAACACGGAAAAAGTCAGCTGCAAAAAGGCAGGATGGTAAACAGTAAAGAAGTTGTTGAAATGTGGATCACTCTGTCCGTGTTGCACTGTATACCAAAATAATGGCACCTTGCAGAATCCAGCCCTTCTTTTTATCCATGAAAAAAGCCAGATCTGCCTTCAGTGTTATCCCAAGCTGAATTTATGTGGGCATATGGGAGATGTGAGTAAAATTTAACTACGTTAAAGATGCAGCAAAGGCAAATTCTAACTGTTCCCTTTTCATGGCTAATTCCTCAACTTTTCTCAGGTAAAATGTGAGCTTCCAATTGCCTAGTCTCTGATTGCTCTGCCTGGATAATCTGAAACAACTTCCTACAGACAGACCTACGTATCATTCCCTGCCACTCACAAAAACACGCTGGGTCTGATGCAAAAATAATGGGGATTTGTAGTGAATTTGCATTCAGTTGCATTGTGTCGTGACAATGCTGGTACACACAGATCCTAGACAGACAAATCCAGACACACACACCTTTATAGCAGTGCTTGTTTCTCAAGTTTTGATGAGTCTTGTCCTTTATTGTTACATTATTGCTATGTATTCAGCAGCTCTGAACTGACTCCTGCTGAAGCCAGCAGGTTTCTATTAGGATCACAGGGAATGCAGTGGTACACTTGACTAGTATAAATATATTCAGTATCAACTCTGCTAGCTCAGCCTATTTGCTTCCTCTCCTTGTTAGTTAGTGGGGTGGTCTGACTGCTACTGACTTTCCAAGAAATATATGCTTATCTTAAGTTCTCCCTGGGTTTCCTGTTTGGAGGTTTTGTGGGCTTTTCCAGTTGTTTTGGTTTTTTTAATCCCTTATCTCAACCTGAATGAAGGATGTTACTAAACTTCTGTGAGATGGACCAAGCATGTGTGCACACATACACAGAGGAAGCAGGCGTGAGATGACGTTTGGCTTTCCTGACCCACTGAAATCACTACAACCTGAACATAAAGACTTCTAAAGGAAAAATCTTGACTTGAATACAGCTGCTTCAATACTCTGTGCTTCTTTCACGAAGAAATAAATTTGTCTAGTATTGCTGTGATGACACCCAGTCATGGGTTGGTGAGGGAGGTAGTTGATCTTGGCTTTTACCCAGGGAGGATACCTGCTCTGAATCAACACTGTCCCTCTGGTCAGCCCAGTCAGGGATGCCCTGCATGGGATTATCTCTGGACGCTACACCTACTCCCCAGGCCCTTAGCTATTTCTAGGAGTTCTTTACAAGCCATCTTCCACTTGTGCTCCTTCTAATTTCACCAACTTGGCCTGAACTTGGAATCCTGCCCACTTAGGGAAAAACTACAGCTGAAAATATTCCAAATCAGGAGGGAACTACTGGTCATCAGTCTGCCCAGTCTTCTGTCCCACCCAGCCCTTTTCCCCTTCCTTTGGGTTTGGGGAAAATATGAAGGTCATTGCTAAGATGCCTCTGAAGTAAGCAGGCTTGTGTGGCAGACTAAGAAAAGAAAACAAAGGGGTGGGAGGATGGGAGAGCTGCTGCATCATGAAGAAATGTTTTACATATGCAATAACAGCCACCCTTCACTACAGCATTGCTTTCATTTTGTGAGAGGCTGCTCTGCAAGGGCATGTTAAGGCCGGTTTGGCCTGAGATTTCCATTCCTGGCACTTCTGACCATACACCAAGGCCAAAAGAGCACAAATTGGTGCCGGGGATCAAGTGGCAGGAGTATATATAGATGCCAGCATTAGGTATAGGACAGGAAAGGAGAGAGGAAAACCAGTCTGTGGGCTCGAAAATAGAGGAGGTGGAAGTCAACTGAAATGTCAGAGGGACGAACATAGCATAGGAGATTGTGCAGGCTGAGGAGAGATTAACAGGTATTAGAACAAAGCAAAAGACATGGGAGAGTTTAGATCAATGCTGAGGCGAGCAGCAAGGAATGTTCTTAGCAAGGAGCATGAGGAAGTTGAGCACAGAGGGCAAGGTATGAATAAGCAGGCAGACCTGAGAAGCTATAAGGGCAGCATGGAGAAAAACCTTAAGATCCAGAAATGGGAAGAGGGTGCTGAGTATATCAACAAATACCTAAAATAATAATACTTGCCAAATCAGAAATAAAAATTTTGTTTATTTTTATGTGAGAAAGCCATACATAAACTAAGCAGTGGTAGTGTAAGAATAATTTTATTTAGTATTTTGGTAACACAATGATACATCTCAAAATGACCACAGAAATTAGCTCACTAAACAACTGCATACATTCTAAATAAATGCTACTAAATTTGAGTATCTTCACAGATTATTGAAGGCATTTATTTGACCAAAAGCTATGCAGTGTGTAACCCCCTGACTGACATGAGCAGTGTGTATGGATGTTGCATTAGTAGCCAATGCAAAGTTAAAGCTTTTGGAAGAGTACCAAACTGTAAAAGCTATTTTTCCTAAAATATGAATTTGTGATCCTTGCATTAGAATAATTATTCAGTTGTAGGTTACATCCTTTATATTTTTTTTTTAATATCAATACTTACAAAGGTACAAAAGAAATTGTCTTGCTAGCATTTGATCTAATGTAGATCTCCATAGGAAAATCCTAAGTATCTTATAAAGCTTTTCACAGGTATAGGCTAAGTTCTGGAATATCACAAACTTGTACATAATTCAGAAAAAACACCTGAGGTTACTCCTTGTGTATGTAGCAGAAAGCTTTTTTTAGCTATAAAAAAAAAAAAGATAGATGCAATATGAAGTCAGAGACTTTAAGCAGGTACATTACTACTGTGTGGGGTTACAGAGCAGTACTTTTAGGCTTGATTCATGTTTTTAAAATCAGTAGTGAAGCTTAAGATCTGGATTGTGTCGTTAACCTAGCTCTTCCCAATGTTAGTATGAGTTCGTCACTGCTGCCAACGTGACTAAGACTGGCCATCTTTTAGAGGACACAGTGCAAATCCTTACTTGCTTAGGTCTCAGCAGAGCTACTTCACCGTGTAGCATTGTACCCTTATTTTTCTAGGTCGACGAATACCTTATTTAGTACTCAGCTGAACATAGCAAGTCGTGTGAGGTACTCTCATTTCTGATTGATTTCAAATGTAATTGAAGGTGATCTGCAGCTCCTGACCAGCGTTTTTCAAGTCGGGCATCTACATGGGATTGTTTGCTTTTTAGAGAAATATGTGCAGCTCTGTGTACACAAACATTAGCCAGAGGTTCAAGGCTATAAAGTTTCACAAGTTTTTTACTTTAAAATAATAAGTTAGGTGGGTTTTCTTTTTTAATCTTATGAAGTTTGCCTCACTAATATTTTAAAAGTACTTTTTCTTCAGTTAATGGGCACATTAATTCGGACATGTAATGCTATGTTTCCTTCTGAGACTTTGTTCCAAGCAAAGCGTACTAAAAGCACACAGTTGATTTTCAGATATACCACTTAACTCAAGCTACCAGAATGACTAGTGAAAATGGGTTTTATTTGCTGTATGCTTTGCTTGAGGCTTGCGGCGTGAATGTTTGAATACAAACCCCCCATATTCTCACCTCTAAATACCTCGGCCAATGTGGATTTTACTGGACTTACTTATGTGCTCATTATGTGATACTAACTCTTTCCTAGATAAATAAAAAGTTCAGCTATGCCTTTATCAATCTAATGCAAATATCTGTTTTGTTCATGAACATGCTAATGGACAGATTAGCATATGATTTGTATCTCTCTTGCCACTTAGTGTCATAGAAATTCTGATCTTTCAAAACTTAGCGAAAAGTTACTGCAGTAAGACATTCTGTTCATGTTCATATAAAACATGAATTTTATTTTCAACTGTGCTTATAAGGAAGGCTTTTATTTTTTTAATCGTTTATGTAAACACTTTGGAATGCTGAAGGCTAGACTTTATATTGTCATTTTACCAAAAATCATTTGAACACTTGAGGCATTAATGTACATCCCAGCAGTCACAACACAGGAACATGGCAGTTTCCAGTAGAAGGAATTCCAGGCAGGCTGCAGTGTTCTAAACAACCCTTTTTTTTTTTTCTTTTTAATAAGGAATTTTACTTTGGGATGCGGAGTCACTGAAGGCAAACCTAGAGTTAAGGCATAGCACATGGAGACATGGCAAGGATTGTAGAGACAGTTCCTGGAGATGCTCCAACCAGTCAATAGATAAAAAGCACTTTACAATGGCAACTTCTGTGAACAAGCTAGAAAAGAAAAGGTTTACTTTCAAACTGCATATGTTTTATTATTTAATATATTAAATTGTTCCCCTGGCTCTCCTAGAACTAAAAAGAGGACTGAATTATACTTTGTGCAGCTTTCCTTCCTGCTCTTATAACTTGTAATATTGGCTAAGTTCCAGAATGATCACCAGAACAAACTGTAAGTCATATAAGTCTAAAAAGAGAGAAAAGGATTATCTTTAGATGCAAGGTTTATTGCTTAGGCATTTGCTGACAGCTGATTTTCATTGGCTACTTGCTCTGCTTGTAGTCTTTGGACAGCCTGATCAAGCAAATCCATAGTATCTCTTAGTGTAACATTCAAGGTAAATGGCTTAGGTTTAATGGTCAGCCCATAGGTAAAGTCCATTTTCGGGTCCTCATTTGGATTAGCAGTAAAATTGCACTGATGCACCAGTATAGAGGTAAAGAGAAAGAGCTGCACCTTGGATAACTCCTCTCCAATACACCGACGTTTTCCCAATGAGAAAATCATCACACTGCTAGTAAGATCTTTATTGATGAATCCATTCTCATCCAGGAATCTTGTTGGATCAAAATCCTCGGGGTTGGACCATTTTGCTGGATCATGATTCACTGACCACTGATTTACAAAAATCACAGTGTCCTTGGGAATGAGGTAGCCCATTATGAAGGTGTTGGTTGTGGTGGCGTGTGGGATGGTAACAGGCACAAAGCTGCTGAAACGCATGGATTCATACAAGAAAGCCATGATGTAGGGCAAGTGAGGCTGATCTTCAACACATGGCAGACGGTCTCTTCCAACAATCCTATCCACTTCTTCTTGCATTTTAGCCTGCACTTTCGGATACCTGTCATTTAAAGCAAGATGTGTGTACGTACATAACACGTTCAAAGGATTTGCTTACAAATAATCCTTGCTGTAAACATTTTTCACAGAACTTAACCCCTACCTTAAATAACACAGTTTGAACAAAGTTTAAATATATCTCAGGATCATGCAGACCTCAACAGAAAACTTTGAGAGAAAAATCCAAACTTCCCATCCAATGGTGTAATTTCAGATTTACCCAGTTTTCACTTTAATATCACATGTAAATTATTCTCAACATAAAAAGTGAGCCTAACTTAAATGCGCTTAAACTGAATGTTCTGGTCCAATTATGAAAATTCATTCTAAAACTAAAATTACTTGTGTCATCTAAGTATTGCGTTTTCCATGGGAACGGGAGTTTTGTTTTACAGCTCTCTATGTGACTTTTAAAAGTTAGCATGCAGTTTGATATCACTAGACATATTGTATACATATGAAAGCCTGCAGGTTTTTAAACTGGAAAAAAAAAATCCCAATTATTAAATTGTCAGAATGGCCTTATGAACATCCCACTTCAAGTTTGAGTAGACTTTTTTCTAATTAATATCAAAATATATTTTTGTTATTATTTCTTAAAATAATGTATTCTAGGAAGATTGTCCTGAAATCTGGACAGTTTGGAAGACTACATAGTAACCAAACAAGATCAAAATGTTAATACATGTTCTGCTTGTCTAAAAGCATGCACTCCTCCCAGGAGCCTTTATTTGCTTTAAGTATAAAAGTTTGGCTTCTGCATCCTTGCCTTTTCCTCCTGCAGCAGATCTGCATGTTAGAGGCTAGGCAAACATAAAAAATGGGGAGAAACGCAAAAGTTATGTGAACACTGGGCATCATACCCTTAGCTCAAAGTTAAATATTTGCCTGTTTTTCAAGAAGCGACTGAGTAGATAATGTTTGCACAAGCCCACGAATTATGCAGATGATGGGGGGAAAAAAAAAAAGTCAAGATAGGCAAGAAAGTCAGTCTTTTGGCACCTTGTACTAAACCACCTCTCCTATCTGAGTTTTCCCCCCCTGGAAGTGCTGGTGCCAGGGCAGTGGCAGCCGCTGGCTGCCCAAGGGGTCTGCCTTCCCCAGTCACGCAATGGCAAGGAAGGCACACGCAATGGCAGATCAACATAATAGCTGGTTTTGTAAACCGGTGCACGAACTCTTTATCGTGCTTAAGCAGTTGTTATCCTGTTCCTATGATCTCCTTGATCTTGACCTGGTAAAATCTGTTACTTTCAGGTTTTATTCGGCTGCCTTTCTGCCAGCCTCTCTTTACGCCCGACGGCCTGAATAGGGTGGGTTTGTGTCGGATTTTTTATTTTTTCTATTTTCTTATCTCTTTCTGGCAGGCTTCCCAGAGCTTCCGTGTTAGTTAATCGGGAGCCTCAGAGGCGCTGGCGCTGCCCGGTCCCGCAGACCCGCGACCCTCCGGCGGGTCCCCGGCGGCGTCGCGATCCCGGTGCTGCCCAGACCTGGCGGTCCAGGCGCTGGCTCGCGGCGGCCGCTCCCGCCGCAGGAGCCTTCCCAGGGGCGCTGTTTAAGCGTGGCTCCCCCGGGACTGCCGGGCGCTCGCACCGCGACGCCCCAGACGGGCTCCCGCGTCCCTCCCAAGGGTAGGTGGGGCGCCCCTCTGCGCCGCCGCCTCTGCCGGCACCTACCTGATGAGAAAGATGAGGAGCCACTGCAGGGCCGTGGAGAGGGTGTCCTGGCTGGCTCCGAAGATGTCGGTGACGGTGGCGGGCACGTGTTCCAGCTGCAGCCGCGGCTGCTCCCGCTGCAGGCGGATGAAGGCGTCCATCATGTCGCGGGGGGCGGCCCCCGGGCGCAGGCTGCGCTGGTGCTGCAGGAACTTGCCGCGGACGAAGCCGTAGAAGTCGCGGTTGAGGTCGCGGAAGGCGCGGTAGGCGGCGCGGACGGGGCTGGGGAAGCGCTGGAGCCAGGGCAGCGCGTCCACCAGGCTGCCGGCGCCCACCGCCCGCCCGAACTGCTCGTTGCGCCCCACGATGCGCAGGAACTCGCCGTCGCCGTGGCTGTAGCGGCGGCCGAAGCACAGGGCGCTCATCACGTTGGCCACGGCCACCACCAGGACGCGCGAGGGGTCGAGGAAGGCGCCGCCGGCGCTGCCGCGCACCAGCAGCGCCACCAGTGCCCGCGCCTCGCCCACCAGGTGCCGCTCCAGCAGCCGGCGGGTGGCGGGGCTGCCCGTGGAGAAGGCGCGCACCGTGGCGTGCGCCGCCCGCCGGTGCAGCTTCCACAGCTCCGAGTAGCCGCCGAAGGCCAGGCTGAGCCCGCCCGACACCAGCTGGAAGGACGGGAAGGGCGGGCGGCCGGCGAAGGCGGCCCCCTGGCGGACGAGGGCCTGGCGGATGGCGCGCTCCCCGTTCAGCACCACCACGGGCCAGCGCCCCAGGCGCAGCTGGAACACGGCGCCGTAGGTGCTGGCCAGGCGGGTGAAGGAGAGGTGCGGGGCGCTGCCCAGCTGCGCCGCGTTGCCGATCAGGGGCCAGGGGAAAGGGCCCGGCGGCGCCCGGCGCTGGCCCTGCCGCCGGCGCTGCTGCTGCTGCAGGAGGAGCTTGCCCAGTTGGATGGCGGCGAGCAGGCAGAGGAGAAGCAGAAGGGAGCTTTGCAACGGGGGGATGCTGCCCAGGGCTTCCCCGAGCCTCTCGAGGGCCATGCTGCAAGGGAAAGGGAAAGGTCAGCGGGCAGCGTCCCCGCGGGAGGGCTTGGAAGGCACCCCGTCGCCCGCGGGCAATGGGGAAGCCCGGACGGGGCGCGCTGGCGTGGCCGAGGGCAGCGCCGGCAGCCGTCCAGGTGCTCGGAGTCGGGCTGCGTCCTCGCTGTGAGCTCTTCGTGTGCCTAAAGCCCTCCCGGAGATTGTGCGGGAAAAAAAAAAAAAAAAAGGATAATCGATAATCAAGGGGCAAGCGCTCAATAAGGAATCGAAGTTGTATTTGGCGGCGGGGCCATTACTCTCTCCCTGCCTCCACACCCGACAGGGAAAGTTCGCAGCGGGAGATCCAACAGGTCAGGGCTGAGAAAGGCAGAGAGGATGCTCTCGCCTGCCGAGCCTCCGCAGAAGCAGGCAGGCGCTGCACATGGCTCCCCCCGGCGAAAGAACCCCTCTGAGAAACGGGTTACCCGCCCTGCCGTCGGAGTTTCCCACTGCTCCGGAGAGGAAACCTCCGCAGCAGTCACGGAGCCCACTCCGTCCCGAGCCCTTACCTCCTCCCGGACCTTCGTGCCCGTCGCAGCAGCGCAGGCTGGCGGTCGGCCGCGCCGGGGATGGGCTGCGGAGGATGCCTGAGACTCGGCGTGGCAGCGCTGACTGGTCCCGCTTCCCATCCCCGTGCCCGGGGACCGCCCGCTCCCACCGTTTGCTCCAGCCTTTCAGAAGCAGCGCGGGGAAGGAGGAGTGAAATAAACGGCCACCTCGGGCTCCTGTAGCAGAACTGACCTGTTGCACGCTGCTTCCATTGGAGACCTTGGGGAGGATGGAGAGGAGCTAGGCAGCAGGCGGCAGCTTTAGCGGGCAGCCCCGGGACGAGAGCGGCGGCAGCGGCGTTCAGATCCAAGCCTTTGGGAAACTCATTAGAAGCCCCGGTACCTGTCACCCGGAGCTTGGCAGGTCATGTGCAGGCCAATGCCAATTGCACCCGATCCCAGCGCAGTTATTATCACCTTCCCAGCGCTTTAACCCTCCGGAGCTCGTCTCACCGGCAGCCACCTGCCCGGTGCAGCCCCCTCCCACTCTCCCTCCCACCCGCCTGCTGGGCTGCGGGGAACGGGACGGGGCCAGCCCAACCCGCTGCAGGGAGCGAAGGCGAGCAGCTCAGAGGGCGCGGGGGGGACGGCCCGCTGCTCCCAGACTGAGCCGGAGCCGAAGCCGCCGCCTCTGGGCGCCTGGCATTGGCACTCCGGGTTTTAAACCCGCCGGCATCCGCGGTGCGGTGCGGTGCGGGCGGGACGCGGGCGGCCCCCCTGGCAAATCGCCGTTGCCTGGCCCGTCCCCTGGCTTGAGGGGTCGCAGCTATTTGCCAGCTGCCCTTGGGCCTTCGCCAAGTGGAGCGGCTGAGTCGCGGATGCTTTTATGGCCGGGGCCAAAAGTTTTAGCGGAGGAGGTGCCGGGAGGGGAGCGGGGTGGCGGGCGGGCTCGCAGCCCTCGCTATCGGGAGGCGAAGTCTTCTCTGCATCTTAGGGGCTGAGGAAGCCGGAGAGCTTCCCCTCCTCCGCCTGTCGCCTCCCCGTTGCGTGCGGAGCTAGCATTGCGTGAGCCGGGGCTGGAAAGCCTCCAGCCATCTCCTCCCCGGGCCCCTACCCCTCCTCGCAATACCTGACACCGGCTCAAGGGGAATGAGACTGGGAAGCGCCGGGCAACTCGCCCCCCGGGCCGGCCCCGCTGCCCTCCGGCCTCGCCCCCGCCCTGTGCTCGCTTTTCTCCCGCTTACGGCTCTTTTTCACTCTTAAATCTGTCGCCTCCGCCCGAACCGGGAGGGCTGGCGAGAGGCGAGCGGGTGAGGCGCTCCAAGCCCCCCCGGGCCTTTCGGTCCCCCGGGGGAGCCGGGGCTGTAAAACCCCCAGACATCAAGGGAATTGTCCCCCAAGAATCAGAATGCTCTTGTTTTGTTGGCATAATTTTTGCAGTATCAAGAAAAAAGCTGAAAATACTACATTTGTTCCAAATGCTTTACAGTCACATCATGAGAAGAAAACTTGATGTTTTGGTAGCATTTAGGGATTAGACAAAATTAGACGCTGGGAGCCAGCCCAGCTCAGGGTGTGAACTCAGTCCTGGACAGGCTGCTAGTGCTTCTGTCTTTGCTAAGAAGTGTAATCCTGGCTATTGTCACTGTCCCAGGCTCTTCTAGTTGGCAATACTACCTCTTGCTCAGACTAGCATCAGCCATATCTCTCTGTGTGCCTTAGAGCTTCTTCCTGTCATTGGCAAGTGACAGAGGTGCCAAAACCCCTTTTTCTGGGCAGTGCTAGAAAAAGTGAGCTTCCCTCTTCCTAGCTCTGCCTCTGGGGTGAACTGGAGGGATCCTGCAGACATCCCAGCACAGAGCCCAGCATCAAAGAGGAGTAAAGACAGGTCCATCCCTATGACACTAAGGTTAGGGCAAGCTTGGAGAGATACTGTTTAAACCTATCAGAAGGTTTAAACCAAATTTCACATGCTATAACCACTCAGCTGTGGAAAAGTGCCCTGTCCCATTGTGACAGCCACCATTCCCTCCTTCATCTGTCTTATGTCAAAGAAGAGACATGGGCTTCTCCTGGCAAAGAGTGTTCTGGGCACTGGGACTGGGTGGTGAGGACTAGCTTGTATCAGTTACCTGGGCTCTGGACTATAGTGTTGGGTGTTTCCCATTGCCAGCAGGTAAATTTGCCCCTTTCATGCTGACTGTGGTAATAAGTTGCCTAAACTCCAGGCATTACAGGTCTTGTTAGTAAGTCCCTAAATCCTTTCTTCAGTTTGGCAGTTAAACTACTTGTATTGCAGGGGATTGCTTCCTGTCTGCTAAGAGGCAGTACAGAGGAAGGAATGTATTTCCACTATCATGGACCTGCAAACCCACAGTTTAACGCATGAACCTTATTCTAATTTCTGGTACATTTTTTTTATGCTGTAAGAAAATGTTAATTATTTTTTATTTTACTTCTCTTTGGCCTTCAAGAATTCTGTTACTATTAGACAGAAAAGAGAGAAAAACCTATTTTAGATATTTTCTTCTATGGTGATAGTACCACCTGATCCACCCGTACTATTTACAGTTTAGGCTTCCTATTGCTTTTATTACAGCCTGGGTATTATTTTGACAGTACACAATGAATATTCATCCAATTTTCTAGGCTCTGATTCTGTGTGAGCTTGCTTAGTCCCTTGCAATCAAGCATAGTTTGAGTGAAGCATTTTATCACACCAATGAATTAATGTACAAAAATTAAGACAATGGCTGATTGGGCTCTTGGTCTCTGCAATATTCTACAAATTACCCTCCCGCCTACCTCTTTATTTATTCTTCTTACCTCTTTTGTTCATAGAAGTACAGAAGTTCAGAATTGCTCTTAGAGAATGCATGATTTTTTTTCCTCAGTTTTGGGGACTTAACTGAGATGCAGGTCCTACTGAAGCCAGTCCCAAATTCCTGAGTCAGTGTGTTTTGTTAAGCACTGAAGACTGGATCACTGAAAATGTATGCCACCTAAAATGAATTATTTCTGAGGTCTAGAAAACCCTACTTGATATAATATATGGAAGAGAAAAGGAGTTGAAGGGCTACAAGTGAGTGAGTTTCGGATTAAGGAAAAGGAATTCAGGCCTAATCTCTTAAAAATCTTGATTGATTTGGTAGGAATGACAGATATAGGGGACTGGCAGAGTTTATGGGGACATTAGTACCTCTGTGGCTCTGAATGAAGGTGCTTTGTGTATTTGGATAAGAATACTTGTTGTGGAGGTAAAAGTTTGATAACTTTAATCCTTAAGAGAGTTTTTCAAATGTTAAGAATTACTTACCTAGAAAAGGCTTTGAAGACAATTCTCAGTTTTGCTTCTCATTATGGCAGCCCTTGTCTTTGCTTTTGGATACTGGTAAGGTGCTCTTAAGTCCTCATGAGAGCAACTGGAATTACTCAAAAACTTCACCTTGTTCTGTTTTCTTTTCTTACGTCTTCCTTTTACAGCTTTCCATGGAGAGCCTTCCCACACTAGATTTCTCTATCTCTTTCCCATACTTGGGACTGTGGGTCTTTTTCTCCTCTCTCTTGATTTTACAAAATCTTGAAGTGGATTATTTGACAGTTGAGCAATGTTTTATCCTGGGATTGCTTCAGTGTAGATCTTGTACACATTGTTTACTGTTTGTAGAGTGGTCCAAGCCATTCTTCAATAAATAATCCTTGGCAATATTGTTACTGATTGTTTCTGAGTGTTGCACAGTTCTATGTAAGATGAAGAAACAAATAGCATAACTGTAAAACACAAGTCACTTGGAGACCTAGCCAAGTGCAATATCCTATTGGCTGCTTAAAATTGTACAGATGTACTTAGGCACCTCTAGAGTTCAACCCTTGTCTCAACAATACTGCTTTAAGTCAGGAAAATCACCTCTAAACAAAGCAGATTACAATCAGATTCAGAACCTGTAAGCCTCTGTGTTTACAACAGCTTGCTCAGACTATGTTTATGTGGCAGTCCAGCATGATGCAGAGTTACCATTATCCTTCGAATAGTTTCAGATCCCAGAGCAGAAGGTCTGCACTCAGTCCAGCCACAGCACCACCTCAGTGCAGCTGGTTCCACAGTCACCATCTGTGCTTGCTACTCTGCACCATTCAGGTGTCCCCGCTTCCTCGAGCTTATCTACAGAGTACTGAATCACTCAGTGCTAAAACTAACCTGAGATGGGGGTACCACAGGGTGGATGATAGTGAGAGCATGTCTGATGCAGGTTCCTGGTTTTGCTCGGTTTGGCAGTTTTTCTGTCATGCCAGGCATGAGATGTAAGCAAAATAGAAGGAACCGCATCCTCAGTGCTACCCAGAGCATCAGGCATATATAGGAGCTGGCTGCAGCTCCACAATTCAGGGTTATTTATTTAGGCCACTCACTGTGGCCTAAAATAAAGCCCTTGTGGTATGCTTTTTAAAGCATATGTATTTGTGGTTACATATCTAAAGCATTCTTAAACTTCATTAACTTGTAGCTTTCTTGGGCCTTTCACTCTTCCTTGCATTCCCACTGATTTCCCAGCTCATATTTTCAATTTTGCCTCGCTATTCAAAAGCCTAAATTGGGCTTCTAATTCTGGACCAAATTCCCCCAGCTGCTGTGGGAAGGCAAGGAACCTCCCAAAACTTGCTGGGGCTCAGCTTGGTGCTAGACTGAATTGCACCCTCTCCATCTGTTTGCATTTTCCATGTTACTTACAAATTAAAGGCATATATTGGGTCTGCTTCCACACAGGCAACACACAGGTATGATTACAGAAATGACGACATAGCAATGTACTTAATTCAGGCATCAAATTTGATTCTGAGACTTTTGATTTTGCATTGCCATATTCCTGTAGTATTTTTTCAAAACTTGCTGTCTTTTCTTGACAATATTAAATGAAACTGCATAGCTAAGTCTTTCTTAGAGCTGATACTTTCGTGGCTAAGTTCTGAGAAGCCTTTCTAAACTGCCTTCTGCCGTGAGGCAACAGAGCAAAGTCTAATTTACACACTGCTCTTAAAATATTCTGAAAGAAGTACTCTGAAGAAGATGGATTAAATAACATTTAGGAAAGTTTAAACATTGCTCAAGGTATGCATTATTTTGTCTGTCCTTGGCATGTGATGTGTGGACAAACTGCTTTGCCTACTCACTCTCACTTTAGCAAAAGGGCTCCCTGGGCAGCTCTGAATCCTCATACTTTTTCTGAGGTTTGCAGAACCAAGAGCTGTGTTGCCAAGGTCCATCTTTATACTGAACTATAGAAATCTTACAGCCTGTATGATGTGCTAGATCACTCCAAAGCTTTAAAATAATAACATTGCTTAGGGCCAATATTGTTATCATGTTAACAAGCAGTAGTATTATATTCATTACATTTCTCCTTTGTTTTCCAGATTTTGTTGGTCCAGTTTTAGTAAAGGTGGTACAAAGTTGGTATGCAATTGTTTTATTAACTCTTAAGATTTTAGTATTTGCCATTTTAGAAAATGCCAGTGTGCTTGCATGCTCACAGTAGTGATGGATGCTAGTTCAAAACAGTCCTGGGCTACAGCTGAAAGCAAAGCATATCTCACTCACAGGCAGAAGCATATTCTGTAGGAGTGAAGGTTTTGAACATTTACCTGTGAAGTTCCACAAAACTACAGTTTTTCAGTGTTTGGACATTTGTCCAAATTTGAGTGAATTATCAACAGAAGAGCAAAAGACACAAATGTGGGAGAGAAGATATTATCCAGACAAATGCCAAGTTCTTGCTTCGGAGCTTGAGACTACAAAGCTTGTCAAAGAAAGGCCCCCATAATGTTTTAGTATGAACACTTATTTTCCTTGTTCTCATGAATGCATTCACCTGTTTTGAGACTGAACATTTCTAAAGATTACAATGTAAAATAAGGATTTTTGTGGGGATAGAAAATTTCAGACCAGATGATTAAGGTTTGGCAAAGTTATAAGTAATGGAGGACTCAGAGTTTCCAACTAAAGGAACTCTGTGCAAGTAGACACTTGCAGAGAGTTGACTCTTCTGCACAGAGGGAGAAGATAGCAAAGCACACGCAGATGGAATGAAGAAACTTGAAGTTCTTTGATGAGAACATGGGTTTTTCTGTCTTGTGTGCTGGGTATCCTAACCATTGATTATCCCAGCCTATAAATGTTCAGCTCACCTCTTCCCAACCAATAATTTTCCATAATACAAATATTGGTGATTTGGGTTCTTCGATTTGTATTTTGTGTGCGCCATTCTTCGGTGCCTTAACAGCAGAACAACTGGTCAAAATTTAAAATAGGCAACATAATTTGAATCTAGTACCCTCAATCCAAGTTAAATTTCAGAATTCTCCTTCCTTCAGAGGACAAGCCTGGCTATGTAGTGGGGGATGCATGTCTGATCTAGGTAAGGGAGCTGCACATAGATGTGAGTTCCCTGCTATGATATTTCCCATCTCGCTACTGGTTCTTGGACTGGGCTGCAGACATCTAAGAGTACTTCAGAAAGTGATGCCAGGGGTCCAGTACAGTGTGTGTACATACACACACACATATATATATATATATATTTGCTTTCTCTTTTGAAGTCAGACTAGCAGGTCTTGGCTAGCTGTGGTCATGCAGTGTTTTCATGGTACTGGCAGTATATGTCTCTATTTTGTACTTCTATTCTAACTTTTGAAAAGTCTGCTCTGCTTACCTGCACGTTCACATGGATGCATCAGACTTGCTTATTAGGCATGGACTCCACAGGGCCTAAGGTAAGTTCTTCTCCAGAAGACTGAAATTTTATAAGAGGAAGTTTTCAGTGTTTAAAAAAATTATCCTTAGTACTGCTTCTTTCAAATTTTCAGGTGCTCTGAGAGAGGAGGTGGTACTGGCAACAAACTGATTGTTGAGATGGCAGCTGAACTAAACAGGAGCACAAAAATTTGTCCATCATGAGGATGTTCCCTAGCTTTTAATCGTGAAGAGACAGGCCTTTTGCTGGGATTTCCCAAAGCAGATTCGTGTTACGGACCTAATAAATTTCATGTCAATCAAAGAGTTGCTTGTAAATGTCACCCCTTAGATAGCCCTGCTCAAATGAGTCAGGGAACATGCTCACCCCTGCCCCCCTTGCTCCCCCCCCTCTGGTTTCTCCCCTTCATTACTGCAGGTCAATAAAATGTTGAATAGTATTTGTGAAGCAGCTGCAGAGTGGTAGATCATCCACCAGAAACAGTGGTTATGCTACATCGGCTTCACTGAAGTATCCTGTCAGGTGCAGATGCAGGAATCTGAACCAGGACCTTCTGTGATTTGGCTGCTTACGTTCAGCTGAGGAAACATTTGCAAATCCCTCTGCAGCAAGGCATTTTTGGCTTCCTCTGCTCTGTTGTGCAAGGGTTTGGTGTATTTGCCTCCAGCAGTAACTGCATTTCAGGGGTAAATTAAATGACTCAAATTCTAGGGACTGGGATGTATGCAGGTAATATTCTAACCTATAGAATTATTCATACTCTTCCCTGGGGTATGGGAAATTTGAGTTATTTGTTTGCACGTTTTTTAATTTGAAAAAGACTTGGAGAATGTATATTCATACCAGTGCAACAAGGGAAACTCCCTTTGAGGTATCTGTGGTCAGTGATGGGAAGTTGAATTTAGGAGAATTTTCGAGTCTTCTGTGTAAGGGCTGCAATCTTGATCAAGGCGGTTGACTTCTTCTGGAAGACAAATAATAACAATAAAGATTTCCTGTAAACCCCAGTAAATTTTACAGGGGGAGAAAACGGTCTTGACACATAGAGATTGCTCCTAGCATTTGGAAGCAAACCCAAGGAAGTGTCTGTTTCTGAGCCATTCAGGTCTTCTAACCTTCAGCAATGGCAGATCAAAGACCACGAGGGAAACAGACTGCAGGTGCCAGTCAGGGCAGGTTTCGTCCTGTCACAGCACTCCAGGAAGAGGCATGTGCTAATGTCTGTTAATCTCATGGCACGCCAAGGGAGAAAGGCAGAAAAAAAAAATTGCCATAAATTCTTCCCTTTCCCAAGCAACGCACACCCTGGCTCAGGGTGGCTGCGCGAAGGCGGGCTGGCTTCCTGCAGAAGGGAGAGCAGTGCGGGAGCCTGTGCCTGCAGAGTGGCAGGGCAGATCTGGGGCCACCCTGCAGGAAGAGTAGCTGGCTCCGTCAGGGAATAGGGGTTGAAGCAGCTGCAGAAACAGCACTGCACTGGAGGTACGCATTCACAGCAAAAGTGACAGCAGCCGTAGCTGAGACCATGAGAGCAAAGCCCAAAATCCATCCTGGATGTTGTCTCCCACAGAAACACTCTCCCCCTGCAGCCAAGGAGGAAGCTTAGAATGCTGTGCAGCACCATGGGGAAGAGGTAGCAGCAGTGGAGGTAACATAACCAGATGCAGGCAGAAGGCAGGATTAGGCACAGCTTAGGGCGCTGCAGGGGATGGATTTGGCCAAAAGCCAGATTTGCCCCTGTCTTTCTTTTGAGGTGTAAATGGCATGCAAGGAGGCTTCTCCCGGTGGCTTCCCTGTGAAGATAAATAACCTGATCGCCCAGTTATTATCCCCCTGCTCTCCTCCCCTTCCCCTGACTGACTTTGATTATTGTAACTTTACATGAGCTTTTAATTTGCGTGCAGGCAAGTACAAAGGTACAACCGGATATACCTGTTATTTGCCAATGACCTGAAAGAGTATAGTTTATGTTAAGCCTTGGGTTATGGTAAGGTTTGCACGCAATTCCTCAATATACATGCTGCAGGCAACTGATGGATGGAGGTGATGGAAGGTGGAGGAAAGTTTTAAAGTGACAGAACTTGATTTGGTTCCTACTTGATCCACCAGTTGTGTAAAGGCCTATATTGCGATTTTGTGTAGAGACCAAGTCTTGCCCTTTCTTCAGGCAAGGAATATATGATCACATTATCCAGGCTGTAGTTTGTTCGCTTCTGCACCTGCAACTGATCTCGTGAAAACTTAGGCAAAAAAAAGAGAGGTAGGATACTTACACCTCACTGTTTGTACATACTCTTGCATGTCAGGGAAAAGATCAGAGGTGAAGGAGGAAGCTACAAGTGAGATAATTCACGGCAGTGAGATCAGTGCAGAGTGTGCATGGATGCTGCTCTTCTGAGGTGTGGGGGCCTGTGGTAGAGAGGAGATCCACATTTTGTTCATGGGACTTGGCCCCCAGACACTGTTTGGAGAACTGTCATTTCACCTAGCCTCCCTTAGCAAGATTTAAAGAATATCTACCACTCGTGGGTTACCTGGTCCTGCAGAAGAGGAAGAGAGAGTAGTTAGTCTAGTGGTTACAGCAGAAGAGTTATAGTTACAGCAAGGAGAAGTGGGGTCCAGTGCTGAGTCCACACACTGACTTGCTCACTCTTGAAAATATCCACAGGGAAAGCCTAGTGACATTTGTTAAAAATTTCAAGCAGAAAGGAAGTGCCTTTATCTGCTAGACAAATTAACCTTGAGGTCTGAAACTTGAGTGGTTTTATTATTGGTATGTGTCTTAACCCAGTGTTATAGGTTGCACCAGAGGAATTAATTAGGCATTGTGTTGTGAGGTTCAGGAAAGGATCCTGCTCATGGTCAGCTCCACCTTTTATCTCCAAGGAAATGAAAACAACATAAGTTAAATGAAGTTTTATGGAACTTAAGGGACAGATTTTGCTACTCACACTTTTCTCAGAAAGAATGGGACAGGGTTGAGAAAGTCAGGTGCTACTCTTACAAGTGAAGGCATCATAAAATGATTGTTAAAATAACAGAAAAGAAAATGGACCTATTGTAACAAGAGTGCCATGTTTCTGGACAGAAGCACATTTGATCTTTTTTGTGCCTCAGCTTCCCCATAAAATTGGCAGTGATGACCAAGTGTGGATTTGCCCTGTATCTGTTCTACCATTCTTGAGCTTGTTATGGTAAACCCTGTACAGCCAGCATCCAGGGAAGTGATGTTTACATTTTCAGATAGCAATTGAGGGACTGAGTTTTTACTCATGTTTTTAAGTCAAACAGTCCAATGTTGCCTTCCACCTTCACAAGGCCACGGCCATAAGGCAACCATGGTCAACTTGCACAGGGCATTTATATGAAGCAGCCTTCAAAATAAATCCATTCCTGTGCCGTCCCGTCCCCTCCCCTGCTCTCTCCCCTCCCCTTCTTTCCCCCATTAGTCTACCATTTACCATCATGTTTTCCAGCATCCAAAATATGTAACAGTTTTGCATATCTACATTGTAATTCTTCCCCATTTGTCTTGATACTTTGGGTGAGTGTAGAAAACTCGTGTCTTACAGCAGCTTCTCAGAAGCTGTGAACTCTTAAATATACGGTTGGTCTTTCTGTGGTCAGTATATTTATGAAAATGTAAATATATATACAGGCTTGTTCTCAGGAACAAAGGTTTCAGTTTAAAAAAACCCAACACATATAGCAGTCCATAGCCTGATTTTTAAATGAGTGTAGCAAAAATGTCTAATGTTGCTGTAAGCAGTGATGCACAAAAAAATCACAAAACACACACACACAAAAAACCCACCAAAAAAACCCCACACCCCAACAACAAAAAAACCCTCAACAAAACCAAAACCCAGTCTTGACATGTTGTGCACCTAGAAACCTGAAAGAGTGTAAAACTGTCTGCTCTAGTCCTGAAATAAAGTGTTCACAGCAGCAAACCCTGTTGTGACAGGGTTAAACAGTCAGGAAAGGGTTACAGGCTGCCTGCTTGTCACTTGATTCATCAGGGGTTTAGATGAAGATGTGTGCCCTTCTTCTGGCATGGGAAGCCTGGGAGCCCCTGCAGCTGGCTTTGGATGAGGGAATAACTTCGCTCTCTGTTGCTTTATGAATTTGATGTTTAGATAATAAACTGTATCCCAGAGCGAAAGCTGAAGAAGACTTGGGTATTTCTGTGCCTTGACCTTTCCCTTGCCCCCAGGCAAGAAAGCCCACCAGCACACAGGCTTTGAAAGAACACGTGACAAGCATGGTAAAATATTTTCCTTTTCCTTTATTAAAGTAATCCTGGGTTATGTTATTAAAAGAGCAGTGTGAAGAGGCAGGTGTGAAGAAGCTGTAAAGAACTGATAGGCCTACATTTCACTTGTACACGCAGGAAAAAGTCCTACTGAAGATAATGGATTTTTTTATGAAAGTAGAGTGATTTAATTAGTTCAGGATATCTATCTAATACTCATCATTTGCAATGATCATGTTGCAGAGCCGTGACTGCTGGAGCATGAGTTATGTCTTCTATCTTCAGAAAATACTAAATTCCCAGTTGAGAAACCTGACATTAAATCAGGAGGACAAACCAGTTACTGTCACCTGCAGCTCGATACGGAACACAGGCCTCCAAATCTGAAGCCGTACATGTGTAAAACACAGAGCAGTAACAATCTGCTGCAGTGTTATTTACTGTTGCTGTTTCCATGCTCTGCCTGCATGGCACTTACTGCTGTTGAGGTACAGTGAGTGGGAAGTCATTTCCAAAAGAGTGTGTAGTCCAGGCATGAAAGAGGAGGGAGATACAGATGGTCTCCGTAGGTGTGACTAAGGACAGGTTGCAGCACTGTTTATACAGTGCCTGTGGAAAAAGTGATGCTGCCAAACATATTAAACACTTTTGCATGGCAGATTTCTTAAAATTCTGAAAAAAGAAAAGTTTTGAAAAATCTTGACAAACAACATTTTCCAAATTATCCTGTTGACTTAAGCAGCATAGCGCTTTCTTAAAGTTACTCCCATCAGGAGAAATGATGGAACACTTGGTTTAAGTCAGTATTTCCATATTGATTCACCATTAGAGGGGAAGGCTTAAGCAGGCTGCAAGTGTGGGAAACAGTTTTAGTATCCCAAGTGATTTGGGTGTACTGCAGGGAAGGCCTGACACCACCAAGATGAAGTAATAGCAGGACAAATGATATTGGTTCATGGTATGTATCTAATAGTAGTTTCAGTGCTCATGCCCTTGAATGGCAGCCTTGCCTGAGAGGGCAGCCTCTGCACAAGCATCAGGCAGCTTTGTCAAATGTAACGAAAGCACTGTATTCAATAGATGTCTGGACAGACTGGAGGGAAATAAGAGCAGAGCAGCAAGAACTATAGCAAAGTTTAAGAGATGGAAACCCTTTGGCTTGCTTAGGCTGATAAAGACTTCAGTGTTTAGGTGGATGTCTTAAAGAGAAAAGGACTTTTTTCCGAGCTCTAATGGATGTCTGGCCAATGATCATCACACAAGATTTAAACAGAGGAAAAACTTCATACCAAGACAACAGAGCACTGGAAAAGGCTCCTAGGTTGGAAGTTTTGTCAAGTTAGAAAAATATTTCTCTGCTGTATGTAGTTCTACCTTGCTTTGATTGACGTGAATGAGGGTGACTGTGGCTCATTTCAGGATTGTTGTGGCCTGAGATATCTTTGCAAAGCAGGGATGATGGTGGCCCTGGTGCACGTTTATGCACTTAAATGCACTTTTACCAAATGCTCCATGTGGAAGCCAGGGAGCTGCCTGCTTTCTGTAAGCCCATACATCTCTTCTCTTGCAGGGATCTGAAATTGCCCCTTCTTTGTCCTGTACTGTCACTCATATCTGGGTGCTTTTTCCAATCCTATTAGTTGACAGTCTTGATAGATGATTTTACTGTGATTTTTAAGCTTCACATTTATGAGCAGTCCTCCTTTCTGGTAATGTTAACAACAACAAGCCCTTCATTTAACTCTCCTCTAAGCTGTTAATTCTTGGAAACCAAAGAAGTAGTGCAGCATGCACACACCTCTCTGGCCAGTTGTCTCCCAGCATGCTGAGCTGTAAGATCCATGAGTGCATGTTAGTGCCACCTCAGTGTGTTTTCAGATCATCTGGCAGGATAAACTTGTTCGGTCACAGTTTTTATGCTTTAGGCCAGCTGTGTAAGGAGATGTGATACCCATAAGAGCAATATGAAAAGAAATTCTGTGTAGTCTGGCATTAACTCTGCATAGGTGCCTGTCTTCAGAATAGTCTGAACTGATCTGAACTGACAGACTAAGCTTGTGGAAGTTTTGCATAGCCCAGGTATTTTAGATGTATATTCCAACTATACTTGCCTTCTAGAGCTGTATTACTGAGTTGTTCTGTATGGAGCATAATTCTTACTCTTCCGCTAAGGTCAGCTGAAATTGTTATTTCAACAGGAAAGTACATGGATTCTGTTTACTAAGTTGACATTGGGCATTTTTAAAAAGTTGTTTCCTGTGGTTTTAATGTACCCCTCCTCAACGTGTTTTGCTCTGCAGCATCCTTGTTACATATTGCAGGATTTATTATGAGTGGGCTCTTCCCTCTTTGCTGTTGATTTGAGACCTAGGCAACTATCCAGATTATACAGCAAAGCAGTTTGTAATAAGTATAGATAACTCTGTCAATCAATTGTACTAAGCTATAGAGGAACACTTCAAGTGTAAGAAGTTATTTACATCTAAATTCCAGTCAGCATCTGAAATAAATCACCCAGGGACACAGATGTATTTGCTTAAATGTACACAGATCATAGTGATAATAACGTGAATAACATTCTTTTGTGAGCTAATCACAGACCCTTTCACAGTCACTCCTGAGCATAGCAGTACAGCTCACTTGTGAGGTGTGCAATTATTAAAATTCCATTTTAGAGCGCAAAACACTGAAACAACATGATTAGGGACTTTCCAGAGGCCATCCCTGACATTTGTTACTTGCTTGGCAGTAAAATCAAATTTAATTACTTCTGTTCCTGTACGTTATCTACAGACTCATTTTCTTTTTTAATAATTTCATGTGGCATTATCTGTTATACCAAATACTTTTTCACATTCAGGCAGATCCTTGCTAGCTGTTCCGACTGGTGGATAACTTTTGACAGATATTTTCCATCTTAATAAGAAAATGGGAGGAAAACCCCAAACATCTTATATAACGGGAGAAATAAATGCATGCACCTGATTCTGCTGTTTCCCAAACTTTGTTTTGACAAGCCAGGTCTGTATTAATGTCAGCTAGGCACCACACTTACTTCCATCCTAATGCCAAGTGCTGAAACTGGATGTTGAAAGTGGCTCACCCTACTTGAAACATTTTCTTGGCACGTCTTATAACCTCTTTCGGGAAATCTGTCAACAAAACATATATTTAAAACACCAAAAATAGTAGAAAAATACTTGTGGCAAAAAATAGTCAACTCCACAGGGAGTGGATCCTTCTTTACACCTGTTAGGTATCATTTGGGACAAACGACTCCAGCTCTGCTGTGGATGTGGCCATGCCCTGAGGAAACCTGCACAGAGCTCACCCGAAGAGACCTGGAGGCACAGCCTTGGCTGCGGGTGCATGGCTCACAGTACCAGCAACGCATGTGTGAGCATCCAGAGGACATGGAGCTCCCTCCTGTGACCCCTTGTTCCTTGGCTTTGTGTCCCCACACACGGGGTGGAGCGAGCAGCCTCGGAGGTCAAGCAGCTGAAAACCACAGCTGGAAATTGCCAAGAAGAAGTAGTTCAGAGCTGCTGAGGAGGATCTCCAAGGATAACATAGACCACCCTGTTGCTGCCAAACCTGGTTCAAATATGTTGTAATGCTTCCAACAGATGTGTGTCTGAGCTTTCCCGAAAACCCTTCCCTCCGGAGATCCCACTTTGTCTTTTGACAGTACATCTGGGGCTTTGTTGCCCTTTGCCAAATGTCATGCTTCAGGTTTCCTTCTTGCAGCTCAGACACATCACTTTCTATTTATTAGGGATCCAGTGAATAGGTTCTTCTGTCTGCAGTCTTGTATATATTTGAAATCTGACATGGTGTCTCCCCTCAATCTTCTCTAGACAGAGCCCCGTGTTCTCCTTGTAAATTATAGCTCCCAGAGTTAAGGTGATTATTTTTCTTTTTTTTTTTTTTCCCAGGCACCTCATTATTCCTCTGTCTTACTCTTGCTCTAAAACCAGATAGAGTATCTAAGAAAGCACAAGTGAGTCGAACAAAAACGTTTTATTTTTTTAAGATGAATCTTGTGACACATCTCTCCATGATTTCTATTTGTATTAGCTCTCTCGTCTGAGGAAGAAGCAATTTCTTTTCAATATTTTATGTCCTGAAGAATGATCTTGCAAGGCAATGAAAGAAGTTGAACAAATGCAGTGTGAAGAAGTTATAATAGTTAACACATGGATGTACACCTATCTTTGAATTTCATTGCTTTTATTAGTTTTAATGTCATAACAGTGTTGTGATAATTAAAAATATTTCCTGTTTCCATGGGAATGACACAGGGGTTTATGTGTCCCCAGGAGCAGCTATTTCTACTTTAGCAGGAGCTATTTTTATGATCTCCTTGGAAAACACTTTCAGTACTCTTGACTTTTCCTTCTTATCTCCCAGCTAGTCTATTTTGATGCTTGAAAAAATACAGCAGTGTGTATTTGGGTAGAGTATAGAGGTAGGATCATCTTCTTCAGCAAGGTTATCTTTCATTTCTTTCCTTCAGTGTCTGTCTGTGTCATCTCTTCAGAAACTGTCCCTGGTATTTCAGTGGTATCTCTTTTGGCATTCCAAATAGCCATGCTGTTTTATACAGAAAGCAGAAAGAGGGGAATTATGAAAACTGGGCAGACATGAACAACTCTAAGGCAGAGATCAGTTCCTAGTAGGATAAATTCCCTCTCTGAAGTGCAGTAGTTTCATGACTATGGTAAATGTCTCTGCTCATAGCAGATGTGGAGGACTCATTTAATTACTCCACCCAATTATCAGACACTTTTCCTATTAGCCACATGAAATGTAGTTTGTTATGGGATTTAGGGGAATTTAAAAGGCATTTCTGTGTTCTAGTCAGGTTCTTCATGTGTTCAGTCCTAGCGAAGCTTCTCTGGCTTAGCACATGCAGTAGCATTTCTTTTGACCTGGACCTTCTTCAGGGCAGCTGGGAGGATTCAGACTAAACCTGTGTGTTAGGAGTAGACCAGTTTTCCCATGGTATATGTGGCTGATTCCTTTATTTTCATTAAAATTTTCTTCCGTGACCAAGGTGCTGTCTTCCAGCACGAGAGGCATATGCTACAGTGAGAACACCAGCTTGAAAAGATTATGAGTGAGAATGAAGACAGAAATTATTAGTAAAGAACACTACACCAAAAAAACACCACAAAAAACTTGGCTATGCTGTGGAAAGTTGAAACGATTAAAAAGTGAAATGTGTCATTTTTTTTTCTTCTAGCTACATGCAGCATGTGTTTCCCATGTCTCATATTACAAGCAAATGTGAACTGAGGGTTTATGGTAATACCACCTAGGAAGTATGATATCATTTTCCCCACAGGTGGTAAGTCAGTTTTCCAAGGTGTGTTTACATGGAGCATTTCAGAGCACTAGCACACACATGAGATACTTGAGCAGTATCTGTAATTACAGAAGAGTTTGAAGAATAAACACTGTCTAGCCAGGTATGAGTTGTAAAACACCTTATGGCAAAAAACGTGATGTCATTCATATTGTCTCGATAAATACTTGTTAGGACATGACTTTGACTGAAGTTAAATGAAGCTGATAATGTGGTTTATAAGTGCGCAGCATACAGAGCTTGTGTAATAAGATTAGTTGTTAATAAGATAAATAGTCTGATAGTGTGGAAGCAAATTTGCTTATATTTTGATGTTTATAAATCCTGTATTTCAGGATGCTGGTTTGTTATTATCTAAGTTGTAAACCACAGAACAACATAACAAATTGTACAGGATTACCAGAGGAAAAGTGACAAAAATTACTATCAGTCACACAGCTTGATACATTTGTTTTCCCTTTGGGTCATCAGAGAACTGAATACCACAGACTGTGAATATTATTGAAATATTGGCTTCCTTTGATATTCTTTTTGTTTGTGTTTATTGGAACAATTTTATGAAGTTAAACAGGATGGAAATGGCTCTTGACAGCTAAGTCTGTTTGCTATTTGTTATCTTTTACATTGGAAGCACGTATATAAAACACGTGCTTAGAAGACATTAAATGGTGTAAAACCATCTCTCTGTATGTCACTTCAGTTCCAGTGCTTGTCTCCAGGATAGCTTCACAGCTGTGTTTCTCTAGGACTCAGGATATTTTATCAGAAAATGGTACAGAAGGAGAAGATTGTGTGTCTTACTGCCATTGAAGTGCTGGTCTCTCACTTTGTTTTTCATTATTAGTTTTTCACAGTCTGATCCTGTTCAAGTGGCTTAGCAGATGTGCTTGACCACCTACAGCCTTTTTGGACTGTTTTCCTTCCTGGCTTTTCAAGCTCAGCTATTCATGAAATCTGAACTATGTGTTGATCTCTGAGGCTGTTCCAACTTCTCTTAGTGCAGCAGTTATTTAAAAGAAGTAGGTAGCAGTTCTGCAAAATACTTGTCCACATTTCCCTTGGATGCTTTCCTTGCATAAGCAGATGAGAAGAGTGTCTGGTTTTAGCTAGTTTCCTGGGGAGGCAAAGCAAGTGCAGTACTTGCTGTTTGCACATATGTGTGTGTCTTAATGACCCACAAACAGCCTTTTAACCCAGTGGCCTCTCTGAACTAGAGAGACTGAGATCCCCAGGGTACTGGACATTCCTACAACCTTCAGTCAAAATGAACACAAGAGAGGCATATCATGGAAGGTTTGCTGAAGGGCAGACTTCGTCACAAGTACATCCTTTAATAGATAATTCAACCACAAGACTAATCCACAGGGGCAGGTTCATTAGTTTCACTGGTCACAGCATGGTGAGTAGCTTACATTCCTTGTCCAGGAGTAAGGCAGTACTCTGGTGAATGTTAAAGTCTTGACTTTTATGAAATACCTTATCAGAGCATATTTCTCTTGACTTCCACATCAGTCTCTTGACAAATTTATTTTCTGGTTATTTTTTGCGTTATGGAGCCCCACAGGGCTTGATACTGCACCTACTTTTTGTGCATATATAGTGTTTCTCAGTCCAGCTAAAGAGCTATGATTAATCATCCTTCAGCACTCCTTCTTTCCTGATGTCTCATGTTCTTCCATGCTGGAGAGAGAACCTTGATAGCACTCAGTTTTTTGATCAAAAAAAACCCTGAGCAAAACCAAACCCATATTTTACCAATTTTGTTGTCTATGTGATAGCATTTACATCTTCTATTTATAAACTCTTTTTAATCTGTAGCACTGTAGTATTACTGTAGGCTTTTTTTTTTCCTTCTTCTCACTGCCAAAGCAAGGTCTCTGACTGTCAGTCAAGTCTTTAGACATGGCTCTTCCCAGTGGCAGCATCAGGCCCAGTTGGATCCCCAGAGGGCTGAAGATGGCAGGTCTCCTCTGAACCTCATGCCCTCCCAGTGCTGCGGTGGGGGCTGCATCAGAGCTGCTGAAGCAGTCAGGACCTGAAAGGACTGGCCTGGGGACGGGCAGGGCAGCCAGTGGGTATGCCCACCTCAGCATGCCAGTAGAAGTTGGTACTGCCATAAGACTTGGGGCAGTGAGCGTGCCTCACAGCGGCGCAGGGGCAGGCTGCTTCCTAGGATCATTTGAGCCTTTTCTAAGCTATTTAGTCTGCATATTTTGGATACCATGAATATGCACGCTCAAGACTTGAACCATTGGCTTGGGTGGTTTATCTGAAGTCTGTCGCAGTCAGCCCTGTCTGTTTTCCTCATGGCCTTAGACTAGTCATTCCCAGAACATACTTTTTACAGTTGATCAGGGAGAGATTTGCTGCCAGAACTCCTGTTCTCAGTCTTTTTGACCAGTAAGTACGGTAAAGTCAGCAGGGATCTGGATTTGGATGCATTCAGCTCATCTGCATTTCTTTGCGAGAAAAATATCTATTTCCGTCCTTGCTCTCTTATTATACTGTCAGAAGTAGGTGCATTGTTTCTAGTTTCAGATGAAGCATTTGGTTTTCACAAGAGACATCTCCAAGTCACTGATGTTGCTCAAAGGTATGGAGTGGCTCTGGGAGGAAAGATAAAGTAGCCTGAGCTGTGGAAAACCCAAGTATTTCAGGGTTTGTAATTCGTCCTCTTTAAAAACTATGTGCATTGCATGAGTGAGACATTTGGGTCTGCTTTCCTGCAAAGATTTTCGAGATGAGGATTCTCACTTGCATCAAGTTTTGTCCCATGTAGTAGACCCATTCATGGAAATTTTCAGTTCTTCTGTAATTTCATATCTGTAATATGGGAAATAAGATTTTGCTGTGAGAAGTACTAATAAACAATGACATTTGAAGTCTGAGTCTCTGCTTTCACTAGAACAAAGCTTGTATTCTCCTTAGGCTAGTGTAATCACTGTTCCTTTTAGGAAACACATTTCTTAGATGGATTTGAAATGGTAGTGTTGAAACCTAACAATAACTAAAGAAATGTGTTTGAAAGATAACGATTTGCACAACTCTGCAACATTTGCCTTTAGGAATGCTTTAGAAGAGGAGTAAAGTTTCTAACTTGAAAGGACAGAAGGCAGCATTGGATTTAGAAGCGTCTTAAGGTGACTAAATGAATTACTCATGTTTCATCCATTGACATGTGAGGTGGGAGCTGCTTTTATTAGTGACTGACAGCACAGAGTCACCCAGGAAAGCACCTGATAGTCTAATTTACTCATTGCCTTCCTCAACCTGACAACCAAGAACTCTATAAGCAAACGATTTTCTAATGATGCCTCAGGCTGATGCATAAAAAAAAGCTTGCTTTCTCTGAAACATGCTTGGTCCAGCAATCTGATCTCCGTGTCTTCAGATATTCCTGACCAGGCATGATGTATGAGTCCCCTTCTGACTGCAGAGATAGCAAAGCTTTCCCAGTTTCCCTTCTTGCACAGAAAGAGTAGAAAGGGGCTGCTCCTGCTTTCTTCAATGAATCCTAGATTCCATAAAGAATGAAAAGATTGGAGCTTTTTCATTTGGGATAGCATAAGCAAAAAGGGACCATGTAAAATTAGGCCACATAGTAAAGCATTTAGAGCAGTTAGATGTGTTGCTTTTGTCACCTTTTTCACAAGACAGGAGAAAGAGAGATGAAATATGAGCAAATTCCAAATAGATTAAAGGAAATGCATTTTATGTAACATACAGCTGGAGCTTGAGACTCATTGCCAAGAAGCAGCAACCAGACTCAAAAGTCAGCAAGACTGGGAAGAGGACTGGATAGTAGTGGGAATGTTCAGAAGTACTTTGAAAAGGCTAAAAAACAGGTTTAGAAGGGATGTAAACCTGAGACAGTTGTGAAATTTGCACAAATCAACCCCCTCAGCATTAAACATACGATTTCAATGCTCTTCATTGTTTGATCTTTTGAGCCTGTAGGTAAACATGCCTGTCAAACCTCATTGGTGTTAAGCAACATATTAATTTACCTGTGTATCAAGAGTGTGCCTAGCTTCTGTGGCGTGCAGCAGCTACATGAACAACACTTTGTCAGTGTCTAGTCTGTTTTTTTTCCCCAGTCTTTGGGTTTTCCGTGTAATCTCCTAGGGATAATTGAGCTTGTCCATTTTTTTCAAGATTTTAGACAGGTGGGGGATCTTGTTCCTATGCAGGAAAGATTTGCTTGGGAGATTTATTCGAGCAAGTCCTGAGTACTTGTAACATCAAGTAAGTTTTGAACAGAGTAGGATTTTTGTGGCTGGTCATGATTGCTATGCTAGTTGTTCATCTCCAGATCTAAGTCCTCCTTGTAGCTCTTTAGCGAAAAGCTGAACTGAGAAACGATATATATGGGTAAAAAGTTAAGTGCTTCCAAAAAGAGGATTTTGGTACTTGCTGGATCACGGAATTACAGAATATTCTGAGTTGAAAGGGACCCATTAGGATCATCAAAGTCCAACTCCTGACCCTGCACAGGACAGCCCTAAGAATCACAGCATATCTCCTCTGATCATTGCAGAAGAGATTTATTGTTAAGTTTTGTTCCTGTTAAGATGTCAGCCTGCAAGGTTCTTCCTCTATTTTTTTCTTCCTCTGGGAAATTGCATGGTCACTTTCCAGTAATTTTTCTCTCCTCAGGGCATGCCTTTTTTGAATGCAGGGTTGTGTCAGGAGGTTGAGAAGGAACCTACAGGTAAGGTGAAGTTCTTGTTGTAGGAGAGGAAGGACCTGGCAGTTATCCCCATGTCCCTCTGGTAAGACAAGAAGGAAGAGTTGTATTGTCTGTGTCATTTCACATTGTGAAAACTAGACCCAAAAGCCAGAAAAGAAGAGGAAATCTTGCTTTGTCATATGAGAAAAATTGCTTAGCAAAACACAGTGAGGTATTTCAGACTATCTTCTTATTTATTCTTAAAACTTTTTTATTTCTTTTTAACATTAGCTATCAAACAAAGTGTTTGAGGTTTTTAAGGAGCACAGTTACTTTTTTGTAAATAAAGGACTAACTTATTCAACTGTAGCTGTCTTTGTGATCTGCGTTTTGATTCAATGGAAAAGTGATGACAGGTGTTGTCATGCAGTAATTAATTCTTTCAGCATAACTATCCAGGTTCTTGAATGATTTATTCCATGTAAAGTATTTGGCAAAAATGGAATCTACTTAATCTGTTTAAACAACAAGAGAAAATTATTAAACTAAACTTTCCACTCCACCTACGTGGGCGATGTCACCATCAGCATCACTGCGGGTGGTGCAGAACCTACTGAACTGATACTGGATGAGGTCTCATAATGAGGGATTTTCTCAGTGAGAAGAATGTCAGCCCTTCTCTTAGGTCAGCACCAAAATCATAGAATCATAGCATCACAGAATTATAGAATTGTTTAGGTTGGAAAAGACCTCTAAGATCTTAGAGTTCAACCTTTAACCCAGCACTGCCACATCCACTACTAAACCATGTCCCCAAGTGCCACATCTACATGTCTTTTAAACACATCCAGAGATGGTGACTTTACTTCCCTGGGCAGCCTGTTTCAATGCTTAACCACTCTTTCTGTGAAGAAATTCTTCTCATATCCAACCTAACCCTCCCCTGGAGAAACTTGAGGCCATTTTTCTCTTTGTCCTATCACTGGTTACTTGGGAGAAGAGATCAAGTCCCACCTCACTACGACCTCCTTTCAGGTAGTTGTAGAGAGCAATAAGGTCCTCCTGGACCCTCCTTTTCTCCAGGCTAAACAACCCCAACTCCCTCAGCTGCTCCTCATAAGCTTTGTGCTCCAGACCCATCATCAGCTATGTTGCTCTTCTCTGGACTTGCTCCAGCACCTCAATGTCTTTCTTGTAGTAAGGGGCCCAAAATTGGACACAGGACTTGACGTGCGGCCTCACCAGTGCTGATTACAAGGGAAAAATCGCTGCCCTGGTCCCACTGGCCACACTATTTCTGATACAGGCCAAGATGCCATTGGCTTTGTTGGCCACCTGGGCACACTGCTGGCTCAGATTCAACCGACTGTAAACTGGCATCACCAGATCTTTTTCTGCTGGGCAGCCCACACTTGGCCTTATTGAACCTCATACAGTTGGCATCAGACAATTGATCCAGCCTGTCTAGATCCCTCTGCAGAGCTTCCCAACCTCCAGCAGATCAACACTCCAGCCCAATTTGATATTGCCTGCAAACTTGTTGAGGGTTCACTCAATCACCTCATCCAAGTTGCTGATAAAGGTATTAAACAGGACTAGCCCCAACACTGAGTCCTGGGGAACACCACTCGTGACTGGCCACTGGCTGGTTGTAACTCCATTCAGCACCACTCTCTGGGGCTGCCAGCCAGCCAGATTTTTACCCAGCAAACAGTGCACCTGTCCAAGCCATGAACAGCCAGTTTCTCCAGGAGAATGCTGTGGGAGCTGGTGTCAAATGCTTTACTAAAGTCTAGGTCCTGGTTTTGGCTGAAATAGATTCAATTCTCTTCCAGGTAGCTAGTACAGTGCTGTGTTTTGTATTTAGTATGAGAATAATGTTGATAACACAGTGATGTTTCAGTTGTTACTAAGCAGAGCTTACTGTAATTCAGAAGACTTTTCAGTTTTCCTTGCTTGGCCAGTGAGGAGGTGCACAAGAGGCTGGGAGGGAGCATAGTCAGGACAGCTGACCTGACCTGGCAAAAGGGATATTCCATACTGTAGAACATAATGCCTGGTATATAAACTGGGGGTGTTACCTGGAGTTGGGCTGACGGCTGCTTGGGCATAGACTGAGCATCAGTCAGAAGATGTGATTTTGCATCGGTGAAAGGATGGTGAGTAATTGTATTGTGCATTGCTTGTTTGTTCGAGTTTTATTTCTTTCTTTCTTCTTGTAATCTCCCTTTTCATCACTGTTATTGGTAGTATTAGTATATTTCACTTTATTTCAGCTATTAAACTGTTCTTTGCCCATGGGTTTTTACTTTTTTTCTGATTCTACTGCCCATCCCACTTGGGTGGGGGAAGTGAACCAGCAGCTGTGTGGTACTTAGTTGCCAGCTGGAGTTAAACCATGACACAGCCGCAGGGTTTGTGGATCCATCATTGCTCTTGTTCTTGTTGTTGGTTTTCACTGCATTAGAACAGATTACAGCATTAAAAACAAAAGTTTTCATTTCCCATATCCATTACTTTGTTCTCGTGAGAAGGAACCCTTGTCTGCCTGTTATAATAAACTGATGTACCAGATTACAGTGAAGTTAATCGGAACTGACAGTATAATAGGAGCAACTGCAGCTTAAGGTGCAATAAATTTGTTTGTTTATAGATGGGATTTTGCCACAAAGAAAGAGTTTTATAAATCAAAAAGATCTCTCACCAAACTTACCTTACGGAAGATTAAAACAACATCTAATAACTAGAAAACAGAATTGTTCTGAAAAAGCAGTTTATCTATATTTCTTTTTAAATAGTTGATATATGAGCATTTTGTTTATTTCAGCCAATGCAGCATTGCCACTTTTTAATTCAATCCCACAGTCCTGTAACATTTTTTTCTACATCCTGATGGCATGTGAATGCCAGTTTCTTCACTTCCCTTTTGCTTTTAGTAAGTTTCAGGTTTTTTCTGGTTTCGGGAAAAACCTGAGCTGTCAATCCAGGAGTCAAATGCACTTTCTAAGTTCTATTCTGTATATAAAAAATATGATAAAATTCAAATAATTATTGTGACTCAGGTCCAACTCATGTTTGTTCATTCTTGGCTTGACAGTTTTTAAATTGTTTATCAGTCCTGACACGATAGATACTGTCAGGATGGGATCCATGCTGTCCTCTCTACATAAGTCTCAGTCTTGTTCTTTAGTTTGTAACTTGATCATAAGAATGGTACAATAATTATCATATTTTGATCACTGTTTCTGTGCTAACCACCTTTGCACTCTTAGCAAGGCATTTGGAACACGAGCAGTTTTGAATATACATTTAGAAATTAATACCAAGAGTTTTCATATCGGTTTATTTGCTGCTTCCAGAAAATGCATCTTTATTTTTTTTTTATGGATAGACCATCAGTATGGGATTTACACATAATTGTATTTTACACTTCTCCAAATTCTACTGATATTGATTAATGAATATTTTAAATTATTTTAACAATAAAAAGTTTCAAAATGTGTATAGCAGAAAGCAACGCTTTTCTCCCTGATGGATTAATATGGTACTATATTAATGCAACATTAACACAATGCTACAACATTCTCCTTTCTGTGTAATAGACTATAGACCAGTAATTTGCAACTTAATCACAAGAAAGTTCTCATCTCTTGCCTGCTGCTGCTGTAGCCGTCACCTTGGCTAACCATGTTACCAAAAGCCAGAGGATTATGCATCTTAATAATGTGCAATACACAGAAGGCAGCATGGCATAGCTGAGAAACATTGCTGACAGAGTACCAGAGCACAGGACTGTGTAAAATATTAAAACTGGAAAATGAAAGGGGCTTTTAAAAAATTTTTCTGCAACAAAAATCCCAAACATTTCAATTAAACCCTGTAAAAAAAATTGAAAATAAAGTTCAGTCCTAGATTAAGTTGTTTGGTTTCACTGCTCCTACAGTGACAGTCCACCTGGCTGCATCTTCTCCTGCTGTGGCACTCGCCCCTGAGTATTAAATTGCAGCAACATCTTATCTCAGTTTTAATTTTTAAAATTTTTTTAAAATCTTTGCTGAACACACAGACAGCAAGAACTTTATGCACGATTGTAACTGAGATTTTACTCATCTTTGATATCAGCAATAGTATTGCTATTGCTGGAAACACCCTTATTTTTTCTCTGCAGGTAATAATGAGCAGTACCTCATCATGTCCAGCCTAACGCGGTGTAGTTGGCAGATCCAGCGTAATGTGTACCTGTTTTACAGGGTACGGTGAAGAATCACTAGCAATAGCCTACTGAGCCTTTTTTAATGAATTTTAATTGGATGGTTTAGATTTGTAGTTAAGGGCTGGATAAGCACTGTGCCAACGGGCTTGGCAGCTACCAGGCCGGATAGGTTGGGGTAAGGCTTAGGCTGTGCCTCTCTGAAAATAAACAGCAAAGTTTCCTCGGGAAGCTCATTGTTAGGTTAGCACATTAGATTTTTATTGCTGTGGTGTTCTGTCCTTTTTAAAAATCTCCATTGGAGGGAGCCTGTTAAAACTTGTCGGCTGCTCTTTCCCTTCGGCAGCTTCTGAGCCTCTGGTGCTCTCGGATGGCTGCTCTGTGGTTTGTCGTGTATGCAACCTGTCCTGGCTTTGCATTAATCCTGCCAGGAAAGTGACACTTTCAAAAATACTTTAAAATATTTTTTTAAAATTCTAAATACCTAAGTGAAAAACAAGGTTTTATATTAAAAGCCTGCTATTGGCAAGCCTTTGATGATCTTCAGGAGCAAGGTTTGCAGTTGTGGATAATCCCCAGATGTGGCTTCTGGACGTATCTGAGCCATGGAGTGCTGGCTGCATCCTCCACCTCCTGCAAAATGCTCCCCTTTCCTTCTTCCAGGACTCTTTCAGTTCAAATTACTTGGTTTTGCTGACATTAGTTGAGCTCATGGGGACTGAAAAGGACAGGAAGGCTCTCAGGAGCCAGGAGGTGGCAGCCCAGACAAGGGAGGGTGGAAGCATCTTGTCACCACGCAGCTACATCACTCCAGGATGTCTGTCTGCAGCCAAATGTTGCCACATGCCAACGCTGTTGGGAGTCTCTTATCTGCATTCATTCAGGGCCTGCCCTCTCTTCCTTGAAACTGTGAGGTTTGAAATTAGACATCATGTTCTTTATAAATAATCATAATTGGCAGCAAGCTTGTTGAATGTGGTGTTTTGCATACAAATTAAAACCTTCTGCAGTGAAATTGAGGCGGTCCTGAATCAGGTTCACTGTTGCAAAGGGACTTCAATTTTGTGCCACTTGGCATGAATTAGTTTTAAACTGGTTTACTAGGGTGATGCCTTTCTTCAGGGCAGACCTCTTTTGGACTCTTTGTAAGGGCCGCTGTTCCACTGCCAACACTGAATCTGTATACTCCATCCTACAGAGTGTTTGGCCGTAGCAATAATAAGAATTATTTAGCTGTGCTTGCAAGAAGAATCTCTGAAGGGCATGTCCTATCATTAGTTGCCTCCATGGTCTGTCCATGCTCTTACCTCTCCAATTATATGAAATATATTATATCTGTTGACCGTGAAAGCTCAATTATGTGCCTTACCGTAAGCGCTTACCTTTGTGTTGGTGATTCATCTCATTGACTTCAGTGAGATCGCCTCTGTGTGTGCGTCCATCTGTACAAAAATATTTACAGAAGTCTAATCCACACTTGATTTCCTTTTCCCTATCCCCCCACCCCGTCTTGTTGTCAGTGTGCAGTAAAGTCACCGCCACAATTTCAACCACAGCAGAAATGGAGTCATTAATAAAGTCAGAGCACTAGGTGCCGAAACAAACGCTTTAAAAGTTGGCTATCCGCTGCATGGGAGTGGGGAGGACTTGGGAGTGTAAACAGCTAAGAAAGAGCTATAGTTCAATTTATTTTACAAGTGTTTTACTATTTTGAACAAAAATTTATTCTATTTTATTTAATTATAACAGAGAGATATCAATTTATCATTTGAATCTGTAGAAATGGGATGTAATACTAGAAGCAGTTGGCAACACCTGAAGTTTCTCCAAATGGGACTTCAAGTTAATCTGAAAAAAGAGAATATTTACACAGAAAAGAATATTTACACAAAAGAGAATATTTACACAAGACAAGTAAGTACTTTTTAGATGAGGAGCTTACACTGCCCCCGTGTTGGTCCAGTGTGAAAGCAACCTGTCCCTGTGGGGACTTTGCAGCCACAGTTTGTAGTGTGTTGGCAGAAGGTATTTCATTACACCTAACTCAAAAGGCACTGAACCCACAAATCTTTACAGCGATTTCAGTTGGATTTGAATTTTGCTCTTAGACTACAAGTTCTCAACTAAAATAATCTAGATTTAAAAATCCTGTAGAGACAGCTTAACAAACAGACCTTGCGAAGTGAAATGCTAGTGAGGTGAGCTGAGGGAAAAGCCACGGTTTGTATCGGTTTTGAAGACAAGCCTTCCTGGCCCCCTTCTCCGAAAGTGAGCAGCAAGTGAGCTCACCCTCTGAAAGAGTGAAGCTTTTCTGCAGGTTTTTTTCCCCTGCTATCTTGCTTTACAGCAAATTTTTTATAAATACAGAGCAGGAAAACCCCCTATCAGCATCTACTGATTAGGCATGAAGCACCTTTCTACTTAGAAGAGACAGAGTTATTGCAATACAAGCTTAGTCAGATATGGAGAGAAAAGCAAATATTTGGGAAAAGAGGGCATCTAATTTTTAAAATCTCTCTCTGTATATCAGTTGATTTCCAAAACAAAACCTTAAAAAGATCCAATCAAATACCACGTGAAAGGAAGTGCAAGAAATATTATTAATGAGATTGTATCTACTAAAATTGGCCAAGTACTTACACAAGTAGCTGAAAGAAATTTGATGCTTAATTCTTTCAGACAATTTGGATGTTGCCAGAGGTGATGTTCCACCTGCCTACAGGACACTATCTGCAACTTTATGTCTTTAAAAAAAAAGTTTTGAAATTTATATTAATCATCTCATTTACAAGTTACTGGTACTATACATGTTGCTGCAGATTAAATAACTCATTGGCTGGGTTTCAAATAGTAACTCCGCTCCCACATTTTCCCTTTCTGTCATGCTGATTAGACTGCTATTTGCATTCTTTTTATCCCATCTGGAGCCCTCAGCAGAAGGGATTGTTTACCTCTGGAAGATTAAAATTGGTCTGATGACAATCTGAAGGAAATTTGTCTTGTTTTCATGCTGGCATTTTAGCAGGCATCAGGTCTCTGTTAGGTTAACGTGGGCACACACATTACTGGCAGTAGGTCAGCTAGCCAGAAATGACAGGTCATGGTCGCATTGCTATAGGTGCTGAACTGCATAGACTTGCTGGGAGGGATAAGTCCTTTACATTTCCTGTGGGTACCACAGGGTAAGGCCATTCAACCACTGAGTGGTAGCTGATGTGCTACTGCTTCAGACCTGGCTTCAGCCTTGGTATCTTCTTCATATGATGATCTCCCAGCAGAGGAAAGATGCTTCTGGGGTTAAGCAGATGAAGAGGCATATCCAGAGTGAGGCATCATCCATCACTTCATCCATTGTGCGTGGTTCCCTGTTTGCAAACAGGGACATTCCCAGGGCAATATGTGGGCAGGATCCCTTCTCACCCTTGTGGCAGGGCTTACGGTGACCAAAATTGTTCTAAGCATTCTCTCCACTCTCTCATTGTTTACTGATAAATCTAGACTACCACCTGCTGAAGGAGGTGTCTTTTCATATCGTGACATCTTTAATTTCCTGACTAAGAGCAGGCCTTTAGGCCAGCTGGGTACTGCTCTGCAGATTGTTAGGTGCTTGGGGAATTTGATAGCCCATTCTTGAATATTAATTTCTCATACATATGGATATGAAACAGCTGTAGAACACATACAAGATGACACAGAATCTGAGGGAAACATAAACTTCTGGGTGGCATCTGGGAGAAAAGAGATCTAGGAAATGGCTTAGATGCCTTTAAACACCCATGTTTAAGCTACTGCATGGAGATCTAGGCTATGTCTGCACACTTCCCCCAAACACACTACAATAGAGTAATTAATCTATGAAGAGCATAGGAGGGCTAATAATTACCCATAAATGTTGCTTTTGTTTATCTTACAGAGCATAAAGTCAGGTTTCTGACAGCAGTTGTTGTTCTTCCTGATAATCTTACTTGCTTTACATTTTTTTTTCATTTGTGTAAGTCTTTGTGTCAATAAGCACATAACTGCATCTTGAGGGCAATGCTTTGTGGAGTTAGAACCATGCAGTGTTTGTGTGCCCTTGCAGATGGAGATGGCTGACAGCGTGCGAGGCTATGCCAGGCTCCTGGAAGCAAAGCTGCCTTTATTGCATCTCTGGGACCTTCCAGGAGGCAGAAAGGACTTCTTACAGATTACTTGCTTCCCAAGTAATTGGGATGAGCGAACTGATTATTGACAACCTGTCATTAAACTGTCACTGGAAGCACTAAATTGTACTGTTTAACCCAGTTCTGCAGAACAGTCACCATGATGCTGTGGATCATCAGTCTGAGATGTATCAGTTCAAATAAACAGAAGAAATATTGCTATCTTAGCTGTCTAAAGCATTACTCTCTGTTTTTGCTGCAAGTCCTACGAAGGGGCTTCCTGTGAAAACTTTTTTTGAGAGAGGAGACCAGGACCTGATTAAAGCATTTGGGTTAAATTTACTCTCCTTTTGGATATCTGTACTTCTGTCAGTTTTAAAAGTTAATATGTCTTATCACAAAGTACAGGAAAGGGGACATCTTGGAGGACATTCACAACAGAAGTTTTGTGTTTCATGAATGGTTTGTGTGTTCTACTTAAGGATCATAAAACATACACAAATCTTCAATCTCTTATGCAAATGTGGCCTTTTTGGATGCAAATACTGTTTTTATACATCTTTGTAGAAGTCCTTTGAAGAACATTGGCTCCTATTTCCTTTTATTTCTCATTTCCCGGGACTGGTAATTTAACCTCTCTTCCTCACCTCACTTTTTCTTTGCTCCAATAACACATTTGTCTTGTCTGTTCTGAATTGCATCAAGTTTGCATCAGGAAAACATAGTGTTTATCCCACAGTAACATTTTTCTCTGAGTCAGGAAAAGTGTTTTACTGTGATTGGAATTCCCTTTCCAAGTGTGAGCTACTCCTGTTCTATGGAACAGTGAAAGGAAAACCATAGTGACTCCACATGAACACTCAAATTGTAAAAATGAAAACCAACGGGAAAATACAAATAAATCTCATTAAGCATGTGATGATTCTTGAGTTTAAAGATCATATTTTCTAAGATTTGTAAGGAGGACAAAAAGAGTAAAGGGAAAAATATAAAATATAAAAATACAAAAGTCAGCCTGCCTGGGAAAGCAGATGATTTATGCAGTTCCAAAGACACCTCTATGTGAAAGGGTGGTTATGGAAAGTACCAATAGGAAAGACTGCTATAAACCATAAATATTCTAGGCAGAATAATGTTAGTATATTAGATAGATATCAAGAAAGAAATTAGAGAATTTTTTATCAAACCCACAGATCTCCTTACATCCAAACTCAAGGCTCTTCCTGGTTATGGGACTATGATGTCAGCAATGATTCCTAACAGACTTTTTTCAGGTTTTATTAATTTTTGTGGGAATCTGTGGAAAGGCATAGCTACCATTCAGGCAGCAGCTGAGAAAGCCTGGAAAGGAGACTATTCTTTTCCTTACTCAGGTCATTGGGGGCCTCATAAACATTTTATATTTGCTTTGAAAAGAATGCTATTGTGTGCATCGAGACAATACACAGTGCTGGAAAAGGAAGGTCAGTTGAGGAGGGAATAAACATTACATTCACTTTACAGCAGACCAGAATGAAGACAGGTGGAACGCAAAATGCTATCAGAATACTGCTTTGTACCTCCAAGTGTGAAATCACTCTCCCATTCTGCTCTGTCCTTTCTAACCTTCACTATTGCCCTGCCAAGCCTTGGGCTCTTCAGATTATTGTACTCTTTGATGATACTCCCCATTTGCACTGCTTTCATTCAGGACTTTTTTCTGTAATCTCCTCCCTGTTTTACTGCTACTTCAACATCCCCACCAAAAATTTAGTCCAGATATTGACTGTTCCACACCTAAAATAATGCAGTATCTTCAGCTTAGCCTCCATTTTTTACTTTTTTACATTTGTCCCTTCGTCTTACTTTGGCCAGACACCTCTGCGACCATACACATGCACACACCTTTTGGCTCACTCCTAAGCTTCCCTTGCTTTTTGCATCCTGTTTAAAAGTTTGGGATTTACCTTTTAAGATCCTGCAGATAAATATTCCTTGGCATCTCTTCTTACTTCTTTATACTGCATCCATCTGCTACCAGTGCTTCACCAGTTCTCCTTATCCACCCGTGTCCTTCATGCAAAGTGCAGAAAACAGCAGCAGCCAAAGAAAGATCTGAATGAGGACTGTGGATATTACCCTCTTGTACCTTAAGCAGCAGAATGTTTCAGTCCAACAAATCCTGAATACAGAGATGGGAGTTCTTAGAAAAGAAAACAGCATTACAACATCCTCTTTAAAGGGGTACTCATTAGTGCGATAAAGACCTAACATGTGGGCAAGTGCTGATGAACCTGCTTTATCTCTTTCAAGTGCATAAAACTGTAAGAAATTGTAATAAACACCCATTGGCTCATTCAGGCCTAGCAGACTTGAAAAATCGTATATCTCATTTCCGTGCAACGTCATGCATAGCGTGTTTTATGGGAAGCAATAGACTATGCTATAGCTCCTGTGTTAATTGAAGGTACAAAACCAGAGAGTTGATAAGGATTCCCATTAGCCTGCAGCTCCACTATTCAGTACTGCTTTTCAGGCATAATCTCTGTTACACATTCCATCATTAATATAGTTGAAAAAGCACTTATTCTTGGAAAATGCCCTTCACCGCTCCAAGGGACTGTGATCAACAGCTTGGATATCCTAATTGCAGCCTATTAGAAATAATGAGATTTGCATGATAGAACCCAGAGAATTATATGGATAAAGGAAAAAAAATCACAACATAAAGGTTAATATAAACATATACTGCCTGCAAGTGCAAAGGACACATAAATTGGTGGCTCATTACTGCGGGCTGACCCATGGGTAAGAATGTCACCCAGCTCAGAGGCTTTCCCAGGAAGTTTGGCTGCAAAAGTTACAAAAGATAAGGACATGCTTGTGGAATCCGCTAAACTAATGAGAGCTGAAAGTTGTTTGAAATATCCCGATGACCTCACAGATGGGATGCTTATTAAGGTATCTGCATCAGTCTCTTTTTTGTCTAGCAGACGGCTGTAAAGCTTTGCTGAGGCGTAGCCAACAGTCCGTGAAGGTGTCTCCATGCTTTCTGACATACTAAGGGCTGCGTGGTTTGGGGGTTTTTTGTGTGTGTGTTTCCTTTTTTTTTTTTTTTTTTTTTTGAATGAATTCAAAATGAAAAATGCATGTCCAATTTTTGTTTGTTGGCATATTTTTGGAATAGCACAGGCGAGGCAGTCAACTATGATTACTTCATCAACACGGGGTCTGCCCGCTACCTACGTGCCTATCTGCTCGAGTGCGCTGGTCAGGAGCCAACTGCAAATTTAGGTCTTGAAAGTCTGAAGAAAAGCGCTTTATGTGCGAGGGTCCCATGAAGGCTTCGTAATGCAATTAAGCCCCATTTTAACAAAAGGCTGGCCATTTTGCTGTGGCATGACATGAGTAATTAAAATATCATTTTAAAAAAGACAAATGAGTGTTCTCTTCTACTCCGTGATATTGTTTGAGGTAGATGGGGGGAAAAGATTATGATTTTTGTTTGTTTCAGGGTCCTTTGAGTGGAAATCACAGGCAGTGCAATAAGCCCATAGCAAAACATATCTACGCAAGTTCTTGAGGGGATCCTATAAATGAAACAGCAGCAAAAGCTATTTCTTTCCCTACTGCAAAGAAGTTTTCAAAATTCTTTTTTCAGTTTGTTGGAGTTGACTGTGTAAGTATAGAAGTGCTTTAGGAAAATCTAGGCGAGAAGGTAAAGGGAATACACAGCAGAAATTGGTACATAGATTTTGCTCGTAGTGAGATGATGCTGGAATGGCGTGAGATTTTGTTTGGCCAACCAAAAGAGTGAGAAATGACCATAGGTTGAAAGCGGGGAGCTGTAGTTCTAGTGATTCCTAAAGATGAGAAAAGAAACACAAATCTGGGAGGAGAAATATTATGTAAGTTGTGTTGAAGGAAGTAGGTTTCAGTGACTTTATTTCAGTAACTCTTGTTTTATTGTTTCTGCTAAATCACGATGACATGCAACGGTTGTAGTGTTTTGGCCAGATTGTGGTGGATATCTCCTGCAGGGCAGAGGCCTGGTGGATATTGGATTTGGCTCATTTCCTTGGATTGGGATGGAGTTAATTGTTGCTATGAAATCCATTGTGTTAAAAACACATTGTCATATTGCAGTGATATGTTGCCTACAATGAGGAATTCAGTAACAGACCAAGTGCTGCCAAATCCTACTGCAATGTATGGCAACCTTTATTTGAGAGCTTACATGCAGGCTTAAGAGCCTAATTTTAGATTCTCAGACACAAAAAGGAAAATGGCCAATGAACACAAAATAGAGACCCGCTGTACACAGCAGCAACTAGGTCTTTCTGGGGTCACACAAGTCAATAAGTCCCTTCAGTACACATCCTCTGACCGTCTGGCAGTTTCCTTCAGAAAGCAACGTAGGAGCAAGTTACGGCAAGAAACCCACCATTTTGATAAATTACTTCAGCTTCTCTCTTTGCCTTTCCCTTTGGGTCTATTCCTTTGCTGAAGTCCTGCAAAAATCTCCATGATTTCAGCTGTGGCGGGCAGGAGCCCCCTCAGGAGGTACATAAGGGCACCTTTGTCCTCTCCCCACACTTTCTTCTTGCTACAGGCTCTGTCCTGAATAACAACAGCAAAGAAACTCAGGACTAGTGATTAAAACAAAAATCAGGGAAGATTCCAGTTGTGGCTCTGCTTGCTCTAAACTATGGAGCATGAGTGAAGGAGAGGGTGGGCATCAGACCCCAGGGAGCTCAATTTCCTACAAATACCCATAGCAGTGTGAAAACCATTACAAAGTCTTACCCTGGCTGAAGTGGTGTTTTGGGGACAGTCAGTTTGTCGGCCAGTGAAGGTGCATGATTTTGCAAGAGAAACTCGACCCTTCACGTGCTCCAGAACATTTCTCTCTTTCCCACTCCTGCAGCCTGCCTGGCAGCCATTTTTGTTTAGGAGTGGTGCTTCCATTCAAACATGATGAGAACCTTGGGTTAAATGTTGCTTTTTCACACCCTGAGGCGTTAAAATCCAATAGGTTTTTACCCAGCATACACTGAGAAGTACGTTCACTTTGTGGACTTCTTTATTCCTGAAAAAACCCCACCTATTATTATGTGTGCATGCATCATGTTATTGCCATGACATTTCCATTATGCTAAAATATAGGACTTAAAAGTATTGCTAATCTGGTGTGCTGTGTATTTTGCAACTCGCATAATTAGGGGAGAAAGAACAAGTTCATGGTTCTTCTGAGAAATTACTAAGAATAGTGAGGAAAGGGCAGAAATACTCATGCTTGAAGCCTGACATTTCTAAGCACCCCAATTATTCTGCTGTAGGACACAAGACACCATGTGTGCATGGCAGGGGAGTAGTTACTCTAAGGATCTGAGTCCAGCAAAGGTTGTAATTCAGTTTTTATAACCTTGTACTGGATCTGAACTTCTGAACTCAGTATTATCTTGGGTTTATCCTGCTGCTGGTGTGCCCATGTGCAGCTGCGATACCATTACATTTCCATTTTCCCCAGTGTGCCGTCATGTGGTTGCATATTGAAATGAAATGGAAAATGATTTATTGTGCAGGATCAAGTCTTTGTCCTCTACAGTGTATGAATGTAAATCCAGGGCGATTTCCCATGCTCCTGGAACTAGGTTTTGCTTGAAAAAAATGTCTAGAATCAACAAATGGGAAAAACACTCCGGAGTGCTAGAAAAATAGGAGCATTTCTTTCTGCCTTCCTGTGTTGGTCCAACAGGGCTTTGCTGAGGTTGCTAATGACTGTGAAATGTCTTATACATAAATTCTCTAAACCCCTTCTCTTAATTACATTTCGTAATTCTGTGGAACTAAATACACAAATGATGTTAAAATAACAGTCATGTAATACCTCTGAATTCTTGATGTGAAGCTATTGTGAATTCAAGATAACTGTTACGAAGAGCTATTTTACAGAACGAAAATGCTCAAGAAACAGGAATTGAGGATAAAACATTACTCTACCAGTAGTACAACAGAAATCCAGCCATGGAGAAGATATCCAACCACTGAAACAGATGGCCTAGTCTAATGTTAAATGAGGCACAGATGAAGTACACATCATTTAAATTATTAAATGTATGGTAATTTATGTTGTTCTAAGCTCATATTTTATGCTGATGCTCACAGGGGATGAATTTCTGCCAATTTTATCCACAGACCCATGCAAATCTTTCTCCCACAGGGACTGTTTGATTTCATGATATGTGAGTTTCTTTATCTGCAAAAACATGAGGGTTGTTTGTCTTCTTATTTTAGACTGTGTAGCTATATCTCATCTATAGCCCATATCCTAGGGCTTGGGTCACAACTGGGGCTTTCAGGACCTATTGTAGCACAATCTATAGTAAATAAATATTATTTCTTTCTCAGAAGAAAACATCAACAGCTGGATTTTCACTTTGTCTCACTCATCCAGTGAGAACATAGCCCACTCTGGACACAGTAAAGTTACTGAGAGGTGAATGATGAGGAGAGTTTATCCTCAGTAGTGGATCACAGAAGATGTGGCTGAAGTACTAAGTACTGGGACAGATTTCCTCTGTGATGTTGGCAGGCACAAGGCTGTTAAAGGCAAAGAGATATCCAAGGGCTCGTGTGGGACTGACGAGAAAAAAGGTCAAGTATGTGGCATTTCTGAAGAGTTCCAAGAGCTTGGGAAGTCATTGACTCCTACCAATCCTGACCACTGATTTTTGCTGCAATAGTTTTTACTTTCAGTAAAAGCAGGAAACAATGATAAGAGCTTTCTAAAGTGTTAACCCTTCCTTTTTGTTAGCCAAATAAACACTAAGAAATGGGACAGATCAAGGATGGTAATTTATTTGTGATTTTTCCAGATAGTGCTGTTTGTAAGTGTCCATCTGCACCAGTCAGTGTTATTACTCCAGGAGCTGATTAGGGGCCCTGAGAAAGGGGACAAAGACAGACTTTGCTGAAACAACTTACTTTTTCCCCCTTGGAACAAATATGTAGTTTGATAGGTGAGACAAGATCCTACAAACAAGATGAGAAGGCTGAAGTGGCAGTAATCAGTCTCTAATCTGGCAGGCAGCAGGGAGTTTTGCATCTTGGCATTGCACTTGTTGCCATAGTTCCAAATGATTAATTTTGAGGATAACAACCTCCTCTGTGGTGCTGCAAACCTGCAGCACGAGGGTGATGGGCATCCCTTCAGACTGAACCACAGCACGATGGCCGAGTTGTTTTTTTTAATACTAACAAGAGTTGTCACTAAAAGTTACTGAAGCCTGACTTTTCCTCGCTCTTTGTCAGCCCCCCGAAGCCTGGGTCGCGGATCCCACGTCCTTTGAAGCCATCTGAGCTCTCTTTGTTGCTTTTTGGTGCATAATGATGCCCGGCATCTCTGCTGCTGAGGACACCCAGCACGACCCAACGAACCGTGACTGGTGGAAAGCCCAATACTTAAGTGAGCTGGGAAGCAATCCCCTGCAGTATTTCATGAGCTCTGCCTGCTGGGATGAAATTTGGCTGCAAAAAACACAATGCTTTTGCCAGTCCTCTGCCAAGGATAGGGTCCAATTCTGCGTTTGGTGTCTTGTAGGGTATTGGATAAAGCAAGAGGTTTAGGTCTTTGTATTTGAGGTTACTGGCATTATGTAACTTCATTAATGACATGATGGTGTTGGCTGGTGAGGTTGGTCTCATTAGCCAGGACATATTGTTTCAAACTCATAGAATATGTGATTTCTGAAAAGTCTGCCTGCTGTCAAGACGACTGCTTTCTTAGGTATTTACTTTCCCATTTTTCCACACTACCAGTATTAATAATTACTTTTATTGCATATTTATCAGCAAGAAGCTGACAACAGGATGGGCAATGAACCTGGCCTAGTGACCGTTGAAATGGGCTTGTAATTTGTATTATACTCTAAACACAGCACAGAGAAAGTACTATCTGTCTATATAGAAAATACCAACATGTGAGGGATATTTATTGAAAGTTTAAAAAAAAAAAAAAAGTTAAAGAAAATTGGAGCGTGGAGTCACTTGACACGGACCCTTCCCATGCTACATCCACACTCCCCCTTTCTCTTTCTGCCAGCCCTCCGAAGAAGGCTTTGCAGATCCACAGTTGTTTGCAGCCTGGGATTGCCACTCATCTCTGTGCATTGTTACTGCTGTCTTTTCCTCTTACACAAGCAGAGCTGATGCCATTTGTTGGAGGGGAGAAAACAAATTAATTCTGCTAATGACTAGTTCAAAGTTCATTCCTCCCAAGAGCCTTTATACTTTGTAAAATCTGTGTACAGCAAAGGGATGGCCACATTGAGCAGCCTCTCCCTGTTACTGGGAGCTTGGAAACAGTCGCTTGTGTCCCCAGGGCCTTTGGCAGTTTCACCTATTTGGTGCTGATGTGGAATCCTTATTTTCTGTGTTTTGTACAATGGCCACCAGACACAAGAAAACAGGAATGAATGTTTTTTATCCAACTCAACTCCCCATGTCTTAATTATTTGCAGTGTGCTTCATCCTGCACTCCTCCTGACTTCTGCTCTTCTCTCCTCTGGACATCCCTCAAATAAGTCAAACTCTAGAAACAATAATGACTCCAAGGTGCTCCTGCTGACATGATTAAAATTAAATTAAGCCAATAATTTACAAATCGGAAGCATCTCTTGTTTTTAATGGATGAAAACACTGGCTGTAAATTCCTGAGCCCTTCTGGCCTGTGCCCAATTAAATGTGGTAAGTAAAATGCTGTTCTTTTCCCAAATTTACAGTTGTGCATGACAATATACAGAGTACATCTGTTTACAGATTTATTATTCAGTAAATTTCATCTGTGTGGTTTAATGGTAATTAAAATAATAAACACCATAGGGTCACCAGTTCACCCAAATAATATCTGAGAGAGAAGGCAAGCAGGCCAAAGTACATTCAAGGAAAATAAGTACAACCGCTGAAGTCACTTTTGCTTCAACTCCTTCTCATTTCTTTGCTTGATTTCTACATCCATCCAAGGCCCAGATTTCTTACTAATCATGTCACTGGCACCATTCATTGTAAAAAGCTTTTCAACATTACCAAGAACAAGTGCAAACACAGTGGATGAGGGAAGCGATGCCCTTGCTCGTTGCCTCCCATCTGCACTGCCAACAGGAGACTTTGAAGTGATCCTCTTTTACCCATCCAGCACCAAACAGTGGCTTAAATTTGCCCCTCGAAATTAAGATGGACAAAAATCATCACTGTTAGAATATGAGTATTTGAATACATTTGTTTGCAAAATTGTACTTGTATGACAAGTTGTCAGGACAAGTCCATAGCTGCAACATCACACATCTAGTTGAAAGGGAGCAGCTGAGGCTGTTCATCTTCTGTAAGGTGTTTCCAGAGTAAGGAAAGTTGTCCTTACAGGATTGGAGTTGACAGTCACCTGGCTGAGGCATAATAATCTAATATATTCAGGAACCTACCACATTTAAACAGACTAAATAGGACTATAAACGTACTATAAACGTCACTGCAGAAATTAATTGTTGCTACATTTGTGCCCAGGCTACAGTCCACACTGTGAGTTCAGAAAATCATAGGAGTATCCATCATCTATTCTACTATAAGGTTCCTCCTACTGGGTCAACTTGATTGCAATTTCATATTTAACTTGCACCTCTACAGCAGTCCTCATTTTTCACGTCTCTTCCAGCATCACTTATTCCCACATTTCTTCGTTTCATGAATCATGTACATGAGTGTAATTCCCTCAACAAAAAGTAAACATTTTTCTTACTCATGTAAATTAGGCATTAATCCCACAAATGTAAATATTTAAATTTGTGTAACAGAGTAAGGCTATTGGTTTACTTTCTTCCCATTGCTTATCTCTACTCCCATTGTACTGTTTCTCAGTTCTCAGAAGTTATTAGTACAGCTGCTACGATTGTTTTCTAGTATCTTTCATGGGGAATGTAAATTTAAATAGAAGAAAGCACATAATTGAGTACTTCATCCACTATGAGACGCATAGTCAGATTATCATGTGGATACATCTCTGCCACTGTTTGCTGTCCAAAAGACAACACCTGTTTTAGTCCAATCATCTGACAGGGTATGAATATCACTTTGCAATACAGTTGTCTGTAGTGGACCAAAATACTCACCTTCACAGTTGTGTTATGCAGAAACTGAAGAATGTGTTTGTTCTCTGGCAGAGAGGGAGACAGATTTGCGAAAGGGATCTTACAGCTTTGAAAATGAAAAGAAATGATACTTCAGGCCAGAAATTAAGATGATAAGGAGGGGTTGTCTAAAAACTCTCCCAAACCTGGCCATGGGAAACGTGCCAGAGACAGGACTGGCTTTGGGAGGTGAAAAAATCATGTGGTGGCACTCCTGTCCAGAAATGCTGCTCTTTGCAAGAGGGGTGATCTAGGGCAACTTGCAGTACCTGTGAGGATTTACTTGGACTGCTGGAGCAACACTGCATCCAGTGGACATAAGGCCGGGTGAAAGCCATCTCTGCTCATATTTTCCCCTTTTTAAGTACCTTCTTTGGGACTGTAGGACACATAGCAGATTTTCACATTATGTGTTTCTTAAAATACATTCTATTCAGAGACAGAATGCCCTAAGGGATTGAAATTATTTCAGATATTTTCAAGTAAAAACAATGGCACAGAACTAACTCATAAAGGCACTCACCATTTTATTGCTGGGTTCATTCAGGACTTGGTGTAAGTGGCACAGCTCTTAGGTTTTTAATGGGCAGGAATCTATTTGCACAACTGCTGAACTGGCTGATAGCCTGTGGGTTGAAGTGTGGACAATAAAACTGAAATTGAAACACAATTCCTCTCCTTTGAAAAGTGTCTGCAGACAAGAGGACATGAGAACAGCAGGGCTTTAGCTACCTGCCTAATCCCTTAAGCCAAAAATTGTTGAAGTAAAGCAGGGCTGCTCAAAGTGTGATTGCCTGGGTTTTCACAACAACTCTTTGCTGCTTGGATGGTTCTTCAGGGTCACCCACTAATGTTGCTCTGGTTTATGGGCTGGGAGTCGTATAAAATCTCCAAATGGCAAGTGCAGTCAAAATGAGACAGAAGATTTTATGTCATGAAAACCCATCGAGTTTCCGATCTGTTCCACCTAAGCTCATAAATTTCACATCTGAACACATCTGTGTGAAAATTAGCTACATTTCCATAGCAGTCAGCTGAAAATCGCAAGAGATTCCAGCTGGTGCTGTCTCCTATAACACATTAAATCAAAGAGGTGTTAGGCCATGCCTGGCTGATGTTATTAATACTAGTCTCTGGTGAAAGATTCCTGCCCTAGGACAATCAGGCGAGCAATGAAGGAAATGAACTTACCATACATTACTGCTACTCTTCTCTTTTCTATTACCCTAGATCTGTGCCCTCCTTCGGTTTTTGCATCCACTTATTCTGGCATGCATGTCACTTTGTATCTGAAAGACACTTTAAAACTTTTTTCTTTAATCTTCTGAATTTTTTTTTCTTTTTTTCTATTACTGTATGGTCATGTGAGGGCAGCACTCTATTCTCTGTATGCCACCTCCTAACTGTGGCCAATGTTTAGGGACAATGAATGAGCTGATGTTGCATTTTTTATGAGACCTAACACAGGACAAGCAGAGATACTACCGGTAATACCTCCGTGCCTGTTCTACAAAGCCTGTCCTGTGAAGAAATCCAGAAAGTCCATGTTGGGTGAACAAATATTGATGGTAATAGCTGACATACAATCCGTGTATGGATGGTCATGAGGGCAAGTAAATGTGCTAAAAACCTAAGAAGGTTTTTTTTAATACTCTAAGGTTATATTTTTAGTAGCAAAGGAGAACTTCACATTTACTTTTGGGGGACAAAGCCCAACCCTGCCTTTCACAAAATATTCTGTAGCAACCGGTAATTAAAATAAAAGAAAATTAAAAACCAAAGAACATATTAATGGGGGGCAAGAGAAAAAGTTTAGCACTTTAGACTGAGATTAGAATTTATCGCTTCACTTAGAAGACATCTGTTTCCTATTTATATTCGGCATACTCTGTTCTATAGAGACACCACACAGTATATATCAAGAGGTTTCTTACTCACTGTTACAACATATTGAGCAAAACTTCACATTCATGAATTAGTTTTTGTCAGGCTATTGTTTCCCCTAAGTAGAAAAAAGTTAAATAATTAAATCTTAGAGACATTTTCTTGGCAACCAAGATGGGATTTTATGGGGGTGCATGGAACTGTAAATGCACTGAATGCCTTGTAAGAGTGATTCACGGGAGCTGTGCTCATTTGGTGGAATTTCAGTTATAGCCTGTGGGCAGTATCACAGCATGGACAGCAGGTACTGTGGAATCATAACCTTTCATACTTGTTTCCTCATTTACTGGTAGAGGATAGAAAAATTATTGGAAAAGCATTATAAGGTCAGGGCGTTATTTGGGTGAGCAGAGAACACCAGATACAGTAACAGTCACGCCCCAGTCGGTGAAGCATGCAACATGTAGGCCAGCTATTACTGTGTGTTAAGCTGACTACATCTCAGTGTGAAGAAGACCCAGTGAACCTATACATATGTTACTTCAGAAACAAAGATTCACTACTTAAAAATGAAATTGAAGACTCAGAAGATGGTGTTTGGAAGAGCTCCTGGAGAAGATCTGTGTCAAGTCCTTTCACCAATAAAGGAGGAACTGCATTTAGGCATTACCTAAAAGCGCTTGTCCAGTGGGTTTATGGAAAAATCCAACAGGCCTAGTGAGTCTATTCTGCAATTTCAGGACTCCAGTCAAAAAGGTTGGGTTTTCTCCAACATCCAAATCAAATCTTCTTTGCTGCAAATTAATATAATTTCTTCCTATTTTCTCTGAGTGACTGTGGAGAGAAGTTTATCAGAATCTTCTCTCAGTCTTCCAATCCATCAGAAGATTACTATCTCATCACCCTCCCTAACCTGCCTGTGTCTAGGTTAAGCATGAAAAATCTTCTCTCATAGTCAATACTTCAATGTATTGTAACCCAGACTCTCTCTCTCCAGTTTCTCCACATCCTTTATAACAAAACACTGTGTGGAATCTGAGGTCTTTTCTAGGAAAAAGAAGAAAGCTGTCATTTCCTTCTGTGAGACATGTATGATGCTGCCATTAGTACAGCTGAGAAGAATTAAGAGCTTTACTTCATACTCCACTTAGAATCAGCCTCAACCCCAGCCTCCCTTTTTGGCTAGGCACTTACTTGCATGTTTGATTTTTCTTTCTCAAGTATTGCACCATGCGCTGTCATTACTGAATATCATCCTTGTTTGGGTTTTGCTCTTTCTGATTCCTCACACTTAATTTGAATCCTAGTCCTATTCTCCAACATGGTTCAAAAACCTTCTAGCATGGTGGGCCTCTTTTCAGCCCACTCTTCTTTGTCCTCTAAGCTGTTCACTGGAATATTGATTACAACTCTGCTCAGGAAAAGCCCTTACAGGAGCACATGTGAAGATAGACAACAAATTCCTGAGGTGTGCTCCTTCAAAGTGGATTTCCATCCAGCTGGGTGCATTGTCTTTGTACCAATGCCCATTAACTTGCTTTTGCGAATACCACGTGCTGCTACTAAAAACCTTGCTTATGTCAAGAACTATCTGTATCTATCACTTCCAACTTACCCACCAAGGCAGAGACTCTGTTCTTCAGATACCCATGCTGATAATTTTTAGTCTTGCTGATATCTTCTTTGTAATTTCAAATTGATTTTATGGTGGCTTGTTTGATGACTCTTCCTGGTTATCGAGTGTAGGATCACTGGTTTGCCAAGTCCCTGCCAAAGGTAGGCACAATGTTTGATCTTCTGTCAACAGAAGAGTCATGCTCTCTGTCTCCTGTCTTCAGTGGGGCCAGCATTTCCCTCTTATGTGTCACTGGAAAGGGAAAATCTACAGTACTATCTTCTCAGCTTACAAACATAGTCTTGTTTTTCAAAAGGAAAAACATATGAAAAAAATGCAGCTGACTGATCCCAATGTTCAAGGTGAGGGGAGGAAAGCGTGAGTATACTTTGGGTATGGGAGAAAAGACTGTAAGAAGACAAGTGGCTTTACAATCACCACATTATTCCCACTGTTAATCCTTAACTTTTAATAGCTTTTATTCATCTGAGAAGTCTCTCTGTCTTTTTCTAGCTCAGCTTAATTTCTTCAAGAGTCTTCTGTGAATGTCCAGCTTCAAATGCTTTTTAAAAACCCACTGAGAGAATATCAGGGAGATCTGGTTTGTTTGCGTATTTGTTGCTGTCAGATAACTCTAGCAGATTCGTGACATGTGACTTTACTTTTCAGAAACCCTACAGCTTTTCATCAATATACTATTGATGTATTTATTACTGATAGTATTTATCCATGTATTATTATTGATAGTGTTTATCTGTGTGTCTACTAGATGTGATCTTCAGAACGTTTCTGATATTTGGCCTGGTATACATCAGGTTTGCTTATCTGATTTGAGTATACATTCTTTTCTTTTTGCATCTCCAGTGAAACAACTGATTTTTGCATCTGTCAGTGTTAGCAAAACCATTTCTTTGGCACAGAACACTGTTTAAGCACTGTCTTTAGACAAAGAGGTGTGATTCAGTGTGTTATAAGAGTTTTACAGTAGGTTCTTTGTATTTTCTGAAGTCCTCAAAAGCTATTTTAATGTTTTCACACCCATCATTCTGCAGATTAAGGCCAGATCCTAAAGTGGCTCTGGTGCTTTCAGCATTGTGTTAGAATTAACAGAGCTAACTCAAGGGTTGACTATTTCCCTATCTATGCAATTAGCACAATGACTTTCCAATTTGAGTATCACAGACGTGCACAAGATGTTATATTTGATGACTGCCTCCTGTCTGGAAATTGCCCGAGCGTCTTCTAATAGCTCAAAGTGTTCCCCATTTCCTTCACTCTCCTCCAGCCTAGTATACCATTAGAAGCATGCTAGCTCAGTGTCTTTTCATCAAGAGTAGAGACCTCTGGCAATCTGCTTTCAGGACCCCTGGCTGAATCTGTTATCTGATATCCTAATGTTTTTGTTAGTGTTTAAAAAGAGATGTACTAGTGTTATGTTCATGGTGCAATGGTTCAGCTCTTAGAAAACATTTACCATAGTGAACAGGCAAGTAAGAGAAAGAGAGTTGCAGTAATCACTAAATATTTTCCTCCATTTAACACCTTACGTTCACCAGGAGAGGATTAGGGGAAGGAGCATGACTTCCTAGCTCAGGGATTTACCTTGCTTCTGAAGTAGCTTTTAAAGGCCAGCGGAGACAATGTGTTGAGGACCAAAACTCCAGTATTTTCCACTGTTGTTACAGCATTGTGGTAAAACCAGAGCCAGCATAGCGTGACTGACTTACTAAGCCCAAGGTGTAGCGTGCCAGGACAGTTGCCAAGTTTTTAGACTACGTCTTTGTTGTCTTGCAGGCTGAGGATTGCCAAGATATGTGGTTTTGGCTGAGTGGAAGCACTTTTTGTTTCAGTATGTCAACATAGGAGGCTGGTAGATCAAAACATTCTATTACTAAGTTCCGACGTGCATGGGATACTGGAAAGAAAGTGGTTTCTTTATCTCTTCAATAACCAGGAATTACAGGATGTTTTCCTGTCTGTAATCTTTGCTTTTGATTTATTATAGGTTTAGGAACACTGAAATGGTGGCAACTTATATCTGAAATGTAAGGTCTTGAGCAGAGGAGAAAATTGTTCTTCTCATTGGTGATTGAAGTTGTGAGAAAATGAGGTCTGAAGCCTGCAGAAATGTTATGTTTACATAATCGAATTACTCATTCACCATTCACTGTCCACTTGCTCCCAAGCCCGAGCAGCCTCTGTCTGTGCACTGCAGAGAACTTCTGATTTGGTTAAGTCTTCTTGTTGCCTTCCTTTGTCTGCCTGCTATGGCACTGTCACCAAATACACTCGTGTTTGCTTTGTATTAATGTTTTGTACACCACATCCTCCATGCCCGTACTACAGTACAATTGAGCGGTTAGCCAGCCTTTAGCAGAAGCACAGGGAATCTTCACCATTTACCAATTCTGAAATTGCTCTATCTCCCAGGGAAGCTCTATTTCACTTTCTTCTCTGGAGATCTAAAAGGCTAGCAAATAGAAGTGGGTATGTTGGCTAGAAAGTAAGTGCTCAGCTTGGTCCCTTGAGTGAGACTGGAAGCTAACCAGTCCCCTGGCATAAAGTGAGACTCCAGTTCTTCAGTGTTCACCCCTGAATATGCAGGATAAGAAGAAGATTTAATCAACTCTAGTAATTTCTACTCTGTCCCTTCCTTTAGGCAGCAAAAGCAATACCATCCATAAATATAAACATTTTCTTTTTGATTACTCTTTCTGATACTTCCAATTTGTTTTGTTCAACCAGGATTTCTTTTTGAGTTTCACAGAAGGTCTGTCTGCCTTCCTACTAGGGTGGAGACTTGCGTTTGACCAGGAAAAAAAATATGTTTATGTGAACTTCAATAAAATAAGAAGCAAAATTGTAAGACTGATCATTTGAAGACTTGGGACAGTTTCTGGGTGTGTTATAGAAAATAGATAAAAAGACTGCTTACAAAGGCTAGTGTGACTTCACTCTGAAGCACTGGGGCCTGTCTACTCTGCCCTGTTGGGGCTGACCATTCCCAGGCCACTCAAAACTTCTTTGTAGGACACACAGCAAGGACATTCATGTGGTTGATTCCCCCAAGTACAGTGGGAACCTGCCAAACCCATCACACTCATGTGTACACTGTCTTCCGATGAAGAAAACTTTCAAGAAAAGACTGGATTCCAAGATTCAATTTCTGATTAAAAACAAAAAAACAATTTTTTTGGTAAAGCTAGCCTGCTCTTAAGAGATTAGAGGTAGACTTAAGTCCTGGAGGACTGACTCTGTTCCTATTACAGTCACTGCCTAAAAGACAGTAGTTAAGAAGTCATCTGTTGAATTAAATGACTTGAAGGGATCATGAAGTGTTAGTGGGGAATTACCAGTCCACAAGGGATTTTGGTAAAATGTGTTTCATGAGGAACGAGTCATATGGAAAGGCTGACTGGAATTCACCAGTGATACAGAAGAAACAAAAGCTGCTAGCTGAGGACACAATTGCGGATGGCACAAAAATTAGAGGAATAGGAATTAACAGCTATGGAAGGCCACAGTGAAAAAAAGCCCACTGTGGTTCCTTGGTGTGATAGGACAAACCAAGTAGAGGGAAAGCTTGGACCAAGGGGTCTGCATCACTCCTGTGGGTGCTCAGGAGGCTTGTACTGGAGAGTGTGCATGTCAAGGGTGCCTGTGTCCAAGGTGACACTTTTGGGGGCCACAGGACACTGAGCACTCCAGCCCTGGTGGTGTGGGATGGGACACCCACACTGTTGTGACAGCTTCCTCTGCCATCAGTATCTGCCTCTGGACTGGGGTCAGGCAAGTTTAGCACTGGGCCCAATTAGCTACTGGAATGGCAGGAGCTGAGAAAGGCTCCAGTACTTGGAGTCTCCATACCAAAACTGGATGTTTCTGCGAGGGACACACGATTGCTTAAGCACAAATGGAAACCAAAGATCTCAGCTGCTGAACACGAGCCCACAGCTCATGTTGTTCTATAAAGCTGGCTGTACCATGACCTAGTCTCTGCAGCTCTTCTGCATGGATTTGCAATGGACATTTTATACCAGGATCAAGTCTGTTGCTCAGTACTTGTTGGGACACTGTTTACAGTCACAGCTGAAAGTTATCATCATCATCACAGTCATCATCACAGTCCCTATTCCTGCTACCATTATAATTTGTACTACTGTACATCAGGATCACTTTGTACTGAGTGCAGTAGGGACACTGTGGCAAGTAAAGTCGAGGTGTTTGCTGACCCAAAGAAAATTTCTGTGCCTGTCAATTAAAAAAATACATATTAGAAATTGCCTATCAATCTTCTTCTTGTTTTTTTTTCATTAAATCCTCATGGATCTTATGGTTTACAATAGGTTACTGTAAAAAAAACCCAAATCTATGTCAGAAAATTAACTTAATCTTTATTTGCCTGTTTTACTGAATAGTGGCAAACTGAATCACTACTGCCCAACTGGGTGTGTTTGGCTGTTCCTCAAACTAAAACAAGACTTGGAAGATTAAAGTGGAGCTTGGCTCAAGATCAGGTGAATCAGCATAGTTATAATGCCACAAAATGGCCTGCAGGATAGCCTTCTCTTCTGTAATTACGCAGGGCTTTTATGCCATACAGGCAAAGGAAGTAATTTAATTTTTCTGTTCTAATTAAATATATGATATGAGGAAACAGTGATATGTCTGTTTAAAACTTGCTTTAGGTTCTTTTGGTGAGAAAGTGAATGTGACTGTAAGTGTTGTGCTTTCATGTGACCGTGACTTTCCCGTTAATGCTCACTCTCATAAATGTCATTTTTGTAACAGACACTAATGGCAGGTTTGGGCTGGTATTTGGGACAAATTTCATGCAAAGAACATGTATTTCATGCTAAGGATGCATGTATTTCCATCTTTTTATACTGCATGAGTTTATTTTACAACTTCTTGCAAGGGTAATTTTTACTTTACTTGGAGTAAATCCTCATATATGTGAAAATGAAATTAAATTCACTTACTACAGAAACAGAATCAGTGAAGATAGAAAATTAATTCCCATAGACTGTAGTGGAAGGCAAGTTTGTCCCACATGTGACTGTGGTCTCTTTTAGCTGGGAAACAGCAATGCTTCCTTAGAAGGAGTACTTGAACTATGGCATTCAGTGTTTCTTTTCTCAGCTATTGCTGAATGCTTGATCATGAGGGTCCTGCCTTTGGTTTCAAAAGGCAAGGTCAGTCCTAACCTTTTACAAGAGGATGTTAATGAGAAGAACTGGAGAGGGTGAGGATTGTGGTGAGAGAAGGAAAAAGATTTATGAAGTCAAATTGTCAAATACTGATCAAACAGGTAACAAGAAAGTGAATCAAGTTCTCCCACTGTGCCTGTCTTCTCTAGGGCCAAGACAAGCTGAGCAATTGTTTGGGGACAGTCATTAAGAAAATAGTATCAGTGTTTTAGACCACTAAGAATGTGCCATCTTAACACAGCACTGTGTGTTTTGACCAGTCAGTGAAAAGGACAAATGCTCTTGAGGGAAAATGGTTTTCAGCTCTAGGTGCCTCTTTGCTGTAAGCTGGCACTGTTATTTAATTGTGTGTCACTAGTTTGTAATGGTGTGAGTTTTGCAGAAGGACTTGATGTTCCAGCTGTTTAGGGATGAGAAAAAAATGTTGTAAATTGGACAACAGCTTTTTTCTGAGGATTAGAGCTAGGCTTTGAGGGAAGAAATAGAGTCTGAGCAAGTTTTGGTCTTGCTGACAGTGGTATCACACCCAGGGAGCCATCCCTGTCTCACAGCTTGTCCTGGGAGCTTAAAATGAAGATAAAAGGGAAAGGGTATTACCTGTACCATTCAGGAAGGCTTTGGCAACATTACCCTGGAAAGCTACCAAGGGAAAATGATATTTCTAGAAGAAACTAATGACTTGCTCAACTCCTAAAGACGGTGGTGCTAATGATTCAGAGAGCAGGGCATCTTGTTTATGTAGCTGAACGCTTTCTGCTGACTGTGAGCAATGGATTTGCCAGGGCAGAACCCGTCCAAGACTTGCCAGCAAGCCAGGAAAAGGGTGAGGCAGGTACATCTGCTTCTGATTTTCAGGAAAGGTGCGCATGAGCCGCCGGAGCTATGTAGGTGTCTGCTGGTTGTAGATTTGCTCCCCAGCGCTGCTTGAGAGGAGCCCCAACTCCCCAGGATAAAAAGAAAGCTACCCATCTTTAGCTGCACCCTGTACTCTGAGGTGCTGACATCTGATTCATCTACCACTGCCAAAAACTAGTGTTGTTTGGAAACTGGCTGAGAATGCCCTCAATTCCCTTGTCCAGGTTGTTGATAACAGCACTGGCCTCAATACTGAGCCCTGGGGAATACCACTGTGACTGTCTTCCAGATGAATGTAACTCCATTCTCTGGGCCTGGCCATCCAGCCAGCGTTTTACCCAGCAAACAGTGCACCTGTCCAAAGGAGCATGCTGTGGGGGGCGGTGTCAAACACTTTATACTAAAGTCCAGGTAAATACAATCACAGCCTTTCCCTCATCCACTAATGGGTCACCCTGTCACAGAAGGAGATCAGGTTGCTCAAGCAGGACATTCCTTTTGTAAATCCATGCTGGCTGGGCCTGATTCTCTGTACGGCCACTCAAGATGTTCTACACCATAACTTTCCCAGCCACTGAGGTCAGGCTGACAGATAGACCTGTATTTCCCTACATCTTCCTTATGATCCTTCTTGTAAATGGACATCACATTTGCTAACCTCCAGTCAACTGGGATCCCCCTCATTAGGCAAGACTGCTGGTGAATGATGGAAAGTGGCTTGAGGAACAGTTCTACCAGTTCCCTCCGTACCCTTGGGTGGATCCCATCTGGCCCCATAGACTTTTGCATGTCTAAGTGGTGTATCAGGTCACTGACTATTTCCCCTTGAATTATGGAGACTTCATTCTGCTCCCTATCACTGTCTTCCAGCTCAGGGGCTGTGTACTCTGAGGACAACTAGGTAATCCTTGCTATTAAAGATTGAGGCAAAGAAGACATTTAAGTACCTCAGCCTTTTCCTCATCCTTTGTGACTATGTGTCCCCCCTTGTTTAGTAAAGGATGGAGATTCTCCTTAGCCCTCCTTTTGTTTCTGATGTACTTATAGAAACATTTTTATTGTCTTCTACAACAGTAGCCAGATTAAATTCTAGTTCAGCTTTGATCCTTCTAATCTTCTTCCTGCATAATCTCTCAACATCCCTGTAGTCCTCCTGAGCTGCCTGCCTCTTCTTCAAAAGGTCATAAATTCTCTTTTTTTTTCCTGAGTTCTAGACAAAGCTGGACCTCCGTTCTGAGCACTGATGTGGTTTTGATCTCAACAGCTTGCTTAATCCCCACATCTCTCTGCTCCCACATGAAAAAGTTGCCCTGTTGTGCTTCAGACTTTGCTGGAGAGGCAGCTGTCTGTAACATGGTCTTGGTGGGATGACACACAAGGGTGAGGTGGCTCTGTCAGCTGGATGCCCACCTTGTAACTGGAGAGAACTGGAAGACATGGAGTGAGGTGGGCTGTCAGAACATAAAGAGGTGTGTGAGAAGAAAGGCTGCCATTGGCTAAGTAGGTGTTTTACACCCACTTTGAGATACTCTATGAGGTGTTGGGGTGCAAGATACATGCTATGAAACACCTGCGAAAGAGCAGTGCCAGGGATTGCAGAGCTCCTCTGTGCATTGAGCAAAACCTGTTGGAGGCAGAGATTTTTCTCACCTCTCCATGTTAGTGACACAGAGGCCTGACTCCGTCTTGCAGGTCAGGTCTGAAATCCAAATGTGGAAAATAACCTTCCCATTCTCTCAACACACGACACAGATTTCCCACATACCCAAGTGAGAATCAGATGTAGTGGAAGGGCTCCAGAGGACTCTGTAGCTCAAGGGGCTTCCTTATTGCCTCCTCCTCCCAGTCTCAGCTTGGCTCACTGACACCAGCGAGGTCCTACTCATTCCCTCTGCCTTGATAGCTGGTCTGGATTTGTCACTTGCTTTCCTAGCCATCTCAGGCTCCCTCAGGCAACATGATATTCCCTGTCCAGTGGCTTTGGCTGTGTGCACCCAAGCAGGGCACAGCTCAGTGGCACTCATGCATGCTGCTGTGGAGAGTGTTTTCTCCTGGCTACTCTCCTCCTCTCTCTTCCAGCCTCTCTAGGCCTGTCCTGCTAGGTCTGTAAAACATTCTGTCTACATGCTTTCAGCTAGTTTTAACCTACCTTGCACATATATGGTCAAACCTGTTCACCCACAGTTTTTAGTAGGACTCATGTGACATACCAAATACTCTCCTGAAATCTTGACTTGTTGTAGAAAAACCTCTTCTCATCGCTCAGCTTAATTCCCCTGATTACTGTCCCATTGCCCACCTCTGCTATCAGTGTTGAAACATATGGACTACTTCATTAGCTCACTGGGTGCACGCACAGGCAATTTGCTAGCGAGGCTTCAGCATTGCTGCTAGTACTCCAACCTCCTGTTTTTAATTATACTTTGGTAAATCCAAAACATTCCTTCCAATATTTATTTCCCTCTATTAATAGTACTTCTGACAGAAGACCTTCTTGTATCACCTGGAGGATGCAAGTTGCCATACCTGTGGTTTTGTGTTTTCACTGTCCTGCAGTGCTTCCTTTTTTTTGCTTCCATCATGCTAAGCAGAAGAGGCAGGATATCTGACATGCGGCAGACCATGGTTTGTCATTCTTAGGAGCTTTGGTCAGTTCAGCTGAACTGCTGCTGTGGTCTTAGGAGCACGAGCACAGTGTTTGAGCATGGCCACGGAAAAACTCACGTTCACAAACCTGGAATTTTCATGGCCCCACAAGGCCGGCAAGGAAGGGAAAAGTGAGTTCAAAATTACAGGTAGACATTTTATCCTCAAATGGTTTTGAACAATGACACTGTGAACTGCATAATCACACATCAGTGGTCATAAACAAGTGTGGCGGTATATAGTCTGTCACTACTGTTCCCTACCAGGGGCTGTGCAATAAGAGCTGTGACTCCCTGGAAGAGTTCTCCTACTCCTAGTTTTTAAGTTTCACCAGTGGTATGATCCCTCTGTGAGAATAAGTACTTGAAGACAAAGATCACTGTCAGCACCCAGCAGCCTCACAAACCAAAGTGCTTTAACAAAACCCTGCTCTGATGTAGCCAGCCATGAAAATAAATTCTATTTAATTATGGAATCTGTCCACATATATAGGGGGTATGTCTGTATATGCATATGTATATATAGATACATATACACCTTGCACACATTACTGTTTCAGTTTTCCTGTTTAGTTCATGTTTCAGCTAAGGTGCTGTTTCAGAAATTTCTCACTTCCTGCTTGGCCTTTCTTCTTCATTATATTATAATAAGCATTTATTGCTGCCTGATGGCATCTAGTTCAAATACCCAGTGAGAGCAAACTCAGGAGAAAAGAGGGAGCCAAGGCACTCTATAAAATAGCCTGCGCCTTTCATGGACTGGAGTGGAAGTTTATCAGTAACGAGGCACTGCAATTAAATGAAATAAGCCTTGGCAATAACTCTGCCATATTTGCCTGTAAAATGCTCTCTAAGCAGCAACACTCCCATGGGAAATTAAACATACAGCCTGCACAATAGCCAGCCTTATGGTCTGGGTGTGCCTGCAGCTAAGGAACCCTCACCCCTGCCTCCTAAACAAAGGCCTTGCAGAGAGAAAGGTTCGGGCTTCCCTGAAATTTGGGTGCTAGCTCAGGCGCAGGCACTGTCCGAGTCATGAGACATGCCTGCCCTGGGGTGCAGGTGACCTCGATGGGCAGAGAGAGACCTTGTCTCTTCTTCTCTGGCTCCCCTGCTGTAGGCTCTTTTCCCTGCAGCAGACCTAAGCGTGGGTACAACGTGAATGAAATAATAGTAATAATAGTCATCATCATCAGCAGCAGCAGCAGCATTATCAGCAAAACATTGAAAATTGTACTGCTTTCCTAGGATGAAAAGGTTCAAACAGAAGCCTTTTCTCAGGAGATCACTCAGTCTTCCGGTGGGCATGGTGGTCTTTCATTATCCTTATCATGATGGTGTGTTTTCCTATTATTGGGAAAGTCATGCGAGCCTGAGGAGAGCAAGGAGCACTCTGGTAATAACGCTGACATGAGAACTTCTCCCTTTGTCAAAATAGGTGTTTTAGGGTATTCGGTGCTTCTCAAGGATTTATTTTTTTATTAAAGGCCACTGTCACCCCACAAAAATGTGGTGGGAGTGAAAAAGAGGAACCATTTTGCCAGCATGCTTTGATCAAAAAGGACAAGATGGGAATCACTTTCCATGTCCTTCTGAATCATCTGCAGTCCATGGTCTAGGGACTACTTATTTTCCTTTTTGTTGTCATAATGTAGTTTTTCTTAAATTAAGTGCTTACCAGACTGGAGAAAAGAGACTAGAAGTGTGTGACTTAGTGTTTTCTTAATTCTTTTGCTGATCAGGAAATAGGAAAGCACAGTTGCCTTCACAATGAATGCAATATGTTGGTTTGACATCTCCTATTTTTTAAAAATAATTTAGTCAAACTCAGCTTTGGAGTTTTCTTCAGAAAACAATTTTTCCAAACTGTTTCCCAGATGTAATCAGTATTCTTAAATTTTCTCTGAACTGTCACACTTGAGATTGCATTTTTTATAAACAAGATGTTAAAAATTGGCTCAAATCTAAAAGTGACGTAACATTTCAACAATTTATAAGAAAAAACTATTAAATAGTTTTGTGCTAGTAAATATGATGCTAAAGGTGGCAACACAGTATTGTAATGTAATTAAGTTCTTTCCATATTCCCATGAAACTTTGCCTCTTCAAAGTGTATTCTCAGAAAATACTAACATCTCTGAGCTACTTAAAGGCTTCATAGTGTAATAGTCTCTGCCTTACCTTTCATATAATTAGGTATTTTGGAGACCTGATTTTTTGGCAGATTTTTAAAAAGTAGAACTAGAAAAAAATGTAGAAAGAGGATTGGGAATAGGGAGTTCAATAATGAGAATCTCAATCAGAACATAAGACAACTGGAAAAAAAAGTTGAAAATGGTAAGGGAATTAAGAGCCTTTCACATGAAGTAAAAGTAGAGATGACAATACTACTTAGAAGAGAAGGCTGAAAGAGAAGGTATATACAAGGTGAAATACTACAGATACATGCAGTCAAGTACGGTTTAGAAGTCAGCTCAGCATCTTTTCCTAAAAGAATAATGACTTGAAGGTATTTAAAAATATTCGTTTGTTCATTACTTTCACAGTGCATATATAGAGGCAATACTGCAATGCATCTCAGTGTGGTAGAGAACTCTAGGATCAGAATCAACAGACAGTATTAGTAGAATCCAAGATCAAATCAGGTACTTACCCAATAAAAACAAGTACTACAGAGAGCTGAACTAATCTGTGTACAAGGGGTCTGTGTCCTCTCACTTCACTGCATTCACAATTGAGTGCTCTCCAGCGTGGTGGGAACTGCCGAGCGCGCCTCCTTCGTTGCCCTCAACAACACCTGGTGTTGACAGCTGTCGGGAAAGGGGAGTGGACTTAGTAGACTGTTCTGATTTGCAGTGGTAATTCCCCCAGTGCCATTGCAGAAGTCAGAAAACACCCAAATGACTGGTTGTGTAGAGAGAAAGAAAGAGAGCAAGAGTGGAAAGAAAGAGAGGATAGTAGAAAGAGAAGTGAGAAAGAGAGAAAGATCAAAAAATGAGAGAGAGAAGGACAGAAAGAGAGAAATGGAGAAAGGTTAAGAAAGAGACAGAAATGGAGAAAGGAAAGAGAGGAAGGAAAGAGAGGAAGAGAGGGAAGAAGGAAGGAAGGAGGGAAGAAAGAGAAGAAGGAAGGAGGGAAGAAAGGAAGGAAGTGGAAAGAGAGAAAAAGAACCTGAAGAAACATCCCTATAATGGAAGCTTGGTCAGGTGCTTAGCATATGTACACCAGCAGAGCTTCCTTATCTTCAGTGGACCTACTCCAGCTGATACCAACTCAGATCTTGCCTGTGACATTTACATATCCTAACCAAGACAAAGTCTAGTACTACGGGGAAAGAGGAGTGGTAAATGCAGCTTTCAGTTACTAAGGAGGAATTGGGAGTCCTGTAAATCTACATCTCAGCTTGGGATGAAGAACTTGGGCCACCCTCCTCATGGTATGGGGTGAGGGACATAGAAAAAGGTGTGCTCTTTTCAGCCTGCTGAGAGCTGAGGCAGAAAGATGTCTTTTAGAAGCTACTAATCAATATAGTTAGCTAGCTAACTAGTTAGTTAGCTAACTAACGTGCACTGTTGCTGCTCTTCAGAGAAGAATGTTTGGGCTTTTGTCAGCAAGAGAGCAAGCTGGTTTTTCCTAGTCTGAAGCCCAACAGCAAATGAAAACATATGGAATGTGAGCACTTAGGTGATCACAGCCCCAGAATAAAATAAGACCTGCTTCATCTGTGACCTGGGATATGGAGGGGGGATATTGCTAGTTGCTCAGCACGGTGCTGGAATGAAATTCCTACGCTGTTCGTTTGTGCAGCTTCTTCCACCACAATTATCTGCTGTTTCAATGTATTGCTTTAATGTTTTTGTGCTATCTGCTCGATTCCTATAATGACAAATAGTGTCTTAGCCGCAATGCCAATAGGTTATTTAAAGCAGTGTGCAGAGTTGCTGATAAAGGGGGAATTCCAAATATAGGTAAAACCATTTGAGATTCCTTTGGGATCAAACAGACAAGGGTGAAAAATTGTTAATCATATCAGATCATAATTTTCTTTAAAAACAGGTACGGTTTTCATGACCTATAGCATTAAAGTTAATTTTAAATAGACATCCTTATTAAAAAGGTCCCTCTACACTTGTGGGTGGATCTGTTTAGCTGAGTTTGATGATAGATTATCAACATGCTGTGAGAGAATAACCAATAGTTTAAGATCTCAAAAGATGAGATTTGCTTGCATCTTGGATAAGGAAGTTATTTTGTTATTTTAGTGGAATAAAGAACTCATCAGAATAAGGTATCCTGTCACCTTTAGGGCCAGTTCATCACTTAAGAGCAATTCTATTATAAATCAGTGAATTTTGCCTTAGGCAATTTGTTTATTTAGAACTCTTGTTCCTTTGGGTAGGAACCATATCTCCTTAGGGTCAGTTATATTTGAATGTTCAGGTCTTCTTTTTTATTTCTAGTGTATAAAACAGAAATGCGTGTCAGCCTTTGAAAACAACTGTCTTTTCAGCTATGCTGTCATGGCAGACTGGTTTCATTTAATATTTTGTCCAGTCCTTTTAATACACAATGCAGCTCATTTGTTACTCACTGAAGCATCATCCTGAGTGTATTAACAGCACATTAAACTCCTGTCCAGCTATGGTTTCATAGTGCAAAGGGCAGCTCTCAATGCAAACCTATGTCTTGATGATCCCCAGCCCCTGGCTGGTGATTTGTGGGGCTCTCCTTTTGGTCTTTCCATGGGGATTATGGCTGCCTAAACCTTCTCCTGAAACTGGGGTTCCCTAACATAAGTAATATTTACCTTCAAAATTATGCTGTATAATTTAAATTTAGTCATATAATCTGAAGACACTCTTTATTTAGTTTTAAAAGTTACATATACCAGCTGAAGGTAGTGATAAACTCAATTAACTAGGCTGATATAAACCTTATTTAAATCAAATTAAGTGCATTTCTGCAGTAGTTAGCATCTATTTCATTAGACATGATTAAAAACTGCTTGGGAGTTAAATTGGTGTGACTTTGAATATAGATAAAGCCCAGGGAAGACAGAACTGGCAACGGAGCCTGAACCAGACTGGAAAGTTTGGAGTCCTTCTTTGTACCCAGAACACCAGAGCTTTGTTTCTTTTAATTAAAACTGGGATCCTGCAGAATGTAATGGATGTTGTTTAGAAAAGCTGCCCTCTTGTTTCTGATAATTGGATTTTTCTAGCCCAGATTAATATCCTACTATGCCATTTCACTGGGTCCAAGAGGATTCCTCCAAATAATTAAAAAACGAGTGCTGAAGACTGTAACCACCTCATTAAGATAAACTTACAACAATATCTTTGGTTCAAATAAGGAGTTCCTTTCTTTTATTCTGGAAAGAGGCCACAGTTTGTTTAGTTTGGCAGTGGCAAGGAACTGATTTTTGTGTATGCAAAAAAACTTTTTAAGCCATTACTGCTGAATCATTGTGTGTCAAGTAACACAAAATTGGACTAGTAAACTTTGACAAGGGTCTGCAGAAACTAATTTTGAGATGGTTACTGCAAACAAGTAATGAAAAATAAAATATACGTGAAAGTCTAAATATTTCCAGAGAACTTCTGACATGCAGTCTTACACCAAACAGGCTGATAAACATACCTGCCAAAATGTGATGTTACAAATAATAGCTACTCTGTTTATTCATCAGAATTATGTTATCAATTTGTTTATGGTTAATATATTCTGTAGCAATATATCTAGCAGTGTTTGTTAAGCTAAAGGAAGGCTTGCTATGTGATCAGCTGATATTACAGCGACAGATCGAATTCACATGTGCCATTTTTTGTTAGTGTTTGCATTTTTTTTCTGAAGAATCAGAAAATATCTGATACAATTTAGTTCTGAAAAATACACAGCCTGGGAAAGCTGCCTAGCCTATCTAGGAAGAACTCGTTGGAAAACTTCAGTGGAAAAGTATTTGTAGGCACTGGAGGAGAATGGGAGGGGTAAAAACATCCATGTGAATTTCTAAAAAATAAATTAAAATAACTGGAGCTGTATCAGTGAAGAGGGTCAGGGGGCCATCTGCAGCTAGTGTTCACGGAAGCCAATGGTATCCTGGGGTACATTAGGAAAAGCATTGCCAGCAGGTCAGGAGAGGTGATCCTGTCCCTCTACTCAGCTCTGCTGAGGCATATCTGGAGCGCCGTGTCCAGTTCTGAGCTACTCAGTACGAGAGAGACACGGAGCTCCTGGAGCAGGTCCAGTGCAGAATTACAAAAATGATTAAAGGACTGGAGCATCTCTCTTATGAGGAAGGGCTGAAGCAGCTGTTCCTGTTCAGCCACCAGAAGAGTAAACTGTGAGGAGACTCATCAATGTCTATAAGTATCTGAAGGGAAGGTGTCAAGCAAATGGAATCAGGTTTTTCTCAGCAGTGCCAAGCAATAGGACAAGAGGCAACGGGCCAAAACTGATGCACAGGAGTTTGCTGAACATGAGGAAGGACTTTACTGTGCAGATGACCGAGCACTGGAACGGATTGTCCAGAGAGGTTGTGGAGTCTCCCTCACTGGAGATATTCAAGAGCTATCTGGACACAATTCAGTGCCATGTGCTCTAGGATGACCCTGCTTGAGCAGGGAGGCTGGACCAGATTACCTACTGTGGTCCCTTCCAATCTGACCCATTCTGAGAGTTGTGTGTGCTTATGCTTATCAAGTAGGTGAGTCACTGGGGCTCTGCTTAAACAGGGTACTAAGGTACAAACTCAACTATAAATCTGAGAGCAGACTGATGGCACTTGCACATGTTGAAATCTTAGCAGGCTCATGGGCACTCCTCTTGCTTCATGAGAGTTGATTCTAGATTGAAAGCTGTGCAGTGTATAACTTTACTCAGAACTTCTTCTCAGGAAAAAGTTCACATCAAAAGCTGTTAAATCCAGTAATGTCACATTTACAGAGGTAAATTGTTAGTGTCTACTTATAGAAATATATTATTTCCAAGTAATACTTTAAAAATAAATCTTATTTCTGTGTCCAATTATCAGCAATACCTTGTTTACTCTGTACTATGTACTCTCTGGACTTCTGTAAGGCTTTTGACATGGTCCAACACAATATGCTTTTCTCTAAATTGGAGAGGGATGGATTTGATGGGTGGACTGGTCAGTGGATGAGGAATTTGTTGGATAGTTGCATCTACAAGGTAGAGGTCAATAGTTCAGTGTCCTGGTGGAGATCAGTGACAAGTGGTGTTCTCAGGGGTCCACACTGGGACTAGCATTGTTTAATATTTTCAGCAGTGACAAACAGTGGAATTGAGTGCACCCTTAGCACATTTGCAGAGACACCAGGCTCAGGGGTACAGGTGACACTCCTGAAGGACAGAACACTATTCAGAGGAATATGGACAAGCTTGAAAAGTGGGTTCATTTAATAAGGCCAAGCACAAGGTCCTGCACCTGGGTCAGAACAACCCCTGTAATCATCACAGACTGGGACATGAACAGATTGAGAGCAGCCCTACCGAGAGGGACTTGAGGGTGCTGGTGGATGCAAAGCTGCACATGAGCTGGCAATATGCACTTGCAGCCCAGAAAGCAAATTGTGTCCTAGGCTGTATCAAAACAGTGTGGCCAGCAGGACGAGGTAGACGATTCTGCACCTTTACTCCACTCTTTTTAGACCCCACTTTGAGTGCTGCATCCAGCTCTGGGGTCCCCAGCAAAGGAAGAACATTGAACTGTTGGAGCTGCTCTGGGGAAGGACCACAAAAATAATCAGAGGGCTGGAGCACCTCTGTTGTGAAGGCAGGCTGAGAGAGTTGGGGTTGTTCGGCTTGGAGCAGAGAAAGTTCCAGGGAGACCTTATTGCAGCCTTTCAGTACCTAAAGGTGGCCTGTAAGAAAGACAGGGACAAACTTCTTTGCAGGGCTGGTCACGATAGAATAATGGGTAATGGCATTAAATTAGAAGAGGGTAGATGTACGTTAGATATAGGAAGACATTTCCTGTGATGATGGTGAAAAAACATTGGAACAGGTTACCAGAGAAGTGGTAGATGACCCATCCCTGTAAACATACAAACAAAACAAGCATCACTTAAAAGAATATAAGGGAAGCAGCGATGATATTTGTAACTCAAAAAGTAGCAGCATCTTCACACAGACAAGATACATTTTGTTCTCAATTAGGCTGCATTCGTAGTAAGGTAAGGGTTAGATGTCTCTTTTCGTATGATATATCTCAGGTATTTTCTTTGGGCCACATAGTTACATGGGATATTTTAAATAACTATTATGGAGATTGCATGTGGTGGGTGAACTACTTAGGTTCCAAAAGTGTACTTGAGAACATTCCAGGTGTCAGTGGGAAAGAGGGAGGTAATGAAGGCACTGGGTGGCAGTGGGCCCAGTGATTGTATCTGAAATACCTTCACATTTTGCTTGATTTTCTGAGGCATTTGTTTGCAAGGTGCAAGAAGCTCACATCATAATCTACTCTAAATGAGAAATGCAAGCTATATGCAAAATATATAAATTTTATCTTAATTCTAGGGATGATTTCTTGAGATTTTGTGTCGGAAGATATTGTACTAGAACATTTGCCTGAGGCCAACTCAGTGAGTCAGTCCAGTGTGCTGTCTGCAGAGGTGGCATGTGGTAGATGACTGAGTAGGAGGTGGACAGGAAGTAAGGCTGTTCCTTTCCCCAGTAAGCAGTTTTAGCTGCTGGCCATAGATGTGGTAGAAACTTCCAGAGGCATTAAGCTGTATCCAGACCATTCTGTTCAGCATATTCTTTTGGACGTGTCCTCCACAAATTGGTTTAATCTTCCAGAAACCATTTATACTTTGGCAATCACAACATGCTATGGGAATTAATTCTGCTTTTAACATGTAGGATGTCCCTCTTGCCTGATGTTGATGTAATTCCCACTTGCCTTGGGCTCACCTGCAGATATCCTGAGGTGCCACTGCTCAGAATTTCTCTACTTTCTTCCCAGCAGTGCTCGGACTAAAATGCTTGCTACTCTATATACTGGGTTCTTCTGCGTGCCAGAATGCCACTTGCTGACAAATACCTTCCAACAGCTATGCGTTTTGTCTTGGGAAATTCCAGGTGAACATGATCCCTCAGCCTCTTGCAGTTAACAGCTGCTACTTTTGCTCAGAGGGAATTCCCACTGACTTTGATCTGTGGGAGAGGACATCACTCCTGGTTTGTATCATTACAGTGAGGTAAGACATTAGCTAAAACATTTGTCAAGGACATGTGACAGTAGAAATTTCACACGCAGCGTGTCAGACTTTTCCACTGCTACCTTAGTCATACATGCTTTGCTCTTAACAAAGCTGTCTCTCCACTCTAGTAAAAGTGGGAAAAAGAAAGAAAATGAGAAAAGCAAATATGGCACAAGGCACATAATTCCTTGTTAGTCTTGTGACATAGCCTTTTACAATCTCAGTGGTCAAAGCTGCAATGACCATTTATACTAACCCTTCCAGACTTCTAGCATGAAAAGTTTGGTATTTTGTGTTATCCTGGCATCAGTAAGACACAAAGATCCTTTAAGATCATTGTACTCCCCACAGCTGCTGTGTGTGCCAAACGGGCTGTCACTTAAATAAGGTAGCAGCCTGCCTTCCAAGCACTGAGAAAAGATCTTGGGGATGATGTAAGGGCATTTCTGTCTGTGCAAACATCTGATAATATTACTTGACATTGAAAGATACCTCTTCTAATCCTAAGTCTGTTGAGAAAACCCTGAAATGGTCCAGGTGCTTTTAGAAGAAGACATGCAGCCAGTGCAGAAATGTAGGGGCTCGAGTGTGTACTCTGATTCAGTTTCTCAGCAGAAGTGCTTCCCTGTGGCAACACTTCTCCTGCACAGCCGTGCCCTCAAGTGAGAAGAGTTGCTGAGTGCAACTGAAGGTTTTGAACCACTCCAATACTTCACTGTTTATTCTCTTTATATGGACAGACTCTGCCCCCATGCTGCTGTTCTTAGCCTTGGAGAGCTTCGTGGGAGGCTTTGCCTCATGTTCAATGATGGTGGCCACTAATCAGAGCCAGATATATCTGTCTATGAGCCCTGTCTCAACCCCGAGCTTGCTGTGTGACTATTAGCGAGTCACTTTTGTTTGCCGAGTCTTGTTCTGCCTCTGTGAAGATGAAGACAGCAGTATTTCTATGCCTCACAGTGGGAACGCCCTTTACTTTCTCAGCATGTTCTCTTCGTCATCTTATAAATTCTGTCAGGACAAAACCTAGGGATTTCTATACATTTTTTTGCTCTGGTTGACTGAGGCAATAGCAGCAGGTCCAGATGTGCTGCTGGTAATCTGGCAGCCCTGGAGCTACAGAGGGCTCACCAGCATGTTAGGCAGCTGCTCTGTCTACACTCAGCATCAGATGAGTGCCAAGTGTATACTGTGTAAGGTGCACCACACCTTACGGTACAAGTTTCTGAAATGCAGAAGCCCACTGCGGGTGTTGGTCAGCTTTTCTGTGCTCTTGGGGTCAGTGTGGTGACTGGGGTGGGACAGCCTGGGATGGGGCAGTTGGATGGAGTGTTAGAGACAATGAGCTGGATCTGCTGAAAAACTGATCCCAAACTGCCCCCTACTGAGCCGGGAGGAAACATGCAGCAGAAATTCCTGCCGATGTGCAAGGCTTCCTCAGGAGGGATCCTAAAGCCGTCGCTGTGTGCCGAAATCCAAGCCAGTAGCCTGGGGCAGATACTAAACACGGTGTCACTTGGCACGTGAGTGAAAATCATCCCACGTCTTCAGGTGCTCGAACAGGAACAGTGGTGGTGACTGTAGGACCATGGTCTGAATTGCTGGTCTGGGGGTGCAGCCAAGAACTCTACAGAGCGAGAAAAATATGATATAGTAGCAGATAACAGATTACAGTAATCCTTTACGTGAGGTCATAGAAATAAAGTGCTGCTGTGTTGTTTAATTATAGGAAGCAGAACTCATCACAAGAATTCTGAAATCATAAAGATGCCACTGCAGCATCAGATGCAGGAAAAAACTTCCTTTTTATTTAAATAGATATAATACCTTAGCGATATAAATCCAACTTATCTCAAGCACAGTGCACCACTACTTAGCTGGATTTTGTTTGGCACCATGATGTTATAGCAAACTTGTTGCAGATCCTCTTCACGATGCTTATTTTCAACTAACTGTTGTACAGTTTTCAAAATACATCACATATCCTCACACTTACAATAAAGATCATACTTATACACCTAGCTCAAAACCTCTTCTAAGCAAGGCTATTTTGCCATTTATGTTTACAATGCCCAGTAAAATGGGATCTCATAATAATTTATGATGCCTGAAGGGCAGTGTGAAGTGAAAAGAAGACTGTTCTGATTTACTTTATGCATAACAAGTATGCATTGTTTTTAGAATATTTTTAAAATAGTGCAGGAGAAAAAATAAGGCAAATGGAAACAAACAACAACTACTAACAACAAAGCAACAGCCAAAAACTATGTTTATATCTACATGTAGCAAACCTCTAATGCCACCTGCTGAGGAAACATTGAAAATGAGAAAGGTCTTCAGCAGACTACTAATTGAATTATTCTTGTTACTGATTTCTTTTAAAATTTATATTATATAAAAAAATTGAAAATATTTTAAGAAAATTAGATATGTTACTCTGATAATAATCTAGTGGTTGTACATTTAAATACCCAAGTGATAAGAGTTTCTTTTCAACACTACTCCAGACACTGATTCCTTGTAATCAAGAAATGGTTCTACTGTTCAATTTTCTCTTTCTTCTCTCCCAAATTAAAAAAATTATCCTGAAATACATTTACGTCTTTTAATGTGCAAAGGATAGCTTCTTAGCAGCACTGGCTCCTTAAGGACATCGCTTTAACACTCATCAATAGAGAAAAAAAAGACATTTTCTTAAGCAAGCCTTGTTATAGAGCAAGTACATGCAACCCCAAATGCAGCATTGATCCTTCTTAGTAGAAAGTAGAAATAGGAAAACAATGAGGCTTATTTTTTAATATCCTTAAAATGTTTTAAGCTAGCATGAACCTGCTCATATCTGAACAGTTGTGCTGTGGCACTAAAAGCACAGAATGGGTAAGGCTGAAAGGGACCACTGGTGGGGTCATCTGGTCCATCTTCCCTGCTCAAGCAGGGTCCCCTAGAGCACGTTATTCAGAATTGTGTCTAGGGTTTTGCCAGTGAGGGAGACTCCACAACGTCTTTGGGTAACCTGTTCCAGTGCATGGTCACCTGCACAGTAAAGAAGTTCTTCCTCATGTTCAGGTGGAACTTCCTGTGCATCAGTTTCTGCTTCTTGCTTCTTGCCCTATTGCTTGGTACCGCTGAGCAGAGCCTGGATCCATCCTCTTCACACCTCCCTTCAGATACTCAGAGACACTGATGTGATCCCCTCTCAGTCATCTCTTCTGGTGGCTGAACAGGCACAACTCCCTCAGTCCTTCCTCATAAAAGAGGTCCTCCGATTCCCTAATCATTGGAACCCTGCACTGGACCCGCTCCAGGAGCTCCATGTCTCTTTAGTACTGAGGGGTTCAGAACTGGACACAGCACTCCAGATGCGTGTCAGCAGAGCTGAGTAGAGGGGCAGGATCACCTTCCCTGACCTGACAATGCTTTTGCTAATGCACCCCAGGATACCGTGGGCCTTCTTGGCCCACCAGGGCACACTGCTGGCTCAGGGACAGCTTGTGTCCACCAGGACCCTCAGGTCCTTCTCCTCAAAGCTGCTTCCCAACAGATTGGCCCCCAGCCTATACTGGTGCAGTGGGTTGTTCCTTCCCAGGTGCAGGACCCTGCATTTGCCTTTGTGGAATTTTAGAGGGTTCCTCTCTGCCCATCTCTCCAGCCTGTAGAGATTCTTCTAAAAGGCCGCACTCTGGGGTATCGGTCACTCCTTCCAGCTTTGTGTCATCATCAGACTCACTGAGGAGACACTCTGCCCCTTCATCTAAGCTATTAATGAACAAGTTAAACCTTTATGGGACACCACTAGTGACAAGTCTCCAACTAGGCCATGTGATCTGTCATTCAGCTGGTTCTCAATCCATCTCATCGTCTACTCATCCAGTCCAGACTTCCTGAGTTTGCCTGTGACGCTATTGTGAGAGACAGTGTCGAACGGTGAATCCAGGCCAGTTACAATTCTTCCTGCCAGCCTATTATAAAATCATTACGCAGTATTCAAAAGCATCTTCTTTGCTCATTGTTCATTGGTGACACAACTTAAGCTGCAGAGAAGGCTGTTAAGTCAACCTTAAAGCTGCCAAGGCTTGCAAGATGTGGGAAATGCAAATCCTAAAGCCAAAGGGATTTTTCTCTGCATTTCTCTACATGTCTTTGCGTGCTACTTACCCTGCAAATATACACAAACACTGCTGCTCTACAGAAAAGAGAAAACCAAATGAAAACTCGTTTGGATGAACAGAGCATTGTTAAACATGGGGCATAGTATTCAAAATAAAACAAATGGAAATTGTTAACTAGGTATATTTATCTCAAAGTAAAATATCTATAAAGTAGGGAGTTGTTTTCATTTTGAGATAGAGCATATAGATACAGTGTAAAACTATAATAATACAATAGTAAGATGAACATCTGGCTGCAGCAGTAGCATTTTTTAAAACAGATACAATATCATTTCACAAAGTAACGGCATAAAGATAACAAATATATCAAATTAGTTTAGGCACCAAGTTGTTAGGCACCTTTTGAAGTACTTTCAGATGAGAGGCATGGAAGCAGAAAAGTATTTTTAACCAGTTATGTTTACTGAAAGGAGAATAAACAAGCTGTTTGTGTCGTTTATGCATTTTCTTCCTGAAAGGAAAAAAAGACTTAGAACATTCAGGACCCTTCTCATTTAAATGTCTGAAACAAAACACAATGGAAGGCATCAACAGTTTGGAAAACAAAGGCTGTCAATCCATCCACTGCAGACTTCCTGATAAATCCTAACCCCAGTGAGATTTAACAGGCCACATCATTAACAGCAAAGACGACCACACCAGTGGCACAAATGAAAACTGTTAAGCCTGTCAAACACACACACATACAACACATTTCTGTGCAGATGAAAACAGCACAGTAACTTTGAGCATACTCATTGTCCTAATTCATGAAAAGAATAAAAGAGAAGAGCCTACTGAGACTCTTAATACTCACAGAGTGGAAGAACTAATAAAAGAGATATTTTGACACATAATGGTTTCGCTTCCAGTTGGCCCTTTCTGCTACACTGGTCACTGCTTCAGGAAAATGGTCTTCCCACCTCTGCCTGAACGCAGTGCCATTGAGCAGACTCAGCAACAGTGCAAGCAAATTGATGCCTAAAATCCAGGAGAAAAAACTCACTAGGCAATATTAGTATAGATAAGACATAGAGCAAGTCTTTAATGAAGGCCTTCTGGTGCTAGGAGTACAAAAGCGCACACCCGTGTCCAGGGGTCCTGCAATTTTATAGTACTATCCCTCCAATCCAAGAAATATCCACCCCCCGATCCTCCCCAGAATTGTCCCTCTGGCATGCTTCCCCAGAATTGAGTTGGAGGTTTCAAGACCCTTTTCTTCCTCATGTTCCTTCTTCTCCTCCTTCTGGCACGCATTGTCTTTGGAGTTTCTCCAAGGTTCTGGGTCTCCAAAGTTGCTTTGCCTACAACCTTGTTGGTGATACCTTGTTGTTTGGGCCTAGGGAGAATATGTTCTTAAACAAGGTGTGTTTGCTACAGTCTTTTCTTGAAAAAGAACCTAAACAAGCCCAAAGAATTTAGAAAATTTGATATGTAGTGTGAGAATAGGGTTTGATAAACTGCTATTCTAAAGTGTGAGAAACTACACAGATATACTAAAAATACATGTTTACTACACAGCTACACTAAATCTACAAAAAGCTAAAAATCCTAAAAATTCTAAGGCATCAAAATAAAAATTTGCTCATCTGATGCTCACATAATAAGTTGAAATACCTTCTACTTCATGATTTCCATCTCAGTTTCCCTGGGGAAAAAAAAGCCATAACTATTCTAAGTTACTAAAATCACTGAAAAGTATGAAAGTTTCCTAAATTCTTGATCTAAAGCATAGATTTTAGATTGCCACAGTCATAAATGTTCAGATACACCTCTGTACCTCACTGGCCCTGTATTTTGTTCCATGTGAACAGTTACCATATCTGGAGGTGTTTAAGGAAAACTGGTTCTGGCACTCAGTGCCATAGTCTAGTTGACATGGTTATAGGTTGGATTTTACGATTTCAGAAGTCTTTTCCAACCTGAATCATTCTTTGATTTTTGCAGTATGGATGGTGTAGTAAAAGAAACATTTCCAGTGCAAAATACAAACACACACTTAACCAATATGTATATTCACAGACTAAATACTTTGAATAAAATGTATAATAAAACGTAGTTGAAGCTAATATATGTAGTTTCTTCCATGTTGCCTAGTAATGTTTTTTCCAAAATATAAATAAGTTGGATTTTCTCAGTGTGACAGTATTATTCTTGAATATAATTGACAGAAAAATTATGATGGCCAGTGACAGACAGAACAGACACTGGGAAACTGGTGAAATTATGAGTATTGTTCTGTTTTCCTCACAAAAGTCACTTCTTACACCAACACTGATTTTGAAACTTAGAGAGAAGTATCTTAGATTTGGTATTTGAAACGTGCCTTTTAAACCTTAATATCTATAGGTGACTAACAGAGTATTTTGTTTGGAGGCTTGTTTTTCCTTTATTCTTTTCTTAATCCAAACATTTTTACTTTTTTCTTTTCTTTTTAGTGCCTAATTTGCCTAGTGTCTGTGATACAAAAGTAAGGTTTTTTGGAGGAAAGACCATTTAAAACAAATACATGCTTGTAGCACACAACTGCTGCAAAGCTGGTACTAAATGTATGTACTTAACGTGATCTTGCAACAAAAGATGGCTGTCTTCCAGCAGGTTTTCATTGCAGTTCTCTGCAAATTTCATTCCAAATGCTGGATACCGTTGTGATTCGGGAAGATATGGAAACACAGCCGATGAAATAGATAGTGGAGATCAATTAGCTGAGGAAGAAGTGGAAGGCAGAAGTCACTTGCAGATGATCTTACAGAAATGAGCATACAAATCTTAAACTTATGAAGGTCCACTGATGTAAATGGCAACATTTTCTTATGATAAATTGGACCCTATGAGATGCTATCATCTGGTCTTCGGTGAAGTGTTGACTTGAGAAACATGTCTTGCACTTTTAAAGTACTGAAATATCACACATTCGCACCATAATTTAATTTCATACTTTTTAAGTGCATTTTTTTTCTGGCATTTGAAGGCTGTTCAACAGAAGGCTCTCACGCAACCTTGTTTTTAGTGGAAGAAATAAAAGGTCAAAATACGCTATATGGAGCAGGCGACGTGATTCTCTGTGTCTAGATCCCTTGCAACATAGGCAAAAAGTTGTGGTTTTTGCTGTAGGCACAGCTGACATCATCTCTGCATTGTTGTGTCTCTTGTATGTGCGCAGCGTGATCTAGAAAGCGGGTCATAATGGAGACAATCCCACTGCAAGGCTGATAGCACAAGCTGTGCACAAAAGAACAGTATACAGCTACATACAGCAGAGATACATTGCCTTTCTATTTGTTGTACTTTCTCAACGTGTTCAAATGATTTCCAGATGATGAGTTTTGTTAGGATAGAATTAAGGTAGGATTTTAAATTTTGTTTGAAGGCCTCATGATAACCTGGCATATTTTAGAGCCAAAGCTGAAAAACAAATCACTACGTATGTGAACAGGAGAATTGCTATGATGAATCAGACTAGTTCAATTTAGTTCAAAGCCCTGTTACTGGTGTTGTCATGTAACAGAAGCTTCAGAGGAAAAGCCAAATAGAACTGTTTCAGGTTAGCGGGGGTGCAGCAAGTTGTCCTTTGTCTGTAGTTCAGGAAATATGAAAACCTTTGCCTTTTACCCTACCCAAGCATCTTATCTCTTTGCATTAACTCAGTTTTCTAATGAAAGGTATTTATTTCCTGTATAAAACATCCAGGTCACCCTAACTTTTTCCTGAAGTTTTTCAAGTGCATAAGAAAACATCCTCATTTCTGAAGTTGTCACTGTGCACCTTAATGCCTTACACATAAAAATCTTTCTCAACAGGACCAGAGATCCTGTGCTGTGCATGTCTGTGATATTTCAGATAGCTTGCTGGCATGGTCAAGAGCCCATGATAGAAGCTGAGGCCCCCCCTTACTCAGTTTAATGCCCTCTCCTCATCTGTAGTACCTTTAAGTACTTCCTTACTTCTCCCCTTCTGTCTGCACAGGTCCATAGATGAACAATTTGTTCCATTATCCAATGGAAAATTGCCAGGGCACAGTTTGCTTTTCTGCAGCTGAGAAAGCCACAAGGTGAGCAACCTCCCACTCTCCCCTCTCCCAAGTTACATAGAGGTCAGTGTAGCAACAGCTCAGATTAGACTTTGTGCATCCATAACCTGCTGGAATGGGTGCCCTAGACTTGAGATTTCTTTATTTATCTTCTCTGCTTTCCATCCTGTTCTTATGCTGCTGCAGCAGCCTGTGCCATGACATCAGGACACACAGGCTTACCTGAGTTGGCATTCAGCTTGGTAAGTCAAGTTCACCTAGCAAAGAACTGCAGTTAGCAATTCAACACACACAATCAGTCCAAGAGTCTTCATAAAGACATAATTACATTCCAGCCTCTTTTTAAAACTATACCCAGTCACCACATCTAAATGTGAAGTCATGGATTTCAAAGCCTAATTCTGTGTTATTTTTAAAAACAAACAAAACTCTTGCCCTTTGTTGTTAACTGGGTCTCAAACGTATTTATCAACAGCAATACAGAGCACTAAAACATATGTTTTATAAACAAAATACTTTTATTAGACCAGTACGTGAGTTATTTTAAATCAAGAATTAAAATACAGTTGGTATTAAACTATTGTTTCAGTTCAGTTCACTAAAGCCAAAGTTACTGCAGATTACTTAGGAGGTAATATTTATCTGGGGAAAAAAAGTTTTTTTAAAAATATAGGCGGAATTTCTTTTTCCTTTTTTTATTAAGGATGTTTTGGCTATATAATTTAAACCAGACAACTTTGCTAATAGAGCATGACACTAAGCAAAACCAGAACTTAACTGGAACAGTTAATAGACTGTTTTATTGATCTGTTCCTGCTTCTGATGTGAAACTTATCTCATCACTACATTTATGCTTTCATTTCATTAGATACAATTATTTTTAATTGGGCTCTCTGAAAGAGCTCCATCCAAGAAAAACATTTAGAGATACTCCAGATTCCTAATCCAGCTTATTGGGTAACTGCTTCTAAAAAGACTCCTGGACAGAGAAAACTCTTCTACTGTTTTTTCTTGTTTTATAGAAGCATCATAACACTCTTTCCCTGTCTGGACACCAGCCACATCCAGCCTGATTCAGTACTCAGAAATGGAAAAACATACTCGGATGTGGCCTCTACCGACCACACTGTCACCTGAACATTCAGTTACAGTGGTTTTCCATAGAGTCGGAAATGTAAGAAAACAGCTGGCCACAGGCAAAACAAAAAGCAGTCTCTTCTAAAACAAGAGACCCTTTACACAATAAACAGGCTTAGCGTGCCACTTCAGAATGATGCAGTGGCAAGACAATATAAGCCTCAACTTAGATTAAAAAATTATAACCTGGTGTATATATATATATATATCCTTCAAGCCCACAGACAGACTTGCAAATTATTACAATTTGTTGTTTTAAATATCAGGTATATCAGAAACTTCATTGTGGCCTAAGTTCTACTACTTTGTTTCTATGCACACAAGGCATAATTAGTTATCCTACAGCTCCTATGGGATGCTGTTACAAGCAACGTTGTTGCTTTTGTATCAGATAGTATGGTAAAATTACTTCAGGGATCGTATGACCTTTTGGATACATTTCTATTCTTACATGGTATCTCTCATAGGCTCAATGATAATAATTTTTCTGTCAGTCCTCAGTTGTAAGAAATCTTATTCGCAATGCTTTACTCATCACCTAAACCAATGGCTCCTCAAATGCAAAACAAAATCTTAACTTAGGCCTCTCCCTTCAGTAAGAAAGGTGTGTCCAGTCAGTCCCACTGAGTCTTGTTATTGTACCACTGTAAAGGGATCATTTTCAGCATGTGCCCATTTCCTCAAAGGAACAAGCGGGGCCTGTCTCTGTGCTCTTCACTGATCCTGATGTCTCAACAGTCTTGGCTAGATAGGATGACGAACCTGGGCTGTTTTAACTTTAAGGGACAACTGGATGAAAGGGGTTCCAGCTTTAATAAGTATTTCCTTTTCTTTACCCCCCCACTAGTGTAGCAGCAACATAAGTTGGTGCAACCTAAACTCTTTGTCCAACAATTTAACCCAGACCAGTAACACCCTCCTGATGTAACATCCCACCCTGATGACTGTCATCCTATGACAGACTTAACTGCATTAACTTAAATTCATGTCAAGTTAAAAAGAGGAACCTTTCTCATACCAGATTTGTTCTGTGCACCCATTTCATGGTAGGTTTTTGTACTTTTTGCTGCCCTTTTATTGCTGCCCATATGCCAGCATCCAAATATATCTGTTCTCAAAAGATTTAACATGGATTTATATCAAAATATAAAATTTGATTGTTCATATATAGTCTGATATTTATCCCAATGTATATATAGCAAATAAGGTTGAAAAACACAGATCTTCCAACAAGTGTTTACATTTCCATTTAATATGAGATTACTTTCCCATTATATAATAAGAATATGAAGTACAGAAGAAATAAATTAATATAATGATGTGGGAAAGAGAAATGTTACTGTTTTGGAGAGTCACCTCCTGCATCTAGAGGAAATATCACACATACCTTATAAAGGTGTACACAGTACTGTAATACATACGACATAATTCTCCAATTTCCTGAAAGGGAGTCATGAAAGCCATTTACAAACAACTAGTTTATATTTTCTCCAGATTAAATCACATGAATTACATGTAGAAACTGGAGTAAGGAGGGATTATATATCAGTGCCATTAAAACAGTCCAAAAAAAGCACTGATCCTACAGTTGAATCTGAGTAGTCATACACCTGAACAAGACCAAGAACAGTTTCTCCAAGAGGTCTGATCAAAATTCACTAATAAAATCAGACAGAACAATAATATTAGCATTTGAAGAGTATGATAGTACAGTAAGGCCATTGAAAATATCCCTGTTTTATCAATTACATTCCAATAAAAATCATAATCTGAATCACAAGTATACTGCATAAGCACCAAGATAATATAAAGTAAAAGCTTATCCACCAAGTCCCTCTGATAAAAGGTCCCCTATAAAACTGCCAATTTTTAATGTACATTTAAGTACTTATGGCAAGAGGTACTGATTCCATAAATGAAAAGTCACTGCAAAGTCTGAAAAAAATCTGAAACTTGAAAAAAAAAAATCAAAAGTAGAGCATTTTCTAATGGTCTGAGAAACAGCAAAACTCACTCCAGTTCCTGAGATAAACTGCAGATCAGTTTGTGAAAATTTACCAGATTGTACCACACTCTCTTTCCCATCTTCTCTTACACACTGCACACAAGGTCAGCACTGAAGCTTCCACCAAACTTACAAGTCAGCAAAGCATGTGAAAGCTCAAAACATTCACATTTCCTTTTCCATTATAAAAACAAGAGACTGGCAACTTAGGTAAGAGACAGATAGACTTTTACCACAGTCTGTCAAAATAATTTCCAGGCAGAGGCAGTTATTTTAAATTAACTGCACTTACATCTTTTAAACTAATATAATTTTGTGTTTCTATCTTGTTTTCACTGACAACTGCGCTCTTATTCATGTATCTGCTGTTTAAAAGAGCATTCCATACATGAGTTCAAACTCCTAGGGTCAATTTTTTTTAAAAGAGCATGTGTCACCTAACAGCTCAGCAGGTCTCTGTATGCTGGAACCATCAATGTGCTTCATTGCTACTAGCCATATGGTCAGTTCCTAACTTAGCATTAACGTTGTGCTCCATCTTCTGTAAAACTGCTGGAAGATCCAGAACAGAAGAAATAATATAATGAGGTACTGGGGAGGTATCTACCGGGGTGGTCATTGCTTTGTTTAACCAGACCGTTGCTTTCAAGCCAGCATTCAGGCCTCCTTGAATATCTGTATCTAGAGAGTCACCAACCATCACACACTCGGCGGGCTGCACCCCCAGGAGATCGCAGCAGTAATGAAATATGGATGGCGCCGGTTTCTCTTCTTTCTGCTCTCCTCCCACAACGATGGCATCGAAGTAGGGCTGGCAGGCGCACGCCTCGATCTTCTCCCTCTGCGTCTGCCTGTCGCCGTTCGTGAGGAGCAGCAGGCGGACCCTCTTCCGCAGCTCCGTGAGCATCCCCCGCGTGTCCTCGGCCAGCGTCAGGTGCTGCAGCCGCGTCGTCTTCCACAGGTAATAGCACTCGGCCGCCAGGTCGCGGTTCGCCTCCCCCCCGATGGTCTCCTGGATCGCCTCCTCCCAGTGCGAGATCCGCAGGTCGGTGATGCACATCTTGGCGGGATCGTGGCACTCCTTGAGGAGCTTGGCCTGGACCTTGTCGCAGACGGCGCGTGCCTCTCCCTCCCCGTAGTGGTGCTTGGACTGCAGGGCGCTTATCACCTGCAAGGGAGGGACACGGGGCCGCGCGTCAGGGCTCCCGGGAGCGGCCCCCGGCTGCATGTGGGCAGGGGAGGGGAGCGGGACACGCCGGGCCGGGAAGGGCCGGGCCGGGAAGGGGACAGGGGCAGTACCTCCTCGATGGCGCGGCGCCCGGCCGCCGCCGTGTCCACCAGCGTGTTGTCCAGGTCGAAGAACACCGCCTTGACGCCGTGCAGCCCCATGGCACCGCCTCCCTCGCCAGCCGCCCCGCTGGAACGGCGGAAGGGAGCGCGCCGAGCCGCCGGCACAGCCGCCCGGGCCGGGCACAGCACGGCGGGGCCGCCCGGACCCGCCCCGGGCCCGCCCCGCGCGTCAGGCCCGGGGGGCGGTGCGGGAGGGGAGCGGGTTCCCCGTTGGGCGGCGGAGCTACTTTGGCCCTCCTCTCGAGAAAAGGAGGGTTGAACTTACGCAAGGCCCTGGAATGGGCTGAGAGAGGGCACCGCCCAGGTTCCGAGAGCTTTATGCGGTGCTGGGGCGGGGAAGAAGGGCTGCGGGAGCTCCAATGCCCTGGGAGCCGCAGCGCCCGGCGCAATTCCTACCGTGCCTGCGGCGGGCGGGGAGCAGAATGCGGAGGGAAAGGGAGCTGTGGCGGAGCAGGGGCTGAGCCAGGGGTTAGGCTGCACCTGCCTAAGGAGGGAGTAGGGAAGGAAGGAAGGAGGGAAGGAAGGAAGGGGGGAGGGAGAGGTGAGTAGGCGTGCAGGCGTGCGGGACGCGCCGGTACTGGGGTCGCAGGTGTGGCGAGGTGTGGTGCCACGCCGTGGGGTTTATGGTGTGTTTTGGTGTTTTGTTTGTTAATTTTTGTCCCCTGTTTAGGAATGCTCTCTAGGTGAGAAAACGGACAGCTGGCATCTGATTGAAAAATACCCGTTGAAATGCTGCCAGGGAACACCTTTGCCGTGAAAGGATCCCTCCCGCGGCGCTTCCAGCGGGAAAGGACCTCGCGGCGGCTCCCGCTCCCGTTCCTTGCCCGTTCCCGGCCGTTGTCGGCAGCTCCGCTCCCTGTGCCGGCCCCTGGGCTAGCGGCCTCCCTGGTGTCATACCCGCGGCTGCTGTCGCTGGGGAAGCCTGTTACCAGCCTTATAAAAGGTCACCAGCGAGGTCTCTGCACGGTGTCGCTGGCGCGTGGCGCCCAAAGACGCCGAAGTCTGTAGGTTTCCTCCTGGGAGTATTCCATGCATGGGCGTTGGTGAACAGGGAGCTGCACGAGGGAGAAGGACACACGCGAGAGATTCGATTCATTCCGTCTTTGCCGGCTTCTCTGTTGCCTTCTGGAGTGCGTTCTCCCTCAGAGACACCTGCAGGCAAAGCAAACCCCAGCACCGGGATTGAATCATCCACAAACAAATGTTCGTGATAAAGCCGAAGTCAATGACTCCGCTATTTGGGGAATTAGCATGATAATAAAATATTTGAAGTTCCAAAGGTCAATATTTTCTAGAGCAAATGAGTTGGGAAGGCCTTCAGATGAAGGCCTGAACAGCTTGGTAGAAAAAGTTTTTTAGGTGTATGTACTAAATGCTGCTCCAGAACAGATCATTTTGCCCAAGGTGAAGTTTAACAGCAGGCTCAGTTGCTCAAGAAGTATTCCAGTTGTTCTTTGACAACACTTTAATAAACATAGTATTTTTTTTATCAGCCAGCAAGCAATTTGTTAATTTGATTATCATGTAATACTTCTAATGTTGATTAGGCATTAATAACTAATTGCAATTAGCAAAGCTGGAAGAAACTTTGTTCTCTTACCAGAGAAACTGAAGTTCATCTTTAAGTCCCTTTTGGTTCTGCAAACTGCACCTTGGATAGTAATCTCCTTGTCTGATAAAAGATGGTGAGTCACACACAAGGCCAAAATAAACTGTTCCCTAGAACTTGGCATGTGGCAACTAGAACTACAGAAGGCAAGCCTTTATGGAGAGAGGGAGATTCTGAGAAGAAATAGATGGCTAAGGATCCTGTAGTTAAGGCAATAGAAGGAGTTTTAATAAGATTTCTCTAGTTGACTAACAAAATGCGCTACTTTCACTTGTTAAAAAGGAAAAGGTGTTAGACAAGGATTTCATTTTCCTTTACCAAATCACTGTTTTTCAGAATTTATTCAGAAGAGTGGCTAAGAATTGCTGAATTTCTAGGATTCTCTCTACTTAAGATGGCCTTTTTTTTCAGAAAGCCCTGCATTGCAGTCAGTGAGCAGTGGATCCTATGTGTACTTTTGGGAAAAGGTACATTTCCATAAAATTAATGTTTGTGCTTTCTTTGAGTATTGGTCAAAGAGGTCATAATTGAAAAATAAATGTCTTAAAAGATTTTATAAGGTATATATTTGATAAGGAGGTTTCAGTTGTGGAATTGAAGCAGTTAAACCATGAATTAAAGTTGTATTTTAAATTTTTTTATTTTCAGTTTTCCCATCAACTGACAGTGCATAGAAAACTTATATTTGCTTCAGAGTAGGTCTGTAACTGTGAAATGTCCTTTTGTGTGTGCTTGGAAAAGTTTCAGCAAGGTTGTTAAACTTCAGCTGGCCATTTGCTGTGCTGTATTTATTTGAACCCCATGGTTAGCAAATAAGCCCAGTAAGGACAGCTTCATATATCAGCAAGTGCATTACTTTCTCACTGTTCTTTCTACAGACTTGCTAGAGGCTGGAAATGCCTCACAGGAGCTCAGAGCCAGGAAAGCAACAGTTATTGGAAACCTAAGTAGGAAACAAGCTGAAACACAAGGTGTACTGCATGTTCTAGAAGTGATAATGTAAGAGTGTCATTTTGGTATCCTTAAACAAGCTCCAAACGTAGAATCAATGGAATTGCTCTAGGTGGCTTTTAACAAGGAAGAACATCATAAACACTTTCAAAGGAAACCAGTTTTGTCCATACATAGAGAAAATATAACTTATGGATTATGTGACTCATCATGGTTTGTCTTTTTTTTTTTTTTTTTCCCCCTACAAGATGACTATACTTAGAAGTTCTGTGTTTGGAACTCTCTGATCCTTTTTTCTGCACCCCCACTGGTGTATGAATGGGTTCCTTGTTGGTTTTGCGAGCACTATGAGAGAGCAGGTGTGCTTCCTGAATGCCCAACTGAGGAAGACTTCAGGCTTACAGCTGTTTTCCCTCTCTCCTCGACGGCTGAGTTGGTTTCTGCTGGAGAGAGACCTTGCAAGTGGGTGGGAATCAAAGCACAATTCATAGGTTTTGTATGTGTGTGATCAGGAGCAGGTGCTGTGTGTACACAGTGAAATGTATTTGCTTCATACTCTAGATCTTGCCTCTGGAAACTAATCTTGAAGATTTTGTCGGAAAAATGAACTCCATCTCAATCAGACCCAATATAGGAATATAAGCGTTAATCGGCTAGCCAGAGAAGGAAAAGGGCCACTAAAGGCACATATTTGGGTGTATTTGGGAGAAGCTGGGTGCCCTACTGCTCCCCGCTGTCCGTGTTGCTGAGCTACAGTATGTGGTTGCTGTAGCAGAAAAAGGCAGCAGCTAGTCAGGGAAGAATGCCGGAGGGTGACAGCAGTGTGGCCGACACATCTTTGCGAAGCAGCTCGCTCTCCTTGCTGCCCTCCTTCCCCGGTGGCTCAGGAGCGCTGGGCAGAGCGGGGCCGGCGGAGGCTCCGCTCCGTGCGGCGGGCAGAGCGCGGCTTCCCGCGGCCTCGGGAAGGAGCCGCCCCGCTCTCTGCGGGACTCGCCCGCCCTTTCGGTTTCTCTTCCGCCGGACCGGGCGGTGCTGCGGGAAACGAAACTTCGCTCCGCGCCGGGCTGGGCTGCACCTCTCCGGCTGCTGGAGGTCCTGGAGACCCCGCGGGTCCTGGAGCATCTGCCGCGGCTCGCAGGTAAACGGCGGGAGACCGGGCAGGGGATCCGGGGGCTCCGGCCGAGCGGGGCTACCCGCACCCCGGCGGGAGCGGCGCTGACCCGCAGCGCTCGGCGGCCGGGAGCCAGAGTTCAGCTTTGAACAGTGAGGCTGAGCCTGCCCGTCATCGCGGGTTGAAGGAGTATGTTCAAGTGCCGCTCAACTCCCCTCTCAAGGAAGCGATTCTAATTCTGGAGAAACGTAACCGATTATTTTACCCCCATAGAATTCGATGAATGATTTGGTCTTTTCCTGTCACGAAATCCGCTAAGAAATCTTCTCTAATCACTAAGTTCTCCTCTCTGCTTTCTAAAACTGTTATTCCAAGCAATGACTGAAAAAAACTGTGGCAGATCAACCATTTGAATTAGACATTAGAATTAGTTTTCTATGAACTTTGTTCCTGACACCGGTTTTCTATTTTATATCACAGCAGTGATGTACCAGGATTAGGGGCTGTCTATTCTATGCCTAGAGGCACAGACAAATATTTGATTATTACTTTGCAGAATCTATTTGATATTGCGTCAAAATGGATCTTGAGTGTATGGAGAAGATCAACCATCACTGTCAAATAAATAAACTTACGCTGCATTATGACACTGCTGGGATGACCGGCCCATCTCATGATCCTGAGTAAGTTCACTATACATGTCAATAACCAGAAGGCTCTTCCTTTGATGAACAAACCCGGAAAAGCTTGTAGTCACAAAAGATAATTTTCTGAAAGCATATATGCAACAGGAGGGCTGACTGAAACCATACATTGAGTGGCAGGTGCACGAGGAGGACATCATGTGATAGAGTTTGGGAAGAAAACAGATTTCAGAGGTGATAGCTCTTTTTTTTGTAAAGTAACAGCAATGCACTTGTTACTAGTAACTATATTTTGAGTATGTTATGCATCTACCATAAAATCTCTCAGGAGGTAGGTTGGGTTTCAGCATGTATTTCAGATTATGATCTATCCTAACTTAAGTGCTTTGATTTCTCTTTAGTTTTACAAAGAGTTGTTGGTGCCTAACCATAAACGTTGAGTGTATATTAATTGATTGTGTACCAACATGTTTAATGTGTAGTTTATTTTTGAATACCTGTTACAAGAAAAGGGTCTTTTACCTAAGAAGTTTTGTTTTCCCTTTAAGAGACAATTACAGGTAATAGAACATATTTTGTTTTTTAACACCAATTTTTTTGCTTGCCAAATATCATAGATACTCAAGATCGATAGTGCTTCCTTGTGTCATTGTCTTAAATTTTTTTTTTTGCTAGTTTTCATGAAGACAAGCCTTATGCTACTGACATGTTTTTTTTTAATTTCTTGCATGTTTTAGACACCCAGTGCTGTCTACACAGACTTATTTTTAGACCTGACTATAGTCCCAGAATAAATTATCTGTGTCTCAAATGTTAATCAGTTATCTTATTTTTTTTCCCCAATAAGTAATCCTTATTGCAGTAACAGCCACAGCTTTGGGCACAGAGCTATATTTTTGTGCTTCAAAAGTCACAGCATGGAACTGACAGTATTTATATGCATTCCAAATCTATGCTTTTTCATATTTTTCCGTGTGCTCTGCTACATTTACAAATACAGTTCAGCCAGTTGTGTGAGAGTGGTATCTAGGAAAATCTTAGATAATCTGGCCTATTCCAAGGATACAGTGTAAAGTGTCTGGCTACAGTGATGCTTGCTGTAAACCCTCTTCAATGCCCTGGTGATGCTCTTTCCCAGTGCTTTGTCTGCTAATGAGACTCACTGGCCACTGCTGGTACTGAGCTGCGTCCCTAACTCTTTTGTGCTGTGTCTTATCTCATGCAGTTGTCTGAGACATGATGCAGAGATAGCTGGTGCTGTAGCTGCTTCCAGTACAACATCTGACAGTGCTGAACACACTGAGAGTTGAGAGAGCTCAGGATGGCCCAATCCTGACTGGCTGCAAGCTTTCTTGGGCTGGGAATGCAGTATGTGTAAAACTAGGCCAGTCCTGCCTAAACCTAGCAAATCTGGGAATTGGTTATTATCTCAGGGTTCATGGCGGATAATTGTGACTGTACATTTGTAACCAACTCATGTAATGTTCCTTTGGCTAATCTTCAACTCAGATAATTCAACTCATGTTGCACTATTCTGCATCTGCATTTCTTTCCACGCAAACATTTCATTAAAGGGAAGTGGAGAATTAAGTTGGAATAACGGAAAAATGAATTCCTAAAGTCATTCCACTATTTGAGACAAACTATCCCATGAAGAAACTTACGGTGTTATACCTGGACTGTTTTGTTGTGTGAATCCATCTTGTTGGCTGTGATCATCTATATGTTCCGCTGCACTCTGAAGCACTGACTTACCCTGAGGCTCTAACGGTCACTTTAACTTGTTGCAAGTTTGTGCTGCTGCCAAAGGCAGAAATCTGGCTGTTTTATCCTCTGTTGCCTTTTGTGCAAAGGCAGTAGCAGGAACATTAGGGGATTTGCACCAGCAGGACAGGTTGGATCTGCATAAGGACTGACCCATCTGAATCCAACCATTTCCTCTTAGGACACTGTGGGGTGTTGACCTCAGGCAGCAGAGAAACTCCCAGCCAGCCACTCACTTTCCCCCAGTGGGACAGGGAGAAGAATCAGAAAGCTGAGAGGGAGAAAAACTTCTGGATTGAGATAAAGGCAGTTTAACAGATGAAGCAGAGCTGTATGTGTGACCGAAGCAAAATAAGGAATTTGCTTACTGCTTCCCATCAGCAGGCAGATGTTTAGCTCTTTCCATATAAGTGGGGCTTCATCATGCCCAATGGTTACCTGGGAAGGTAAACACTATAACTTCAAATGTCACCTCTTCCTCCATCTCCCAGCTTTTATTGCTGAATGTGATGCCACATGGCATGTAATATCCCTCTGGCCAGATGCCTTAGCTGTGTCTTTTCCCAGCTTCTCACACATCCCCCCCAGTTACTGGAAGGCCAGAGTGGGGAAAAAAGAAAAAGATCTGGTGCTGTGCAAACAATATTCAGCAATAGGTAAAACACTGCGATCAACCTTGTTCTAGTCCCAAACCCAAAACACAGCGCCATTCCTGCTGCTCTGAAGAAAGTTAACTCCGCCCCAGCCAGATTCACTACAGTTAGTCCCCCATTTTGACTCATGGAGTTGCCAGAGGGGAAGCCGCGCGTGCATGGTTGTGCAATGGAGGGATGGAGCAGGAAAGGATCAGGAGTTGAGTGTGGAGGGACATGACTGGGTGGTGGTTTTTTGTTTATTTAGTTTGGTTTTGTTTGGGTTTTTTTCTTTGTTTTGATTGCATTTTTTTGTTTGCTTGTTTGTAGTTTGTGGCCATCTTGAAATTCATCTCTTGCAAAGCACCAGACACATTTTTTGCGCTTACTAAGTTGTGTACATCACAGCGTATTAAAAGTGAATGCAATGTCACATCTCGTTCCTTAAAATCAAGATTAGCTAATCTTTCCTCTCTGTATAGTTTTGCAGGGCTGAGATGTGTCCTTACAACTTCGCTTGTAACAATACTGACCTCGTGCACTCTCTTGCTTTTTAAAATTTAAATAATTTTACTTTTAAAAAGCAGTTAAGCAGTTAAACACACTGTTAGAAGTAATAAAGTACATGCATTTGTGACTAGAGAGGAAACATTTTAATATATTTATGCTAAAGAATTATGATAATCAGGAGCTGGATATGATAACACAGGAATAGTTCAATACATCACAGTATATTATTGTAGATAATAAAATCAAAGTTTAGTCTGAGAAGGTTATTAAGTATGTATGAGGCAAAATGTAACAATGCTTTAGAAAAGTTTCCTTCATTTCAGGTTCACAGTTGTGGTCAAACTAAATGATGTGGAATATGGTACAGGCACTGGTAAAAGTAAGAAAGAAGCAAAAAGAGTAGCAGCAAAAAAAACGTGGGAAATGATTGAGAAACAGGTGAGTAAATAACAGGAATAAGTTTTGGTTGCTTTTTTTTTTTTTGCTAGTAAAGGTTGCAGAGGAATGTCTCAAAGGTGGCCATCAATAAAATTTTTTTTTCTTTAATTTAGAAAAGTTTCCAGTTACTTAAGTTGTCTTTGTTTTGTCTTATTCAACACTTTTCTACCTTTTACCACTGAATTATTTTTCTTATTATTCTACTACAGGGTTGATATGTAATACTGTGTTTCCTCCTCTGCTGTTATAGGAGGATGAGGAAATGTATTTGCCTTTGTCAAGCTGCCTTGGTGTCCTTTTCCATCTAGACAACTGTTCAGTAATTCAATGTCCTCAAAACATTTTCAGGGCATTGCTCAGTATGTCTGTTGTCACTCCACTAACGAAATTGCTTCCTTTCACTTGCTCTTATTCATCCTTATTTCCTTGTCATTATATTCTTTACATTTTAGCTGGTTATATACTCTATCCTTGACTAAGTTTAGGTTTGAATTTTGCTCCCCGGTTTTCGGCCAAGTGTTTTGTGATAGCCATTCTTTTCTTTTTGACTCTGAATGTTTCTTAGAACTCTTTGAGCAAAATCTTTCCTTGCCTGTTTCCATATGGTTTTTATTGTGTCACCATCATTACTGTAACACAATTGCAGCACATTTGCTAATATATTAATAATGCTGCTTAATCATGAGACAGCTGAAAGTCCTGCTTTCTCCTGCTGTACATGCACAAGAGCATTTGCAACTCTTGCTAAATGGCAGCATCAGCAGCATCCTGATGTCATCCCTTCTTCACAGCTCATATCCTATCTTTTCCTAAAAGAAGTGGGATGATGAGAGGTTGTTAAACTACATAGGTGTAGTAGTACTTGGAAATCTGGATTTACATTTATTTCAGAAAGTAATATTTTAGGGTTTGGATGTTTGTCCTTGGCTACAAGGGACTCCATGAATGCCAACCTGGAATTTCTTACGAGTATTTTGAAAAGCTAAGAAACCTTGCAGCTATATTAGATATTGGGCAGTGTTTATCTTAATGTGTTTATTAAGTTAAAGTTTTTAAGTTATCTATTTTGTTTGGTTTATAGCTGCAGAGTCCTTCAAGTGTGGATGCTGCAGAATTAGCGACAACTCAAACAATCCCATCTCTTGAACCAGACAGAGACTATGTCAGTCTACTAAATATTTTTTCACAAAGGGAACGGCTAAAAGTTGATTATCCTGAAAGAGCTCGTGCTGGAGATGCCCATGCTCCCATGTAAGATGTACTTTGTCTTCCTACTTCCTTCTAATACTTTGTTGTATTTACTAATGCTACCATTAGTTATCTTCAGTCATGCTAGATAAATCTTCAGAAATAAAAATTCAGAGGTAGTCTGGAGAGAATCCAGTGGAGGGCCATCAAGGTGGTTAAGGAGTTGGAGGATATGCCACAGGAGGAGAGGCAAAGAGGATTGAGTTTGTTTGGGAACAAACAAATTTGGGAGAAGAGACCGCATGATGATAAAATTGTAGTCAGTGCTGAAAATCATCGGTTTTCTTGGTTGCAGCTCTGGCAACTTTGTGGACCTCTGGGTGTGTGTCTTGGAGACTTCTAGGAATCAAGTGTCAAGGAGCCTGTTTGTGTCTCTTTGTGTATGTGTTGCAGTCAGTGAGTTGTAGAAATGTTCTAGTTAATGACAGGCGCAGGATGATAAAGAATATCTACATATTTTAACTCTCTTGATAATAACTGCTGGAAAATTCCTCCTCTCTTATCCTGCAAAATGAGCAATTTTAAAACCTAAACTGCAGATGATTTGTGATAGAGAGTGTGTATGATATATTGCTTTGAGAAGCTCAGCCTTAAAAAGTGCTAAATAGTCACTCTCTAAAAGTGAGTTATCTTAAAGGCATGTCAAATTAATTGTCTACCGTTATTAATTAGATTAAATGTATATTGGGAACACTGTCCTGAAGATGTATGTTTCAGATTTCCATTTTATGATATCAATTGACTATAGTGTTTAAAATCATTAAATTAAGATTTGTCATATGGGATATAAAACTTGATTCCCTATTGTATTTGACAGATTATCTTGTAGCTGTACAATTAGTGGTCAGTTGTATGGAAGGGGCACTGGACCTACTCTAGCTGTTGCAAAACAAGCTGCTGCGAAACAAGCACTTGAGAAGGTAAATAAAGAAGGCTCTCTAACAGTATTTGCTATATTTACCCCTAAGACAGAAGTTTAATTTTTTAATGTTTAATCTTTAATCTTTGAACAGATATTGTATTTAAAAGCATATTCCATGTTCCATAGCACATTCCATATTCCCCTAAAGAGAGAAACAACCTATATTTTGGTGTGTTGTTTGGGCTGCAGGATTGATTCTGTTGCTAGAATTTGTTGTGTTTGTCTATTCAATGTCTGGATTAAAAAAAATCCAGCAGTTGATATCTCTCTGTATTTCAGAATATGGTCTCATATGTTGTCATTCAAGGATCCATACATATTAAAAATTGCTAAATCCTGACTAATACACCTGTTGTTTTCTGTGGGAAGTGCTGTTGAGCTGTCTGGCTATGAACATAAGTCTCTTACTGCCTTCTATTGGATCACAAATCTATTGTGATATGTGAGCAAAACAAAAGCAGGAGTCAGAATCAGCAGGATTTGCCTTCTGTAGTGTTCCAAGGCAGAGTGTAGTGAAGCAACTGCTGACACCATCCTTTGGAAAGCAGAACTGTTATCTTCATGCTGGCAATAGTTATTTCCACATGTGCAAAAAATTATCAGAATTCCATTACTGATCCAAATCCACTTCTGAAATGCATAGAACATATGAACTAACTTAATTGAAGTATAGTATAACTTGAAGGATGGCAGTATGGGGGAGGGAACAAATCTTTTTATAGTACTTTTAAATTATTTGGCAGTTACTGTGAATTTTCAATGCTTCTTTTATTGTTGTTTTTAAGTTAACCATGTAATTAACGGCCTGTTATATTTCTAGGATTCTTTCTTAACATTTTCATGCATTGCAAGCTCATAGATCTTTGCATTTTCATCAAAGTTTGAAATTTACTACCTCAAGAAGAACTCCTGTACCACTTTGTCTAAATTTGGGGTGGGTTGTTTTGGTTTGGGTTTAATTTCTGTTAATTCTCAGTGATGTCTGTGTAACAAACAAAATGTAACTGGCAAAAAGTAGTAAAAGTCCAGTATTTCCAAATTAAAAAAATGGGGTTTGTTTGTTGACTATCATTGAAACATAAAATCTGTGTTTTTGTTTCCAAGATACCATAATGAAAAACCATGAAACAAATCAAAAAAAAGTTTGTTTACTTTTTGTCAGATTATGCTCTGTATCAATTGTAGGTGTTGCTTTTAATGTTACTTTCATGCTCTTAGGACATGGGTGGAGGGAGGAAGTGAAAGAACCTCCAATAAGTGTTTGGGATACATTTTTTTTTTTTTGTAGTCAACCTCAATTTAGTTTTACATATTTTGCAGTGTTTTCATGCTGAAGACATTGACTGTCAATTTGTCCTCAGATTTTCAGTTCTGCTGATGGCATTTATCAAAGCCTATGTATATCACATAGGCATATGCCACAAACAGTGAAAACATTTGCTTTTCATCTTTTACACTTGCCCTGGTTTTAAACAGTATCCAGACTCTGCTTTTGTAAATGTGTCTGTGTAGCATGATCACTGTGACAGTGTCCTGTGTTTCCTTTCTCTGGGTGGAGATTGGGTAGATGCCTTTCTTCTTCAGGGCTTTGAATGTTCACTGCAGTTAAAAACTTCCACTAAGGACCTTGTAACATGCCCTCTCCTCTCTCTGAATGGCAACTTTTGCACTAGGGATTTGCTTATGTGATTTTGTTAGACATTCTTGGCTTTTCTTTTTTTCAGCTGGAAACTGAAAAGTCTAATGGCAATTCAATATTTAGCAACCATAGTAATTCCTCTCAAGTGCCAACTCAATCTGATTCGAAGTAAGTTGGGTTCGCTGCTGATGTGATAACAAAATGTATTTATTCGTCATCTTTGAACATCGCATGATCTAATTCCAAATAAAATGTCATGGTTTGTTTTATTGCAGTATAAAGCCATTTAATTTGAACTTATATTCCTTAAACTTCAGAGTAAAATTTGTTGTACTCACGCAATTTTATGTGAGTCCATATGGGTGAGCTAATAATAATTTTAGAGCTTTCTGATATATTTATATTTTGCCATGAGTAGTTCTTTCAGAATAATTTTTACTATGATGTAAATGTATTAACCTATTTCATTCAGTAGCATTATTTAATGCCATTTTAACATTTATTTTCCTATTGTGACACAATTGTGAACTCAGTATAATGCAATTTCAGTGCTTTCTTGTGCTCCATATTCTGCTTTCTTCTCTCCTTTTTTTTTTTTTTTTTTTTTTAATCTTAATTTCCACCAAAGGGAAAAATTTGCTTAACTAGAGAAAATGAACATACGTAAAGTGTCATTTGTGATTTGGTAACCTCATGTCAAGCCTTTTGTGTCCAGTGGTTTGACTACAGTGCCACCATCCCTTCTTTGTACGTATCTGATTGCTTTATAGTTGCACAATATTAGAGGTGGCTGTACTACCTTGAAATAAATATCTGTATTTAACTATTTAAGGATATAACAGAATATATAACATACAGATATTTAGATGTCATAGAGTCATATAATATAGATATATAGGAGTATATTACAAAGTGTTGTTACTTTAGTAGGTTTCCAGCAGGAAGTTTGGTAGTTTAAGTCAGTCATGATCGTTAATACTTTTTTAGGTTTCACTTTTAAAAAACTATGTAAATTGTGGTACTACTTTTCTTGTGGTAATTTTATTTATGATTGTGTTACTTTCACCTAAAAATAGTCCACTATTTTTCAATAAAAGCAGTATTTCCTTTGAAGACTCAACTCCAAAGTTGGTAGAAAAAATGAGAGACATGGCAGTACGTGAAAAGCTTTCATCTTCTCAGGTATAGTATGAAAATGGTTTTCCTCAGAACTACATTTTAGACCCTGAATAGGGCAAGCTTCTTGTCAGAGTGTAGCATCAGTCTGTTCTTTTATCCTCTAATCACTAGCAAACACACATGCATTTTTCCTAAAAATATTCACTACAGTCTTACTGTTAACCATTAGTCATTTGCTTCTGTACTGCAGACTCAGGTCATGTACTGTTGAAGAAATGGGCAGTACTCCCAAGAAAGGGGATCAAACTAAGCTCAATGTTTTCTGTGGGAACAATGATAAGGTTATGCATAGCATACATGATAAACTTAAAGCTGAGATATGGCTTCATTCTTATTACACTGTTTACCTAAAGAATGAACATATTTATAGGCAGTTCCTAGATACATTCTCAGACAAGTTTTAAACCAACTGTGCAGAAAATATTCAGGTTATCTCAGTTAGGTTTCTTTCTCTTTTCCATGTAGAGCAGTGCACAGAGTTCTGCCCTGAAGCCCAAAAGGTATGTGTTTATTTCTAGGTGTGTGTTTATTGCTATCTCCTGTAAGCTATATTGCAAATCACTTTAGTGTTTCCGTATCTAGTAAAGAAATGCCACTATTGGGAGGTACATTTCTTTTCTCGTCACGTTAGAAAAATGTCTCATTATAAATTTTGCTTTTATCCTTTAACAGAAAATTGGCAGCTAATTTTCCTAATGTAAGAAAAGAGGAACAGAACAAAAATATGTCAGATTCGGATGAAAGTTTGCCAGATGTGGACACAAACACCAGAAAAGAGAATGGAAATCCACACACTGTTGATAAAATGTAAGAAGGATTTGTTTTTTAATAATATTTGTATTACAATTACAGTATGTAGGGATCTAGATTTGTTCCTTTATTTATGATACAATGAGAGAAAATACTGCTATAAAAAAAACTTTCAAAGAGAATTGTTGTTTTGGTTTTTTTCCCCCCCGGAAATTTCAAATCTAGTATAGAAACTGGCATGCAATGGTATTTAATGCTCATGGCCGAACATTATTTGTATGAAGAGGTGAGAGGTTAATTACCCAACATCCTTGCAAGAGTCAGTTTCCTTTATTTGTTTAATCTTCAAGACTATGATTTAGACCTGTAGATTTGTCGAGTGATTCCTGTAGAATGATATTTCAGCAGATGTATTGTATCTGTCAGGATTATTTTTATATCCTGTAAATTTAATAGTAAATATAATTAAGTGCATTTGTGTTTTTTTCCTTTTTTTAAGATTTCTTAATCATTTTAAAAATATAAAGCCTATTGGTGAAGGTGGTTTTGGGAATGTTTTCAAGGCAAGATCAAAGTGCGATAAGATAACCTATGCAATCAAACGAGTTGAATTCACAAAGTAAGTATTGTATATTTACTTCTACTTTTTATTTTAGGACAACCTTAATCAATATTATAGTACTTTATTTTCTCTCTTTAACAATCCTAGGAGCATGGAAGCAGTTTTCGTTATTAATTGTCTGTTCTTTCTGGAAAACTGTTTTACTTATTTCTAACTTATGCTGAAAATGGCATACAACTTTGTTAATTTTTGCATGTACTGGGATAATTTCCACTGGAGCTGTAAAAATGCAGATTGGTTAAGTTCTACTTTCCTTGAACACACTAGTACTCTGGTTGTTCATACTGAAAATGTGTTTGAAGAAAACTACAACACTGAAACCAGCACTGCTACTTTTGATATGTTACATGGAAAATCTATGGATCAGTAATGCATAACAACTACAATTAGGAAAAATAGAGAAAAATCCAAGTAATGAGTTTTGCGGTTTGTAGTTGGAAAATGCTTTATATACTATCCATGAGTCATTATTTTCACACTGTGTTACTTGTTCTTTTTAAATCTCAACAGAGAATGATGATCTGAATTTTTTAAGGTAACTAGTATCTAGTGGAGTATTTAATCAGCAGCTGAAAAAATTAATTTCTTTTAGGCAATCTGTTAAAAAAAAATTTCAAGTTGTTGGAGGTACTTGTTCTTAAATTATATGATGTGTACACTTCCCTTCAGATTCTTGTGTTCTTTGCAAATATATGTTATTTTAATTGGTATTTCAATCCTGACAACTGTACTCAAAACGTTCAATTGATTCTTCAAGTGATGACTGCAGGTTTGCTTATGGGTTTGAACTTGCTTCACTAGGTAATGTTACAACAACAACTGCGGGCCAAATTTAGTAATAGTTCTTCACGAGTATTTATACTGACTTCTCTCTATATAGAGAAAATTCATAGAGGTGAAAAGAAAACATGGTTGGTTGCTATACTGTGTTTGGCAACGTAATATTATTATGTATTGCAACTATCTGCTTTTTTTGAGTGGGGATTTAATTTCTAATATGGTTAAAACATATTTGCACTTTGAATAACTGAGCAGATGAAAGAAAACCCAGTGAAATTCTAACTATGATTTTGAACTTTGAACCTTTATGAAGGCAAATAATATGCTTTGTTTCTAAATTAATGTAAAACTGTCTATATACTGCTACTTGATATCATGTCTTTTATTTAACTTAGATTACATTGTAACAGGGAAATGCTTTTTTTTTTCTCTTCAAATTCCTTCTCCTCTTCCTAATAGGAATGTAAGCCGTGAAGCAGAAGGACTTGCAAGACTTACACATGAAAACATAGTGCGGTATCATTGGAGCTGGAAAGGACGTGACTGTATAACTAATTCAGCTGCAAGGTAACAATGAAATAGTAGTTTGAACTCACAAACTTGTTTGCCATAGTGAATTTCGTGTTGTAAAAAGAAAGGCAGGTGATTGGTTACCAATTATTGTACAAGTATAAATGCATACACATGCTTATATACTTACTGTTAGGAAAAAGCCATGGTACTTTCCAGCAGCAGGCTGTATAAAATTAAGTATATTTATACCTTCTTTTGCTTGATTAATAAGATATATTATATAATTTTATATTTCTCTTCTCTCTTAACATATGGAATTTAGTGAATATACAGAGGAGAGTAAGAATGCTGAACTTAAAATTTGGGACAAGAATTAGCAGAAACTAAGACTGTTTGACAGCTGGCTGCCTAATTCCTGATCAGAAGCTTTCTTCTTGTAATAAGTACTGGTCTGCCAATAGCTCTTACAGATTTAATTATTTCTCTTAGGATAGCATTTTAACCATGATGCCTGAAACAGTTTTGGTTGTTTGGAACAGAAATACAAAATGAAATACTCTTTCATTTAGAGGTAGTTTTTCAACACTAAGACTTCTCGGAAGACTGTGGTGAGAGTTTTACTTTTAAGTTAGACTACTAACTTTACAAAGCTTCTGTGGTAAGCTTTTTTTCACTAGCTGTAAATTTGTGTCCTTCAGAGGGGTTGCCACATTTACCTAGAGCCATAAAATATTAATGGATTCAAAATTATGATTGGCATAATATCTCTCCAGTGTGCTCAGTAAATGAGAAATAAAACTGAGGGAAAAAAGTCTCATGTCAAAACCCAATCGTTAATATACTGGAGCAAGATGGGAGCCAAGGACAGTGCTATTTCTTCCTGTATGAGACATGCCTCTAGGTATGAGTGAAATAAAACTTGGACACTCTGAAAACTTTCAGTGCGAACTAGGAAGCAAGCAAAACATTAGGAGTATTCCAGGGGTAGGTAGGTACTGAGCAGGGATTCTTTGGTTTGCTGTCCTGTGTATTTATACCTAATCCATATTGGTTTAGGGTCTTTTTAAAAATTAACTGACTCGCAGATTTTGTTTTGGGGAGCTCCAAATATAATTATTAACAAAAAGGCTTTTTAAAGAAGAGGAATCTGAGGATCACTGATGACTTAGTAACAGTTGTATCTTGCCAATTTTAATATGGTATGTAATTTTCTTTTGAAGCCCGAATTCAGACAAAACAGCTCTCTGCCTTTTCATTCAAATGGAATTCTGTGAAAAAGGGACCTTGGAAAAGTGGATTAGAGAGAATAGAAAAGACCAACACTATCACGAAATGTCACAAAACAAATTTTTACAAATAACGAAAGGAGTTGAATATATTCATTCTGAAAATTTAATTCATCGAGACCTCAAGGTAAGTAGGATAGGTAATTAGAAAAAAATGAAAAAAGAAGATAGTACTTACTGGAATTGTAGAAAATGTTAAATTGTTATAGTCTTAGTTCACTCTGTTTTGTACTCTAGCAGTGTGTCTCTTTAGATATTGCTAGTGATTAAGTTCTGGTTTAGGCTGGGATTGAGTTAATACTTTTTCAGTAGGTGGTACAGTGCTGTGTTCTGGATTGAGGATGAGAATAACGTTGGTAACATAGATGGAACGGGTGACCCAAACTGCCCAACAGGATATTCCACACCACAGAATGTCATGCCAAGTATACAAACTGGGGGAGGTGGAAGAGGGGCTGATCTGGGTTTGTGGAAGGGGTCTGGCATCAATCAGTGAGTAGTGAGCAATTGCATTGTGCATCGCTTGGTTTTCCTTGCTTTATTTTGGCTTTTTATCCTTTTATTATAATTATTATTATTTACTATTATTATTATATTTTACTAATGTTTTCATAATTAAACTGTTCTTAACACAATCTAAAAGCTATACATTTGATTCTCTCGCTCATTCCACTGTGGGCATGGGGAGTGAGTGAGCGGCTGCGTGGTACTTAGTTGCCAACTGGGCTTAAGCCATGACCCTTTGTCAACTTTAAAAAAGGGTAGTTCAATGGAAATGTAAAAGTGATACTCTTGAGATGCCTGTAGTAAGCCTTAACTCTGCAACTGACTTAGCACTGCTGTGCCTAGGAGAAACTCTGATTTGAGTGGAAATCCATTAGTGAGCCTAAATACTTTTTCAAGTGTAACAAATTCCGAGACTAGGACTGAAGACTGAAAAGCACTTCTGGATATAAAATGTTATACGCACAATGTATTTGAAGAGCATTAAATGATACAGTTATGACTGAGCTTTTTTTCCCCACTTTTTCAGTGGAAAAAAAGGTGCAGTTACTTCAGAATATACTACTTGAAATTTAGTTTGTATTTTTGAAACTTAATTTGACTTTTTTCTGTTTCCCACCCCATCAGTTTCTTAATGCTGTTTTCTGTGAACAATTATCAAATTTTATGGGGAACATTTCTGTGGCTGATTATGCTTGATGATAAACCTTGGTATTTTTTTTTTAACTATATATAGCCTCCAAATATATTCATATCACATGATGATAAAATAAAAATAGGTGACTTTGGTCTTGTGACTTCTGTGGCATATGAGACTCTGACTGAGAACACAGGAACAAAATCATATATGGCACCAGAACAGGTAATTATCCTGCTATATTATTGTCCCTGCAGTTAGATTTGAACTATAAAGTCTGCACTGGATGTTCTCAATGCTAATCTCAGTATTAAAGCAAGTTGCCTAAAGTTTCCTAGTATAACTGTATATGAGGATAACTGTATTCTGGACAAAGCTGTCTGCCCATGTGGTAGTGTTTTTTTCTCTGGGCTAACCTACAGTCTGACACTGCATGCTGTAAGGGATGCTTTTGAAAAACCAGGCTGCCAGACATATGTATTTAAGTTTTAATTTAGGATCTCTGTTAGCTGTAATATTTGATTGGTTTCATTCTATTTGTTTCTTTATTTGTCACAGGGCAATATTGGCATGCTGTATCTGTATAGGTCTGTAGAAGTCAATTTCAGTGTGTTTAAGGTGACACAACAGTCACTACTTAACAGGTCTGTAGCAGAAAGTGTTAATGACTTATAAGGATATCAAGTAGGGCCAGTCCTGTAGCATTGGGATGGAAATTTCTGCTGACTTCAAATTTTGTTTTAGGAAGTGCTGCTGTACAGTTGGATTTGATGCCTTTATTGTTCTGGTTCTTATCTTTCTAGTTCGGGGACAGATATGGAAAGGAAGTAGATATTTATGCACTGGGATTAATTTGGTTTGAAATTCTTTCAAAAATCACTAATCATGAGAAAAATGAGGTATGTAATCTTTTTAAAAAAGAACTCTGATATTGTTTTGCCTTACTGCTGATCACTTGTTGATTGCACACTAGAAGGAATCTGTGTATCTAGAGTAGTCTCCACTTACATTTTCCTCAGTTCATTTCCATAAGGCCTGTAAGTCCTCACACCCTGGTTGAAATGTCATAACTAAAGAAATATTACAGTTTATTTCTCCTATGTCCTAATACCTATACATTAAAGCCTGAGCATGCTAAAGATTAATGTCAAGCTAAAAAATATATCAAGTTTCTTATAAATATTTCTGTTTGATCAGAAACTGGAAGGGGATGTTTTCTAACTTTAGAAAATAAAAATTATGAATGGGTGAGTTTTGTCTCTGCCATGCTCGTCTTCACTGCATAGTGGAGTAAGAACAAGATTTCCAACAAGTCAAAACACTTACAAGTTTTCCAAAATGAAAAATTAAAGTGATTTGGAATATGTAGCTTTAAGTGAAAAAGATGTTACTTCAGAAAGAAACTTAGTGTTTCTTAAGCTTTTTTTTTGAAAAAGTATCTTATATGCATCTTGAGCTTTTTATTGCTACTTCGTACATTATTATTGTAACAGCTCATACACACAAACCTAAATGTTTTGTAGGATAGTGATGTAGCTGCTGGGTGTCTTGTCTAAAGTAACTATGGTCAGAACGGGGCAGCTTTGAATACTGTTAGCTGGATCCTTTTGCCAGTATGAGAAAATCATGCCAGTGTGTCTTTTCAAGCTAGTTCTATTCAGCCACCTTGTAGTACTTCCTAAGATACCTTGTTCCTGCTCACAGCTGACTGCAAATGCATGTACAGTCCCACAGTATTTATAGCTGGAAAGGCATTATTTCCCTAAGTATAAAAATCTTGAGCTCTGTAGGCAGGTACGTGGATGGAAAGTCATAAGATGGTCTTCAGCCGCTCCATTAGCTTAGAAAGTAATTTCACTTAATGGAGCATGATAAACTTTCAGCTGGCAAGTCCTGCTGAAAGAACATCATGTTGATGATTATTTTGTGTTGAGTAACTGGTTCAGCTGATGGATCCCCAGCAGACCGGGTTACAGGCTTAAAGCTACTACTGAAGAGTAGGGAAAAACCTTGGAAGTTCAAGGGAGCTATTGTTTTACTGGATACTGGTTGTAAGGGCTTGGCACACCAGGCTCATAGGACAAAACTGTAATCTTCAGGCAGACGTTACACTAATTAACAACAAATGAATTAAGTAGAATGCTCTTTTTACGCAGGAAGCTACATCATTGCAGAATCACAAGATGGGTAAGGTTGGAAGGGACCATTGCAGGTCACCTTGTCCAACCTATCTGCTCACGCGGGGTCTCCTGGAGACCTTCGTATGGTTTTATATATATATATATATATATAAATGGTTTTTCATATATATATATATGTATGTATGTGTATATAGAGATATATATATGTATGTATATGTGGGCTTATGACCATAATATCTCCAGTGAGGGAGACTCCACAAGCTCTCTGAGCAATCTGTTTCACTGCTTGGTCACCTGCACATGAGTAAAGAAGTCCTTTCCTCATGTTCAGGCGGAATTTCCTGTGCATCCTTTTCTGCCTGCTGCTTCTTGTCCTATTGCTCAGCACCACCAAGAAGAACCTGGCTCCATTGTCTTGACACCCTCCCTTTAGACACTTATAGACATTGAGGAGATCCCTTCTCAGTCATCTCTTCTGGAGGTTGAACAGGCACAGGTGCCTCTGTCTTTCCTCATAAGAAAGATGCTGCAGTCCCTTAATTGTGTTACCCTCCACTGGAGCTGCTCCAGAAGCTCCCTATCTCCTTTGTACTGAGGATGTCTGAACTGGACACAGCACTCCAGGTATGGCTCACCAGGGCTGAATAGAAGGGAAGGCACCTCCCCTGACCTGCTAGCGATGCTCTTCCTACTGCACTCCAGGATACCATTGTTCTTCTTGGCCACCAGGGCACACTGCTGGCTCATGGACAGCCTGTTGTCCACCAGGGCCCCCAGATCCTCTGCAGAACTGCTTTCCAGCAGATCAGCACCCAGCCTGTACTGGTATCTGGGCATTATTCCCCCTGGGTGCAGGACCCTGCATTTGTCTTTGTTGAATTTCAGAAGGTTTGTCCCTGCCCATCTCTCCAGCTTGTTGCAGTCCTTCTGAAAGGCTGCACAGAACTCTGGAGTATTGGCCACTCCCTCCAGCTTTGTGTCATCAGTGAACTTGCTGAGGAGACATCTGCCCCTCCATCCCACTCATTGATGAACAAGTTAAACAATACTGGACCCAGTATCCACCCTTGGGGGATACTACTAGTCCCTGCAGTCCCCCAATTAGACCCTCTGCCACTGTGTACTATCCTGTGGGATCTGCCGTTCAGCCAGTTCTCAGTCCACCCCACCATCCACTCGTTCAGCCTTCAATTCCTGAGCTTGCCTATGAGGACGTTGTGAGAGACAGTGTCATATAGGAAAAAAAAGTTACCCAAACCCAGTTTCTAAACCATTTAATTAGAAATCCTCTATAGGTTAGCTGCTTTGAACTCAACAAAGCATTTTTGGCAGTGACATACTTCAGTTCAGTGTGTGGTACTGAACATGGAAGCACATCTGCTTGGCTTGCAAACAGTAACATCCAAAGTAGGAAATTCAGCTGTCCTGCTTTTTTTTCTTTCAATGTGGTTAGATGTAAATCTACTACTTTTAAATGAAGGAAAGAAGGATAATGGTTCTGAAATAGAGGAGACTGCTGAAACAAGCCCATCACTGTAGAATGCAAAGCTTTTAAGCTTAGAAAGGAACAATAGTTGATGAAAAGGCTATAAAACCAAAACAACGTACAACTAAATGGAAGAAACTTTCAAACTGTTTACAGTTACTTTTTGAAGACTTTCTTGCAGATCTGTGGTTTCCTAATTACTTCAGGAAACTATACGGGTCATAAGGTAGACATGCAAAATGTAATCAAAGAAAGTATACTGAAACTGTTTTCTTTTTCTTTCAGGTATGGTCTTCTGTTAGAAAAGGTCATTTTACAGAAAGTTTCACCAAACAATTTCCACCAGAGGTATGGGATTTTAATAAATTATTTTGATTAGTTTATTTACTAAAAAAAAAAATAAACCTATTGACATTTAATTTTTTTTTGCAGGCATCCACAATCAAAAAGATGCTTTCAAACGACCCTTTCAGGAGACCCTCTGCATCTCAAATACTTGATCTTGTTAAGTCCATTGATAAAGAGAAGTCACGTAGAAATTATACGCATTAAATGCCCTTTTAAAAGGCTTTCATACACCATTTAAATCCAGAGTTTGATGGATTTATTGAAACTGATGAAAAAACAGTAGATGTAAGAAGCAGCAGCAAGACTTGGGGCATGCCTTTTCCCTGGTGCTTTGCCTTCCTGGAGTCTGTCAGCTCGCAGGTCACATCACCATTCATGTCCATTGGCTGCAGATCAGGATCGGGTACTTCTGCAAGAAATCACTTGCAGTTTTTACCTGAAAATACAGGTTGTGGATGAGCTGAACTGTATTCTTCAATAAGTAAAAGAATCTAGTCCTTTTCTGTTAGAAGATTATGTTGATGGGCTGAAGTGCTAACTGGCCTGTGGCAAATCCCTGGATGTGGTGCTGCATCCATTATTCTTTGAGGTTATCTATTGCTTTCCATGGAAGAAGTGCTGTCTTGTGGTATATGACTCAAACTTCTCTGATTTTTCAGTGATCCTTTTAATAATTACTGGAATGCTCTCATTAAAATCAAGACTAGTTTTGGTAGAAAAGATACTAGGAATAGGCACAGGTTATTCCTCACTGAATTTCAGTACTGTAAGATGAGCTTTCTTATCTTTTTACACCTGTTGATGACCTAGCACCTTCAGTGCTCTAAAATTTTAAAATATATACTTTTAAAGTAGGCATTTATTAAGAATTTAAATGTTAAAATTTCAGCTTCTAGGAAATCTACTTGAGAAAGTTCTAAACCTCTGAAAAACTTGGGTTTTGATGGTTTGGTGTTTTGTTTTGTTGGTTTTTTTTAAAGGAACACTTAAGGTGCTATTAATATAGCAAAATTCTCCTGAGTTTCCTCAGTAGTAATCATTTGAAGTGCTATGCTGAGAGAGCGCTTTCTAACATTCCTTCCTATGCCGTTAGGTTTTAATCCTTATTATAATACTGAGGAATGCCTAACTTTTAATTCAGTGTACTGAATACCTCTGGTGGTCCCCCTTTTGTGGTCAGCCCCACAAAAGTTAACAGCGGTTTTTCTGTTACTCTTCAGTTATATACTGCAAGGAGTTCAGAGTTGCCTGAACTCAAAGTATTGTGTGTGCAGTGGTGAGGAGCAGGGCGATAAGACAGGCATGTTAGTCCTTCCAACTGCCTGTCTTTGAGCTGTATCTTGTCAAACTGTTCATTGCTGTAGAGCCAACATTAACTCCATAAGGGCAAATGAACAGAGATTTCTAAGCAGAAAAATGGGTAAAGTAGTGTATGCCTTTCCTGAAACGTTAAATGGGTTCAGTTGGGTTCAATGTTAAATGGCTTAAAAGCAATAGTGTAAATTAATGCAGGCTAATTTTTAAATTCTTATGCAAATTATTGCTGTTCTACTGTATTTGTTGCTAAATAAGAATCAGAATATACACACTTTTGTAAGGCCTTAAGCAGTTCTATTTTTTTTTTCCTCATTATCATGAATCATACATACAGAGTCATAGAATGGTTTGGGTTGGAAGGGACCTTAAAGATCATTCAGTCCCTACCCTGCTGCCCTGGGCAGGGACGGTTTTCACTAGATCAGATTGCCTTGAATACTTTGAGGGATGGGGCATCCACAGCTTCTCTGGACTACTTATTCCAGTGCCTCACCACCCTCACAGTAAAGAATTTCTTCCTAATATCTAATCTAAACCTGCCCACTTCCAGTTTGAAGCCATTCCTTTCCTCGTCCTATGCTACATGCCCTTGTAAAAAGTCCCTCTCCAGCTCTCTTGCAGGCTCCCCTGGATGGCTGCTGTAAGGCTTCCCCAGAGCCTTCCCATGTGCTCATTAGTATTTCTTTGCAGTGGTCAAGATCTGTGAGAAATTATATCCTCACCCACATATATTACTCGTTACTACCCACTTTCTCTTTTACCCATTGAGATATAATTACCATATATGATTTTACTAGACCTTAAAGGTCTTTTCCAACCTAAACAATTCTATGATTCTATAAAACTATTCATAATATGAGAGCCGATGTGACAATCTTTTGTCTGAATATCCTTTAGAGTTTTTGGACAGAGCACCAATTGTGTCATTACCTTCTTCCTGTTATATAATACTGAGCTTGTCCCAGCAGTTTTGATACATTTTTCAACAGTATTTGGACACTTCAGCAGTACCTTTTTATTAACGGCTAATAAAGCTACTGAACAGCAGCTGCTGTTTCCTAAAAATAAGAGGTCTATTAAAATGTATTTTTATATTGAGAAAATGAAAACCCAACACCATGATCTAGTTCTCTTTAGTTATGCAAAATATGCACCTTAACATACAACCGATTACTGGTTCAAATAACATCACTGTAATATTCCACAAAATTCTTTTTTCCCCACCAAGTTTAAGATGGTAAGCAAAAAGAATCTGATATTTAGTCATATCTGTAAAGATGAAAAACCCTGTTTAACGCATTATACAACAAAGGGACTAGCCAATATTTATTCCCGTACTTAGACTTGAATTTTATTATTGGCTGAAAACTTGTTCAGTTGGGCAGGACATAAAAAAAGATGTGGAAGGCTTAACCTACCTCTCAGTTATGGTAGTTCAATTATAAATACAGAGTTTTAATTCCTATTAAACTGTGCATCAAACAGAAAATGTGAGTTTAACCTGTCACTCTAACTCTTCTGTGTACTTCGGTGTGGATTCTTGAGTATAGCACAGCTCTAAACCTTCTAAAAGATATTATGGATTATACATACTTATTTAGGACTCCTTCCTTTAGAAAGGCTTAGTCATGATCTGCGGCGCTGTCTCCGGGACAGTTTGAAGATAAATCTTCAGAGTCTAAAGGATAAGCAGAGACAAAGTGAGTAATTCCAGCTCTGAGGAGAAAAAACGGTTGCTAGAAATATTTGTAGAATCCATGTAAAACAGATCAAACAGAATTCAAGGTTTGCAAAATATTAACTCCCGAATTTGTTTTAAAACAAAGAAAAAAATTCAGTGCTCTTTTGGTGCAGTGGAACAGTATGGTTTTCTAATTGTTTCAGAAACGTATTAAATATCTGAATTTTGTTTTCTCAAAACTAAATTAATACAAATAGAAATTCGAATAAATTTCAATATGATTGTGTTTTGTTGTGTATGTTTTCCATGGTTTTTTTGCTTGTTTTGGTGGTTTGGGTTTTCTTGGTTGTTTATTTGGTTGGGTTTTTTGTGCATGTAACCCTAAAACAATCAAAATGTACAAAGCCTTATGCAAAACCAGCAGCCTGCAAGATAAATTTGCTATGTAAATTTAAAATACTGCCATAAGAGAAACACAAGGGATATTATCTACTGTTTGAGTTGCATAAGCAAAGTAAAACACAAAAGACTGGATTACCCTCACCTTCATAGGTCGTTCCACACCAAATGCAATAAAAGTGTTCTTTTCTCAAGTAGGCTGTCAGGATCTGTAGCTTTTCTGATACCTAGAAATATATACAGGAATGCAGTGATCTGGGGCTCACATGACATACATCATTTTGAACTACTGGTTTGCTAAAATAAATTTTTAACCCTTTGCTATGGAAAAGCTACACAACATTGTAGCTCAGTAAGACATGAAGTTTCCCAAATCAGTAGAATAGGGCACAGGAATTCATCATCTCTGGAAAATTAACGGCTGTTCTTTGCTCATCTTTCTTTCCAGCTAAGTAATCCGCACTAAAGAGAGCTAGCTAAATATATTATTTAGCTACCTGATTTCAAGTATACAGCATCTTTTGTGGATTTTTTCACACCTAATCTCTGCAAGTGAAACACAAAAGGCTAACAACAGCTGTGTAACCTAGTTCTCAAAAATTGTGAATTTCCTGTGTCCAACTTAAGATGATCTGCAAAGCATTTTCAGAAATTATTTGGTGATTCCAAAATTCAACCTCAGACATCAGATAAGGCATCCAAAATTAAAAATCAAAAGCAAATAACTGTGATCTTATATAGATCAGCCTCAAAACAGATGAGCAATAAATCAGTTGTTTAATGTTTTATATTTCATCAGGTAACTGCTTTAAGAATCACTGCTTTGAGACTGCAAAGAGTTATTCCACTACAGCTTGGAAAATGACATGTATACATATATCCTTTATGTATATATGTATACATACATACTGTTTAAGGGATTATTAAATTTAATTCTGAATCAAGCCATTAATTTAGTTGCAGAGCTTACATTTAAGTCTGAGCTTGTGCATTCATCTTCCTTGTCCTCCTCATCCTTTTTGTCTTCCTCTTCAGGTTCTATCCAAAACCAAGTCTCTTTGGGAACTTCAATGTCCTTAAATAATGAGGGATTTAAATTGATGTTATCTGCCTTCGTAGGTTTTCTTGTAAGGTGCCGGATAAAACCAATTTCTAGAAGGTGAGGTGTTAAGTTTTAAAACTTGCATGTATAGTATAACCAAGCATTATTAAACCTGTAGTGAGAAACCAAGTCCAGCAATCCACAAGAAGGATTTTTTTTTTTAAACAATGAAATGCATGCTAACAACTAGTTCTATCCCATCAGTATTTGGTATGCGTAAGGCTACATTGCAACATCATCTCACACCAAGGCTGTGAGCAGACACCCATGTTTTATCAGTTAAAGACATGCTGGCCCAAGTTATTTCATGAAGACGTCACATGGTGCTTCCTAATCTACTTTGGGTAATGTTAAAGGAAGAAGAGTCAAGCTTAATTCAGCTGACTTCATCTGAAGCAAACTAAGTAGTATCAAACAATCTCAGCAGAACTCATGAGGTGGTATTAACCTCTAACAGGTTAATAGAGAAAAAAAAAACTTGAAGTTTTCAAGTGGTAAAAATTTATAGTAGTTCACTCCTATTACCTGTGTTATTCCTTGCAAGTAGAAGGTACTTATGTTTTGTGGGGTTTTTTTGCTGTTGGTTGGTTGGTTGGATTTCTTGTTTAACTGCTGGTTCCCTACATGATGATCCCCATCCCTAGGGATACTAAAGAGCTGCCTGGACATGGTCCTGGACAACCTGCTTTAGGTGACCCTGCTTGAGCAGGAGGGTTGGACAAGATTACCTCCAGAGACCCTTCCCATCATTGTGTGATGACGTTGCTTCCTCAGTTGAGGCAAACAGCACCATCATTTAGGATGGCCTGATACTGGATACTGAAAGATATGCAAACAGCTCAGAAGTAACCACAAGAATGCAGGAGCAAAAACATGGGACCTCACATAAGTTACCATGAGGTTGGTATGCAAGTTCAACTATTTTAATGGTGCAAACATATACTTTGATTTTTTTTTAAAAAGACTGAAGGGTTGCCAAACGTTAAGACTTCAGGCTAGTTACCCTGCAGTTTGAGATAACTTCCAAGAATTTAATCACTACTTTGTTTGTAGCCTGTATCTCTAAACTATAAGCCTTTCTTCCAACACCCCCAGAAACCCCACAGGTCTCACTTTTTGCATATCTAATTGCTGGCAGGCCCTCTGGCTTTTTCGCAGGTCCCCTTCCATCTTACGTTCTTCTTGTTTGTTTTTGAATCTTATTCTGTTAAGAAAAAGCAGAGAGGTAAATAAGCAGGCAGCCACACAGTGACAGATGCATTGCAGTCCACAGCTTTTCAAAAATAGTTAGATTCTATTCCTACTAATTGTCTGAGACCACGACAACGTCTGAGTTAAGAAGACATTCTGACATTGTTTCTGTGGGAGCACACTTGTATTTCTTGGGAATTATAACTTCAAGATGGTGCTTTTGTGATCACACTACACTGTTTCTTCATCAGGTTTTCAAAAGACAAAGTGTTTCACTAAACATCTGCAAATTATACAGCCTTCCCTAGGCTTTCCTTTTCCACATACTATGAGCAAATAGCAGAAAACAAAAAAAAATACAACCTTAACAAATTTATCCTGATAAAACCATTGTAGCGACACTGCTCAAGATCTTAAATGTAAAATCCACACATAAAGATGGCATGGGTCCCCAGTTTAAAAAGTTGTGAATGACTTGAGAAAAGTTAGTATGTATATTGTTTGCATTATTAACAAAAAACTAAATGATGCAGCACATGCTTTTAGCATTGCATTCATCTACTTTTGCTTTAGAACTGAGGAACAATTACACTGCATTGTAACTCTCACCCTTCACTGAAAACATTCAAAAATAGTAACACATTAAAAGAATAACCAAACTTAGAGCATAAAGAGAATAGTTTTTTAGACATTGCTTGGAATTCAGTTACATGACTTTACCTGAACTGATCTGCAGCTTGTTCATTTGCTTGTTTTTTCATATGGAGTTTTTGTCTATAGTTTTCCAGTTTTTCTTCAGCTTTTCGCTTTTTTAATTCCTCGTGACCAAGCCCACTTCTGCCTATGTAAGTTCAAAAGATGAATGTAACCAGTTGAGAAGCTCTGAAACCCAACCAAGTAAATCAGAAAGCATCACAAACCTGTTTTTATGTTCAGAGGAATAGGTTCAACAATGCCTTCTCCTGTAAGAGAAAAAATAAGTCAATTAAAGTAATCACGTTTTTCTCAAAGTATGATTTGTGCAGCGTATTCAAGTAGGCAAGCTGCTTTTGCCATTAAATATGTACATTTTCTTGTGACTTTTTTTGGCTGGAAGTTGAAAAATCACAAATTGATACACATTTAGTACACTACAAATGATGCAGCTGACCTGGAACTCCCTCTCTTTTCTGGCTTGTCTGCTGGGTTCCTAAATATTTTCTTCAGGAAAGAAATGAAAAACTTAAAGAAAGTGGTGTTGACGTGACAGGTCAACATGTGATAAAGACTACTTTGTTACAGCCTTCTATAGCATTTTCAGTCTAGAATCTCACAACTTGACAATGATGAAGAATAAAAACAATGTCTGGGCCAGTTCGTTTACGATTGTCTGCTAGAGACATGCTGAACTGGCACGGCAAGTTACTGATGCCTTGTTTTACTGATTTTACTTCATCTATTAAGGCTTCATAAGGGTAGGCCAGTGTGCACAATTTCTTCTTCAGAATCCAACTATAAGTTCCAAGAGAGGGGCTGACATTTTTTGGAACACTATTAGCTTTGCAAAACCATCAAAGCATCCTTAATGCAATTTCTGTAGGCATGCAGATATGGAAGTGCATTTATCGAGCTGCAAATACTGCTCTTCCCTCACATCCCTCACTAGCCTGCACTGTTTTTACTTCGGTTTTAGGGGTTCGCTCTCGTATTTTGCTCTGTCACAACACATTCACAGTTCAGTAACGCTAGGGCTCTCTGAGAGGCACTTATTGACCCTGTCTGCAAAGAAAGTTACAGGCAGCTGCAGTCCGTAAATATAAAGGTACAGCTGAATATAGGCACACACTTCAGAGAGCAACAAGCTTACCGCTTTTGCCAAGGGCCTGGCCGCTCTTGTAGCCCATCTTCTGGAGCAGTGCAAAGCCTTTGTTCTCGTTGCCCAATGCACTTTTCAACACCAAGTCTCGCCTCTCTTTTTCTTCTTCTTTTATACTCTTTTGCCTGCTCTTCTCATTGGCTTCCTTTTGCTTTTCTTCTTTCTGAATAGCTTCTTTCACCCGTCTTACCATGGGCAAGCCCGGCCTTACGTCCTGTCTAGGAGTTAATAATTCCAGCAAATATAAAAGCTTTTTTTTTTAAAACGCGTTTGAAATCACTTAAAAGCGGGGTGTGGGGGTGGAAGAGCCAGCTACCTACTTAATAAACGAATCAGACATGTAGTCTTCCTCTTCATCTCCCTCCATGTCGGCAGGCCCGCCCTGTGCCGACCCCCCCTTGCCTGTGGACACCGTCAGCACGCCTTACGCGGGGTTTTTTCCCCCCCACTTCGGCAGAACGCACCGTGGCACGGAGAGGCGCCCACCGCCGCCCCCCGGCTCTGCGGGAACACAAGGGAACCCGCCGGGCCGCCCCCTCCCAACCCCGGCGCGCCCGCCTTCGTGCCCGCTCCGCCACGGCCGCTCCCGCCCGGCACCCTCCGCCCGCCGAGCCGCGGCCGAGGGGCAGACCCGGCCGGAGGGACCCGCCCGGCACGACCGCGGCGCCTGCGCGGGGCCGCCCCCGCCCGCCGGCGCCTGCGCCGCTCCCGCTTCCTGCTGCGGGGCCGGGCCTGGGACGAAGCCGCTCGTGTCTCGCCTTTCCCCGCCGGACCCGGGCTCGGCGGGGACTGAAGCGGCCGAGCCCGCCGGGGATGGTCCCGCGGCCGGGGGCGCGCCCACGCGTGTCCGTGACCGTGAGCGGCCCCCGCGGCCGCGGTGTCGCGCCCGGCGCAGCCCGGCGCCAGCAAGACGCGGCTGCCGCACGGTGGGAGCGTAAGTGACCCCGGCCCGGCCCGGGGGCTGCGGGGAGCGGGATGGAGGGTCGTCCGCTCTTCGCTCCGCGGCGCTGGCGGCGTGTGGGGGGTCGGTGAGCGTGTGCGGGGGGTTGCGTGTATGGAGGGCAGCGCGCATCGCTGCCTTAGCATCGCTGCCTTAGCATTCTCGTAGCATCATTCTCGTAGCGACACTGCCTCTAGCATCGCTGCCTTGAGCATCGTTCCCTTGCAGCCAGCGCTGTACCGCGGCGTTACCTCCTGTGGGGTTTTTAGAACCAGGCAAGATGCCCTGGGAGAGTTGCTACAGCTTATTAAAGTAGCCGATACAGGTAGGAGGACCCAGGCGCAAAGGCCTTTTCACCCCGTGCAGCCCTCTGGGAGGGTGTCACTTCGCCTAAACTTGCCTGGGTTTTAGCTTTCTCAGGCCACTGAAATGCTTGTGTGATGAAGATATGAATAGTTGATTTAGGCTACAGAAAGCCAGCTGTGGAATAGAAAGGAATTTTAGCGGATCTGAATGTTTTCTAACCTCTGTAACGCTTCAACATACCCTACTGGGTGCTGGTTGACTTTGATCGGCTTTCACTCTGCATCCTGTGGGAGAGCACAGTGTATTTATTTCTTGTAACAGGCACAGCAAGACCCAGCCCTCACCAAAATCGGTAGGACTTGATAGGCATTCTTCACTTCATTTTGGAGCAAACTGTTTTCCAGTGTAAGTGAGGTTTGGATTGCTTACGTGTGTAGCTGAATCTTCAGCTGAATATTTTTGTAATTTTTATTTTGTAAATTTATTTTTGTAATCGTTCATGTGCCTGATCCCTTGTGCTTCAGTGGCGTAGCTGAATGTATGTGCAGGTTTGTTTGCTTGGAGCTTGTGTTTCCTAAATTTAGATGAAGAGGTACAGGAGTGTGTGGAAGGCTGTGGCCGGGGTAAAGGAAACCTTTTATGTGGGGAGAAAAAGGAGTAATGAGCTGTGCTGTCATGCAGCACTCCTCTGCTGTGCGGGTGTGACAAGCAGTGTAGATCTCTGGGATGGCATCCAAAGAATCATAGTGCTGTCATTCGTTGCGTTTCTCTCTCTGGTGTCATGAAAAGGTGTTGTGAGTTGATGCGTCTGCGCATTATTGACAGGAAATACCTCCTCAGTTCTTTATAAATGAGAAAAAAAAAATCCAGAAGATGTCTTTGAAGGTGTCAGCGTGGGCTTCCATATATGTCTCTTCCACACTTGCCGGGCTGTTGCTCAAGATGAGTGTAGTGAAAAATGTTATGCAAAGTACTGAAGTGAAGAGAACAACCTTAGTATTACAGATATTGTGATGCTTTAGTTTCGTCAGCATCAAATCATTGAGGTCAATTCAGAACCATGATACAGTTGTACAGTTGTAGTGTTAACATGTCACCTGTACCAATGTCTGTTTAAAAAAAAATTAATTTAAACCACCTCATTTGCTTTGAGATTTTTTTGGGTTTGACCAGGAATGAGGAAGCAGCTTTGAGTTCTTGAGAACACAAATGTAACTGTGCAGCTGTCAAAAGATGATGTCTGTTGAAAGCTGATGTCTTACATAATACTCCTTAATTGTTTTGCTTTCTCTGTTTTGCCTGAGATCCTAGTTTCAGCATCACTGCATTCAAGTTTTGGGCATTTTATTGACTTAATTTTGTGATTTTAGATAAGTTTTGGTTTTGGGTTTTTTTTTAATTGTCAGCTCTTCATTAAACAGCTACAGTTTATTTAAAGGTGGTTTGCTAACGTGAAGTTGTCCGCAGAGTGTTTGCTTACACTCTGATAGTGTGCTTTTGGTCGTGCTTTGGTGCTACCCACCATTCAGTGTTTGAGCAGGATCTCCAGTGTTTGATTTGCAGTATTTTGCCTGCTGGGGAGTCTTGCAGCCATTTGGCTGTATTCCAGGCTTGTATTCCAGGCTGTCACACCTAGGGCCTTCTAGGTTTCAGAGGACTTATTTGTCCAGCACTTAAAGCAAGGCTAGTGGATCTTAGGTCAGTGATGCCAAGTAATATCACTGTTCCTGCCTCTCTCAAATTTGTGATAGGTGGAAATCCCTACTTGTGGTAGGCTCATCTTAACACCTTGTCTGGTGAAGGGTATTGAGGAGGTGGCCAGGTTCATGCCCACACTTTGTGAGTGTGCTCAAGGGTCTTGATTTGGGATAATCCTTATTCTCTTTCATGTTAGAGAGGAGATGACGCCTTATGTGAGAGGACTCCTTTACCTCTTCCGTACTTTCTTTTTTCTTTAAACAGGAACTTCAGTGTGTTTTTCTTGGCTAAGAGTTTGGACTCTGAATTTGCCTGTAGGTGCTTTTTTTTAAAACTAGCAACTCTGTTCCCTGAAATACTAATGGATGCTTTCGGTTTGTAAATATGTGTGTAGTTTTTATGTGGGACTACTTAGCTAAGACAAGTCTAAGCAAGCTGGAAATTTTAATTTGATTTTCAAAGGTTTGTACTGATGTACTATACTTTATACTAATATTTACATTTTTTATTTTAGAGTTTCTACACAAATTTACATAAAACTGGAATTTAACCTGTCATGGAGCTGGCTCACAGTTTGTTACTGAACGAGGAAGCATTAGCTCAAATCACAGAAGCAAAGAGACCAGTCTTTATCTTTGAGTGGTTAAGATTTTTGGATAAAGTGCTAGTAGCTGCCAACAAGGTAATTTTATGGGTTTTTCCCCCTTCTTTGTAAAGTGTTTATGTTAATTTCATGCCAGAGACAGTTGACAGATAATGGCCAGATGACAACTATGTGGTTTCAGATTCAGCCTGAAGAGCCTTTGTATTAATTTGTAGCTCTTAAGTGTTTAATTGTAGGCAGTCAGTAGGCAGCTAGTAAGTACTTCTAAAAAGTAAAATTTAAATAGGATAATAGCTAATTCTGAGCATTTAGCATCTGTCTCTGCTATTATTGAATGTATCTCGAATCTCTGTGAAACAAGCAAATTGCTGAATTACATGCAATTGGGAGTGGTATAAGCTTTACTTCAACCTCTTGTAGGTTTTTTTCGGTGTTGCTGGCAAGACACAGGAATAAATGACTTTTAAATTTATTTTTGGTCTCTTTAACAGACAGATGTCAAGGAAAAACAGAAAAAACTTGTAGAACAGCTAACAGGACTCATCAGCAGTTCCCCTGGGCCACCTACGCGAAAGCTACTTGCAAAAAATCTCGCTGCTCTCTACAGCATCGGAGACACATTCACTGTTTTTCAGACGCTTGACAAGTGTAATGACATCATCAAGAGCAAAGATGATACTGCAGCCTACCTGCCCACAAAACTGTATGTTTAATATTACTAGGGAAAGGGGAACGATTTTTAAGCCAAGTGGTCCTGGATATTACAGAGTAATCTGCCTATATATGTGCATGCGATGTTTATTTATATTTTGTGTCCTTATTTGAAGTTCAAATATGCTTGATATAGCAAAGAAAAGCACTGGATTGCGATTGTACAGGGCAGGACTCAAAGATGACACATACATGGCTATCTGAAAGTGAAATGTCTTTCTTTAGGCAAGATGCTGTCTTATGTTTCTTCACATGCTTATGGCATGGAGAGGATAAAAGTTAATGCAGTAATGCAATGAAGTCTTTCCGTCAGTGGAATTATTGCTGATTGTACTCAGGTACCCCATTTAAGGTGGAATCTGCAGATTGTCAAACCACAGCATTATCTATGCCCATAAACTTGTAATCACATGTCCAAGTTTTTTTCCCTGTCAAATCTTGCCTTTTATATTCGTCCACTGTGATATGCCACACAGGTCTCTCAAGCAGAGTCTCTGTACTTGGATATGTGGGTGCATGTATGCGTGATCCAGTTTGTCTTTATTCACAGGAGCAGTCTCAATGGTAGGAGTTTGGTTAATGCCACAAAAAACTTCCACTGAAACCGGTTTTGGTGCTTTTCTGCACGTACTGCTTCATACGTTCTCAGTGTCTAGTGAACCGTAATTTGCTCTTGCCTTCAGATGTTATTGCAACAAAAAAGGATTTAACGATAAAGGCTGAAATAGTCACTGTTTGGGTAGATACTGTCCTCTTGTTTGTAGCTCTTGCAGCTCTGTGAGGAACTTGTGTAAGTGGGAAGGGTTTTGTACTATAATGTGCTCTGCAACTTAAGCTATCCAAGTGATAGTCCAGAAGTTTTTTTAATGGAGATATGCCCCTTAAGGAGGAGTCTGTAATGAGATTGTAACGTAGCTTTGCTAAAAAATCATTTAGCCAAGAGTCACAGATTTTAAAAAAGCCTTGTTTGTGATGAAAAAGTGCATGTTTTCAGGAGCTGCTTCTGTGATTGTCCTGGAACAATTTGTGTATATAACTGCAACATGGTGTTAATTAAAAATCCCTAATCTTAAATGGCAGGGCAAGGAAAACATGTTAAAAAACTATTTATGGATCGAGTGATTTTACAGTGCCTATGATTTTTCTTGTCTTATAATTTGGATATATTATGGGGTCAGGGTTATCTTGCAGGTGCTTGGAAAAAGAGGCAGTGCATTGAAACACTAAACCCTAATATTGCTGAGATTTCAGCATATCTTGTTTTCTCCAGAACTTTTCATTCTGTGTATAGATCCTATAATAATACCCCTTCAAATACATTTTTATTCTTAGGAACTGGTAAACAAAAAGATTGTTTAAATAAACAGTGTTTAAATGAACAGCCAGTATAAATAGTGGATAATAAACAGATTTTTATTCATCAGTAATGATTAAAACATACATTTCTCTTCAAGTGTTTGTCTTCATGTAGATAATACAGAAAAAGTGTACACCAATTAATGTTTTTTTTCATAGGGCTGCTGTGGCATGTGTTGGAGCATTTTATGAAAAAATGGGCAGAATGCTGGGTAGTTCTTTTCCAGAAACTGTGAATAATCTTCTAAAGTCTCTGAAAAGTGCAGAGGTAATTTTCAGATTATTTGTTTGGTCTTGATTCCATTTAAACTGAAACTTGTTTCTGCCAAAGGTGTTTGCCAAAATGCCTGGATTGTTTTTCTTTTACATCGATAAATGCAAATCACTTCCCCAGTTAGTATCCAATCTACTGCAGAGAGTTATGAGTTTATCATATGAATATTACAGTAGTTGCTTCATAGTGGCATCAGTCATTAAAATTGCAAATGACTGTATTTATTATTTCTAATGACTGTGTTAGGACTTTCGTCCAAGTGGACTGAATAAACAGTCAGTTGTTAAAAACTAGTAACAAATACTTAAGTTGTGCAGCAAATTTGTTACTCTGAATGTGAGCAGGATACATTGTTCTTGAAAAGAGACAGTGTGTCATAATATTGGGAGATTGTATCCTGGGCTGTCAGTAGGTCTGATTTTATGCAAATAGCTCTCTTGAAACAAGTTGGAATACTGATTGTGTGGACCTTGACCTTCACCTGTGTTGTTGTAGCTATGTGATTATTTATTGATTTGTTTATGTGTGTGTGTGTCCTCAAATTGCAGGTACCTGCCTGTGTGCAGGTATAGAAGGAAGCTGTTAACTACTTCGGCTTCCTGTTCTCTCGGATGAGCTGGTTGCTGCTTTTTTTCCTGAGTCTGCAGCAGATAAATAGTGGGACAGGACAGAAGCATTTTGCCTAGAGCCAATTTGTTGGTTTGCCTGGGCTTATCTTAATTTATGTGACAACAGAGGGAGTTTTAGTAAAGCTGTGTGTAGTGCTTACTGATATCTAAAATCAGCTAGCTATCAATTATATGTGCCTTCATTTTCAGTGTTTCCAAAAATACTCCTGCATACAAGCAGGAAAATGCAAAATTATACAGCTGGTTCTTAGTGTAAGTACTGTGTCCACATTTTTGCATAAATGTTTTTGTGTGTGTGTAGTCTCAGGGCCGCAGTGAAATTCTGATGAGTTTGCAGAAAGTCCTCAATGGACTCGGAGGAGCAGCAGCTTCTTGTCACCGTGACATTTATAAGAATGCCCGATCTCTGCTGACGGACAGATCTATGGCTGTACGATGTGCAGTGGCCAAGGTGGGTGTGTTTCTCACCAGCATTAGACATTCTTGTGCTGTGACTATGAAGTACCTGCAGTTGAACTGTGACCTGTTGTATATGATAGGAAATTTGATAATTAATTGGGCAAGGTAAGTTCTTCCTATGTCTGCAGGCTCAGACATTTAATTTATTTTACAGGTACTGTACTACTGTGTTCCTCACTTCATAAACAAGTATGAGATAGAATATACTAACTGTGAGCCTCAGTAGGAGAAGCTTTTGGTAACATGTTTCTTTCTTTGAGATTTCTTTTAATCTTTTTATTTATGTATTAGCCTATTCTATGACTCTTCTGATTGTTTACTCAGCTAAGTTATTTGGTGTATGGGAGAATGTAAATTAACTCTTAAAATATTCATATTAAAATATTTGCTGAATAAACCTGACTGTTGCAGCCTGATACTTAAGTGAAAGGTAAGAATGGTCTCCTGGTGCTTAGCAAGTCTATTTTTCTTACAGTGTCTGCTGGAATTACAGAATGAAGCAGTGTTTATGTGGACAGCTGAACTAGAGAATGTTGCAACCCTGTGCTTTAAAGCTCTGGAAAACTCAAACTATGGTGTGCGTGTTGCAGTGTCAAAGCTTTTGGGGACAGTCATGGCTACAGCACTGATACCAAAACAAGCAACAGGTACAAGCCCTTCTGGATTCCATGGCTAAGTGGGCAGACTGCACCTTCAGTACCATGCTACATGGCAGTGTTGCACAACACATTGCTGTTCTAGTAGATGGGAGCTTATAGGTGGATTATGGGTTTTTATAAACAATAAGCTAAAAAGAGGAAAGAGCAGAATATCTGTTGTAGTCACAAAAAGAAAAGACAAAACAAACTACCAAAAATCATCTGGGAAATGTGACTTATTTTTTAAGAATGAAAACAAATTTTTATCTGAAATCATGGGTAGATTTATTTTTGCAAGACAGTTTTGAATTAAGAAGTCTGGTTTCAAGATCATTGCTTGTATTGGCTCAGACCGTGGGATCAAATTATTACTTGCCTTTTTCCAAAAGTGATGCGACAAAATGTGAAGAGAGCCACGCTTGAGGAGGTCTTGGAGCTCATGGCCACAGGATTTTTGCGAGGAGGATCTGGTTTCCTGAAGAGTGGTGGAGAGATGTTAAAAGTAGGAGGATCTGTCAATAGGGAAGTGCGAGTTGGTGTTACCCAGGTTTGTAACTGTTTAATTAAGTAAATTTTATGTTACATGTATTATATATACATAATTGTAGCCCTTTTAGTTGGAAACATACACTCTTCTGTATTTGTTGGTAAGTTAACTTACCAAGTAACAAGTCTGGTTTGACTCACCTATTTTGAGAGATGTACATGAGGTCTTCATTGCGAGTTGTAACACACTGGTGGTGCTGCTATTAGTTACATTGTGGTCTCAAATTTTTTAGAAAGAGACACATTTAAAGCGATGAACTGGGTTTTCTTGCTGTCATGCAGAGAGTATTTTATGCTTCACAGTATACATAGCAGTACAGGGGCTACTCTTGGTGCTTGAAATGGTATAGTTTCAGCAACAAAGACCTGACTACGGGATTCATACTGTGTAACCTGATTAGGGTTGCTTATTACTAACTGATATTGCTACTGTACTGCATAATACAGGAGTATAACTGTAGTCTTATATAGTCTTCTGTTTCTGCTTTAATTGGACTTTAATCTGTGTGATTTCTGAATTTCCAGGCCTACGTTGTCTTTGTTACAACATTAGGAGGTCAGTGGTTGGAGCGCAACTTTGCTACCTTTTTGTCCCACGTACTTGATCTGGTCTCCCATCCTCGTGCAACTCAGACCCATGTGGAGGCAGTTTACTCTCGAAGATGCGTGTCATTTATCCTGAGAGCAACTGTGGGCAGCTTGCTCGGGGAGAAAGCACAGATTGCAGCTGCCAAAGATATTTGTCAAGCCATTGGTAAACAAATGAAGGCAGTGGGTGAGAACCATTTTTCTTTATCTGAGACCAGTTTAAACTTACTGTCATACTGGGTTAGCCATTTTTCAGCTTTCTTCTACTGTGAGGAGTAATTTTGTTGTTAAGGTAAATGATAGTTCAGCTGCGTTCTGTTTAAAGTATGCTATCCAAAACGTAAGTTTTACTTGAAAGGTGATTGTATAAAACTGGCTTGTTATCCTGTGATAGCAAATGCAATGCCAAAAGCCTAGAATGGAAATGAGGAGAAAAAACCCTGCATTTGTCATCTGTCTTGGGATAGGTTGTATTGAAAGTCATGCAGAGTTCTTTACTCGCAGTGCTGAAGGTAGGGCAGGATCTTTTAGGTCCTTGTGTCTCCCCTGCTAATATCCATAATAATATCCAATTGGATTTTGTGACAAATAAAGATGTAATCTGAAGATTGGAATTAGAGAAGAAAAATATGATCCCTTTGCTAAGCTTTGCAGAATATGTAATCCCTAAGAGGGCTGACAAAACTGTCTTGGCATTTGTTTCTTATGAAATGAATTAGTTTGAGCTGGAGATTTAAAAAGTAAATTGGAATTACACATCCCTGTATTTACCATGCATCTGTTTCTTATCCTTTTCTGCTGTCATCTAATTCGAGTTTAAAGCAACGTTTAACATGTGGAAATGAAATTGATTTTGAGACTTTTGCAGGTTCTTCTCGTAATTATTTTTTGATAGGGTGAATATAGAACCTTAAAAGCGTTCTGATTAACATAAGTATTACTTTCAGGAAAGTAAGACTATTGGAAATGCTACTTCTGAGAGGAAACAGTTGCAGAAATTACTTCTCCTGCCACCTTGTCAAAGTTGCAGGAAATTCCATTGTTTATTTGGCTGGCTGGAAGATCTATTTCATTTTTTTGAGCATTTCCAATGAATATGATGAAAAATTGATAGAGTTTTTGTTTGGTAACGATAGCTTCCCTTCATATAAGATGGACCATTTTCTGAATTTGTACTGTAGTAGATACACAAATATTAAGCTGATACTGAAGTGCCTTTTCTTTGAAAAGACAGTTGCTGCTTCTGGGATATTGTGTAGGAGAAAGAACCTACAGTGGGATCTAGGAACTCAATTGGATATCTTTAAGATGATTAGAGATTGCGATGAACTGATTACTAGAGGTCTCTTAGTACCATTGAGTGTGTATGCATGCAAATTTGTATGCAAAACCTAGATATGTCAAGATTGTATTTTTTTGTTACTGTGTATACAGCATGTGTATATTGCATGTTTTTGCTGTGTTATACTGTTGATCCTACCTTTTAGCGCTCTGCCATCCATAGTAACTGCTGGCCAACTGTTTTTTATGGTCTTTGGATGATTGTGTTTGGCTGACAGCTATAAAACCATTCCCCTTCCGAATGTATTCGCTTTGAGAGTTCTCACTATTACCAGACTTGTGATTTTGTTTTAATATAGGGTTGGTATCAAAACCAACCTGTCATTTTCTGTGTTGTGCATGCTCATGTGTGATTCAAATGGTAGTTAAACCAGATACTTTTGTTTTTCTTTTCTGCAGAAGCAGTAGTGAATGATGCTAACAGTGAAAATAAATCAGGAGCTGCTGATGTAGCTGCAAGCCAGCACGTAATGGTGTGTGCCCTCCAAGAACTGGGTAGTCTGGTTCAGAGTCTGAATGCCACTGCATCTCCCCTTATTCAAGAACCCTCTATTGGTATGCAAATAAATGGAAATAGATTGTGAGGCATTTGAGCAATGTGTATGAAATATCATTAAATCTACTTAAATAATTAATGAATATGTAAGAAATAAATCAGTGAAGCTGGCACTTCCTGTAGAACTCCAGGTAGCTACAGCTGTCCAACTCGTTGTCTTTAGTACCCTAGCTTTAGTTCAAGTTGGACAAAGTATTAAACAGCTATTTTGATTGGAGTCTGTCTGAAGCTATTTCTTAGGGTCAGTAAAGTTGTAATTTTCTGTATTGGTCTGTTTACAATAATGGTTTTATAGGAAATATACATTGTTTTGCTGTGTAAGCATAGCCAAGTAAGACTTGCTCCTGGAAAACTGTATTGCCTTTAAATACCAAATTTCTGTGGGGAGGCAAAAGTGTTTTGTTGAGATGAAGATGTGGGTAGTCCCACTAAAAAAAAGTGGTTCTTTGGCTTAAGTAGACTAGGGTTTGCATGGGATTTTCTTCTTGTTTGTTTCAGTATCTGAGTCCACATTTATGTTGTAGTGTTGCAGTTTTAAGTTTTTTCAGTTTGTGGATGCCTGTGGTCTTTTCCAATGGAAATGCCAGCTCCTTTAGATATATCATTGTGCAGATTGTTGTCTTGATGCATATGATATTCTTCTCATACTGATTTCTGCTGGTTATGGGGAAGGGGAGAATGCCCGTGTTTATTCCTTCTGGCTGCTGTGTCCCATAAGAAGAGGGGGACTGTATCTCAGCATTATTTCTGTTAGCTGCTGTGAACTAAGCAGGTAGAAGTTGCTCGCTATCTCAAGAGAAAGCAAGAGATAAGGTAGCAGTGGGGTTTTGAAGTAAGAGTTTTCCAAGATCTGGACGAAAGAAGGTCTTGGTGTGGAGACAGGTTGGATTGAAGGGCTCAGAAAGTGGGATTAAGTAAGCACAGAGGTTTCTGTAGAGTGTAGAAGGACCAAAACACGATGCAGGGGAGACAGCACTGTGTCAAAAGCAGAGTACAGCAGTCCATGACATCTGTAGCATATGCTTGGCTACAATGTGAAACAAAACCAAAGATAGTCTTACTGATGCTTTTTATTGGCAATCTATGTAAAACATTGTGGGAATCATCACATCCAGTGCCTGTTCCCTTGTATAGCATTGCTACCTCTTTTCAGTGTTCAAGTACAAGTCTCTTCTATGTCTCTGACAGCTCCACCTTTGCTGGTAGAATCTGATGTGGAGCAGTATAATACTAATAACACCTCTGTCTTTCCTTAAAGGAAAAGGCAAAGTCATAAAATTCAAGTACTCTTAATTCTGACTTTCTTAACTTTCACGTTGACTGTCTAGTATTGATTCAGTTTTACTTGTCTGTGTGTATTAAAAACAGCATAGTAAGTTAAAGACTGTAAACTCTTCTTTCTGTAGGTCTGTTGGAGACAGTAACTTCAGTTCTTCTTCATCCCAGCATGGCCGCTCGCCTTGCTGCCGCTTGGTGCTTGCGGTGTGTAGCCGTGGCATTGCCTTTTCAGTTGACTCCATTTTTAGACAGATGTGCAGAAAGACTCAACAATCTGAAGACCTCCCCTGAAGCTGTTAGTGGCTACAGTTTTGCAATGGCTGCATTGTTAGGTGGTGTGCATCAGTGTCCACTAGGTATTCCTCATGCCAAAGGAAAGGTGAGATAATGAGTCTTTCATCTCTGAGTGTACTAAAAGATACCTTTTTATATACAAGTAATAGCTTTGCAAAATGTGTGGCATGCTAGTGAGTTAAAGCATTACTGAAATTAAACTTGTGCCTAGCATGAGAGTAGTGGCCAGAGTACATGTTTGTAGTATCTCAGTTGCACTATTTAACAGCTTTTTTCCTCTCTCTTTGGAATTTGCTGAAGAGAAATTGAAATATTGGAAAATTTCTGAAATAATTGCTGATGAGAATATTTCTAGCTGTATTGTTAAAAAGCGCTAATCATCTGCATGAAATGTAATGTGCATTCATTCTTTATCCAAGGTCAATTTAAATTATTTGAGAACATCTTTATATATAGTCTGTAAGAGTGAACAAGTGGCAGTAGCTTGCAGTGGTTTCATTTATACTTTTAAAATCCCCTGCGTTTTGTCACTGGTGCAGATGGTGGTCAGTATTGCTGAGGATCTGTTACGAACTGCTGCGCAAAACAGCAGGCTCTCCTTGCAGCGGACTCAAGCTGGATGGCTTTTACTTGGAGCACTCATGACTTTAGGTTTGTGAAAATGGTCTGCTTTTTCTTTTATTTAAAGCGTGTCCAACATTTCCGATTATCCACTCTGGCAAATGGTCTATACACGTAATCAGTTCAGTATCTAGCACAAGAGTATTTATACAGGAGAACCAGTTTTAGTGCACTTATTTCAGTAGTGTTGTTATGCTGGGGAGAAGTGAAGTGTTAGTGTTTATGTAAGCTGAAGGATAGTAGAAAGTGCCATACCTAAAAAAAATAATTTCTGTTTTCAGAAACCCAGCCTTTAGTCATTCTGTGAAAGGGCAAAATTGCCCATAGTCTTCCTTCCTTAATACTGTGGTGCAGAAAAAATGGACCGTAAGTAAAATGCAATGAGCGTTCCAACAAGTTGCATGTGTGCCTCTAGGTAGGCAACAGTATTGTCAGTTTAAAAGCCCTTCAGAAGCCCTTCAACATAAAAATTTTGATAGATAAAGATAATAAAAAGACAGTTGGCAGTGGTTCCATATGACATGATAGTGTATAGAATATATTTCCTATATTTTTAGTAGTGATATCAAGGAGCAGACATAATGTATATTAGTTATTTGCCACACTTTCAACCTAGAAATGAGAAAGAATTTATCTGGTTTTTGTTGTTCAAGTAGGGAGGAAAGGTGAAGTGAAATAAGACAAAACCAGCTTAAAGAGCAAAAGCCTTCATAGCAGATTTTTCACACTCAGTTAAATACATATTTTCATTGTGCTGTCACTTTATTTTTTTTACACAGGTCCTTCTGTTGTTCGGTATCATCTGCCTAAGATGTTGCTCCTATGGCGAAATGTGTTTCCACGTTCTCTGAAGGAGCTGGAAGCAGAGAAGGCGAGAGGAGATTCTTTCACCTGGCAAGTAACGCTGGAAGGCCGTGCTGGAGCTCTTTGTGGTAAGAATTTCAGACTTTGAGATTACACCTGCACAGTAAACCAAAATGTGATCCCAAGTACTGTAGAGAGAACTCTTGTAACTTTCCTGCTTTCTTTGTAAATGAGTAAAATGTGTCAGATTTTCATCAATGTGGCCTGATTTTGGCATGCAGTTTTTGAAGGATGTCATGCAGTCTTTGAATAAAAATTTTTAAGTGCTGCCTTTTGAAATTCTCTTAGGATCTGTATCTTGTTTGTTTGATATTTGTTTTAGTGAAAATTTTAATTTAAACTATTTTGTTATTAGCTATGAGAAGTTTTGTTGCTCACTGTCCTGAGCTGCTTACTGAGGATGTGATCAGGAAACTGATGACACCCATAGAATGTGCCATGACAATGATGTCACAGTAAGTAGGCAGTTTTTGCTCTTTATTTACGTTTGTCTTTTCTTGGACTTGAAATACTACAACTATTTTGTTTTAATTCATGTTCTGACATAGTACTGCACTGTTGCTGCACATCCATTTTGAAGAAAAACTTTTATCATGCTTGTGTTTGTGGTCTTTAGCATTGTAAAAGTATCACTGCACAGCCTGTGCTGAAGGGTCTACCATGGTAACTTTGGTAACTGCACTTTGATTTCCATTTCAGTGAGCTTTTGAGTTTGTGTTTTGCTTATCCTTCTGCAAGAAATGGTAAAACTTATATACTGATATACTAGATGGTGTTCAAAAAACTCTCCTCTTATAAATTGAACTAATGAAAATACTTCTAGCATTTTACAGAATGAAAGTAAAAACACAGTCTTGACTTGGTTTTGTGGTTTGGTGTCAGTCCCTTTTCCCTGCCCCACCCCTAATTAAAATAGGACTTTCTTACGAGGAGCTGCATTTCACTGATTTAGGGCAGTGTGTGTTGTGGTTTTGTTGTTTTGGTATTTTTGTTTCTTTTAAAAGTCCTCTCTGTACAATTACTTATGAAAATGTACTGATAATTGAGTAATGTTTAAGGTAGTTCTCCGAACACTGTCTTCTTGCCTTGGCTGGAGATATATCCTGTGAAAAGAAATTTGAAAATACTCTTTTCAGTAACTGCAGCATTTCTGGTTGTCTCTTTTTCTTTTTTGATTCTGTAGCATTCCATCAGTAATTAAAGCCCATGGAGCTCATCTCAAAGCTAGTGCAGCTATGGTTCGTTTAAGACTTTATGATATATTGGCTTTATTGCCTCCAAAGACATACGAAGGTACATACATTTTTAACAATTTTTAATGAAGTAAAAATTCTACTTGCTCCTTGTGATGTATTTTTGGTGTTTACCTTTGAAGCAAATATAAGATTGAAAATAGAATTCTGAGAATCTCCAAGAATCTTGTACTGTATTGCTCATCTTCTTTGTCTCATCTTGACGGTATAACTACACAGTATGAATATTCCTAAGGATTCACAGAGTAACACTTACGGTATAGAAGTTATAGTCCTGTTTATAGGACTGAGAGGTATGGAGATCATGTTCTGAGATCAAATAATGGTGGTTTAAGTCATTGTTACTTAAAAGATAGAACACATTATTTCATGATTTTTTAGTATACTGAAAAGACAGATGTGACAAGGAAGGTTTAGTTTTGGTTTCAGTGTTGCCCTTTTGTTTGTTGTGTATTTTTTTTTGTTTGGGGTGGTTTTGTTTGTTTATTTTTTAACGTGATTTAATGTATTAAACAGATTTACTATTATTAAATTGCCAGGCACTGTCACAGGGTCTGGCAGATTAGCTTTTTGGAGTTTGTTTTTTTAAATTCATTAAATTTACTTGATTGTGTGGATGAGCAAATTTTTTCAAAGTCTGGATTATTGTCCTGGAAGGAATGGCCCAATCTGTTGCTTGGAACAGGACACCATCCTGAGTAATGTGCTCTAGTGGACCCTGCTTGAGCAGGGAAATTGGACTGGGTGAGACTCAGTGCTTCCCAACCTTACCCATTCTTTGGGTATTTGGGTACCCATGTTCCGGGAATTGAGAGCCGAATGTTCTGTTTGAAGCCTTGCTCTCAGCTCTAGTCTTGTAAGGTTGAACTTCTCTGTTCTCTGCCTCTAAAATCAAAGTGATGGTACATATGTAACTTTTGATCACTAGCTGGAATGCTTTGACTAAGAAGCAGCAATGATTCTTTTTAATATCTATCTTCTTAGGATCATTTAATGCGCTGCTTCGAGAGTTGGTAGCTGAATTTACTTTAACAGACAACTCTGCTAATACAACCACATCACTCCTAAGGTCTCTTTGTCATTATGATGATAGCGTTCTCCTTGGCTCTTGGCTGCAGGAAACAGATCATAAGTCCATTGAAGATCAGGTAATAAAAAACTAGAAGAATGAATTATCTGCCCTGTCTGTGTGATGTGTGTGTGGGGAAGCCTTTTAAAACTGAAGTTCCATGTCTTGTTTTTAATCTTATTTCAGAGCTTTGTTAGATGTAAGTTCTTCCATCTACTGGGTACCATTTTGATTAAAAACTACCTACAGCCGAGATATAAGTTGCATAATGCTACTCATAGGATTGTGCTTAGTGAATTAGCCTAATTTCTTTAAAAAAACCCCAACCCAACACTCCCAGCCCATCTTCCCCAATCTTCCTAGTCTAGCAGTTGTTCTCTTATTTTATTTTTTTTTTGAGACGGAAAAAATGTAGGTTCCACTTAACATGTTTTATAATGAAATTGCTGTCGGAATATCAATATTGCAAATGGTGTTAAAACAAGATTTAACTAATTTTGTAGCTGCAGTATGAAATGTTATGTTTCGTTTGGCAGTGTTGACACAATGTCGGTGGCTGAAAATGCCTCTTCTGCAGCAGTCCATCTAATAATGGAAAGGTTTTTCAGAAGCAGCAGATCCAAAAGCTAAGAGTGATACCAAATGTGAAAAACCAAGGGGAAGCTGTTTCTGAGCCAAGATCAGCATGTCAAAGCAGAAAAAGTTTTTATAAACTTCCCTTGTTTGTTGTGGTGGACACTGTAGACTTCTAGTGCAGTCTTCAATACACAGAGCTTTCTGGGAATGCTCCTTCTCCCCATTTTTCTTTTTTTTTTTTTTTGTTAACCTCTTATCTGTGAAACTGTGGCACCGTAGGTAAGTGAAAATCTGTAGCGTGTCGCAGGACTCTGTCACAGGATTCTGGCATTGTGCACTTGCAGCCTAGAAACCCAAGTGAATCCTGGGCTGCAAAAGCAGCGTGACTGCCAGGTTGAAGAAGGTGTTTCTGCCCCTTTACTCTGCTCTGATGCAACCCCACTTGGAGAACTGAGTACAGTTCTGGTGTCTCCAGCACAAGAAGGACATGGAGCATGTTCATAAGAAGGCCACAAAGTTGATATGAGGACTGGAGCACCTTCTCTACCAAGACAGGCTGAGGAACTTGGTGCTGTTCAGCCTGGGGAAGAGAAGGTTGTCTGCAGACCTCCTAGCAACCTTCCAGTATCTGAAGGGGGCCTACAGGGAAGCTGGAGTTCATCAGGAACTGTAGTGATAGGACAGGGAGTAATGGGTACAAACTGAAAGAGGGGAAATCTAGGTTGCATATTAGGAAGAACTTTTTTACTCTCAGGGTGGTGAGACACTGGGGCAGGTCATCCAGGGAGGTTGTGGATGCCCCAGCCCTTTCAGTGTTCAAAGCCAGGTTCGATAAGGCCTTGAGTAACCTGTTCTAGCGGGGAGTAGATTATCTTTGTGGTTCATTCCAACCCTTTAACATGCTATTATTCTATGATTTTCTTCTGCTTAATCACATTTTTTTTAGTGATACAGAGGTCTCAACAAATGTTTGCTATTGTTTTCTGAAATTTTAAGAATACAGACTTACTGGATCCAACTTTTGTTTCATGATTGACAGGAATATAAAATTTTCTTCAGAGAAAATAGATAATTGTTTAATTGTGTTTCCTGAAAGAATGATGGCTAGGAAGTATTTTCTTGATGATAGGAGCATTAGTAGTTTTAGTACTGTTTCTAAATCTTTCTGTGTAGGGAATCCTTATAGCCAAAACGGATCATTTAATATACTGTATTGTAGCTCAGTGCTGAGAGAGTGAATGAATAACCTTTTCTGTGAAATGCTGCTTCATAATCAGTGATTCAGAAACTACTATTAATACCAGAATTAATCTGCTTTTCTCTGTTTTCTACCTCTCACTATCACCAGGAGTGATAGTTTTTGTATTTTTCCAGCTGTTAACTGCTTTGACCTTTCAGTATTCAGGTGACCCTGTAAATACTGCTGTGTTTGCGTGGGGGCGCTGCAGTTGCGTTCAGGTGTTTGTAAGGTGTTTTGTTGTTCTAAGCTACTGCATAGGTGTTTTGGTTATCTCTAGTTCCAAGTTTTATATGCAAAGGTATATTCAGAAGCATTCATGTTATGTGGCATTTTGCAGCTTCAGCCAAACAGTGCATCTGGAAGTGGTGCTCTGGAACACGACCCCTCTTCTATTTATTTGCGCATCCCTGCTGGTGAAGCTGTACCTGGTCCCCTTCCTTTAGGAGTATCTGTCATTGATGCATCTGTGGCTCTCTTTGGTGTGGTTTTTCCTCATGTGTCCTACAAACACAGGTAGGTTTACATCAGTGTTATTTGAACGCTGTTAGTGGGGTTTTTTTGTTTGTTTGTAAATAAGAATCGACTGTGGTATCAACTGCCTTTAAATTCATAGTTTACTGTTTGGTGTCCATTGTGTCTCAGGATTCCAGAATATTTCTACTCAGTTTAGAAATAAGGTAATTTCCTCAGTTTTATCACTTTTGAAGATTAATGTTCAGAGGTGGAGACTAGATTCTTCTCTTTCTGTACTGCATTTAGCAGTAATAATATCTCTGCAACCAAAATTTCCTGCAAAAGTACCCATTGCAATTAACTTCACATCAGCCTTAAAATCACCAGTGACATGCATTGAATTTCATTTGACTTCCACAAGTGAGACATTTGATTTATACTCAGCGGATGATTGTATGCATGATGAAAAAGATGAAATGGAATTCACTTTATTTTCCTTTGTGTTCCACATTACCTCTGCGGAGTTATGAGTTGTCAGGACTACTTTTGTCATTCAGTTTAGCTAATTTGTCACAGAGCACACAGTGAAAGCAGTTGTAAGACCCATTTCAAAGTAAAATCATCCTTCAGTGAATCCTGATGGCAATAGTTTTTTCCTAGCAGTCAATCTCATTTTGCAGCAAGTGCAGGGTAGGCTTGGGGCCAGCTTGCATTAATTGAGCTTGATCTTTATCTGTTGTTAACTATGAAAAGATTTAGTTCTAGAACAGCTGAGTAGTTAAGAACACAGATTATTCATTACATTCCTGTTGTTGGTATCTTCTAAAGAACACTCCCCCTCCCAGTAATGTTTTCTGGGGTGGAAGTAGAGGGAGGAATGGAGTTTAAATGGGAAAAAAATAGGAACAATAAAATTAATATGGAGGGTCACACTATTTTAAATGGTAGTGGAAAGGCAATGTTTTTCCTCTCTGGTTTCTAGTTATACAGTCAAATGCACCTGAGGACTCACTTCTTCTTGGTGGTGTTTTCTTCAAAAGGAATAGAAAAAATTTGTGGATGAACTAAAAGAACCAGCAAAGGGATGTTCAGAATAACTCTGCTCTTTCTACCTATAGTGAATGCCTTCTGCAGCCCTTCAAGCATAAATTCTGTGACTGAAACTGAAAGACCCCTTTTGGTGTATGTGTTTTTTATCAGCTGTGTTTTAGTTTGTATTTTGAAAGACTATCACTTCAATTCTGTTCTTTCCTTTGTTTTAGATTACAGATGCTGGATCACTTTGCTGAATGTGTCAAGCAGGCTAAGGGTGTTCGCCAGCAAGCTGTACAGCTTAATATCTTTACTGCTGTTCTTAGTGCCTTAAAGGTAAAACTTGTAATCTTGTAATGGATACCAAAGTTCATTAATTTGTATTCAATACAAAGAGCTGTTAGAAGAACGTTCCTAAAGTTACCACTCAAACATTCAAAAGTTCAAAAATACCAGAATTGCATTTTTCTCCCAGATATTAGGATGACCTCTTGTCTGCATGTATCAGCACGGAGAAGAAATGAGGCTCATCTAGTCAGCATTCTCTAGTATTCAGACTGTATTTTTAATATTTTTTCCTTTAATTTTCAATCCTGTAGTTTTATTTGCACTGGACTCACGGATTTAGGTACTTTGTCATATATATTCAAAAAACCCCTCATGCCACAGAGTATTGTGCAGAGGAGGCTTGTGGAAACAAAACCACAAATGTAATTGGGTTTGCAGTTTGGTTGTCGTGTTGCACTCGTTTCTAGGTGGATATGCCCAGTCCCACTGACTTCAGCTACAGCTCTGTGCTCTCTAGCTACAGTTTCAAATGCAGCCTCATGCGATCAAATCAGGAAGCTAGACAGCAAGAACAAATAATGCCTGCCTAGTTTAAGCTGATTGTTGCTGGAGCGTCATGTCTTTGGTTGATTGGCAAAATACATTGGCAAAACAACACCTCACTTCCTGCATTGTTCTTAGAAACGTGAACTATGTTGCTACAAGTTGAAAAGTAGATTCTGAGGGAGATTTCTGGAATCTCCCATGCCATGCCAAATGTCAAAGAGTTGTCAAAATTGAGCTGAAATAAGGATTTCAGATCAAAAAATGACAATCTATGGTAAAGTCTTTGATTTTTTCCTCTTTAATACGTGCAGTATTTTTACTTTACATGTGTTTAATTATTTTTCCCAGAGTAAAATATTTCTTAAAATTTGTGAAAGCTGATGTACCTATTAATGAAATATGGAAATCAAAGAAGCTGCAGAAGCAGTGTTTAGTGTTATTGTTCTGTACAGTGTTCATTTAAGAGGCTGTATAAATGTAAAGATGTGATTATTAAGAAAAAAATATTTTCATGTACCTAAAATGTCTTTGATGTAAGTGATTCTTGCAGAAACATAACTGAGCTGTGGTTTTCCTGTCTGACAGAAAGGTGTTGCTGTTAGATTTTTAAAGCTTCTCTTTTTTCTGAGGTGTCCTCTGTAAAGCTAGATCAGATTCAGTAGGGCTAGGGTGCACTATAATGCATTTGATAAAAAAGGCTGGTGCAACACATCTTCCTGTGTGTGAAATAGGGAGAGCGTTGGCAAATATAAGATCCAGGATGTTGTTGATCTTGAGTTGTAAGTGTTTTCAACCAATATATTTTAAGATGAACTACCACAAATTATAACAAAAGCAAAAGTGCAAAATTTTTAATTGAAGGTCTCAAATGTATCTTCCCTTTCTCCACTACATTGAACATTGCTTTTTGGTTTTTTTTTTCTTGTAGGGTTTAGCTGAGAATAAAAGCACCTTAGGACCAGAAGAAGTCCGCAAATCTGCTCTGACGCTCGTAATGGGTGCCCTTGATAATCCTAACCCTATTTTGAGATGTGCAGCAGGTGAAGCTCTTGGCAGAATGGCTCAAGTGGTTGGAGAAGCCTCTTTCATTGCTAGAATGGCTCAGTACAGTTTTGATAAGTAAGTTGATTCTAATTCAGAAAAGGAAATAAAAGTACAATTTAATGTAGTTGGAAGATTCCTCTTCTAAATTACATATTGATTATTTTCGTCATGCTTGATTGCTGTGGTTATGTAGATCTAACCAACCTTCAAACAGATTTTTCTCTTTTCAATTTGATGCGAGGAGTAAAAGCTGAGTTGTTAAACACACGGAATATGAAATGATACCAGTGAATAGCTTTTGAGGAGTCACTTGAAGGTGACTAAGCTGTTTCAGATAGATAAACACAGCTTACATTAAGTATGTCTGAAATATGAATTGTATGACAGTGGTTCTGTTTCATTAAAACATCCTCTTTACACATTGATTTAACTTATGTACTAGCCCATATTTTTTTCATATTCTGTTGTTTATCTTGGGTCTTTAGAAAGATGTCTGGTAGAAATAACAAGACAATATGTTTCCCAATTTTGTGCTTAGATTTAAGGCATCAGCCTATTTGTGAAACAATGCAACTGCCTCAGGGCTGCAGCCCATGTTTTTGGCTGGCCAAGCTGTATGCACATAACCTTAGTCCAGCTCTCCTACCTCTGGGTAACTCGATTTTTGTCATCCTTTTATTTTGTAACGAAGTACAGCATCCTTACTGTCTTTCCTTGAATTTCTATTGCTGGGACTGTTTTCTTGATTTCTTATCTAGGGTAAAGTTGTTAATGATTCTCATTCTGTTGACACTGGCAAGTAATTTTTGTACATTTGAGATGTGCGTTTGCTTTGTTGTTCACTGATGACTGAGAGCATGCATGTGTCTAATACACAGACAACCGGGGGAAAAAAAGTCCTTCTTTTTCCTAATTGGGAAATCCTTTTATCTTTCTTCCCCACCCACAGAAAAGGTTTTTAATTACCGAGATATGTATGTGGCATGCATTCAGAAGGAGAAATATTGTGGAAAATACTCAATAAGTCACTGCTTCATACAACTAGATGATTCAAAATGCTATACATTGTGTTTTAGTTTCATTAATAAAAGGCTCAGTATTTAAAAAAAAATAAAAAGGATTTATTGGAAAAGTCAGAGAAATCAGCTGTAGGAGACAACAGCTGTATTAAAACCTGTACTTTGCAGTGGAACATGTAGCTGTGGATTTCTTTGTCATTTATCAGTATGTGTTGTCATTTTTCTATTCCTGATTCCTTTTCATTCTTGATTCTATTTTCATTTCAGTGGTTTAGCAGTGACTTTTCTGATTATTGAATTAGTCTGCTGTGAAACACTAGTAAACTCGCAATTCTTTTTCTATGTCCTTCCAAAACTCTTCTTCATCCAAAATGCCAAGTTCTCACCAGAAAGAAAGAAAAAAGCTATTAAAATATCTTTTTTTTTCACTTGTCTTTTATGTAATCTGGGTTAATAGCAATGTAAATTAAGTATATTATTTTTGCTTTTGTTGTTAAAGCTTCTTGAGCTCTTGTAAGGAGAGTGCAAAATTCTGTTAGTCTTTTGCGCCCTTACAGTACTTCAGAGATTCTTTGTAACAAACCTAGTGAATGACATGATTTGCTTTTATTTAAACATTGATAGGTTAAAATCTGCTCGAGATGTTGTATCAAGAACAGGCCATTCCTTGGCTCTGGGCTGTCTCCATCGGTATGTTGGTGGAATAGGTTCTGGACAGCATTTGAAAACTAGTGTCAGTATTCTCTTGGCTTTGGCACAAGATGGAACCTCTCCTGAAGTCCAGGTAAAAAAATCAATCACCTCAAAACTGCTTTAAAATGTCCAGGATGAAAATTAACAATTAAACTACTGTTCTGTGCTCTAATAGGCATTGTGACATGTAAGACATGTGTCATGTGTCAGGGAGCATGAGAAAGTGCAACTTTCCTTATAAACTCTTATAGTACAGAATCCCAAAAATGTAGAGCAATTAAAACGTAACCTCATAGATGGTCAGCTGTGCCAGAGTAATGCACTGTGACCATATTCCTAACTGACTTTAATTGTAAAGCAAAATGTGCTAGTTTTATCTTAGCTGCCTAAACAGAAATTTTTAATAAGTGGCTGATGGTTAACATGTGATCAGTTACTGGAGTCTCAGGTGATGAGCAGTAGTTTTCTTTGTCAAGTAATTTTTGTATATGTGATACATACGCAGTATGGCAGTACATCATCTTTGGGAGGTTATATTATGAAAACAGAAATCTGTTGCAAGCTAAACTGCAGTTAGGGAACAGAAGGGGAACCAGTAGGAGCTAAGTCTTAGACAAGACTAAGTCGAGAAGGGGTTTCTATCTGCTATGGACTAGAGACATGTAAAGTCTCAAAAGAGGACAACTTGACTGCTAGAATTTGCTGGTAGAGTAGAAAGGGGACTAAACATGCTGCTGAAAGAGAAATGTTTTTGGAGTTGCTGAATATGTGTAGACACTGTACAGTTCAGAATGCTTCTGAAGTGAAAGTACTGGAAAATTGGGAGAAAATGCTGTCTTACCTCTCAAGAGACATAGGAGAAGTCAGTGTCTCAGTCTCTCTTTTAAGATTTCCATTGAGTGTCTGTGGCTCCTGCTGTAAAAAGAAGAGAGGACTAGATGGACTTCTACATGTGTCTTTACAGTAAGAAATTGAATTTTAGAGGGATAAGTGCTGATTTTTTTTTTCTCCAGCAGTGAAATCTGCCAAAGCACTAAAAGAATTACTTCAGAAGGAAAAAAAACAAACCCAAAACTATTTTGATTAAAAGCAAGTGTCTTTTCTGTAATTATTGTACTTCAAAGATTATGGTGTAATTGCGTAATATAATAGGTAACTTCTTGTCATTCTTTTCACAAGTTGCTGCAAGAAAATGATTATCTGGAATAGTAGCTATTACGCTTTAGCAGCAGGAAGTTGTGTGCCACCCACAAGTAGGGGCACTTTATACTCACAAACTGAGGAGGTGAACCCCCAGTAACTAAACAGAATCATACTTCCACCTTGGTTTAAACTGTTAGAGTACCTTCTTATTCCTTTTCTCAAAGCAGTAAAAAAGAAATCAAAGTAACAAAGCTTATAACTTGGGAAAACAAGCTTAGTTTTGTTTGAAGATAACGTTTTAAAAAAATGTATAAACACAATTTAAAGTCTCACTTGAATTTCCTTAGTTTACTTAAGATAGTTTACTTAAGAGTAAGTGCAGTTTGCGTATCTAACTAACTTCATGTATGAGTAGGTAACTCATATAATATAATTGTGCACCATTCATTTAAAAACAAAAATGGAAAAAAGGTTTTATGAAAAGAAAAAAAGAAATAAAAAATAAAGTGGAAGTCCAGGTGGAATTTGCATATCCACCTTATTTTCTGTTGAGAATACAGCACTAGACCATTGGGAAAAGCTAAGCTTTTAAACCTCATCCCTCACTAGATCAGTGTGGATATACAGAAACTGTATGGATATATGAGTAATTGAAATTTACAGGAATGGAAGAACAAGCTGTACTGTGCCACCATGGGGTTAGGACTGTAGAAGTAGTTACATGATTGCTAGATGATGGTCTTTGGATTGTGTCAGAGAGAATTGAAAAGGAGCAGTTTTAAAAGCAGGTTTTCAAGCTTATTCGTGAGAGTCTAGCTTTTTAATAGTAATATTCTTTTGTCTTAGTCTTTTCATGTATTTATTATAAGAAAATTTTGAAATAAGGTCATTTAGTATGATGCTATGGAGAGATAGCTAACGTTTTCAGGTCTGTCAGTGGAATTTTTTTCCTATGAAATGTCAGTATTCTAAAGGACTGTCCTCTTGCTTCTTGCTTTGGTAATTGTAGTGAATTACTTTGTTTTTTTATTTACTCATCTTGCAACTGAAATATGCTGCTCTTTCACCATTTTTTTCCTCATGCTGTAGTACACTGACTGAACAGCACTGCTTTTTTCTCTTGCAGCCTCTAATAAAAAAATTAGAAAATGCTTGTAAGCCTTTCAACTTGTCATGAAAATCAGTTCCTACTGGACTGTAAAAGGCACTCCCCACTGAGGGCTTTGTAAGCTGCCCACTTCAGACTCTGCATCCAGTTTTGCAGTGGAATGATTCTCTCTCTTTCCTGCCTTGAGTCACTTCTCTTTTTTCCTTTTTGTTTTAAGTGGATGTGTTGTTTGTGTTTGTATTTTTCTTCCTCAGAGTGCTTAAAAATGTTTTTTTCTCGAATTCCTTGTCATCTCCATTATCCCCAAAACTGCTGATAGCCAAAGAACATGTTAGAGATGTTTAAACTCTCAGGTGATTGCTTGAGCTCCTGAAACTTTTGAAACACTTCGAGAGTCAAGAGTAGGTAACTAGACATGTTTAAGAACGGATGTATGGAGCTAGGCTCCATCTGCATATAAAAATGTTTAATTTCCTAAATGCATTACTAAAAAGTATTCCTTTGTGTTTTTGATAGACCTGGTCTCTCCATTCACTTGCCTTGATAGTAGATTCTAGTGGACCGATGTACCGTGGGTATGTGGAGCCAACGCTTTCTCTAGTTCTTACTCTGCTCTTAACTGTCCCACCGTCGCACACAGAAGTACATCAGTGCTTAGGACGATGTCTTGGAGCTATAATAACTACTGTTGGGCCTGAGCTGCAAGGTTAGTGGGAATTTGAAGAGAGAACAAAAACGTCGACTCTGTGTAAAGATGATATTATAATCTTAAATGGAGGAATACAAGTTTTTGTTAGTTGCAGATGGTGGGAGGTGATGTTGACTCATTTAGTTACAGTCCTGCAAGCAACCTCAATTTTGATGCTACTTATAACTGCTTAGGGCTTTTTTGACTGTAGTTAGAGATTTATATAAAGAAGTTGAAGTGATGTACGGTGTTCTGGCTAATGGCAAGTTTACTGGGTAGGTGAACAATGAAACCCTTGCTGCATATTCTGTTGTGTATGTTTTTGTGTGTAGTTGGGGCATGAGGCAAGGTCTTGCCTCTGCTTTTTTAACACATGATTATTTTATTTTTAAATGAAGTCAAGAGCTTAAGTTTGAGATAATTGATAATATTGTGAACTGTAGCTCATTTCCATTCATTCCTGATATCTTTACATCACTGTACCTTACTGTAGAGACAGAGATCTTGTCATGCGAAACACTGGGTCTGAAATTCTGTGCCTCAGGTGTTAAAAATATGTATTTTTAACTGAATTTTTATGGGATAGTCTTTGATGCAGTGCCAGAGAGCCAACCACTAGTGAAATTTTAACTCCAAATAACTGGACTTCAGTTTCTAGTTAAGAAATATTTCTAGATGGTTTAATTGAACTCATGGTTTTTTGTATGTTAATTAAAATTTCCTGCATACATATGTGCTAGCTTGAGAGTTACTTGATATTTTAGGAAATAGCTCAGTGCTTGAAATGTTGCTCAAATATATAGAATGAAAGAGACTTTTAGAATCTAAATTCAAATAATTTAGTGTTTTGATGTTCTGGGAAGATAGTCTCAAAATATTTCTGACTGGAGATCATCAATCCAGAGTTTCATTTGAACAGGACATGGTTTAACTGAGCTAAAAAAAGAGATACTGCAATGCTCTGTAGTGTTTCTAATTTTCATGGGAATTCAGAAACATCGTGTGTTAATCTGTCAGTGTTGAAGCCTTAAAGCTTCTCAAAGGCTTAAAGTCTACAGTTGTCATATAAAAGTTTTGCCGTGTTGAGGATATCGTATTACATCATTAGGTAATGGAGCTACAATTTCAACCATCCGTTCTTCCTGTTTGGTGGGATGTGCAATCACACAAGACCATTCAGACTCGCTTGTTCAGGCAGCTGCTATATCCTGTCTTCAGCAGCTTCATATGTTTGCACCACGGCATGTCAACCTGTCCAGTCTGGTTCCCAGTCTTTGTGTGAGTATAAAATGCATCCCTTTTGTTCCTCAAGGTTTTATGCTTGTGTTTAGCAGAGGACAGGGGAAGTACTTAGCAAGATGTCAAGGATACCCATATGTAATAAACATGATGTTACAGACGATGAAGTTCATGCATGAATAACTAGTGCTGTTTTGAAACCTTTTCCTGTTAATTTTGTGCTAAGCAGACAGTATTTTCATTTTGTTTTCTCATCTTCCTTGCTTTCAAATTATACTTAGTTTGATAAGGTTTCCTCTGAGTTGTCTTGTGCATTTCTTGATACTGCAAATATGTAGGCAAGGTCTGCCTTCCCTGCCCCACTAGCAAACTTTTCAGACTCGCTTTAAATGGAATTAATGCCAGGTATTAAAATTAAACCATACAGTTCTGCACTCTAGTTTTAATTTCTTCTTCCTTCATTAGCTTCATAGCTTCTAGCTACTTGTTTTGTAACTTGAAACAGGGAATACTCTTTACATTAATTAAATCTCCCAAATATTATGTGTTTTAGTTCCATTAAAACAACCTCAATGTGATGTTTAGAAGTTCTTTGAAGTCTGCTTGTTTTTTCAGGAGTAAAATCTTGTATATTCCTATGTGGAATGTAGATCTACTCTTAAAATGCTTTATAAACTATACAACCCTTTCATTTAGGAAAGCATTTTCCATCCACATAATAACCTAATACTGAGAAAGCAAATGTGTGTTTGGTTTATTGAAAACAAATTATCCCAGGATAAATAAAGAATCAGAGTTTCTTAAAGAGCACTCTTCGTCTCTTTCACCGTGGAAAAACATACACTTCTCTGTGCAGCTACTTCCTCTCAGAGGAATAGAGACCATGCACATTTCTTCCAAAAGAAAAATATTTACTTGTACTTGAGGTGATTCAAAGGAATTAAAAGCCAGTGTTGGTTAGCAAAGAAATCTGATGCTGTCTTACTGAGAGGCTTCTAAGAACTTGCTGCTATAAGATGCTGTTACAAATTTGAAATGAAATCTTTTATGATAGCTGTCATGTGGTACACTTGATGATGTATTTTTGTTTAAAAGAATGCTATTTATGGCTTTAGGAGACTATGAGGCAGAGTAGAACTAGAGTATAGCAGATTGGAAACAATAATTAACCCAAATTGCACTGGCACAGTAGTTCCAATATTTAAGCTTTTATCTCTTTTAGCCAGGTAACGGCTCTATGTATGCCAGCTTTATTTTCATATTTGTGTATTATAAAAGTGCTTACTTCTGAACTTCCAGAGCCTGGTACCCAGCAGCTCACACATGGGCATAAAACAGAAAAGTAGCATGATTTTAGTCCTTAGCAGCATTGATTTATTGATACCGGGATGCAGCCGTTTACTCATCTGTAATGGTTCTGATTTTTAGGTTCATTTGTGCAGCTCTCACTTGCTGCTTCGCCGGGCTGCAGTTGCGTGTTTACGACAGCTTGCTCAGAGGGAAGCATCCGAAGTGTGTGAATATGCCATGAGCTTGGCAAAAAACACTGGAGACAAAGAAAACAGTGGCATCAGTACGTACTTCTTGCATGGGGTCTTTTGGTAACAGCTCAGTGCACCTGTGTGCGCATGTGTCGTCTGCCTTTAGAAAGAGGGGAACAAAAGCCCAACGCCTGCTCCCCCTCAAGTGAAATAAAACCTAAAACTGTCCCTTCCAGCTCCAGTAAATTCTGGCCACACCCCTGATTTCCTCTTGAATTTCATTTAAAATTTAACTATTTATTAAGCTCAGACTTAAACCTCTCTGCCTCGTTAAGCCTGGCAATCAAATAGGGAACACAGCATATATACAGCAGAAACATTTTACAGTTTTTCTGGTATTTCAGCTCTTGGTGTTTTGAAAATCGACTTAATTGTATGCTGTACGATCAAGATATGTGGTTCTCTTATGTTAGCACCACATCTGCAAAGGTATAGACTTTGCTGGTTGGTTCAATTCTTAGATGTATCATTTTATTTTGAAAATAGGAGGCTCAGCACAGTCTTAATTCAAGCATAGAATCATGAGCTTACTCATTAAATCACACCAGTTAAGTCTGTCTCTGGTAAGATTCTTTAGAGTCCAATACTACTAGTTCTTTTTTACAAATTCAGGGGTATGTACCTTGAAAAAATAGTGACATATTTTTTTGAAGTAGTACTTGGAAGTGTTATTTCCCTTGCAGATAGAATTAATTGCTGTATTAAAATCTTTCTAGTGTTAATTTGGAAAAAAAAAATCAGTAACATCTTAATGTATCATTAACTGGACTATACAAACACAAATACACAATATCCAATTCTAGTCTGTTATTCTGAATTTTTAAACCGAGTTACTGATTTCAGGAAAGATTTCTTATTGTCATTTTGCAGACATTAATCCTTTTGCACCAGGAGCTGGTTCTCGTCGAGATGCTCTTTCCCGGCATCAGGGGGTTAATATAACAGAGACAGGGCTCGAAGGTGTCCTTTTTGGGATGTTGGATCGGGAGACTGATCGGAAGTTGTGCTCAGATATCCACGATACTCTGGGACATATGCTTTCATCGCTGGCAGTGGAAAACCTTTCTCACTGGCTAATGCTTTGTAAGGATGTCCTTGCGGCTTCAAGTGGTAAGTGTTCTGTATTGTTCACAGAAATGACAATATGTCCTTTGTATTATCATGTTCTGGCAATATCGATTTGCAGCTTGTTTTTTATCCCAGTTAAGGTATAGGTTATATTGTATATAGAACTTTGATTACAGTGGGGATTAAAAATCCCTTAGAAAGAAGAAATCATCAGTGTTGAGTTCCAGAATATTGCTTTTAAGAATAAAATGTAGGCTGCTTAAAGCAGGATTTCCAGTGGAGAAGCGGTGCGTTTATGAATCTGACATTTCAGTATCTTAGTGAAAACAGACATTCTTTTTAGCCATTGTACAGAAAGAAGAGTGCTGTACACATTCTGAGTTTTCTTTTATGAGGTTTTATGAGTTACTGATGTGATGATGGGTTACCATGGTGATGAAACTTTTGTTTGTTGTTCAGCTTTGCAAGATTTGTTTGCACAGATCTTGTCCTCTGAGACCTTATTCCTGTTTTTCAGCTTGTAGGATGGTTCTGATGCAGATTCTGCTCATTTCCTTTGCGTTTATACTTGCTTATTGGCATGTGTGATTTCATCTTGAAGCTGTTTCTAAGTGCTGCCAGCTTTACATTTACTGATGAGTGATGCTACCAATGATTTCTTTATGTATGGTAGTTGCCACATACCTGCTCAGTGAGAAAGACCTCATTTCCCAAGTTTGAAGTTGGCATGTCCTTTTAATATTTCATGTGGGATGGGTCTTAAGGTTTTTAACATGGTTGTCCAATTTCTTATTTATTTATTAGTAGGTGACATAGTCTCAGAGAGAACCATATTTAAATAAATTTCTCTCAGGTGTGCTTTAAGACAGCAACTTCATTTTGAACTCCTTTGATCCAAAATCTTGCTTTTTAAGCAGAGATTTACAAATCATCCACATAAGATCCTGGATGCCTGTTCAAAATGCAGTTGTTATGAATTGGCATAATCCATGTTTGATTTGCCACAGCCTTTTTCTTTATTGAATATCTTGGCTCTTCAGTTGTTTTAATTTAGACTTTCTAAGAAGTGTGCCTTAGTTGAGATGGGTTACCCTTGCAATAATTCTCATTTTCCTCTAATTATTGCTGGAGTAATTTTTGTCAGTATCTTGGCATTCAGCTAAATTAGACCTTGTCATAGAGAACTTATGTTCTCATTTCTGTATAGCAGAAGTGTATACGCATGTTTGGTGAGGGGGTTTTTTTGTCCCTGTTTGGCTTTTGATTTTTTATGTGATCCCTGAAGCAATTTTAATTTCTGAAATGAAGTTGCAAAGCCACACTTAGAGAAAAGAAATTTTTAAATGTTAATCACATTTTTGGATGCCAGAAACTGCCTACTTGGCTTTGTATCTGTCCCATGGCATAGGGCTTTGTAGTTTTGTTTCAGTTTAACTGGCACTTTATCTTTGACTTGAAACAGGAGCTGAATGATTCAAAGCTGATCTAAGTCTTGATTGTGAGACTGATAATCTCCTTACCCTGTTTGTTGGCAATTTAATGGGTTAATTTTCAAAGCTGAGAAGTTTAGATATGGGATTCAACTGTAGTTGGTGTCTGTGGTGAATGAATGTTACAGGAATTTATTTCGTATTGTTTAAGACAAATAAAGGGTAATATAACCCAGATTAGAGGTGAAAAACATTTCTTTTACTGATACTCCTTTGCTTTTTGACATGTGTCAAATGTTGTTTTAATGGATGATTTAGTGTGTTCTGAATCTCAGTGTAAGGAAAGACTTGGATTCTTGTCCTTATGTGTCTTCTGTGGATTTTAACAGTGGGATTTTTTTTGTCCATTTTAATTGTTCTCTGTTGTAGACATGAGCACTGCTGCTCCCTTAGGAGGGAAGGATGAGGAATCAGAGAAGAAGGATGAGATGGATGATGATACAATGTTTACCACCTTGGGAGAAGAGGATAAGTCCAAGCCTTCAGTAGCGCCTCGTTGGGCAACTCGTGTGTTTGCAGCAGACTGTCTGTGCCGAATTATCATGCTGTGTGAGAATGCCAACAAGGCACACTTCGATCTGGCACTGGCTCGTTTAGCCAGACTTAAAAACCCAAAAAGTAATTACAGAACATGCATGTTATGATTTTAATTTTTTATTTTATTTTTGACACCTCTTTACATCTTAATATTATACAACCAAGAAAAAAATATGAGCGCTTATCCTTTCATGGCCAAACCCAAAGGAAATGTCCAGCTAAAGTCAATAAAACTGTAGCCTTATAATACTGTAGTTACTGTACCATGAACACAAAGAATGAGGTTTGGTGGAAAATAAAAGTTCTGACAGACTGATTTGCTTAGGAAAGAAACCTAGATATGCAAACCTTTTCTCAAGTCTGAAACAGAAGCAATAAACTTGTAGCTAAGGGCAAGCTGGGAATGGTTTCAGAGTTTAACGTAATGACAGAATGAATTGAATTTAAGAGATTATTTTAGTATCTCCAGATTGAAGGGATGCTAGGAAAGAAAAAAAGAGGAGATAATGCTATGTAATTGGTTGTGGAGAGAGAGATGTGGGAGGGAGTTATGAAAAGACATGGACTTTTAAAAGTTCATTCTTTTGGTATCCATGGGATTGATAAAACCTGGTTTTCAAGCTCATGTTTCAAACATACTTTTATGAATTAGCGAATCAAAATTGAGAGGTCATATCTGACATGGTTGTTTTGTGAAGAAGTGTTATTTGAATAGATAGTGGGAGGCTTCTGTCCTTAAGTTGTCCATATTGTATTGGTTGTGGTATGTAATGATTGCTTGTGTTCACAAACGTAGTGCTTGTGGGGACTTTGTGTATATAGAATGAATGCTGTGAGCATGCCAGAATGCATGAGATCAATGGATTTTAGTGTCTGTGTCGCTGAGGTTAGTGTCTGTTAGGATGTGGAGAGTTATCAAGTCTTTGCTCACGTTGCTTTGGTGCAGCCTGGTTCCAGCACTCCATTGGTTTTGTGAGAATACGGTTTTTTACTTGATTTGAGGCTGAGGTTACTGTTTGAAGACTAGAAAGGAAGAATTTGGGGAAAGTTTATTTTGAGATGGCATTGGTATTACAGAGAAAAATCACAAAATAACTGCTGCTTATAGAATCCTACAGAGGATTGCATATTTTAATCCTGAGAATTTATATCTCTGAATTTATTTGAAGTGAACTGTGATGTGTTTGATATCATTGTAAAAAGGGAAACTCAGCAAAATTCTACTCCCCAAATTCAGCTTCAAAGATACTCAAATTTTACTACTGTCTTTGATGGTCTGAAAAAGTAAGTGTGAACTTCATCACTTTGTAGTTTCTGTGTGATTTCCAGTCCTTCTTTACTGACATACCTCTGAAAAGCTTCAGACACAAAATAATTTTTCTTTTTTTTTACCTTGAGACTTGAAAATAGCTTAGGCAATTTGTATTTTTTAGAATTCACACTAGGTTTTTAAAGTAATTTATTTTCATACTAGTTGTACAACATATGGTAATTTCAAATTGAGAGTAAGAAAATAAATAAACTGAATGAATAGAGAAGAATAATGCTTTCAGAAATGTTACTTAGTTATGTATTGTTTTTTACTACTTGTTGTCTACTGCTTGCTTATGGCCTTGGATGTGGTTTTTGGGAGCAGAATTAGAGGCATACTCAGTTTTCAGTGTTTAAGCTTGACATCAGCAGGGGTCACTATAAGCATAGGACTTGAGCAGGAGCGGGAATTGCCTTGAAGATTTTCTGTAGGCTTTACAGAACGTTTTAGCATATTCTGCACTACTTAGCTGCACTTACATGCTCTAATCTGCAATTTCTGCTCAATTTTTAAGGTTGTCTTAGGAATAGAAGTCAGAATCACTTTAAAGGGGGAAGGGTGAGCAAGAATACTAGGTAATATTCTTTCCTGCCTTCTTCCACACCTTAAATTTGGACCTTTGAAAACCAACAGGTATAAGTTATTCATGTCAGTGAGGAAAATGTTACAAGTATCTGTCATGTTAGCTGTCTTTTAAGTTACTAAGTAGTTCTTTCTGTTTTGTTCTAAGATGACTTCTTAGTACTCCATCTCTCTGACCTTATTCGAATGGCATTCATGGCTGCGACTGATCACAGCAACCAGCTACGAATGGCAGGTCTTCAAGCTCTTGAAGACATTATCAAGAAATTTGCATCTGTTCCTGAGCCAGAGTTTCCAGGCCATGTGATACTGGAGCAGTATCAGGCAAATGTGAGACCTGTTTTATCAGTTCAGGAAATTGTGTATTTATGTCAATATGCCGGTATTAACTTTGAGAACATTTTGTAGCTTCAAAAGACCTGTGAGGAGCTTTTCTTTGTGTGAAAGTGTGCTGAAGGGACATGCTTATTTACCTCTTCAAATTTTATTTTTGTATCTCCATTTGTTTATTGTAGTTTAGTAGCTGACAAAACGAAAAATTCAGTAGCTGGAAAGCCAAACATTTACATTACATTTTTGGCAAAAGTGGCTTTTCATTTGTAGAATTAGGAATTGGAAAATACAGCTGATTGAGTTCTAGATATAATCTAATAAATTGGTTTTCTTGGAAATGAGTGAATATACTTCTGTTTGAAAGAAATCTACAAAAGTATACCAATGGGCAATGGGCAGTTGAAGATTTATTTTGAGGTATTACTGCTTTTTTTTCTTGCATAGCTGATTTTTTTCACCTCCTTTGTCTTCACTGTGTCTTCAGGATCTTTCTAAATACTTTTTAAAAGCAGGCTTTCGTACTTTTCACTTCCTGCCTTTTTTTCCCCTTCCTTCTGTGGTGCTGTAGCCATTGCTTCTTCTCTTTGACTTGGTTCCTTTTGTTTCAGAAAAATGCTGCCTTATAGCAACGGCCTAAAAGGCTTTTTTTGGTCTGTATTTGTCATTTGGGGAACTTAATGCAAATCCAGCCATGAACATTTGATTTAACACTGCTATTCCTTTGGACATCAAATGGTCATTGGTTTATTGAGCCTTAGCAAAAATTTCACTTGTAATACTTGAAAGATTAGAAGAATACTCATTAGTGGAAGATACTACCACATATTTGACAAAGGTAGTTAAGGCTTAGAAAAGTCAATGAGCAAGCAGGAGAAAGGTGTTTTAAGACTTTGTTGTTGTTGTTTAAAGAATGCCGTTGCAAATGTGTTCTGGACAGCAAGGATATGTTCAAGATGTAACTTGATCTATAATGCCAGAATTAGGAATCTTGTCTTGCTTGTTTTGTATTGGTCCTTGAGCCTTAAACAAGGTGAGATAAACAATGTTGTGTCCCTGTTGTTTTAGTTGGATTTCTAAATTTTTCTTCCTGTCAATAGGTTGGAGCTGCTCTCAGGCCAGCTTTTTCCCAAGATACGCCATCCGATATAACTGCAAAGGCCTGTCAGGTACAGAGGAAAATGTTCAGATACTATAAGCAAAAAAAAAATTTTCCTTCTCTTTGGAAAAAGGATGCAAAAGAGAATTAGTATCAAATGTCTGGAAGATGTTGTAAACTTAGGCTGTGATGTTTTTGCAACATCTTTTGAGTTTTCTAGTAATGTATTTTGTTTCTCAGAAGTCCTTTTAGGGAGCTACATAAAAAAACATATCTGAAACTAATTATGTCTTCATGTCAATTCTTGCTACAGGAAAAAAAAAGAAAAAAGGAAAAAAGCCTTTGCTTAATGAGACCAACAGTAATGTATATATTGAGTTTTCTTTCAGTCTGATCAAATACTTGGATTACTAATAACGTACCTTTCAGCACTAAACTTCCGTTCAGTTTAATGCTCTATTTTAGATTTTACAAATTAGATGATCTGAGCATTCTCATTACAGCCATAGTAACAACTTGTTAGTGAAATTTTGGTTGTTGTTTTTTTTTTTTGTGCACGTGTGTGGTTTTTTTCTTGTGTGTGGTCTTGTGTACTGTAGTTTAAACCAACTGTCGGCAACATAGCCATAGTAGTATCTGTTATGTGTTTTGCACAGTTTAATTACTACTACAGTTTAAAGCAACAGTTTAATTAGCTATGCAAACATCAGTTTTAAAAACATGACCCTGTATATGAGTTTTATTTAGTGAATTTGGTCCAGCAGGAGTGTGACTTTGTCTTGTTCTTTTATAAACTTAATTTCCAGAAAAACTTGTAAAGGTAGATAAAGGACTTCATAATTTGGCATCTACATGTAGAAAAGTCTGTGTCTATCCTGACTTACAGAATGTTTCTGTACATTTAAAACTAGATGAAGAGGCAGTTTCTGTGAAAACTTATTCCTTATAAGTTGTCAAAATCTTCTCTGTTCAACTAGTTGCAAAGTGGATGTGTGCACATACAGTATCAAATGGTTAGAGATTAGTTTTGGATATTGATCTCTCTCTAAAGGTTACATGGGACAGAGAGAAGCTTCACTTCAAATGTTGACTTTCCAAGCAGCAGGACTGAAGCTGATCTTAGTCCTGCTGTGAATGAATAACAGATTTGTGAGAAGTTTTCAACAGCTCTGTCCTGTACATCTTTGGGACACGTTTGATGTTTGTGTTTACAGTATTTTAAATATGTCCATTATTCCAGGTCATGAGAGTCCCTTCTCCAAAGGCTTTCATGGAACTGGTTCTCTAGAAGCAAAATAAATAAAATGGAGATTGGTCAAAAATGCCTTGTAAAAAGTTTGTAAAACCTGAACTGCTTGGTTATTTTGCTTCTGTTCCTCATCCTTGTAGAATCATCTCCAGAATAAGAGGAGTTCTTCTGAAAGAATTTGTCCCTTTTTCTCTTTGTAGAAAAGCAGCTGCACCAAAATCCTTCTATTGCCTGCATTATGCCTGGGCATGAATGTGTTTCAGAGAATGAATGCCAATATATAGCATTAGCCAGGAGCAGCTGATCTGTGTGGTGGTTGTTATTTTAAGAACCTATTTGGATCCACTTAATTCAAATGAAAAGTGAAGAGACAGCCAACTGTCTGTCCACTACGTCTCATATCGATTATTCTAGATATAGAACTGTTGGTTCCAAATCATAACTCAGTTTTTCAAAGATTTATCTTTCACTCGTTTCTAGGTGTTTTCTTGACATCAGTGATTTGAAAGCTTCTCACTAGTATGGAGCCTTATGTATTAATTAGAGAGGCATGGGTTTCTAAAGGTGCACTTTTATTGATTGCTGTCCAGTATATTCTTCACAGGGAATGAATGCAATGACACGTTACTCGAACGATTTGACCAGTCACTTGGAAACAGAATAAAAACATTGCTATTACGTATTTATACAGGATTAAAAACTATTTTAAATGTTAATATGCATTACAAATACAGCCTTTGTAATGACTTACTTGAGCAATTCTATTGTCACGGGTGAGGATTTAAAAAAGGAAAACCTCAGGTTTATTTGCGTTAAACAGGAAGAGAATGGCTAACTTTTTGGTGGTGGTTGTTCTGGGTTTTGTTTTCTCACTGATTACGTTCTTTCATTTATAAGATTGTTGGGGTTTTTTCCTAGTTTAGAATGATTCTAAACTTTGTTGTCTAGGTATGTAGCGCTTGGATAGGAAGTGGGGTTGTAAGTGACCTGAATGATCTTCGCCGAGTTCACAACCTTCTTGTCTCTTCCCTGGATAAAGTGCAAGCAGGAAAGGGATCTTCTAGTCAACTTTACCGAGAGAGTGCAACTACTATGGAAAAACTTGCAGTTCTGAAAGCATGGGCTGAGGTAAACATCGACCATGAAATCTTTGAAAGATTAAAAACATTTTACAGCGTAATAGCAGCCTCGCACCTCCCTGGCTCCACCTGTCCTCCTAACCTGTTGCACTTCTACTCCTGGAATGTTTAAATCTCTAGATCTTTCTCTATTGCTTTTTCTGCCCTTCTGTCAATCCGTATATACAATGAGGCTTGGTTGTTCTTTGTTTTACTGCACTTTTCTATATCAAAATACACACTTATACCCTATCATATTTTGAATTTCCTCTCATCTTATTGCTCTTAAACTTAAAAAACCCTCCATAACCAAGCAACCAAAAACCAAACACTCCTCCTCCCCCCAAAAAATCTCAGAAATCAAACAACCTTAAAATATATTCTGGCATAATACTGCAGTTAGTTAACTAATTGCACTAAGTTAACTAGCGTGTCCTGATTGTTTTTAGGAACAAAAGTGTGTAGCCAAAATATTTTAGGAAAGTGCCATTTATGACCCTGTTACATATATTCTGGTAGAAATAAAAGGAATCAAAAATAAAATGTAATTGTATTGAAAATCTCTTTCTGTCATTTTTTGGTGAGTTTTAAATGTATGGAATCTGTTACATTCATGTGGGAAAGGCTGCTGCTTTTCTTTCTTTTAAAAATCTCACAGCACATACTTTCATATCTGTTTTTCTTCTAGGTGTATGTTGTTGCCATGAAGATTAAGAAAGAAGCGGAGACCAAACCAAAGCGTGTTTTAAAGAGCACAGAGGAGGATGAGGATGATTTTGGTACTGTAGATGAGTTGCCACCAGACAGTTTGATAACACTTGTACAACCTGAACTGCCTGCACTCAGCCGTCTCTGGTTAGCTGCGCTGAAAGATTACGCTCTTTTAACTTTACCAGCTGAATTTGCTACCCAGCTTCCACCAGATGGTAAGCGCTGCAAGTTCTTTTTATGTTATGAAAAACAGAAAGAAAACTGGAGTTGAACCTTCAGAATTATTCTATAAATTATTTGGCATGTGTGTTTTTGGCATGTGTGTTTTTTTGCAAGTGATAAATTTCTGCCTGTGCATAATAGAAATATAAGTTTCAACTTTGAGCTTTTTTCCTTCAATTTGGATGAATAGACTCTTTATTTGAATCACTGAGGTCATTAAAGCAATGTCTTTAGAATTAAGAATACGTCTGCACCTCCGATACTTTGATATGAAATGCAAAAAGATGTTATTTTGAGAAAAACATAGCCCCCGAGATTAGAGTGGATTATTTTACTGAATTAAGAGTGAATGCTCTATATGAAAAATGCTACAAGACCTGGTGACTGTGCCTGCCTTTGCTCTCAGCTCACTGCTTCATCATGGCCAGTGCACTTTCTTATGAGAGGTACCGATGTTGCTACAATGTTACTACACAATTGGAATTTACTCTCACTAAGTGTTACACCTGAATGTGTACATGATCCAACGCACCCAGAATAAATACACTAATAAATTTAAAGTACATGCTTTTTGCCTATTATTGGCAGATAATTTTAGAATTTACCTTTGCTTTGCTAATTTAACAGGAGGAGCATTTTACACTCCAGAAACGATTGACACAGCTAGACTGCATTACCGAAACTCCTGGGCTCCCATACTACATGCAGTGGCACTTTGGCTGAACAGTACAGGATTTAATGTGTCAGAGTCAACAGAAGAGACTGCTGCAGCAATGCCCGGTTCACAGAAACATGCTACATCCATTATGTTAAACCAGACACCTGGAACTCCACCTACCACTAAATCTTTGCCAGAGATAAACAAAGATCGAATGCACCTGATTTTGGGTAAGAGTTACAAGTTTAGAGCTCAGTAGCAGCACCTTATGGTATGAAACGCTAGGGGAATAAGAAAAGATACTTTGCCTGAAATCTGGGAAGTTTAAAATGCGTTATGTGTCTGAACATTAATGTTTTGAAAATCTATGTCTCCTCTATCTTTCTGCCTTCTGTGTTCTTCATAGCTTTGACAGAATATTTGTCTGTGTGATTATTGTGATTTTCGTGGAAAAGTTTTATATCTAGTTAATTTTATGTAATTGAGTAAAATGAGTAGGAACTGTTCTACATTGTAATATAATACAGATGATACAAAATATTGTGCTTAAAAGATGCAAAAGCTGTGAGGTTAATTAAGATACCCTTATAAAAACACTGTTCAGCAGAGACTGATACTTGACAAGTCACACGAGTAGCTTTTGTATCAGTTCTTCATCTGTGAGCAGCACTCACTGTTGCTCTGTGTTATTACCAAACAGCTTTGAGAGGTGCATGTGATAAATGCCAACAGTTTGCTGAGATACACAGATATTTAAAACCAGAAGAAAGTGCCATATGTATAATATGAATATTGCATATTTTTTGTGGCTTAACTTAGTCTCGTTTATCTTTACATTTTAAAGAGTTCAAGAAAATAAAACTCAGTTTACAACTGAAGGATTCAGAAGTCTAATTAAAGATCTTTAGAACAAAATATGGATTTCTGTTCAGTAGTCCAAGTTGCTTGTTGTCATTGTTTATTTTTTATCCTGACAAATCTGGGGAAGACATAATGCAGAAGAAGCAAATACAGTTTTGCTCTTTGTAATACATAGACTTTCTTTTATTTTAAAGGAAGAAGAATTGAGAAAAACATGCACCTTTCTAAAGTTGTTAAGAACCTGCTATACTTAAAAAAAATTTTATAAAGAAAGCTTGATTTTATGATGATATGAACATTCTCTTTAATTATTGCTCTTTTCAGGTGTTAGTATACAGTTTCTGTGTTCTCCACGACCTGAAGAGCCTGTTGAGCATGTTACATCTTGTTTACAAGCACTTCATACTTTATTGGATTCCCCTTGTGCCAGGATCCATATTGCAGAGGATCAGGTAACGTATGAGCATGTTGTAACAATCAGCTTTTTCTAGGTCTTGGTCTTTCCTCTATGAAGATTACAAAAGCTGTAATTATTTTTCATGTGAGAAAAGTATTTGCTCCTCATAAACAAGTGACATAACAATCAGGAATTGCTAAGTCCTAATTAATTTTTTTATATGTATTTTGTTTTACTGTAGCTCCTTGGTGTTGAACTCTTGAGTGTGCTTCACCGACTGCTCCTGACTTGGGATCCCCCTTCAGTGCAGCTACTGGTCACAGGCGTTGTCCAGCAGATAGTAAGAGCAGCTCAAGATTATTTGCAGGAAAAAAGGAGCACACTAAGTAAGATTTTGAAAGTGCGGCTTGCTTTGCAGAGTAAATAAGTAACAGGTTTTCGTATTGGGAAAAGAACTCAGTGGCGTTGGAGTATGGTTCCACTGAGGAGGAAAATGCTGTGTATTCCACAGATAATTTTGATCATAATCATAATTACCTGCTGATTTCTTAGCTCTTGTAAGATGTAGTTTTTCTTCCTCTGATCATTCTATTGGTTATTCTTTTCATGTCATGGTTTTCGTTCGTTTTTCTTGAGTGGTGAAAGTTATACTAAAGTCTAGGACTTTCTAATACCTTGCTCAGTTTCCTTAAGGTTTCTCTACTGACTGCCTGCTTAGCACTTCATTTACCTTTTTTTCTGAAATTCAGTGTTTTAGCCACCAGTATAGGGTATTATGGTGTGTCCATGGCACAGCTGGCATTCATGAAGTGAGTGAACTGCTAGTGGAAGCAGGATGAAAAGTTGCCTGCCCAGAAGATCTTGCCAGGAAGTGGAGCAGACTTGCACCTGGGTTCTTACTTCACTGACATTCAGGGCATTCAGGGTGTGTCAGCAACCAGGAGCTCTGGGAACAGGGTGTGCAAACAGAAGCAAGGCAGTTGGCATGGAAAGGCATGCTTATGCAGCCCAGAAGTGCTGCTCAAGACTGTACAAGACTGCTGGAGTCAGCATAATGGTGGTAGTGACATACAAGACACATTCTGCTGACTGAGGAGTGATCACCTTGGTACATCAGAGGTCTACTGACCGCGCTGGAAATTCAGATGAAAGTGCTGATGTGACTGTCCTCCAGATGCTTGTCTGTGCAGCCAGGGCTGGAGGTGACATTGGTCTCACCTGTGAGATGTGAAAGAAATGCATGTGAAGGTGAGTGGAGTGTGTGATGTCTGAAAAGGCAATGGAAGAATGAAGTGTTCTTCACAGAGGTCCTGCAGGTGCAGGGCTGAAGTCCCACGTTTCTCAGGAAAGGCAGCTGTAGGCTATGCTGGGATATGGCCTTGGAGGATGACACTTTGACATCTACAAGATGATGACTTCAGCAACAAAAGCCACTATCTCCAGATATCCAGTTGGGGAACACTATAGAGATCTGCCAAGAGACGAGGAGCCAGTTCTGACCCACTTTGATGGGTGAGAACTGATACCACTTAGAAGAAGTGAAGGGTGATACCAGTCAGGAGCTGTCTTCTTGTTTGCCACAGGCTGCTTCATCAAGAAGGGGAGGTGGGTGAAGCCATATTAAACCAACTGGAAGAAGACTTCCAATTGAAACTACGGGAGCCTTGAGAGAGGCTTTTGCCATCTAGTCATGTGCTGGAAGGGTGACACCGCAGGGTGCTAACACTCAGAAGCATATGAGGCACAGGTTTTTTCGAGCCAAATAAGGGAGATGCTCAGTGGATTTGCTCCTCACTAATATAGAAGAAATAGTTATGAAGGTTAATGGTAGTTGTGGCTGTAGCAGCTGTGTGATAGTGGAGCTCATAATCTCAAGGGAAATAAAGAAAGCAAGTAGCAGAGCAAAAGCTTTGACCTGACTTTAGCAGCATTAGGCTTGTGCAGGGAGTCTGTAGATGAGATTTTTGTGGTAAGCTTCCCTGAAGGACAAGGGAAAGAGGGATTGTCATCTTTGGTGACAAAATAAAGCTTGTTCAAAACCATCATGCCAGGAGGCTGACTTGGCTGAACAGGAACTTCTGATCAAACTCAGATGTGACAAGGAAGTGTATGAATGGTGGAAGTGGGGCCAGACTACCCAGGAAGACTCCTGAAGACTCTTGCTTGGGTGTGATGGAGGGGAATTGGCAAAGCCACAATTTAGCTGGAGATGAGGCTGATGGTGAATGTCAAGTGTGGCAAGAAGGACTTTTATAGATATATTGGCAGCAAAGAGATGAAGGACATTTGGACCCGCTGCTGAAAGGATTGGGTGACCTAATGAAAAAACATGGTGGGGGAAAAACCAAAGCACTATTATCTTCTTTGCTTAGTCCTCCAGTGTCTGTGTCTAGCGAGCAAGTTTAGGGGAGAGAAATGCTACCTGCAGCAGACAAGCATCAGGTTAGGGACTGCTTACAAAAAAGCTGGACATACCCTGGAACCAGGTGGGATGTATGCTAATGTTATTTCAGTCATCTTTGAAAAGCTGTGGTGCTCAAGAAGGCTTTCCAAAGAATGGTAAAACCCAGATGCTCTGGCTAACTTTTAATAACTCAAGACGTAAGGTGGATTTTTGGGATACTATCTTGCCGGTAAGTCTGTTGTGTGTGTTGAGAAAATTCCTTTGGAAACCACTTCTTAGTACATGAAGTAGAAAAATGTGATTTGAAATAATGAGCACAGGCTTACCAAGGACAAATAATGCCTCATCCCCCTCTGTGATGAAATAACTGGCTTTGGATATGGAGTGATGGATATTGTTAACTTAGACTTTTGCAAGGCTTTTGACCCAGCACTTCACAGTATCATTGTCAAATTGGAGAAGTGTTGACTGAAAAGTGGGAGAATAACTGGACTGCTGTGCTTGACTTCAGAGATTCGAGTCTGACTTGCAGCTGGTTGCAACTGGTGTTTCTTAGAGATCAGTATTGGCCTGCTACTGTTAAACATTGTTATGAACAACCTGGGAGATAGGACAGAATTCAGAAATTTCCTTTCAGGGGAATTTTGAACTGCAGGACTGAGGACATGCTGAAGTTCAGCAAAGACAGATTGAAAATCCTGCACTGGGATGGAATGTGCATTGGAATAGGCTGGCAGGCTGACAGATTGGATGGCAGATTTGCCAGATAGTGAGTTCTGTGTGTGAATCCATGGTATGAAACCTATGCAATGCTGAAGACTCTGTCACTGGGCTGTGTTAGAAAAGCATGACCAGTAGATTAAAGGGTGTGGTTGTCCTTTCACCTTGAGCTTGTGAAGATGCATCTGGAGCAGTGTCTAGTTTTTTTCGTCCTTCCTCCTCATTCTGAATAAGAGACATGTTGACAAACATGAGGGAAGTTCAGTGAAGGTCCACTAAGCTGCTTAGGGATGTGAAGTATGTGACCCCGTGAGGAGAGGCTGAGAGAGCTGAACGTGTTTAGTCTGCAGAAGGGAGGGTTAATATGGGATAGAATAGCAATCCCCCTTCTTAAAAAGGATTTAAATACAAGGCCAATCCAGAGACTTCTGAAAGGCATATGGTGGAAGAATAAGAGGCAATGGACACAAATTGCAGCAATGGAAATCCAGATGGGGTACAAGTTAAAAATTAGTCACTGTGGGAATGGTGAAGCAGTAGAACAGGTGTCCAGGGATGTTGTGGCATTTCCATGTTTGCAGATATTGAACGCTGGACCAGGAGTCTGAAACTAGTATCAGTCTGAAAGTTACTTTCTGAGGTACTTTTAGTAACCTCTTCCTTTTAGCAGAGTCTCCCTGTTCAGTCATCCCTTTACCATTTCTTTAAAAAATCTCGCGTTATATGTAGTTTCCATCTTTGCCAGGTAAATTAGTTTCCAAGTGGCAACGTGCCAAATACCTGGTGAAGTTAGAACTGCCATATTTTCTATTACCTGAAAGAAGTGAAGTGAAACCCAAAGAATATTTTCTTACTAAGGAAAATTACTATCTTAATCTGGCACAATGAAAAAAACTCCAGCTGATAGCTTTTGCCCATTTTCCACATAAAAACAAGGAGAGGATTTTGCTGGAACTTGAGCCAGCACAACTGAAAATGCAGGCTCTGTTCCTTCATATGAATTAATGGAATTGTTTGCTGTCAGCCCAGTAAGCTGCATTTTTCAAATCGATGAATGTGATAACAGTAGCAATCATTTAAATTCATAGGAGCTATATAGGGGTAGTTCAGGCCAGCTCTGACTTACTGAATCTCTGTTGCTGTTTAATGGGAGAAGGAAAGACTGCAGCTGGCCATGCTGCCATCAAAAGAGAGACTTTTTGAACTGAATGCACTCAAATCATGAACTCAGACATAGAATCCTACAATGCTTTTCTGTTCTCTTATTTCATAATCAATTTAGGCTGGAATAAGATTTTGTCAGGGTGGGACATATAATTAATAGCTATTAAATTAAAAAAAATATTGTCCTGCCTGGTAATCATTGCTGTTAATTTTATAAGGACTTTTAAAGAAGTAAAATAATTAACTGCAGTTTTATTGTGTATAAGGCTACTCTTTTTTTCTAGTTCTGGATGGATTTTTAATAAGTATCGTTGTAGTCACAATACTTCTGAAGCATTTTAAATTCCTTTAAGTCATTATAACTAAAACGTTTAGTTTGACATGAGCCATGTTTGTGCCATCTTATTGTAAAGGAACTTTTATTTCTTGATTTTTAACTTTTTTGTGAAGAGTTTCATATAATCTTCATTATGGGATCTCCCTTAACTGTCTTCTCATACATTTCTGTCCTTTTTCAGATGAAGATGATAATGAGGAAAAAGAAAGTCGTCTTGCGTTAGGAGAGGGAGGCGAGAGTGGTGGTCTTGTGCCTGGAAAATCTCTAGTCTTTGCAGCCATGGAATTGCTCATGTTTATCCTAGTACGACACATGCCCCATTTGAGTTCAAAAGTGTCAGATTCTCCAAGTCACATTGCTGCCAAATCCCACCTCTCTGAGGAAAGTGCTCGTCTTGTGGCTGCCACCGTTAATATTCTGTCTGACCTGCCTTCTCTGTGTTCTCCAGCAGGTAAGGTATTGTAACAGCATATATGTAACAGAATATGTGAGTGACCACTAGGTTACTCTAGTGGAAGTGCCGTGAGGATATGATGCTTAAAACAAATTGTAAATATATTGTTGTGAGATGCTTTAAGGGTCATCTATTGATAGGTATGTTTAGGTTATGAACTAAATTAAGAATTCAGGCTTTTCCAGTGAGCAGCATAAAGGAAATGATTTGACTTTAAATTTTGCAGGTGTGCTGCAAGTTTGCTGAGGAAATTAGTTCTATATAACTCATTTTATTGCTGTGGTTTTTTCCCCTTTTTTCATGATTTTGAAACATTTTGGCCAATTTTAATCATATTGTAGAAGAACACAGGAATCTTGGGGATAACAACTAAATTCCTGAAAAGTTCATAATCACAGAATCATAGAATAGATTGGGTTGGAAAAGACCTCCAAGATCATCGAGTCCAACCCCTGATCCAACTCCA
>JAWMRA010000113.1:34705907-34730624 GCA_035584735.1 Pseudotriccus pelzelni
AGTTTTTTTTCCGTTTTTTTTTTTTTTTTTTTGAGTGGTGGGCAACGAGGAGAATGGTGGACTAAAAGAATAACAGTAATACTTCTATGTTCTCGGAATGAAGATGTGCCTCCCACCATTTAGTAAGTGGCCACTAGAAATAGCTCAGAAACTACTGCTGGTCTACAGAAACTGATAGAATCTGGGGTTTTTTCTCATTCAGAAGATGTAGTCAGGTGATAGCTGTAGGGGAGTGGGGATAGCACATGCACAAACATTTGTGTTAATTGAGCCTTTGGATGTAAGGGAGACTGAACAAAAAGAATTCATCACTTCCTGTGGTCGAGTGTTTTTTTGTCTTCCTCTTTCTTTCAAATATGAGCATCTTGCAGTCTTTGTTGGACAAGATCCTGGGCAATCTGATCTTCAAGAACTGCTGCTTTGATAAAGGAGGTTAAACTAGATGACCTCCAGTAGTCCCTTCGTGTCATAATTGTTCTACTTACTGTATTTATCCTTACAGATTCCCAGAACTAGAACATGACAGGATTTTTGTTTCCACAGATGTGGGAAAATGAGGTATAGAAAAGATACGGAAAGAGACTTGATGTCTCAAGTAACGTGCAGATTGATACTGTGTGCCTAGGCCCAATAGCACCCTTCTTTCAGTCCTGCAGGGGCTTGAAGTCTAAATGTGTTCTTGAAACTCATACAGCTTCTGCCCAGAATGTGAGACACCCAGATATCTTTCTTATTTTGCTCTGGGGCTTTTGCTACACACCATCTTCCTTCGAAAGTGCTATGACTTGGTTTGGATACCTGTTTCCATGCCTCTTACTCTTGTTGTTTAAACAACCCTAGTGATATGCGGATCCTGCAAACAATCTGGATGACATACCATGTATCACTTGCCACGTAGGACAAAGCTTTAATAGGTGAATCATCAGTCCTGAGTTGACATCAGCATTTTAAGTGTTGACTTGTATGACTTGTGTTAGGATGATGAATGAATTTGGTGATAATACTGATGAATGAATTCGGTGATAAAACGTTGAATGGCATGTGTCACTTGTTACCTGAATTGCAGTTTATCTTGACATCTCCTTTTGTTTCCAACCATATATATCCACATTGGGAAAACCCAAGCTGTTATCTACCACACTTCAGAAATTCTATTTTATCTTTTTTTTCCCTTTTTTCTAGGCTGTATGACAATCTTACCCACTATCCTGTTTCTGATAACGAGAGTATTGAAAGAAACAGCAGTAAAATCGGCAGATAACCAGGTCCCACCGCCAGTCAGTGCAGCCCTTCAAGGGATAAAAACTATTGTTACTCTTCCAACAGTCAAGACTGACGAAACTCAGAAACAATGGACGGGTCTTATCCGTAGCACTCTGGCATCTATCTTGGAAGACTCTCAACCTGGTAAGTAGTTTCTCACTGCAGCAGAGTTAAAATTAAAGAGAACTGGGTTTTGCTGTAATGAAAAAGCAAGTATGGTATTTCCTATAATTTTATGTAAGCATTAGTGCACAGAGCATAACTTATCAGTTGCTAAACAGATTGTGTTGAAAAAAAAGCACAACATTGGCTTTAATAAAGTATAGTGACATCTCATGGGTTTGCATCCCAGATTTGTCCTCGTTTGGTCTGTTTTATTTGATGGTGTTGATCATAACTTCCTGTTAGAACTTTTCTCTTTTGCAACTCGTCTTGCAGCCTTGCCTTTCTCAGGTTTTGCTCTTGCACAATTCATATAGTCTTTAATGACAGTAAATGTTAAAGTAAATGAGCATGAAGACAGCAAAAGATAATTGTGGCAAAGTTCAGACTGAGTAGGCTACTCAATACTGTTACAAGCTTTCAGTGATGAGAAAGAAACCCTACTCCTGCCAAAAAAAAACCCTCTGTTACTCACCAGCAGGATGGATAGATACTGTGTCTCTTCAGAGACCTGCAGACTACTTCTGCTGGGTTCACGTAGGTGCTTTGCCTTGCCCTTAAGCAAAAAGTAAAAAGGATGTACAGTCGCATCTACATAGTTAGCAAAAGAGAGACATGAAGATTTGCCATTTGCATAATGGTAGTTCAGGGAAAAAACCATCCCGTTACATTGCCAAGGAGCCATTTGTAGAGAGAGTGAAGAGGTTGAATGGAACTACTCATGTGAGAAATGGGAAGCTAGTAGGTAATTGGAAGTGATTCTGAAATGTCCGAAGGGGGAGGATCATTAGATTTGTGTTAACCAAGCCAAACTTCTAATTTGATTTGTCACATCAGCGCTTGTCTTGCAGCCTTTTGTTACTGCAAAGATTCCCCAGTCCCTCTTTCTAGAAACATTACTGGCTTCAGGCTTTTTTGCAGACTTCAGAAATCTTTCTTGGTTCCTTGCAAGAGTGTATGTTTTCCTTTTCCCTTCCAGTCTTCTGTGAAGTGGGATAGATCACGCACACAAAAATCTAAGCAAAATCTACTGCATACAGTTTCAAGTCTCATCATTCAATAAAATTTAAACAAGTTTAAATTTAAATGATGTAAGAAAAGTTATCATTTAAAATGCTTGGAGTAGTTTTTTGAAGTGAAGTTTCATATCATGGTTAAGCCTGTCGAGTGACTGGCTGACATCTATAAAGGGCAGTCATGCTGTCTTTCTTTTTTGCTGACTTTATGCGTGCTGTTTCTTTGTGTCTCTGAGAGGAAGACAGAACCAATCTGGCCAACCAAATATATATTATAGTAGTTTATATATAAATATACATTTTTTTGTTCCTGTTGTAAATTCTTGAGTGAGACCTGTGAAGAGAGAGCTTGTGCACAGAGAAAAAAAAAAAGACAATGGCAAATACAAGCTATTTGTAAAGCAGGAAAGGTTAAAGTAGGACTGCTCCTATTGGTGACAGGTGTATGTCAGATCAACTAGTCTGCCCTCTGAAACTCCGTGTTAAGTAGAAGTTGCCATGCTGGATGTCAGTTCCTTACTCTGCTGTATCAGCTGGATAATAAAACTAAAATGATGTAAATCTTTAATGGAGAAAGGATCTAAAAAAAAATAGATTTTTCTCTCTCTTGTTTACACATTGAAAACAAAAAATATGGCTTGGTCCAAGAAAGTGTGGGTGATGTTTTCCTTAATACTTAAGTTTCAGAAAGTTTGACTTCTTTTATTAAATCAACTATTAGAATAGAGTTGCTGAGCTTTTTGTCAGTCACAATCAATAATGACAAAGTGATTTTGTAACAATTAAATGCGTATGTAGTTACAAATATTTTCAAGTACATATATTTCCTCTTTGAGTTTGTCTGTGTTCACTGTCTTTTACTAAGTAAATTCTAAAGCCTTTTTGGAATAAGCTAACAGCATGTTTGGTTTTGTTTTTCAGAAGCCTCTAAACCTGTTCTTGATGAAGTAAGCATACTTACAGCTATTGCTCTCTTCCTTTGGTCAGCAAGCACTGAAATAATTGGAGTACAGTCTTTACAAAATGGATGTATGAACAGATTTAGAAGTGCATTAAATTCCTGTGATCCTTGGGTAAGATCATGTTATGGGATTGTGAATGATATATAGACAACAAAAACATATATTTAACACATTTCCTGAATGGATTGTGATGCCTTTATTTCAGGGACAGATACTGCATGTCAAAATAATTAAAATTTTCGACTGTACCTCATTGAAATTCATGAGCAAAATAACACAAACTAAGTGCTTCTAGATAAAGTGTGTTCATAGCCTGGTGCCAGATTCTTGACTTGGAGCTTTTTAAAAGACAATCAATCTCTGGTGTGTGAAATTTCATCAAATTAAAAGGTTGGTTACCAGAGAGTGGTGACATCACTACATTATGCTGATTTTTTATAATACAAATTAACCATTTTTCTGTGGATAAAATTACAGCCCACATTTTTGATCAATTTCATATTTGTGCAAAACCTGTATACTTATTTTACATGTTCATACAAAACTCAGTTTAAGAGCAAAAATATAATCTTGGGTTTGCCATCAGAGCATCCACAGATTGTGAATCATTCGTCTCCTAATTTCACTTCTACCCTTTGGCTTGTCTTTATTAATTATTTTCTGAATTATTTTTTCATTAAATAGGAAAGTTAAAGAGTTGTAGACAACTATAGTTGTTCAAGCAGGCTAATGCACTTTTCCAGCCATGTATGTATCAGTTTGAGCGGGTATACAAGTCTGCAAGTGGGAGATAAAGAGAAAAATCTAGAATGTTTCCACAAGCAAGCACTGCAGAGATTCCTGAGAAGAAATAGAGGAGAAAAATGCGGATATGTTTAGGGTCACAGAGAGGCATTTGAAATCCTGTTTAGACTGATAATTCTTCTCCGTAGCAGGGCAGGTGTTTTCCAGCATGAACATAAAATTCAGTTTGTTTTGAAGCCTGAATTTGGGTGGAAAGCTACTTAAAATTTCAGTGCGTGAATGGAAATATCAGCTGTATTAAGCAGAAACTTCTGTGTCATGATCTCTCTCTGGTCTGTTTAAACACATGAACAGTGAGAGAAGTACATTTTTGCCCACCACCCCACTGGAAAGCTGCCCGTCAACTGGAACTTACCACTATTTTTGTAACTCACAGAGAAAACTTGGACAGCAGCCAGACTGTGTCCACGCTCCTCTCGCTAATGTGCAGAACATATACTCTGTAATACTACTTGTGTGTTCATTCTAGTTTTTTTTAATTTATAATACTCATTGTTGCAGTAAGTAACTAGACACCTGTTTGTAATAAAAGCGTGATACTGGCTGTACTAAAAGCCTTGAACTGATTAAGGAAAAAAAGTCTTCTAAAGAACTATTGCTGCCTCATAAGAAGTACAGGAGTAGTTTTGAAACTGTTGCCACCTGCAAAAGTTTGGAAAGGTTCAATATCATGTATAGTAATAACCAGAAGTCTGGTGAGCTCAATTCCATTTTGTTCCAATGAGGTAACTCAGTTGAGAGACCCGAGTGTCTCAACGATAATGGGCAAGTTTTACATCGGAGTGTACTTTATGTGCTTTGAAGAAGCCCTGATTTTACCTCACAGGAGTTTTTGTAGATTTCTGTGAATGCAGAATAGTCAAAAGTTTTGTACTATAGAGATGGATGAAAAGAAGCTTGGATGAAATTGTTCTGTCAGATGCAGTCATAAAATGCATTTGAAATATATATGCAGTTAAGAAAACGCCCTTCTGGGATTGGAATAGAATATTGTGATTTTCAAGATTCATCTCCAATTAGAATTGGAGGCTTAAAGATGTAGTTCACTGTGAACCAGTGTAACTGACTTGTATGACATTAACTATGCCTTTATTTTCTTTGAGTTTATATTATTACTGCTTTTTAGTACCTGCATGCTCTTTCTAATTGGCCTTTTATCGAAAACTGGGCTAATACTGTTTTAGCAGATGAGCTGTGTTGCTGCTTTCCTCTTATTCAGTATGTTTCCTTCCCCTTTAGTAGTCTTTTTTTTTTTTTAATTATAGATAACAGAGTTTATTAGAATTCTGTGAGTTAACAAATAACTTTAAGGACAATGTATTTATCTTGATTTGATTAGGTTCAAGCCAAGTGTTACCAGCTTCTGCTTTCTGTGTTCCAACACACCAATCGTGCTCTGTCAACTCCATATATTCATTCATTGGCCCCTATCATGGTTGAGAAGTTGAAAGCTGTGGAAAGGAGCCGCCCGAACAACAACCTGGAACTCTTAGCAGTCCAGGAAGGAATTAAAGTCCTTGAAACATTGGTCGCTCTTGGTGAGGAACAGAATAGTAAGTATCTATGTTTACTAGAGAAATGTGTAATGCTAAAATAGAATATTGAACATCAGAAACTTGCAGTTAGGAACTTGATGGCATAGTCACAAATAGAACGTGTGTGCTTGTATAATTACAGTGCTAGAACTTCTGTAAACATGAACTTGTATAGCACATACAGTATGGTGTGCAGAAGCCTTTGCATTTCTAGTGATTGCAGGGAAAATCTAAACATGAACTGCAGTAATGAGTGACGTTTTATTCTGCTTGGAAATGAGTGGTTCACACTGTATAAGTTTACTTTTTCAGATTGTTAACTTCTGTTTATTTTAGTAGACTTTTATCAGATTGCTTCTACCAGCTCAACAAAGTTTATCTAAAAAGCCCAAGAAGTTGAACAGTACTGATCAGAGTATCTGACCTGTTTGCTTCAGTAGATAGAATACACTATTTATAATTTAAGTTAGTTATTCTCTAACTGGAACAATATGCGTTCTGAAGACTTACTCTGCAGATACTTGACTTCAAATGCTGATAAAGTTTCTTGTAAAAATAATGTGGTTAGTTTTTTTGGGGTTTTTCTTATGGTTGGTTTTTGTGGTTTATTTTTCCCCCAGTGTACTCTTTGTTGGTATTTCTTTTTGTTGATGATAAAATACTAAATTTCTTGAGCCCCATTCTGCTTTGGGCACAGTTGTTTAAAAGACATTTAAAATGAGAGAGAAACTGAAACAAATGAGGAAACAGAACATCTGATTTTTGCTGCCAGGAGACAATCACCCCATTGAGTATGAATTAGTCAAAACCTTTAGGGGAAAATAATGAATACTCTGATAATCTGCAAAATTTTAGATAAATGCGTTACCATTATTATTTAAGTTCTTTGAGCTTAAAATGTGTAGTTAGCCTGTTACACATTTGGAAGGCATACTTGTAGCCTTTCTAGATACAAAAGTTTACCTTAATTGCCTAAGTTCAGCTGCCTTTTTTGTTCTCAAGGTCAGCCTTTTTGATCCCTTTGCCATTTTGGGCTGTGGCCTCATGAGGTATATCTCATGTAGTATATCAAGCATATACTAGGCCAAGTATATCCATAGTGCTATGTTTTGGATTAGAATCTTCCAGATCAATATAATATAACAGCAGAAAACTGTCCCTGACTTTTTTGTGAACATTTGCATACTAATAGCCGTTCACATTATGCTCACTGTGGAGGCTGATACTCAGATTCGATTGAATAACGTTTCTGTCTTCCTGAAATGTGTTTTGAAACCCTTTAATATGGTAGGCACTCCATCTTAAAATCTTTTATCAATGATCTGCAATCAGATGGTACAAAAGCATCTTTTAATAAGTGTCAGGATCAACATAACTGTAATGAACAATAATAGAAGTCTGAAACACAATTCTGGTAAGAAATATTTGAGTGATGAAAAGACAGGAAGCCATCTACATTTAAGTTGTTTTTTATTTGATAATTTTTTAATTACAGTGTTTATGGTCAGTTTTGAAAACAAGGTTACCCTTATCAGTCTAGTAACTGATAAAATTATTTTTGTTTTATTCTCTGATATGGTAATATTTTTTTTCTTTCACTTTTAGGAGTACAGTTGCTTGCCCTTCTCGTTCCCACTCTGATCTCCTACTTACTGAATGAAAATGCCTTTGCTTCTGCATCTGCAGCATCTAAGGATCTTCACGAGTTTGCACTCCAGAATCTAATGCACATTGGTCCACTTTATCCACATGCTTTCAAGACAGTAATGGGAGCTGCTCCTGAATTAAAAACACGTCTAGAAACTGCAGTACGAGCAAGTCAGGCCAGCAAAGCAAAAGCAGCTGCTAGGCAACCACCACCCACAGTACATTCCACCCCAACAATTAAACTGAAAACTAGCTTTTTTTGAATTACTTTTATTATTTTTGGACCATTAAGTAGTCAGAAGCATTACATTATCCCTGCATACATGTCTAATTTTGTGTAATTTGTATGTGAAAGGCTGTCTAATGGAGCTTTGTGTAATTACTTGAAATCCGTGCATTACAAGGGAAGTGGTGTTATATGTATTTGTATAGATTTTTAGGAAATTGTGGTCATATTTATGAATTTCTGTTATAAATTATCCACAAAAAGATTATTCTATATCTAAATACTTTTATTTATTTTTAAAAGCTCCCCAAACCCTCCACTGGTTTTTGAAATCTGATGATCGTTATCCTACCGTTGTGCCAACGCACCAGCACAGTGGGGATGGAGGGAAGAAGAAAAACTGTTATGAAGTACTTACCCTGTACTGTGGGGAATTTCAAGTGTAGAAGTATGCATTTTTTCCTTTTAAAAACAAAGTAAGGAAGGGGATTGTCAGACTTTGTAGATCATTTCAGCTTGCATGAAAAAAAACCACACAACAAAAGATTTGAAAATTTTCAGCCTTTCTCAAGGTGAATGATCATCAAGCATGCTGTCTTAATGAGTTGTCCTTATTTATGTGGTGTATATTGCTTTCAAATTAGTTTCCATGGTTGAAATGAATAAAGGATGCAAAGAATCTAATCCCTTATCTCTTCTAAGATAAATTTTAAGGGAATGCATTGGGAATTGAGTTTATAAAGAGAACTGCCTGTTTATCTGCATTTTTGTAGGTGTAGATTTTGGCCCTTGTAAGGTGCTCTGTGTTTGCAGTCTTCCTGTTCTGCCAGCCACTGGTTGAGTATGTGATGAGTCAGTGCTCTGCCCTTTGTCCAGACTCATACTTAACCTTGCTGCCAGATTTTAGTCTCAGTGAATATATCATACCTGTAGTCCTTGATAAAGTTTGCAAGCAGAATTACTGGAGCCCTTTGAACCTGTACTGACTAAGGGGGCAGAACACAAGTGAGAGTCAGGCTCCTCCAGTTTTTCCTTCCCCTACCAGGCTTTTCTTTTTCGAAAAGCACGTGACTCCCCTTGAATCTGAGTGAGTCTGGTCTGCAGATTTTGGAGCCTAGAGCTCAAGTGCTGTGATTCCCAATGTCTGTCTGCTGCCAGGCCTCACCCTTCCTATTGGCAGAAGTGCGGAACAGTGTTATTTTCTTGTGTATACAAGACTGACTTACGTGAATTTTTTGACACAGCTGTTGAATTTATGGGCTTCTATAGGGATCTTTCTATACGTTTTGCTTTATAGAGAGAAGCTACATAACTAGAGGCCTCACCTAGGCCTATTGAGTTTCATCTCTGATGTTTTTCTGGATACTCTGTTAAAACTGGGTATTTCAGATGCATCAACCTCAAATATAACAAAGGGATAGTAAATAGAATTGAACATGATTCATAGCTGGTTGAGATATTTTTAGATCACTATTTTTGCATAGTCACTTGCCTCTAGGCTTTCTATTTTCCTGTAAGACCTTATCTAATATCCCTTTGAGTACCTATGCAAAATGGTCAAGACAATGCTCTTCTGCCCTATTGTATTTGCTGTGTGCAAAATATTTAACATAAAATCAGAAAAGCTTTTATTTCACAGTGAACATTTTAATACTAAAATGATGACACAATAAGTGGTGCATCCTCTAATATCTCAATTTTTTTTCATAAAGCTGTTAACTTCTAAGTCTTGTTCCATTGTTCTGTAGGAGTAAAGATATATGTGGAAGTAAAAACAATGTGCTGTACATGAGGAGGAAATTAGCTTCACTACTTTTTTCATCTTAGTATGAGTAGTGGGAATTAAATTGATTAAAATATATAATTTTCTAATACGTGTTTCCAGCATTACAAAGCTGTATTGCTTAGAAGTAGTTCTAAATCTGTTTAACATTTGAGAGAAAGTATTATGGAAAATCTTTCAGTACAAAATGGAACACAAACATTTTGCAAGTAAAACTAAGAAAACAAGTTTATAACCTGTTTTAGATTTCTTCTTCCCCACCAGATAGTCTAGTAAATAATGACTTCTTGGAACGATTTTGTCTGTAATCAGGTTTTGTTTACCTTTTTATCTGAGCACTTTTAAGTTTTTGTTAGACTCTAGTTGACAAGATGTCTGAAAACTGAGAAAAGGGGGGGAGGGAGGGAGGTATAGCAATCAAGCATAACTAAGTCAGTAGAAAAAGAGAAAAAAGCTAGCAGAAGGGAAAATGGCATTAGATAGATGTAGAGGGATAGAGAAGGGAGTTTTTTCTTTGTATATTGTGTGGCTGTCTACAACATGCACAAATCTCATTTGTATACATCCTTCCCCAGTTTAGTCCTCATTTGCTTCTCTGCTTGCTCCTGATACTAAAGGTATAACCGTGTGGTTTTACATAATATTTTGGCATCAAATTTCATTTGATTAAAAAAACCCTGAAGTAACTTGAAATGTCCGTAGTGCTTATTGTTTGTCACTCTCCTTATTTTTCTTTGTCAAATGCTTTTTAAATGTGCTCCGTTTCCCTTTCACATCTTTCATCTCTCTCTGCTGTTTCCTTCCTTTTTGAGTGAGCCTTGTTGTTCTACTCCAGTAGCATGCTCCCTCTTCAGTGCTTTCCCTTTAGTTCCCCTCTGCTCTCTGGAAGCTTCCTTAGTTGTCTTTCCCAAAGAGGTTGTCCCCCAGCGACAGCTCTGACTCCGAGGGCAGGGTTATGAAGCAGGCGAGTTCGGTTTTGGAGCAGCCAAAAGAAAACAGGAAACACAGCTTGAGTAAGCAGTGGGGCACTCCTTGCGTGCCCGGGGCACGGCGAAGGGCACGAGTGGCACAAGCAGGGCCCGTTCTCGGGGCCCGCAGGAACCTCATGGAGGCTCCTTGGTGGCATGTGCCGTCTGTCACGCTCCTGTGGTACCGCCTGTTGGAACCGCGTGTTTGTATCTCCAGAAAGGCTCTGGTGCTGGTCTGCACATGGCATGGAAAGCAAGCCCAACTTCGTCTCTTTGTGCCTTGGGGAGAGGGCAGTGCTGCCCACAGCCTGCGCCCTCAGCCTCGCAGGATCTTGTTTTCCCTTTCCTTGTGTGGGAACAGGCAGTTGTGGCAATTCCTGAAAAATTTTGTGTCGCTCTCCTTTCCGGCATTCCAAACGATGTTCAAGAAACTCCTGCAGCCTCGGGCAGGATTTACAGCTTTCGGCGGTGCGAGGCCGAGCACTGCTCAGAGCGGGGCCGAAGCAGAAAAGAAGGGGCTGAGAGAGCAGGGCCTGACCTGAGCATGCGGGACCGCTGCGAGACACCGGCCCTCCCCGTGTCCCCGGGGTGGGTTGCGGGAGTGCCCGAGCCGTTCCGACCCCGCTCGGACGGGGATGTGCCCACCGCCCTGTGCTCCCGCTGCAGCAGGGGCTGCCCTGTCCCTGCCGCCGCTCCCGCACCCCTGCCCAGCCCACCGGGCCCTGGGGCGCGCTGCCAGCCGCCCTGCCGGTCTCCGTCTGGGGGCTGAGGCTCAGCCGCCAGAACGCCATCCCTCGGATGAAGGGCGGCGAGGCGGCGATCGGGGAACCCTCCCCGCCATCCAGGGGAACTACATTTCCCAGGATGCCGGGAGAGGTGCGGGGCGGGTCGTTCCCCGCGCTGTCCCCGGCGGGCCGCCGTAGCCGCGGGTGGGGGTGGCTGTCAGGCGGTGACGGCGGGCGGGACGCGCCCAGGTTGTTGCTGCTGCTTCTGCTGCTGCTGCTGCTGCTGCCGGGACCTCCGCGGCGGGAGCGGCGGCGGGAGCCAGGCGGACCCGGCCCGGCCATGGACGAGCAAGCGGGGCCCGGCGTCTTCTTCAGCAACAACAACAACAACAACGCGCTGCTGCTGCCGCCGCCGGCGGGCGGGCCGGGGCTTGAGCCGGGCGAGGCGGCGGCAGCGGCGGCCGCCGCGGCGGCAGCGGGAGGAGGAGGAGGCGGCGGCGGAGGGGTCGCAGCCTCGGGAGCCGCCGCGCCGCTGTCGGCGTCCCGGGCTCAGTACAGCGTGCCGGGCATCCTGCATTTCCTGCAGCACGAGTGGGGCCGCTTCGAGGCGGAGCGCGCCGAGTGGGAGGCGGAGCGGGCGGAGCTGCAGGTAACACCCGCGACCTTCCACCCCCCCCGCGCCCCCGGCTCCGCCGGCCGCTCCCCCTCGGTGTCCCGCGTCCCTGCGCAGCCGGAGGAGCGCCGTCGCCCTGGGCGCTGCCACGGCTCGTTCCTTTCCCCGGGAGGGAGCGGCAGCCGGGGCTGTTTCGCTGCCCCCGGGGGCGGCCGCCGCCGGGCGAGGGGCGGGACGTGGCGGCCCCGGCCCGGAGCGGCCGCTCCCGCCGCCTCCCCGCAGTTCTCCGAGTGCCCCTCGGGTCCGGCCGCTCGAACTTGTCACCAGTTTCGTAACCCCCTGTTAAAACCTGCCGCCGTCGTGCCTGTGCCCTGCCGCTTGTGCCGCTGCTGCCCCCGGCTCGCAGCCCTTCGGCTCCCGGGCCTGGCCCGTGAGACCCGCTGGAGCCCCTTCGGTGCTGTGGGACACGTTTTGTGGTGCTTTCGGTTGAAAAGCGACGGGCTTGATACTCTCATTAGTGCGTGAAAGGACTGATAGGGATCTTGTGGTTAAAGAACTTGTGAGCTGCTGGCCTAGAGCCATTGCTGTCAGATACTTCAGTGATGGGCATGTTACATGAACTCCAATAACAGTCGATAGCGCAACCTTCGTTCCTCTTTGGTGTTGTTTACTAGAAAATCTCTGTTGTAAACCTTAACGCTGCCCGTGTTACCAGCAGCCCACTTTTTGATTCTCATTTGGCCATGTTTGAGACTGATAAGTGTCTACTCGTTTTCCTTCTGAGGTCTCCGTTCTTTGTCTCTAGCTTCCTGTCTATCTCTTTTCTCTCTATGTCTTTCCTTGAAAGTACTGTCTTTGTCAGGAGAGTCTCGAGTCTGTTTAGCAATGCAAACCGCTTCTGTTTTTTATTGTGGTTTTGGGCTGTTAGTTTTTTTTTTTCATCTTTTTAATTTTACTTTGTATGATAACATCAAACAACTGCTCTGAGAAGAGTGGAAGATGTGACATTCTTTGCTGAGGGTTTCCTTGTAGGAATTTAAAGAAAGTGGTCATGAGGACAAAAGAGTAACTTTTATTTTAATTGCAATGATTAAATGAGAAATTTGTTAGTAACTGAATCACGTTTCTATTCACTACATCCAGTAAATACTATGTAGAAAGTAACTGGCTTAGCTATGTATAAGAATAACATCCTGTGGAGGCCCGTATATATCTTGACATTTTTTCATAGCTGATACAGACATCAAATATTGCTTTGGAGAAAAAACCCCTTATTTTACAGGACCTAAGAAATTCTGCCAGTGTGTTAGAAGTAATAACGCTTTGCATATTTATAGTACCCTTCAACAGAGGCTAGCATGCCATTCCTCCTTCACCCTAAGGTATCCCTCAAAAGCTTGATGTTATGGATGAGACGGGAGGAAAGAAGTGGAGTATTTAAACTATTTGTCGAAGCTGTGCATTATCAGTGGCAGATAACCCCATCACAAGTTGTTTGCTTGAATGCCTTTGACTCTTGCCAAAACATCTCAATAAAGTTATAATTAGCTGTGGCTGGCATTGCCACGAGCTGTAACAGCATTTATCTACTGCAGAGTCATGTTCAGGAAGGTGCAAAATTCTTGGCTCTCTCTATAGGCAGCAGGCATTAAACGTCTGCTGTGACCATTTGCAGATGAATGTTCTTGGATCCATGTGAGAGGTTTGTGTTAGGGTTTCAGCAACTACAGGATGACTTTTAGAAATTGTACATGTACACAGGAGGGATGAGTAGCATTACTTAAAGGTTCTGTGCTCCTTCTGAAGCCTTTTGTTGGTCTATGCATTTGGAAATGTTTAACAGAATAATGGAAATTTGAGGTTGGACAGTTTCTTTCTCTTGAGATAAAGATGGAGTACTCCTCATTGTACTTTACTAGTCTTCTATCTAATGGAAATTCCAGTGCTAGGTTATCCACTCTCTTGGGAGGCTGTGTGGCAAAGGACCTATTTTGTATGGTGGCTTTAGTATCCCATAATTTTTTCTGGAAATTCATGTAGTTTCTTAGAGGTAGCTTTCTTTTATCTCCAGTTCCTTACCTGCCATAATATTGAAATACTTGAGACATTTTATGCCACAGTATTACCACGCTTGGCTTCTGCTCTGTAGTTGTTGGTCAGTTAAGCTGTACCCTCTCCCCAAAAAGCACCTTTTAAGTCAGTCCCACTGTGATTTCCTGTCTTCGTTTTCCTCTCTGGGCTTCTTTTTATTTTCCCTTTTTCTTATCCCTGTAATTAATTGTGTGGAATTAAATGGGTATTCAGGTAGAGTACCTTTCTGTTGTGTTATGTGGTGCTTGTTCAGGTGATACACACCCAAGCTCATAACATACGTGAGTTGGCAGGCTGGACAGCTTAATCTCTGCTCATAGTTACTGGTCTACTGCCTTTCCAAGGCATTTCTTCCCATCAGTGCCTATATTTTGTTTTCCCTGGCATTCATGTTTACTCCGATTTTCTAATTATTTTTCTTTTACCTTTTGAAATTATTGTTGGCTCTGTTATATAATCTTCCTCATTCAGACTGAAAGAGGACTTCAATATTTATATCTATGCAAGCATCATTAGTAAGCTGTGTATATCAAATAAGAAGGAAAATAGATTCATATGGGGTTCCCCAAGATGCTTATCTGCTGATTACATATTTCACTTTTAATGCTTGCTTTCTGTTTACAGTACTTTGACATCTGCAGATTGAAAAATTATCCTAAGAATAGGCTTTCAGGATGCCTTGTGAAGTAATTAACTGGGATAAAGACTAACATTATTAATCCTCATTTAAATGTTCGCAAACAGTGCTTTATGGCATTATAATTTATTTTCATATCTTTCAGAAATTATTAATTTTCTTTTTCTTAGGTTCTTCTAGCAGCTGCTTGGGAGAGTTGACAGGAAAGGGTTTCCTGTTCTACAGGAGTTTTAAGCTTTAGATTTTTTTCATTCTGCATTTTTCTGGACTGTGTTTCAGAGACATTTCAGAGTTGTCATTATGTGTTGGGCAAGCCCATCCCAAAATAGCCAAGGGTTTGATCAAATGCATATGCAGGGCCCTGAAATCCTTATCTCTGCTTGAGGCAAGCAGGGGGTTGAGCTGCCTTCCATGTTGGTGTCTTGCCTGAACCATACGTCTTCTGACTGGTTGTGAGAGATGGTTGGGGATGTTATTTCCCTTTTAATTAGCCATCTGCCGCCCCTGGGGGAGAGCGATGTGGACTCTGCCCCTGTGGCTGGGACCCCGCAGAGCCAAGCCCTGCCGATGCACGTCCTTGTCCTAGCAAGTGACAATGCTGCTGAGCTCTGCTGCTTCAGGGTTGGATGAGCTTGGAAGGCCTCTCTGTGTGTGTATGGCTTTTGTTTTGACTAGAAATTGTGCCTTTGCAAGCAATGCATATGTTGCTGTGGAAAGTTTTGCTTCTGACAAACATTTTTCTGGCAAAAAATGCAGTTTCACAGACTTTGGCATTTCTCTGCATTTCACAAATAGTCGAAATTGCAACAACCTGCTATGCTGTGTGTAACTGCGTGTACAGACAGCCCCCATCCTGCTAAGGAATTTTCTAGCTTTTGTCCTCTTCACTACTGAAGTTTTCACTTCTTCTAACTAGTAGCTGTTTCTTTAGAGTAGTAGACTGCATAGGAGTGGTGGGACCTGATAGCGTTACATGAAAATTGTTTTTCCTGGGTAAGCTTTCCTTTGAAAAGGTTTACAAGGAAATTAGGGAGAATGGGTGGATACAATGTGCTTGTGTTTCCACAACTTGGTTAAAAATATTCCTTGTAAGACAGTGCCAAAAGAAAAAGAAAACACCACCCAAAGGAGAGGGAGAGAGATAATGAAATGAGATAAAATGTGGTTAAATGATAGCAAACAACTGTAATAGAAGGAATGTGATAGAAATAACAGATAAGGACTTGAGATCGGGTATGGAAGTCTGATTTAGTCATGTTAGCTCTCTGGGTGGGGGTCACGGATGGTGATCTTGCCCCTTGCTGCTGCTTTTCTGCTGCAAGAGGCAGGCAATGAAACCAGGAATGTTACATGGTAAGATTGTGTCCTTGGAGATAGACAAGTTAAAGTAATGAGGAGAAGGGGCAAATCAGACAGATGGCTGTGGCTATTTATAGTGTGGTTTAGGACATTCGTTACTTGATTGTTGATATTTACAGTTTGTTGGCTTTTAGATAACAGTCCTCTTGTTGGATTAAATTTCTAGTTAAAAATCATTCTGATAGCTGAGGAATGTGTAATTGTTCTTCACAAAAAAAGTAATGAGCAGTGAGTTGGTGAAATCAGTTATTAAGGTAATGACAAACTCCCAAAGATTTGGTTTAACCAATAAAGTAGAAGATAAAATACAATTTGAAGAAGTTCTGTATAATATTTTCGAATATGATGATGTGGGTCAAATTTCTGAGATTCGCTGTGAAAGATGAATTGGCAGAAGAGCTGTAGAAGTCTTCTATAAAATATTTTTTCTCTTAAGGCAAATACTAGTAAAAAACCTGGTTAAATACCTATCCTCCACCGCAGAAGAAATAATTTCAACTTAAGCGTTTTTATTTATGTCAGATAAATCAAAAGTAAGCCAGAAGAAAATAAGCCATGGTCAGAATACTGAAGTGTGTTTAGTTGGGAAAGATGGTGGTAAATGGGTCTTGGTGACTAGCAGATATCCTTTCTCTTTCAAACTTTTTTAGCGAGCTTTCTATTTGCCAAATTCATGTGAGGCAAAGGAGAGAAGCTTCTGTGCTCTTCTCTTTGCTTATATTGATGTTTGCCAGCTAATTCCAGTATACTCATTGATAAGCTCTCATGGCTTGTTTTATTTAAGCCAGGGTACTAGTGCGAGTAAATGTTCAGTGATGAAAGAGCTGCATTATAGAAATTGCAGAAGCAGAATGTAAATACAAACTGATGAGACTGGTTCTCTGCACATCTGTACCTGGGTTTTATAGTTGTTTGATTTTTTTTTTTTGAACTGCATAACTAATCTATTTCCTTGCATCAGATATTCCCATTCTTCTCAAATCTGTTAAACCTGTAATTTAAAGTGTAGTGAAAACATGTTTCTTAAATGGGCCTAAGTCATTTAGGAAAGGGCTGTAAATATTGACAGAAAGTTGTATTTAGAAAAAAAGCAGAGCATTTTATATTTTTCATGATTTTCTATAGAATTGTTGGATTGAGCAAAAAAGGAATAAATGGAGAGCTTTGGTTTTCAGTGTCAGGTTAGAATATGGTAAAACATCCTGTGTGTCTTTACTAGTATACATTTATAATTTCAGTTGGTATCTCTGTGTCCTACTCAAATTGTAGCCCTTCCTTTTCTTTTGAAAGTCTTGACTCATGTCATTTTATTGCATCAGGGATGTTTGAACAATAAGTTGCAAATGTAACTTAGTCTTTATTGACGTTTCAGGAGACAGGGGAACTTTGTTTACTAATTTTAGAATAGGCTGTGTAAAATTCCCCAAGGAAGGTCACATGCATCTCCAGAGACTTTTGGTTCATCTTAATTTATTGCTGAGGGAACTAAGACTGTACAAACGCCAAGCCTTAACTAAAACTGTTATCAGCACAGAGTTTTCTGCGAAAATAGCTATTGGTCAGCAACCTACTCACATATTTGGCTTCACAAGGCTGCCAAGCCTTGTCAAGTCCTCCTTTCTAAGTTTTTTAGCCAAAAAGTGGCAAGAACTGATTTTAAAGTAGATTAAGGGTTGTTTTGTTTTATTTTGAAATGCTGAGAAATGCTTAGATACCTGAAACAACTCTTCTGAATTGTTTCAGAGTGCTCAGAATCCAAGCTTTGCAGACAGTACACTAGAAATAAAAATACCCTGAAATGTGAAAACAAAGTTTTGCTTTATCTGAGTGACCTGTTCTGTGTGGACCTGTAGATGAATTCATCTAGAAGATGTTCTTTTCCTATTTGAAAAGAGTTTGCTATATGCTCACTAGTATTGAATATATTGCAAATAGCCCAGTGACAAAGAAGTTAAATTAAAAATCGCAGTGTGGAAAGACTACATTTTTTCTGCTGTTAGCCAGGAATATGTTTCCCTTTAGGGCAGTCACATAGGGCAGGATTGCAAAAGCATCAGAGCAAAAATGGCATGCACGATATTCATATCCAAGCTTGTAAACAAGAGGTGAGAACAAACTCATTTATTTTTGAATCTGTTTCACTTGATGTCCCAGTGAGTTCAGGGTGGTCATGCATGCTTGAATACAAGGGGTAGCTGATCCTGGATGTAGGAGTGAGGAACGGGAGTGTGCCATTTGCCTCTGCAAATGCTTGTGTGGTTAAGTCTGGTTCACAACTCTTTTTGTTACTGAAGCCAAATCTAAAAATCTCCTCCAGATTTGTTCTCCCTTGTCTTGCCATATCCCAAGTGACTCATTCAGCCTGTGAACTTCCATTGTCTCAGTTTAATGTGGGCCATGAGTCTGTTTATCAGCTCTGGTGCTGACTGCTGTCGCTGCATTTCTGCCGTTCTTGTACAGCAAGTGGAAAGGAATTTCAGCATTTGCAATTTAGACTCCAGCTCATAATATGTGATTATTTTGTGACATGTCATCGCAGCGTTGCCTATAGAATTACAACATCATGTTTAAAAGTTGCACTCTTCTTGTGCTTATAGGAGTCTACATGGAGTGTGCTCTTGGGTCAAAAAAACCCCAAGTTAATGCTCACCACATTAGTAGGTGTACCACAGAAATGACTGGAGGTTTAGAGAAAATTTTCTCTTATGAAGAATGATTAAATAAGCTGAATATATGTTGCTTGGCTAACTGAGAAACTATTTTGGTGTTTGCAATTACCAGAACAGTGAAAGGCAGCACTGAAGAGTGGATAGAAGAAAGACTAACTATCTGAGATCTGCCTAGTAAAACACTTCAAACCAGAGAGACAAGTCTTCCTGCTTTTGAGATGTTTATGTTAGTAATCAAGATATTGCCAGGAATAAATTGTGACATAATTTTTTATTCTGGACTATTTATTAGGAGTTTTTCAGTCTTACTGAATTTTCTTTTCAAACAATGTTTTCAAAGAGATGAAGAATGTAAGTGAAGGGCATTTTCAACCATCTTTTATTACTGTGAGCTAAATCTTTGAACTCTTTTGGATGGTTTTTCAGGGTTTAGCTCTGATACCAGTTTTAGGACATCTCTGAGAAGTCCAACAAAAATAATGTGCCAGTAGCAGATTCTGCTGTGTATTAGTCCCGTGAGGTGTTATCGTCCTGCATGAGCGTGTTTGGCATAAATGGGATGAAGTACTTATGTGTGGGGTGAAGTTAAATATGCCTTGATGCTGCCAGTCATTTCAGCCCGTGACCCCACTTCACTTTTGTGTTATCTTAAATGGCTACAGCCCTTACGAAAGCTTCCTAGCCTCTCTTGACAGTGTGCTAGTAGGTGTGTGTTGTGGTCTTAAGTATGGTACCTGAAAAATTCTTTGCTAGTTGTACTAGACGACTGATATTTTCCTTCTCCCCTCCCCTGTACCTGTTTTTTATCTCTTCTCACCCCCTGGGCACGCGACACTGATTTACGAATGTATTTAAATACGCAGTGTGCCAGTGAGCCAACGACAATCTAAAATACTGAGTACCCTGGCAGCCTACAGAATCCTTCTGGCAGATCTTGGTAGACCAGTTAGCACAACTGTTTCAGATTGATTAATCTCTATAATGTATTTAGTTATTTTAGCCATCTGCCTATTTTTTGAAAAACTTTTCTTGCAGTTTTTTTCCTCCTTTGTTCTCTTTCTCTTGACCTCTGAAAACCTTGTTGAATTATGAAAGTATTATATAGAGAATTGTAACTCTGTCAAATGATGCCCATTGAGCTTCAAGTGCCCATAAATTTGAAGTGAGTTTTACTTCAAAATATTAAGATAAATATTTTAAAGAAAATAATAGGCTTTTTATAGCTCTGAAGTGTTAAGAATGAAAAAAGATAAATTGCTTTTGAACTTGAAATAGCTGTAAAATTCAAAAACTGGTAGAAGTTATTAAACGTGTATCAGTTGTTTAGCAGCTGTATGTTTATTTTTAAGCATTTTCTGTTAAAGGTAAATATTTGTTGTCTCCTACTGTTTTGTAGTGTCAAGGTGTCAGCCTAAAAAGGTGTCCAGATACTTTTTTAACATCTTTGTAGTTGTGGTTGCTGATTCTAGGAAGTGTAGATTTCAGTTTAAATTTTTAAACATTGATAAAATCCACACTTATTAAGATGCAATTTCATTATCTGATTATATTGTTATGCCTGCTAAGCCTGTATTAGGAAGTCAGCAGCATTTTAAAAAAAGTTGTTTCTAACCCACTGCTACTTAAAACATTGCCTCACCTTTTTGTCTACTTCACAGTAATATGACTTTAGAGTCTTTTGGGGAATTTCTTGACAGTGTTGTTGCCTGTGAGAAAGTCTTTTAATGTAAGAATGAATGTTATTTTTAAAATCTCTCAACAAAGAAGTGGAATAATTAAGATAGCTACAGTGATATTAATTTAGATCGGATGTGTATGACACGTCTGAGTTTTGTTGCAGTTGGTAATACGAAACACTTCAGTGAGATAAAGTGGGGGAAAAAATACTGGACTCTGCAGTTCTGCAATTGCAGCAGAAATAGGCTGTGCCAGGCATCTCTCTTCCCAGTGTTCTCTGGTTTTGTGGGGTTTTTTTATTTACTTTCTTCTACTCTTTTGATTTTAATTTCACAGTTGAGCTGGAATACAGTAACTTGTAGCACTTAGCCTGGAATAAACTCGAGGCGGATGCTGCCTTGATTCCTTGCTGCGGAGCCAGCGGGGCTGGGTGCTTTATGGAGAAGATGCGCCCCACCCATAAGGCAAGGAACAATATGAGGTTGTGCGTGATCCCCGTGATCCCCGTAGGCGATTTTGAGGTTTGTGATGACTAGCTTACAACTTGATGCATTTTAACCTCATTAGCTAGAAGGTCAGTTGTCACAGAACCTGTTTGTTGGGAATATTTGCAAATTCTTGACATTTTTGGCAAACCTTCCAAGGAGTGGCCAAAGCGCAAGTGTAGAACAGTGTTGCAGATCGCTCAAAGCAGAAGCGCATCTCCTTTGCTCTCCTACTGCCTCAGGTATAGCACAGGCTTCAGATTTGTCTTGTGCTAAAGCTGCAGCTGTGGGAAGTGGCCTGTGGAGTCTCAAACTATTGATAAAATTCTGTCATTTATGTGTGAATTATAGGAAAACTGTAGTTGCTTAGTTCAGTTATACTTTTCATCGTGTTTAAACACAAACCTCTTACACATTAAATGTTTGTGCAGACATTTAGACAGGTGTTGTCTATGTATTTTGATTGGAAATAGTGATTCTGGAGTTATCACTGTTTTGTTCTAGAGACTGCTAGGTGTCATAATGTGTTATCTTAGCCATTTCAACTCAGTGTACTCATTCAGTTTTCATTTATATTGCGAAGTGTTTCATTTATGGCATGAACATTTAGATTCCTTTGCACATTTTCAGTTAATTGCGAAATATTCTAAAGAATTAAATCTGCTTAAGAGATATGAACTGTAACTATTCTCATTTTCAGAGCCAGAATTTCTGAGTATTGGACAGAAGGCTGCTACTCTGAAGAAAAGCATAAACAAACTGTGCTAGAAACTGTGCAGCCTCCAAGGAGAGAGCAAAATTATTCTCCATTTCTTGATTTACCAGTAAAACTACCTATCTGTAAAATGCACAGTAACACTGAAGGATCCTAGCAATAAGCTTGTGTAGGGCTGAAGACATGGCTTGTGCATTCGACTCTGTTGTTGTTGCATGCTTTTTGAGTAAGAAACACAAGGATTTTGTGGAAGTCCAAGAAAAAGAAAAGCCATAATACATTAGTAAGAACATTGGCATACTACTGACAGTAAAAGATATCCACATGAAGGTGGTGTTGTATGGTGTTTCTTAATCACAGCTGTTAATGTCTCTCCCTCTTATAAAAGTAAGCTGTCAAAACTACTGAGAAGTAGCATTTTTAAGTTTGTTTAGGCTGCTACCAGTGGAAGATGACTTTAGCCTCAATTGTTAGCATGGTAATGCTGGTTTGACCTTTGTAGTATAGTAATGCGTGAGCAGGGTTGTTATGGGCTGTCCTTTGCCAACCTGCCAGGTAAAAAACTGCTTCCTTCCAGCGTGTTCAGTCAATTCTTTCTTGGTTAGAATTGCTTGAAAACAGCAGGTCACATCATAGATCGTATCAGTTCGTGTCCTGAAGGCACTGAATGATCTTTCTCATTCCAGCCAAATACATATTTACATCACCTTCTACTGTTTTGAAAAGTATGTTTTGATGTTCTCTCACTTTTTGACTGGAAGGGAACGTTTAGTTTGCTGGGTGTATTTGGAGACAGGGAGAGAGAATCTGGGTGTCTGCACAGTTACTGCAAACTAAGTTATATGTGCTTGAGGTGTTCCTTTTATTACTCAGAGGGATGATGACCTTGTTGAGGTGACATGCTTCTTGCACAGTTACATTGCTCAGGGTAGGAAATGCTGACTCTAGCACCAGCATTTCTTTCTTCTGTGCCTTTCTTTAAACCTGAGTGTAAAATGAACATTAGAATTCAATTGTAGTTTTTTGTTCATCCCAATTCAAGTGTTAAGGGGAAAGAAAGCTTGATGCCAGAGCAAGAGGCCTTTGTTTTGATTCAGTTGACTTTTTTTTTTTTTTTTTGGAATTCAGATGTGTTTCCCCTCTTGAAGTTGAAGACTGACTTTGTTGGAGAACAGCCAGTGTTTTTCACTTGACATAAACTGGCTTCTCTACTTGGTGGCTGGCAGTTAAGGATCCTTCAGGTGTTTGTCAGGCTGTTTACTGGCTGTACTTGAGCAATAAAATTATGTCAGCTGGCGTCATATAGAGCAGCTGCTATAGACGGCCACCAACAAGTGGCCTTTTGGAGTAAGACTCATCTTGTCTGGTTTCCAAAATTCACCCGAGTTAGTTGATGATGAGAAAATGCCGTTTACAGGTTCTGTTTTTTCTCACCTTGGAGTAAAAATCTGAAGTCAGATAAATTATTCTTTAGAAGCAACTGTCTCCATTAACTAAACTGTCTGGGGACTCCTTACAAGGTTGTGAGGATAACATATTCCTGCTCATTTCTCCCTGACTTTCCCTAGAAATTGGTACAGACTGCAGTGCCTACAGAAAACACTTACAGATGTGCAGTGGGCATTTGTATAAATGAAAGCCTTATTGGTCTTCGTGTTCAACAGCTGATGGTCTAGACCAGTTGCCTTTTATCCTATTTGTGCTTCTCAAGAGACAGATGAGATACTTGGAGACTTTGTTTCAGAGGTGTCAGAAAGCTTCTAATCCAGGTGGCTTGCCATGGCAGGTGAGGCTGAGGCATGAAGTGGTGACTGCCTGTAGGTATTTCTGTCTGAAAGTGTATTCATGAATTGAGTAAGCACAAGAACTTGCCTCTTATAATGGACATGATTTGAGCATTAGGTACAAAAGCAGGTAGTTCTTCCTTTAGGATTAGGAATTAGTATCTTGTATTTGTCATAGCTTTCTATTTAAAGGAGATTTTTCACTGGCAACTAAATACTTACCCTGTGCTGGAAGTTGATAAAGGTTAGCTGTGTATTTTCTATTTGACTTTTATTTACTTCTATTCCATTTCTCTTTTTGTCTCCCTCACCAAAATACCTTTCCCTATTTTCCCTTTTTTTTCATGTCTTAATTACAGTATTTCTGGAGAACTTTCTCTAACCTATTTTAGTAAGTATCATTATTAACACTGTATTACAAATGGAGTTTTATTTTTCTTTTAGCTAAACATGGTTTATGTTTTTTTACTGGTATCATGTAGCTAATACGTATCTACAGAACAGTACACTAATTATACCATACATCACTTAGTGAGCAGAAATATTTTGTCATCATCTTCTGCTTATTGTTGGTAAATACTTTTATCTGCTGAAGGCTTTTTGTTTGCTTTTTTATCTATTCCTTATCCTTTATTGAATGTTTAGCCAAGAGAGGAAATAAACTCCATCAAACAAATCAAAATTGCTTTATTTCTTATCTTTTTTTTCCTTTTTTTTTGATCTGTAACGAGCATGCAGTTTAGAAGGCTTATCTTTGCAGTGTTTTTTGTAAGCACTTAATGTTTATGAAACACAGTAAGCCAATGTCTTTTGAACTCTACAAATAAATTTTTGAAATAACTTGGGAAGACACACAAACCTAAGAACTATGCTGAATGATTTTGAGGAAGCAGATTCTAAATTGAACCCTTTCTTTTGCAGGCCCAGATCGCCTTTCTTCAAGGTGAAAGGAAAGGACAGGAAAATCTGAAGAAGGACCTAGTGAGAAGAATCAAAATGCTGGAATATGCACTTAAACAGGAAAGGTATGCTGCTTTAGTGATGAGCACATAATGAAGAAATTCTGAAGACAGATACTTTATTTCGCCTCTGTATTTTAAAAAAACTCAAGAAATATTTTTTCTGTATATACTCAGTTCTCAAATTGACAAATAATATACTAAATAAAACCAGTAGTCTAAATGTCTGCATTATGGTAAGAACAATAGGTAACATAATATTGCTACAAAGACATGCTAATAAACCCCATGATTGATCAATAAAGAATACTTTTTCCTTGGTAAAATTCTGTCTAACTGAATAGATTGTACCTGAGAATTACAGTGTGTTCTCTCTTTGTTCAAAGTACTAGCTTTGTTTAATAATACATGACAACTGGAATCTTAAATAACTGTTTTCAGTCTAGTAATTACTAGCTTTTAATCTTGCAAAGTTTTTAGTCTTTTCAATATGAAAGACTCTACAGAAATACCTTCTGGAGACTAATTGTGTGAGGGACAAGCTGGAGAGATGGTCTGATTCCAGTGGAATGAAGTTCAACAAGGCCAAGTGCCGGGTCCTGCACTTTGGCCACAACAACCCCCTGCAGCGCTCCAG
>JAWMRA010000113.1:34730724-34879200 GCA_035584735.1 Pseudotriccus pelzelni
GCTGAGGGAGCTGGGGTTGTTTAGCCTGGAGAAGAGAAGGCTCAGGGGAGACCTCATCACTCTCTACAACTCCCTGACCGGAGGTTGTAGCCAGGTGGGGGTTGGTCTCTTCTCCCAGGCAATCAGCAGTAGGACAAAAGGGCACGGTCTCAAGCTCTGCCAGGGGAGGTTTAGGTTGGATATTAGGAAGAAATGTTTTACAGAGAGAGTGATCAGACACTGGAATGGGCTACGCAGGTGATGGATTCACCATCTCTGGAGATTTTTAAGATGAGACTGGATGTGGCACTGAGTGCAGTGGTCTAGTAACCGTGGTGGTGTTGGATCAAGGGTTGGACTTGATGATCTCGGAGGTCTTTTCCAACCCAGTTGATTCTATGATTCTATTCTATGTTCATGTTTACCAGTTGATCAATGTCTATTTTTTTGTTCATGGGGATTTTCAGCAGAAGTCCCCAGTTTGCTTTATTCCTACCTATGCTTTCCTGTTGTTCTAATCTTTGAGGCAAACAAGTTGTTTTTTTTTATCATGTTTTCAAAAATCTCTCTGCTCAGCTGATTTATTTTAGGCTGAATTTAGTAAAATTTTTTTTTCATTAGTAAAATGTAATTTAAAATTCTTGAATAAAATATATTTATGGTACTACTGCAAAACAATAATTGCTTACATACCATTTCCCTATCAGATAATTCCTGTTTATCTTTAATAAAATATTAATAAAGTATAATAAAATATTAATAAAATGAAATAGTTTGTGTCAGTAGAAATAATATTTAAAATATGCACGTTTGCAAATGAGGAACAGGATATTGCTGCTAGATAGTTTAAAAAGGATGCTATTGGTTGTGCAACACTGTATAGCATTTAGATTTGCTCATCTTTAGCACAAGACATGCCTTCTGCCATCCAGTTCATGTGTTTCTGGTAGCAATCAATTCGCTAACATGGAGCTGCAGCCAGTTTTCTGGCCAGCAGTAGCCTCAGGGCTCCAGTGTACTTGTTTCCCTTTTGGGGAGTTCTTGGAGGAATGCTTAAGGTAGATACTCTTTTTGCCCAGGCGCTGGGTACTGATCTTATACCAAATAGCAGGAAAAATATCGAATATATGCATAATGGAGATTGCAGATTATAGCCGTGGAAAGGCGTACATTTGAGGCGGGATTGCAAGGCTTGGAGTCACAATAAGAGACAATAGAGTATGTTCTTGTTCAGTTAAAGATATACTCTAAGTTATATATATTCTGTGAAGATTTCTTTTATTTCAAAGCTGAGGGAGCTATTCCTGGTTACTTAAAGACAGTACTAGTACTTCATGTTCATAACCAAGACAAATTAGCAATTAAAAATTATCAAACTATGTTAATACATTTCTGTGTGCTATCAGAGAAACTTTGTAACATTAGAAAAAAAAATTAAACTCCCATATAGATAGTGAAAATGTTCCCCAGTTTTAATCTGTAAAATCTACCTAAATTATGACATTTAAAGTCTAGAGCAGTAGTCCCTGTCAGGATTAGGAAAAAACACCTGGTGGTGTCTTATTAGCGGGTTTTATATGGCTATTTTCTATCTTTTGTTGTTTGTTTTTCTGCAGTGTATGGCACTAGCCTTGGTTACTCAGGTCAGTAGGCTACAGTCAGCTGGTCTGATCCAGTGTGACAGTTTCAGTACGGGTGCGCAATGGTTCTGTAAGTAAATGTGATGCTTGTGACTGGTGTGTCCTAGAGACAGCTATTTATGAGCTTGTGGTTTTAAACAGCAGTTTTATTTGCCAGTTTCTGAAGGAACAGTCTTGTATTTCAGCTGGAAGTATATCCCAGCAAGCGTTCTTGCTTGATACTTCAAAGAATGGCAACATGCTGAGCTTGGAAGCACTGCTCTCTTTCCCAGCATTTTCCTAAATCAGCTGTCAGCCAGGTCAGGCCGTAGTCAGTTTCGATGCTGGCTTTTTCCGCTGGGATCTCAGAGCTGGTAAATGAGATCCTACAAGGTAGGAGGAAGACATTTATGTCAAGTTAGGGGAAGGTTGGTGCTGTGTGAGGGGGCAGGGAATCATTCCTCTATTCCTTCATTTTTGTCCTGGCCTCGCAGAATACCAAATCTTTCTCAGCTAGATGAACTATGTTATGAGTAATGGGACAGAATATGAAATTGTGGCCCAGAGGACTCCTGTTTTGCAATGTCCTTAGGAAACCATGAACAAGAAAAAGGTGATCTTGTTTTCTCAAATACATGCTTTTATGGGCTCCCATTCTTTATAGTGGTTGTTCAACATTTCTTTTATTAACCAAATGGTTTCAAATTTTAATATAAATAAACAGCTTCATGAGCATTATTGTTATTCTTTATTTCATGTCACATGTCATTTTGTGGTGGGCGAGGCAGAAAATGACTTACTGATTGTCATGGTTTTCTGACAAATGTAGTTTAATGCTTGGTCTTTATTTCAGTAATTGTGAGATTACCTTTTTGTTGTGTGTGTAGGAAGCCTGATTATTTCTGCTGGAGTCTTAATAGACTAAATAGCAGAGAGCTTAGAAGGAGCTAGTGTGTAGTTGAGTCTAGCATTTTTTCAATGGCAGTTTTGATGTAGTTTTGCCAACATCCAGTAGATTGCAGTGTGAGGCTGCGCACAGTTGGGGGTTACTTTTTACGGCTTTATCAATACTTACTGCCCCACCAGTAAATTGCATTGTTGCCTCTGAATTTTCAGGAGCTGGCTGAAATGTAGTACTGTTTCTCTCAAGTACATGTCCTATTTCACCTAGTCTAGCTCGCTTCCTGTCTTGACATATTTCAACCAAAGAACTGGACTCCTGAGCCATGTCTCTAGAAGCACTTGATTTAATTTTATGTTGTTTTCTGCGTTGGTGTGTCTGATCAGCGTAAGGCTGGCGCCTTCTACCCTGTGTAGAATAGCTTGCCGTGCTGTTCCTGGCAGTCATTCTTGTTTATGTCTCTTGATTTGGCGTCGGCTCCCAGATCTTCTACGGATGTTTTGGCAGGCTCCCTCAGCACAGCTGGATTAGATGCTTCAGGTCTGGCGACAGATATTTCCAAGAAATAGTGGCCTTTTTGATTGGGGTCAAACTTTTTTCTGTGCGAAGTATTCAGAAAAGTTTCACTGCTCTTACTCTTAGGAAATTTGGAAGGATGAAAGCTTTTAGTTTTTTCCTAAGCAACTCTTGAAATGTTGTGGCAGCCATGTTGAATGTCTCAAAGTGCTGTTTGCATAGAAGACACATAGTTCAAAGAAAATACTGCTAATCAAAAAGGGAGAATTGTGTAATGAAGGGCAAAAGCCAAAGCAGTGCTAATGTTCATTCTTATCTGAGTAAGGGCATTTACCCAGCAATGTAGTTTCACAGTGCCAAAATAGCTTTCTGCCAAACAACTTGAAGGCTAGTTTTCAGATGGAAAATACCTTCTATGAAGTTGTATCATTCAGGTAGTTATTTTCAAGTAATTTTTCTGTTTCTACATACTGTTAATAATCCATATGTAATGGAAGGTAACTCATTCAAGTTGAACAAGTTCAGATAATAAATCTTTGTGACTCCCCAAAACCACTTGTTTTTGACCACATGATGCAAAGGTTGGAGAAATTTTGATTTCACTTCATACTTAATTACACAAAAAAGACCTTTTCTCTTTTTTGTGATGATAGTATCACACCACTGTGATGAGTGAACTGCAGAAGGCCATTTTAAAGCTGTTAATAAGTGGCCCATGTGATTTCTGAAAAAGTGAAATTAGGTGTGACAGGTCGGCAGAAGATGTTATTATAGAAATAGATTAAATTGTGTTAATGGCATAAGCTATAATCAGAATTTGTGTAGAAAAGAATTCAAGGTTATTTTTTGAGAATTTTGATAACCTTTGATTGCAATATGTATAACTGAATGGTCAAGGCGCTCCCTTCTACTCTTGGTGTCCGAATCATGGTTTTCAGCTCATTCCTTAGTGTACTTTAGAAAGAAGATTGTTTGTTTTTCATACCTGTGACGTTTTCAGCTGTACCATTAAAAAAGTTTCTGAAAATAAATCTCATACTTGCTGCTTGAAGAAGTGTAGAACATATTCCCTTGATGGACTCTTAGTGGGCTATATTGATTTTATGGGATTTTTTTTAATATTCCTCTGAACTTTAGAAGCTGACTGTAGCCGAAGATGAGTTCACTGGGTCAAGTGCTATGACATGATACTTCTGTTTCAAGTCTGTGACTTGCTCAGACACCGGAATTTGTACTAAATTATTTTAATTCGTGTTTGAGTGTAGCATTGGGGTTTTTTTGTCATTCTGTGCTTTTTGTTTTTAGCTTTCCCAGCAATATTGAAAATAAATATTGGCTTTTTGGATTTTCAGCTCTTCAGTTGCCTCTCTGTTAGAAGAACAATCTCTCGGGTTCTTCTGCCTTATGTGTAGTGCTACTGGTCTCTGCCTGTGATATGCAAAGTTAGGTCTTCTAAAAGATGAAATCTTAGTCCAGCTTGGCCTTAAAATAGATTTAAGGGCCAGTGGTGTACAAGACCATGTAATCTGCATTATCCTCTTGAAGTAGAGAATAACAACAAAAGCTTTAAAAGCTGTTGCATTGTGAGGTGCAACCAGTTATAAGAACCTGCTATTAAGAGTTAAAAATGTGAATAGAATGACAAAAATCTCATTTTGTTGAACTGATTTTACAATGCTTTTAATAAGAAGAAAGAAGACTATTACTGGTGATTTAAGAGGGAAAGAAATTTTAAAAACGAGCATACATGGATTTAGGAAATGGGAATAAATATACTGAGAAGTTTAAAAATCTGCAGGCTGAATCTTTAAAAGATGGATTTTGGAGAACATGTGAGAGATTTGAGGAAAAGGAAATGTATAAGGAATGATCCTTTCCATGAACCTAGCAAGTATTTTACTTAGGTAGAAAATTATTAATAAAAACTTGATAAGAAAATTAGTGAATGCTTAGCATAAGTGAACTCTGCATAAGACTGATGCTACAAAAACTAACTGCTCTCTGAAATTATTTGAAGGAATTGAGTAGAACACAGCATATGTCAGTAAGCCAGATGAAAGCAGAGTATTAATATTTGCTATGTTAAGTCAAATCAAAATAGATTAAACATTAGCGTCACTTGAACTCGTGACTATAAATTGTAGTGTTTAAAGTTGGAGAGGTAGGTTGATGGTAGAGGATTTCCTAATTCTTGATTAATCATTACTTTTTATTAGTGATGGTAGGGAAAAAGTAAACATAGCCTCAGTATTAAACAATAATATTTTACCAGAGTAACGTCTCTCTGCTGGTGAGGTGTAAGAAACAGATAGTTGGAAAAGGAAAGATAAATGTTTTGATTGAGCATTCAGCTTTAATTTTGTTCTGATCTTTTCTGTACTGACCAGAATGTCTAACCTTAACTTATTGCTGTTAATACATTCCAAGTGCATCCTTTCTCCTTTCCTTGATGGTTGCTGCTCAGCTGAGTTAGAGCTTAGTGCTCTGGTTCTTGAGGAGTTGGTTCTTTCATCTGTTTCTGTTGCTACACCTAAGAGGCACTTCTTCACTCTTCACTTACCCTTCTCATTCAGAGTTAAATGTTTATTATCGCTAAAATGCAGCTGGATTAGTAGGAAGCTAGTACTGTCAGTACTGAAGATAAGAACTACCAAGGATTGGTTCCTTTGGTACCATTTTGTTAGAAATAATGAGTTTTCTTGGTGAAATAGGAAAAGGCAAAGGAAAACAGTAATGCAATGAAGATGTTTGAGGTATAGCCAAGAGGTGTATGTAGCAATCAAGAGGTGTAAGTAACTTGAAAATGTTTTCTACAGTCGTTCTTTGTACAGTTATTCAAGCTTAGTGAGACTTGCCTCGTACAATTACGAAGTGTCACACCTGTTAAGTTTTTAAAAAACCAATTTTGAGTGGAAGAGTTCCCTTGTGACTAGTGGAGCTAATGAACTCATTTTCATGTTGGTGTATGTGAGAGGTTAAGGTTTTTATCTTTTGTAGGCTGTGTCTTGCTGCCCTACACCTAGCTCTGTACATCTGCATTGGAACTGTGTGTATGCTTGTATGTGATGGTTGTCCCACTACTGCCAGGCTGCACACTCAGCATTTTCTGAGTTCTCAGCCTTTTGTTCTGGATAGGAACTAGTATGAGTGCCAGTCTTCTACCCAGTTTTAGGTGTCTAGAAAACTTTATAGGGCATCAGGATTTTTTTTTTGAGTTGTCTAAATTTTCATGTTTGGCAAAAAACAATCTTATAAAGTTATAGTGAGTGTGAGAGGAGGAGGGAACAAATTGTGAAGCTAGCTAAGGCTTTCTTTGCACCAGTTTCTCTGTTACTGTGTTATAAGGCTATTCTAATGAATCTTGAAGAACTTATATGTGCATTTGCAATCCTGTACTACTGTGGTGTTATTTGTGTGTTTAAAAGTCTGTACTGACTCTGTAGGATGAAGCTTTTCAAATTAAAAAGCATTTCCCCTTTTTTTAATAGCTGCTCTTGTCATTGTATGGCATGCTTTGTGGGGTTTATTACATTAGACCTTCTGAAGGCTAAATATTTTTGGAAGAGAAGTCTCCATTTTACGCTTGGTCAAGTGACAGATGTAGCAGCTTTGAGAGAAACTGGGGTAGGTGAGCTGTCATTGCTAAATCTCACTTATAATAGTTTTAACTGAGAGCTTGCTGCTGTTGGAAAGCCCAGCATTTTGAAGAATAAAACTGAAGTTTGCTTAATGGAGGTGACAATATGAGATATGAAGTAGATGGTGCTGAACTGACATGGATAGGAAAAACACTGGGGGGAGGGAAGTAGAAGAGTAGCTTATGTCCACAAGGAAGTAACCTTTTCTGTAGCAAGAACATTTTGTAAAATCTGCAGTCTACTGATCCCTGTGTTTCATCACTAATCACTTTGCATGTAAACCTTGGAAAAAATAATTGAAATCACGTATCAGAAGTTGTGGTCAGATTATTTGTTTTGTCTTGTTCCTAACCTAGAAGAAACCTTTTTAAGTGAAAATGGGTGACATTTGTGTGTTTAGAGTTACCCTTTACATGTGCTAATAGGTTTTTTTCCTAATTTTTTCTTTTGTTTTCTTTCAGGGCTAAATATCACAAATTAAAATATGGCACAGAATTGAATCAGGGAGATATGAAGCCACCAAACTATGATTCAGGTAAGAATTTATTGAACATTAGTTCATTACTGGCATAAAAGCCTAACTGCGGTTTGTGCAAATGCTGAATTGATAGTGTTGATAAAATAAATTGCTTAATGGAAGCAATGAGAATAGATGTAATTAATAAAGACTATTTTACTCTTGTACAGTGAAAAATAATGCTAATGCTCTATAAGAGTCTATTAATAAATCAAATCAGTTTAGATTTAAAAAAATCCAAACCCAAATGAAAAAAACTGCTCTTAGAGAAGAGTTTTTTCTCTCCCTTAGTAATGTGTATGGATATTTTAAAACAGGACGATACGATATTCATAGCTGTAGAATCCTTTTATCTTTGGATATTTTTTCTGAATGAAATATATGGTACATAATGTTTTGTTCAATTACCTCAGTGATATTTTAGGAGAAAAATACTGGAAGTACATATTAAACATAAGCAATAGTTTGTGAGTGGGGGATTTATTTGGAGAATTCAAATAATCTTTGGAGATGCATTCAACTAACTTCAGTGTAATGCTGTAAGAGGACAGATTTTTGCCTTGGTCTCTAGAAAGCTGATTTACTTTCACAGAGTTTTCATCTCCTGCTTCAGACAAATAGATATAAGCACTGAACTTGAGGAATTAAGAATTTAAATTACTTCCTTTTATCCCACTATCTGCCTATCCTTTCCTGAGGAAAAAAAAGAAGAGGTACAGAGATCTGATTCCAGGTCAAGCCACTGAAAGAAGTAATAGGTGATGTCTTTTTGTGTCGTAATCCCCTGATGCTCTTACTAAAACAAAACTGGAGCCCCTGTACATAAAGGTAGATCATAGAAAGTCTGCAGACCTCAGCTTTGTCACTTGGGGATGGTCTGGTTGACTGTCGTGGTTAATTCTTACCTCATTAGTTTCAGAAGGTCATTAAAAAAATCCCAAACAAACAATAAATCCAACCCCACACCAGCTGCTAAAGGTTTACACCAGGCTTTTCTTGTCCAAGTTATAATGAATTTTTGAGGTATTTTACTTCATGTTATTAATAAGGTTATTTCCTTAACTGAAGAAATAATTTGGTGTTACTAACTGGAAGACCACAGTCTTTATTTGGACCAATAGAAAATCTTGTTTTGATCATACCAAAATCCTAGACAACTTTTTTTTTTTTTGTAATTTCTCAGAATGCAGCTACAGCATGTTGCTCCAGCTTCCAGAGGAGGAATGTAGTGCAAGGCCTATCTTGTGAGCAGAGCCATAGCATGTGCATTACTTCTGCAAAATGAACTTTAGTGCAATTACTTTTGTTAAAATTCCATTATCCTCATTTATCCCATTGTATTCTATATGTGTAGCTATCAGAAATGTATACTTTTGTTCTATATTAAGTATGGATTGATTAGTGAGACACTTAAAGTAGAGACTTTGTTATAGAATAGAAACTTTGTTATAATGCTCCTTTAAAGTTGTCTTTGATAGATACTTGATTGAATGTTCATTTTTCTTCCTGCTCTGTCCTTGTTTTTTTACTGCCCAGTCATGAAAAAATGTGGAAGTAGTTCTTCCAAATGGGTCCTTTTTGTTTGTTTTCTTTATGATCACTTGGGGAATCAGTAACACAGTTTAGAAGAAAAGAGTTCCATCTTCTGGTAAAGGGATGCCTTTTTTAAAAAAAAAATTATACTGTTTGTGATACCTTTTGCTATTATTTGCTCATAATGCAAGTCCCTCCATTCTTATCTATGAACCACTGTTACTGCTAGTGGTCACCAGTTTTGAGGAGACAAAGTGCAAGAGAATTCTTGCCTGTGGATAATAGTTAATAATGCCTTCAGAAGAAGGGTTTTTGCTTTCAAAAGGAATTTTCAGGCAGATTTTCCTCAGTCATGTTTTAATAATTATAGGCTGAGCTTTGGTAGCTGTACCTTGGATCCAGCTCTGTTCAGTTGTCATTGGAAAATTATTGTGCAATTGATTATTTCCTGTGTTTGCTATTAAATCTGTGAATTTCAGATGGCTAAAAATCATATGGCTCTCCTTGCATGTGAATTCTGATCAGTCTTTGGTAGTTTCTTTGGGTAGGTGTGTGTGGCATTAATTCAGTTGTTTAAAGGTAAATGACTTCCTGATGAAAATAATAGCTTTCCTACATTCCATACCAAGTTACTCATAGAATTATACTAGAGGTTTTTCTGGTTCTTAATTTTTGTTTACACAGGGAAGATTGTTCATCCTTCAGTGTTTGGACCGCAAGGTTTTCAAGTTTTGTAGTGGCTTTCATAGACAATAAATCAAGATCTCTTATCTTGGGAAGAATATGCATCTCCTGGAGGGGAATAAAAGAACCGCACCATTACATAGTTTGAAGCTATATATGCAGTCAATGTGTAGCTGTTTGTTGCCAACATTCAGATAGTTTTCTTACCAGAACAGCAAAATTATTTATTTTCATAGATTTTTCTAGAGTAGTAACATTAGCATACAAATTTATGGTTGGGGAAAATGTGGTGAAAATTTTTCAACAGCTTTTCAGGTTAAAAAATAAGCAAACAACGCCTATTGTTTGCTTGTTTTTTTTTTCTTTCTACAAAACTAATACAAATAAGGATGAATTTAAAGTTGATGTGAGCAAGTCTGTTTGTTTATGTCGAACTGTCAAGGTGAGTTGAAAATCCGTATCGTGATGCAGTTGCATTTGGCAGTTAAAATATTTGTATTCAAACTTAATATGAGCGGCAATTATTTTTGAAGGCTAATGCAGAAAATGGAAGTCCAGATTGTCTATGTCATTATGTACCCTGAAAGAAAAAGTGCAGAAGGGACTTGGGGATCTGAGACCAAAGGGAAGGCACAAATGACTAATGGAACTTGTTCTCATAGAGTAGGATGTGCCTGGCAATTTTTAGGTGTATGAAGTACTACCATTATGTGCTACGTGCATTTTTTTTCTCTCTTGATTACTGGCACTTTGAATTTTGTTATTTCTTTAATTAAACCATTCCTAGTCATTTTAAGAAAGATCACATTTGTCTTTTCAAGTGCTTGGACATCTTTTATGAAAATAGGAAAAGGAAAAAAAATTAATCAAATAATCTTTTTCAGATGAAGGGAATGAGGCAGAGATTCAGCCACAGCAGAATAGTCAGCTAATATGGAAACAAGGACGGCAGCTGCTGAGACAGTAAGTGTTGAAAAAAGGACTCAGATACTGAATGCAAAAGAACAAATCTGGTAATAACATGTGATGATGGTAGTATTTGGGTTTTTTTTCAGTTAGATTTTATTGAAAGAAAAGTTAGTGTGTGTGATGAAGTTCATTCGTCTCATGCTCTGCTTTTCCTTGGTTTTTGAAACATTGCAGTATTTCAGAACTTCGGGTGAGAAGCTTTGTCAAATCACAAACACCTGATCTCATTTACTTTTCTTTCATTGAGTATAATCAAACAATCTGCTTGGGAGAACAGTGAGTCATGGCACTTTGCAGTTAAAAACCAACACACAAGTAATTCTGCTAAAAGCTGTGTAAAATAAAAACAACTAGCATTGGAGAGGGAAAACTTTTATTTTTGCCTGTTTCAGATGCAGAAAAGAGTAACATCCAGAAGGTTAGACGAGACATTTTCTAATTCTCAGTTCATCTGAATGAAGCAAATGTCTATAAATCTAAATTGGTTTTTGAATTGTGATCATAATGAGTAAATTAATTGCCAAGATGTTTGGTGTTACTGAGGATTAAGTGAGAGGAGTGTGAGTCAATAAGGACAATCTGGAGCTTATATAAAAGGACCTTTTTCCAAGGAATTTTTCAGAAGTTAAATTTGTCTGTTGGATGGCTTATACATGCTTTTCTTTTGCAAGGGCTCAAATCTTTACATGCATGTTGGATAAATGTAAATAGAGTGGTCTTGACTTGGATCAGTGATTCTGAAGACAAGTCATTCCTTAGTGCAGTTCAGAGTGACACAGTGCTGAATACAGAGTACATATTACTGACAGACTCTGTTTTACGTAGGTGACTTTTTTGATTTTTCTATAGCCAACAATCAGTATTTCTCTCCTAATGTGGTTATGTGAATGATATTTTTAAATAACTGGAGGAGAATGTTCTTGCAGGAAAACTGCGTATCCTTGATTTGTAACAGCTGTTACTGTACAATAGCATTTCCCTTCCTTAGAGTTGTCTAGAATATTAACAATTTAATCAGTTCAGTGCTATTAACTCCAGATTCTAGAGGGAAGGACAGAGACCAATTTTTAATTTTTCTTTTTTGAAATGTATATCCCTCCTGTTTCTTTCAAAAACAATGTGGCATATTGGTGAAAGAACCAACTTTAGACCTAAAGAACCAACTTTAGACCTGTTGGAGGTTTTCATACAAGGATGCTTGCTGCCCAGCCTTTATGTGGTAGACAAATTAGTATTTAGCTGATCCATTGCAGAATAAAGGAAAGACAAGGCAAAGATTTTATCAAGCCTAGTGCATCATAAATAACAACTCTCACTAATAGCTACAGCTATAGAGTTTGGAGTTTATTTCCTCTGTTTTCTGGTCTTCTAATCATGTTTATATAAGGGACATACCTGATACTTTGTGTATTTGATTTCCATGTGTCAAAGAATAAAATGACCATGTTGTACATGCAGCTGTGGTGATTTTTATAAAGCAGTTGTAAATATTTTAATTGAAAGTGCTTTCCCACCCATTTTAGTAAATGAATGAATAACGTATTGTATAACCTCTGACTGCTAGGCTTCTCAGTGACTGTAGAGGCTGGTACTGCAAGAGGCGATCCCTCTGCAGCTGGTACAGGATGATTTATGAGCATGTTTCATTAGCTCAGCACCATACTTTGCTAAGCTAAGGGGTTGAAGATGAGTTAGGGAGAAGTTTTCATTGACTGTTTTGCAGAAGCGGGATGTTCATGGAAGATTAGCATGAGTTCTGTTCCTACAGGTATCTGCAAGAAGTGGGCTACACCGACACGATATTGGATGTGAAGTCAAAACGAGTGCGAGCTTTATTGGGCCTCTCAAGTGATGCTTCAGAAAAAGAAAACAGAAATCAAGAGCCGATGGTAAATGGCACAGAGGGCCAGATTAAAGAAAGCACAATGATCGGGTAAGCATCAAGATGACGTTGTTATCTTTATATATAAATGCACTTAATGGTGTTGAACAAAATTTTTGTTTACCAAGAAGATTTCTTGGTTCCCTAGTTGGAAATTAGAGCAATTGTGGCAAATGTCATTATATTAAGCAATGAGTATGGAAGTAACTCTTGAGATTCACATCTTCAAAGCACCATAAATTTTTTATTTTAGGTGAATGGCAGCACTAAGTCAAATCAAGCATCTTGAGATACAGTTGCAAAGTGTTTAGAAGTTGGCATTGTTTCAAATTAATGGTTTATTTGTATTGCTGGAAACTTTACTGTGTGGCTTACAGGCTTTGCCCTTTTGGTCTGTGCTGGCTGTGACATAATAATCTATACAAGAAACAAGATTTTTTTTGACTGAATGTGAAAAACAAAGCCACTCATTACATTTTGAGTCCCGTAAGTTTTTGATTTTCCGCTAATGAATATACATAGGTAAATGTGACTCAAATGTAAGGTACTAATTTCTGTCTTTTAATATTTCTAATAATATGGAAAGTCAGTCCAAGACAGTAAAAGCTTAAACTTACTTTTGCTTTTAAGCAATGTTGAAAACTTAAGGGTCTTTTTTCCTTTTTCTTCACTTTTCCATGCAGAGTTTTTAAAAAAAAACCTGTAAAAGCTTCAGGAAAATAATCTGTTTGTTCTTGTTTAAGATATTGTAGTTGCAAAACTGGAAAAATACTGAAAATCGTGCACCTATTGTATGAACAATAGGTAATGTAGCTGTTTCCAGTAGTTTGTGCTGCATCAACGAGCACAGCATTCCTCAAAGATTATCACGCTTTTTTCCTTCTCTATACTGATGTGGCAGAATTCAAGACCTTTATTTTCTGAGGTCTAACACTGTTATATGAAACATTCTGTCTTTTAAAAAGCATTTGTAAAATTTCGTTTATACCTACAAGATAGTTGCAGCAACTTTAGGCCAACAAGTTACATAAGGGCAGGAGTTCATTGTTATATAATTAAATTTAGTGCTGTGAGGTGGAAAATTTGAATGTGTGAAAAAAACCTGCAGACTACTAAAATATACTGTGCTGTTACATCATTGACAAGTCATGTCATTTCTATACAGCAGCTTTGTTTTTAAGAACAAGGAATGCTTGATAGATTGCAATAACAATTTTGGTTTTATTTCTGGTGAAGGGATCACTTCCTCTTAGGGGAAGTGGATAAAAGAAGCTTCTCTTCTTACACATCAAAATTTATTTATATGTATTTACTTAGTTTTGAAACAGATGCTGGGACAGCGGTTTTGATATAGCAATTTTGGATACATTTGCATTCCTTTCCTATCTATTTGCTTTTGGGATAGATATGATATTAGGTTTAACTTTGTAGTTTACTCTATGGCTGAGGATATTCACTGATGGGAAAAAATTAGCTCCCTTCCACTGTATCTCTGCAAGCTTGTCTGCTGCAAGGCTGGTCAGGCTGCACACTTTGTGAGGCTGTTTTCGTCTTGCTGGTGAGGCATAAGATGGCAGACTGTATTAGAAAGCTCAGGGGAGCATTTTGGTAACATGATGAGCAAGAAGGGTTTACAGTGGAAAATTTTTCCACAGTCTTTTTCAACATAGTCGTGTTAGCCTTCATGGGTGATTCTGAGTTTGTGGATGTCCTCTGAGATCACTGTCACTGAGGAGAAAAAGTTGTGATTTTGTGAAAATCCCTTGATCAATCTGAGTACAGGACTAGCTTTCAATGCTGTTAATTCTTCTGGGTGTCTCAATTACACTTTCAGACCATCTCTTTCAATTTACCTTTCAGGAAGCATTCTGTGGCTCTCTTCCTGGCAGAGGCTGCCTGTTCTTTAACAGCTATTTCATCCTGTGCTACTAGATACTGTAACGTGTTACACCTTGATGTTTCTGTGGCACGTGTTCACCTCCTCCCAGCTGCATCATCACTTGCCTCTGAGATTTCAAAGTGCAGCTTTATGATGGATGAGAAATTAGAAATGTTACCTGCCTCATCTATTGACAGTATACATTACTTAAACATATATAAAACAGTTTCTCTTTGGAAAGTATTAGCATTGAATAGATCACTAAGATTTAAGGCACCTTATCTTACTCCTAAACCCAATTGAAATTCTTACTGAATATCTGAAAATTTAATTCAGCGTTTTTCTCCCTGACTGGCAGAACTGGGAAAAATTTAGGTAACTCTGCTAAATTCTGATTTACAGTTGAGGAAGTTGAAGCAAACTCGCTAGGCTCAAACTCACTGTGAGGGCAAAAGGATTGGCAGTCCCTTTAGAAGCCTCTTGTCATTCCTTGCATGTATGTAAAGAAACGGATTTGGGCCACAGCAAACTTGTACAGTTGGAAGGAATGCAATGAACAAGTGTTCACAGTCTTGTAGTGGTAGAAGAAGAAAGTTACAGTGAGAAAGTAGAAGAACAAGAAATCAAACAAAACCTTAGTGCAATTCCAGAAAGTTTAAGGACATGTAGTAGTTGCCAGGACCACCAGACATTGGGGTAATTGCAAACTGAAATGTAGATGAAAGACTCTGTGACTGTACAGATACAGTGAAAACCTTTGTTGGAGAAAGCTTTGCTATCGCCGCAGAAGCCTGTGAACTGCTCAAGCCAGTGCTGTTTGGCAGATTTTTTGTTTCAAAACATTTAATGAACTTTGATAAATATCTGCTAGCAATTCTGAAACCAGTGATCAACCTGATGATGTTTTAGTTACATTTGAGGAGCAAAGCACTGGGCAAAAAGTAATGCATGAAAATAAATGTAATCTAACAAGGAATGGACCTCTGTTGAAGTGAGAAAAGACAACTCATAGTGTGTTTGATTTGTTTGATCTTGGAAGAACTGCATAATATGGACCCAGTTGAGTCTGTGGATTTTAAATCTGATTTTTAGAAAAGTGTTTACATGGAATGAAGAATATGAGAAGCAGAGAGTACAGGACTTGAGTAAAGAGAAAGCTTGTGCGGTAGAAATGATGAAGACAAATCAATAGGAATTTGGAAAGAATGTGGGTGAATATGATGAAGACAATGTACAGTAGAGGAATAAAAGTACAGTGAAAAACAGAAGGAATATGGTTTCAGTGATGCATTTCAATAACAGGAAAATGGAAGGCACATTAACTTTTAATTTCCTTAAAGATTCATCCATATAGCAGTGTGGCTGAATTTTTGGTGATAGGAGGCCATAGAGATGAGTGTAAATTGCAGAAAGAACAGATTGGCTAAACTGTCTTCTGTACAACTGAACACACATGTGATAAATCCACAAAAAATTAAAAATTAGTATTTGATGCTTTCATGCTGCCGTATGGTTGTCTCTTTGGGAGGAGAGAGGAAGTAATGGAAACAGGAAGCAAAACTTCCTTTATGTTTTGACTATTGTTTTTTGGTAATCAACCAATACTTTCTTAGTGAAATGGACGAGTGGTGGAGAACAAAATAAATTAGTACTGAATGAAATTCCAGTAAAAGAATGGAAGAAGTGATCTCCTTCTCAACACCGTCTGATTTTAGCACAATTTTTTTGTGTAAACCTGTTAATCTGTGGATAGTACTTGTTGCTGCTAATCAGCCTCCTTCAGCAATATCGCTCATCAACCCCTGACTGTACTTCTGACCAAAGCAGAAATCCACAATTCTCTTATTTTTTAGAATTTTTTTTCAATGCCTTTGATTGTTGTGAGACTAAGTCCTGGCATTTTCCCTCTGACCTCAGGAATATGTGAAATGTATACTTTGTAGCGTGTAGGGAGAATATTCACTCTCTGCATCCTTTACAGATTTTTGAGTTGTTTGTTATACCAGAACTTGCCTATTATACGAGTCATATCTTGTTGTCTGTCCTTCATACCTATTTCAACAGCTGGGATTTGGACACCCCAAAGTTCAGCCTTTTTGTGGGAAACGTTGGTGAGAATGTTTGGAGTGATTATTGTGAAGTTGATGCTGTTTGCTTTGGTATGTAGAAGCATAAGATGGTTACAGTAGTGCAAATACTTAATATAACAATATTTATTTGCAGCAGAGAATATGTAACTTGAATTCTATTATGCTCCAGTTTAGAAAATTGCTATCTGGTCCCTCGTACCTCTCAGCTTAATTTTGTTTATCCTAAAGGGTTGCAGTTTCATCAGAGACTTTCCGCTTTTGGTACAGCGATGAACAAATTCGTGTTGTCTGAATCTCTTTTAAGCCAACTCAGTTTCTCTTCATCCTTAGGTGAAGTAGCTTCAGACTTTGTGTTACTAGATGCTACATCTGTGGCCAAACTTGTATTCTTACATTGCCTATTTATTTGCTAATGTACAGATCGTCTTGAAAACTTTAGCACTCAAGATATCATGTGGATTTTGAATGCATCCTGCAAGATTTCGAATCCATAAGTGAAATGTTAATATGATAACCTGAGCTAGATATAGTCCTGTTTTCACTTATTTCATGGAATGTAAAAGGGAATCAGTTTTCAGTTTCTTCAATCAGCTCACTTGCATTACAAAAGATAAGTACCACTTGGCATGACTGGACTCAAAAATAGATACTAAAATAATAACCTCATAATAATGGTTTACATTCTTAACACTTGCAGTGAGAGGAATGGGTGCTTTCCCCCAACAAACTGAAACAAAAACAAAAACTGCCTGCAAATGTCACTTGTAGCCTTGAAAACATGACAGTTACTTAAGTGTCTTTAGTTCACTTATTACCTCATTTTTAGTGGTTTTATCTTAGTGACTGAAAACTAAACAGTCAAATTACTTCACCTTCTTGAAGGTGTGTATTTGACTACCATTTCATGTGAGTGGAAGCAAATATAATAAAGGAACAGAACTGGAAAGGAATGAGGATACACCAAACATATGTGTGTATATACATATGTATGAATGTGTGTATATATAAAACAGTATAGGTAAATTATCTGAGTTCTTGCTACGGGTTTGATCATTAAAACTGTAAATAGCCAATAGAAATTTTTTAAAGAAAAGTAGTCCTGGGTGATATGTCAGTCTCTCTTTGAAACTGGTCTACTGCCCTTTTTCTTCCTGTTGAACTGCATACGGCTTCCACCGCCTCTACTTTACATGAGCAAAAAGGCATCAAATCTCAGGATTCAAAAGCAAATCCAAATACCTTTTCAAAGATTAAAATTAAACTTCTTGAAAACTTTACCTTTCTGATGTACAACAAATCATTCCAACTGACACTTCAGTGAATGAACGTCTTTCTATACCAGAAGGCCTTAATAACTCTATTAACACTGACCCATGTAATGAAAATGCTGCATACTGGCTGATGAATGTTGTGTGTTGACTAGCTTATAAAATGGTTTATTTGGGAAAGTATCTCTGAATTTATCAACCTGAGGTAACATCTGCCATCAAGACGATTTCCAAAATGGCGTGCAAGACTGTAATATGGAATTACAGAAAGAAAAAAAAAAATGCAAAATCTGTTTACTTTATTCCCTTTACTGGGGTTTCTTTTTCACCTTTTTCATGTTTCTCCCTGCCTTCATCTTGCAGTGATCTAACAGGCATTTCAAAGGTATCTGATTTAGGCCAGATAAAGTAGATAAATTGTTTTTTTTTTTTGTGAGGAAAGATGTATGAATGGACCACACTTTTGATTGGTACGGTTCTATGGCTTAAGGGTTTGAGGGATGGTTCTTGGAAATGTCACATAAGACTCATGTTACAGAAAGAATGGGGAGAAAGAAACAGAGAAGTTGTGCAGTGGGAGAGAGAGAAGCAAAGAGAGGGGAGGTGAATAGGGAAATAATTTATAAAAGTTACTCTGGTACTTCAAACATTAAATTTAGTTTTTATTTTTTTCTTTATAAAGCTTGTTTTTTTGATATATTATCTGACTAGAGATCTGGCAAGAGAAGTGGCCCTTCCTTTTTAAATGCTATTCCTTCACAGTTCCAAATTAGATCCAAACCATTTTGTAAGTGTTGCTTACCAGTTGTAATATGTTGCACTAGTTCTTGCATTGTGTGGTGTGAATTTGTAAGAGGTTTCAAAGGTTGTGACAGACTGTTTAGCCTGCCCTGTGTTTTTTGTGTGTAAATTTTGATGATTATAAGTGTTCCATAATTTTATACATTATTATTTTGATATTTTCTGTGCTGTGTTATGAAAGATTTTACACAGTGTTGAAGATCTAATGAATTGTTCTTAAAGATAGTCCTCACTGAATTTGTATGTATTTATTTAAATGAGTACAGTTCAAAATAACTTAACTAGCCCCATTGAAAAGACTATGGTAAAATATATGATAACTAAATTCTAGGGGGAATTAATAAAACTTATGATGACCATGCAGTAGTATATTTTGATAGTAGAAGGAAACTGAACCAAAGAAAATGGTTCAAGAAAGAGTACAGTAGAATAGATCAGAATGCTGGGTTACAACAGGTTCTTTCCTGTACAGGCCGCAGAAACATTTCTCAGCCTAATCTGAACTTGTATTTATTTAATTTTACTGTGGTATTTCTTCCTGCTTCTGAATTTATCAATAAAATCCTGGTTTTATTTAAGATAACTGGTGTATGTCTTGGATAAAAGAAACAAACATAAAAGGCCTCTACTTTTCCTTGGGGGTGTGAGTAGGACTGAGGCAGTTAACGGCCTTGTGGTTGGACAGGTCATGGTAGAAGTTTGAAACTCTCCCTGGACATGACTACAGACTTTCCAGAGTTATTATCAACAAAGGAGAAGGTAATGATAGATATATTGATTGTGTTAGTTACCAAAAAAATGTGTGTCTGTAAGGTGACTAAGTTAAACTTGACTTCACAATAGGAAACATTCTGGATCGTGTTTGGAGCAGGAAAGGTATCACTGATGTGCTGTTTTAGTTTCCACATAACTTTATCTGTAAGTCATGGCTTCTACTTTTCACTCAGTAAGAAATGGGATTTATGTTAAGATCCTGAATATTAAATGTTGAGAGCAAATACGTTTGCTCTCAACTATGCATTTTGTAAAGCTGCTAATATTTTAGTGTCAGAACCAATTGGATTTTTACACAAAATACTTGCCTTGAGACATGTCAATGTTGGGCAGAAAATAAAGAGTTGGTTTTATGGCCTGCAGAGCCCTAGAGAGAGCCAGGCTTGCTTTAAATAGTACGTGTGGAATATCCTCAAATAATATTTTTTGGATTTCATGAGAAGATATTATTATTTTTAGTCTTAAAGGGGCCAATGGGTTAAGACAAATCTGAATAATTGAATAGCCTGTAAAATGTGAGTTGGGATCAGATTTTCACAGCCATCACAGCTGCAGAGAATTCTGGCAGCTTCTCCTGAGGAGGAAAATATTCCTGTGAGTTCAGGTTTATGTTGCTTTAGGGGAGGTAAGTACTTCAGTTACCATCTCATTTGTAACAAGATTTTTGTGTTTTAAACAGGAAAGCGTGTTTTATCTTTGGGGATCAGAAGTTCGCTGTTTCAAGAGTAATATTCATGAAATCGGTGCGCTGTCCCATCCATTAGCAGTAAGATGGAAAACCCAGCAGCATAAGTCTAGCTATACTTACCTTCTGGCACTACTTATTGTTATGCTTGTGACAAGCAGTTAGTCCTGTTGTACTTAATCATGTGCAGGCAGGAGTAGCAGGTAATCTCTCTGCCCCAAAGAATTTCCTGTCTAATTGGATATGGCTATTGGAAAGGAGAATGTAAGGCACAGAATTAACAGTATCAGATAGAAGATCTTATATTGGTTAAATGATTTTTGGTTGGTTGGTTGGTAAGTTCTAAATCAACTGGGGTGAAACCCTCAGGGAAAGAGGTTAAGTGCTGGGGAAAAAACCAAGCGAGAGTGCTGCTGCAGAGTTTGACTGAGAAAGGAGCAGTGAGAAAGATTCAGAGCAAGCTGCTGAGGAGCACAGGGTTGGAAGTTCTGCCACAGTCTGGTTGCTCTATGCTCTCTGCTTTGGCAGGTTCTGTAGCTGCTCCTGCTGTCTGGGGTTTCTGACTTGTTCTTCTCCAGCAGTTTTTCTTTAGACCAGATGGCTAGGGAAGAAGGAAAAAGCCATCTTAAGTTCTTGCACTTTGAAAATTATGTTCTCCCTTACATATGTTGTGATCTGGGACAGTCCAGTAAAAAGAATTGTCCTTTTTGAGACCTTTTTGAAGTTTTTGATCTCTCTTTATTTGCACCAGGTTCTGAACCTTGCTGCAGTCTTGCCTCACTCATGCTTGCAGTACTACAGTTTTTCCATCAGTCCCCGCTTTTGGAGCTCCATTCTATTGTTTTCACCCTTTTTTTCCTGGTAATACTCCAAACTACAAAAACCCTGGTAATGTTGAATTGACTTTATTTTTTGTAAAGTGGAATTTAAAGTCATTTATTTTACTACACTATCTCTATTTTTGCCACTTCTGCTTTTTTATGTTGCTTTATGAATGACCCCGTAAGAAAAACAAACTAGCCAGATGAAAAATAACGAAACAAGCAAGCAAGCTTCAAATTGCCATCAAAGTACATAACATAAATTAGCTAAGGCCAGACATTTTCTCAAGTACATTTTACATTATTCCTAAGTGTTCATGCTGGCAGTAATATCTAAAATGCATTATGTTTATGTGCTGCTAAAGGATGAAAAATAGCTAAATTATTAAATTACTTTGATTTCATTGCTAAAGTGTATTGGGGTACAATATAGTAAATCAGCCTGTCAGCAGCTTGAAACTTTTCTCCTTCAGAACCTTTGAATAGTTTAAATATCCCGTCACTTCTGTTTTATTTTTCTGGTTCTTATGAATTCTTTCTTGGAAGTTGTGCCTTAGCAAAATAATATTCTGTGGTACTATGCTGACTTTGTATATTTTTGTATTGTGAAGAAGTTTTGAAATACATGATAAATAAGCTATTGTGTTTCCTAATGCATGAAATGCCTTTTACCCCTCCTCCCGGTGTAAGTGCAGATACAGGATTATGTATATATCCTGCCCACTAAAGTGTGTAATATTGAATAGGACAACTGAATTCAGACCAGTTACTTAGAAAAAATATAACCTGTTTGGTAGTCACTTTGAACTTCAGTGGGAGAGATCATGATTTAATATCAAATGAGTACAGAGCCAAATCTAGGTATGAATTACTGCAAATGCATGGACCTGCAGAAGAATATATGTTTCTTAATATTAGATTCTGTTAATTGACATTTTATATTCTATGTTTGGTATTTGTTCATGCATTGCTGTTTACTGGAACATGTCTGATAGTTGCTATTATAGATCAGCAGCCATAATGTTTTTACATGGCAGATTTTTACTTGGAAAAATACAGAAGAAAAACAGAAATACAGTTGTTGTTGGATGATCCAGTCCACTAAAAGTAGACCAGAACATGCAGAATTTGCTGAAAGTCAAGAAGTTAGTCAAACAAAGCACATTGCAAGTTTTGTCCTATCAAGATTTATCTGTTGGAAACAGCAAAGCAAAAGTACCATCAGATTTCTCTGAAAATATACATTATTACTCCAGATTCATGAGGTGTTACAGTATGCTGAAGCAGTGATTGCTTAGGGAGAAAGAAAAATATTACAGTGTTTTCAGGTTTGTGCTAGAAACAAGAGGGTCAAAATACTGCAGGAAACAGGGCAAACTGGAAACATGTTTGAGATTGTTCTTATCTAAGCTAGGATATGGAAAAGTGGAAGGAATATTCTCAGAAAAACCAGAGGCCATGAAATTGTGCTGTACATCATGGTACATTATGCTGCTGTGTGTGAAAATTTCTAATGGCAAGTGAAATCTCTGTTGGTATTTTTGGACCGTAAAGATGAATAAATGAAAAAAAAAAAGTGGAATAGCAAAATGTCTTAATGAGATGCAGACATAGTGGGGCTATGAAGAAGCCAGTCCTGGCAATTACTGTCGTGTAAGCATAGAACTGCTGGAGCAGAGGCTGCGTAAAGAAGGAAGTGTGTGCTGCTTATCGTGCCTTATTGCACATCAAAGCTTTTTGCTTGGATGTTTCCTGCAGTAGACCTTTGAAAAGTGTTATGAAGAAACACTGGAGTAAGTGGGTGATGGAGGGACGATTGGGTGTTTGTTTACACTGCAGGGAGTTTACAAGGCCTTACTATACAGGCGTGTTAGTTGACTGAACCTTTTGAAAGGGGTCAGAGCAGAAGTAAAATGTAGCTGAAGCAAGGCACTTGCTGGTATTAAGGACTGCACAAGAGAATTTAGAGCTACAATTCTGAAAAGAGAGAGACTTCTATTGTTTCGGTGGTTGTGAGAATCAAGATGACATGCATTTAGTGATGAATTATGGAAAACAGACTACTGATTAAAGGTAAGAAAAGAATAAAGCTTGTCTTCAGTGTTGTAAAGCTGTCTAAAGAATGTACAAGGTTTTACTGCAAGTAGCTGTAACATTTCAAAGTGAATAAATTTTTTCACTACTTTGTCTTTGAGGGGTTGATGGAAAAGTGTATTTTCTTCATAGAAAACACAGAACCTGTTGATAATTTTAGGATTACTTTATTTGTACTTTTGTCAGAGTTTTGATAATTGTTACAGTCCCGGTTCTTGGATTCTTCCTCTTTAGTTTGTAATATAACAAGCCTTATCCTTCCTGTTCTGAGGCATTGCCTAGACTTCTGCAAGTGCATTTGTAATTTTATCCAGTCTTCATCTGTTTCCTTATTTGTTTAATGTAAAAGTCTATGTAAACATTACTTAGTCATCAATGATGTTTTCCCACTATATTGTTTTACAGTGACAAATTTATCATGTCTCAAAAGGTAATGAATAGATCTAGAATTTGGTGTTTCCCAGCAAGAGAAGGAGCATCAGCTAGCAGGAGCAAAATTTTCCTGTACCCTGATGTGCATGTGATGTGCAAGCAAACTTGGTATCTGTAACTCATGTCCTTGTTGCTGAGGCTTTCAGTGATGGCATATCGGTATTGGTGTTGCTTTTGGGCACGTGTCAGATGAATGCTGCTTTAAAATGCTTTTTGAATAAAAAATTGAAGTGTCTATCTTGGTAATAGCTGCCAGATGAAGAATAATTGTTGGCTATAATATGGTAGTTTTGCTGGTTCTAATAATATTGTTTATGTCTAATGTTTAATTCTTTAGCCACAAAAATTTATACCTGTTATAGGCCATTTTTACTTGTAGGCTAATTTTAGTCTCGTATGTTGTTGGACATAATAATACAGAAGAAATTGGTAGTTGCAGAAGTGACTTTATTGTGATTTCTTTTGTCTCATGATGATGGTTATTGTTGTTGTTTAGGAAACCTGAATTGACTGACTCTGCCTCTCTGCTAGAGACCTTCAAGTTTCTTGAAAATGCAGCTGCAGAATTTAGTGATGAAGAGGATGAAGAAGATATTGAAGGAAGAGAGAAAACAATCATTGATACTGCAACAGTGAGTGGAAAAAAACAATTGAAAAAGTTACGAAGAACAGACAAAGTGAGGTTAATGAGATGCCTATAAGCAAAGTTTGACTGTGTATGTACACATGCAAATCGTTAATGCATCTTTATGATGTTCTGTCCAAGCATGTGTGCATAAGAGGAACTACATACGCATTTCAGACTTTATGCATACAGGTTAAGCTTTTCCATCTAAGTTTGCAGTTACATATTGAACTTTTTAAAATTTTCTTTTTATTGTTCTGGTACTAATTTTTGTTATATTTTGGAAACAATTTTTGAAGTATCAGATGTCCTTTTTTACAATTTTCAGCTTAGTGTGAAGGTATTGTTCTTAATGTTGCCTGTGAAAAATGCATTGGTTTTTGAATATTTATTGAAAAATTCTTGATATTTAAAATGGCTTGTAGAAATCTGTCCTTGTAGAACTCAGAACTGAATACATTTCTCTTTAAATAGCTTATGGAAGGAAGAAAAAAGTATAACCAGAAGAACTGTAATGTGATTAATAACCTTTTTTCCCCCTTTGTTCAGTGAAATGCCTGAACCTATCTCCCCTGTGATCTATACTTTGCTATATGTTTTGTTCATATGATGACATAAAATAGATACATGCAAATACTCAATTTTATCCTTTTCTTTTAAGAATTAATATTTATTCAATGAGTTGTGTTTCCTAACAATTGAAGCAGATAAGAGTTATGATGGATGCGATTATTTTTGTGGTCAGTTTTAAGAATTAACACACTTAAACCCCCGTCAGTTTTACAGCATTTTTCAAGAGGATCTTTGTAAACTTCTTCTTGTCATCCATGGGCTGTGAACTAAGGTCGGAGGCTCTTCTGTAAAATCTTCTGTAATACAGTATGTTCCCTAAGCCTGCTGAGGAAATGAAGCTTGAAGTTTAGAATTGCTTCAGGTTTTGAAATTTTTTCACTGTATTTAGAGGAAACAGTCAGTCATATTCATGAACTATGGGATGTTGTCCTATGTACTGAAGTCTTTTCACTGACCCTTAGCAAGGTTCCAAGTCAAAATATTTTAATATTGTAAATTTTCTTTTTCTATAGAAATGAAATTTATGCTCTGGTTTTCAGGTATTATGGCATCACCTGTTAGTCAAATAACTGTAAAGCATCTAGTCCATTTTGATTATGGAGGGAAAAATAAATTTATTGCAGAAAGCATTCAATTAGGTCTTTCATTAAAACGTGTATTTTTTTCTTCTACCAGAATTGGCTTTTGAGTTTGGAAGGAAAATGCAGTTTAAACATGACAGTACCATGTTTAAATAATGATAATATTCAGGGTGCAATGATTTGCTAAATCTAAGCAAGTTAGCTTTTGACAATTGTGGGGTTTTGGGTTTGTTTTTTTATTTCCTAGACCTGTTTTTTGGTCCACATGTAGAGTGATTTCAGAAGTGAGAATTAGAAAGTCTATTTTTAGAGAAGCAGAGTAAGTTTGATTTTGCTGAAGTTTTTCTACAGCATTCTTGGTTTTTTGTTTGTGGGTTTTGTGTGTTTTTAAATTAGTTTTAAGAGAAAGTTTGTACTTTCTGGTAGTAAAAAAGATAGTAATGGTCTAGATCAGTGTAGGTTCGTTATCCATGATTGATTATGGATGGTCACAGGAAGAAAGAACCACAGACAAATTCCATTTTGACTTAGAGATTGGAACAAAGTCTGCATACTATTCCAGATTTGCTTATTGTTGTGTACTTTTCTGCTTCCTCTTCAACTTCCTGTTTGGATTTTGCATAGAAGACAAGACAGTACTGCTCGGTATAAAGATGTGTGTGTAACTTAATTCAGCTTTTTTCCTGTCCTTTCTGACCTTTCAGATTGTAAGGAAAAGAGTGCTATCTGAGAGCAGTGAAGACAGAGATACCGAAGAAGCTTTGAAAGAGTTTGACTTTTTGGTTACTTCAGATGATGGTGATGGGGAATCGAGAAGTTCAGGAGATGGAACAGACTGGGGTAAGGAAATTTAATGCATCGTACCAGGAAAAAACCAAAATGTGCAAAGAATAATTGTGATTGATCAATTGAGAACTGTGTCGGGATCATATCACCTTTTGAGTATTTCTGTAGTTAACAACCGGCAGACTGAAGTTCTCTTGACAAAATATTCTCTCTTTTCTGTACACTGCTTTAATCTAAGGATTCTTCATGGTTTATGCTTCTGGTAATTTTTCCTCTTCTTGGATACTAAGGCAGGTAGAATTTAAATTTTATGAGTGTTGTTTCAATATGTTTTTCCAATTACCCATGCTAATGAAGGGCTCTGATAAAGCTGTATTTTACAGTTATAATATGAAAGTTATTTTGTCTTCTTTGCTTTCTCCAGAGAATAATGTGAATAATGAGTCATAAAGGCTGAATTGCTTCTACTCGTATTGTGGGTTAGCAATTTGGGCAATATGAACACTTCAGTTGCTCAAATTTTCTTTTATAATTTAGCAAAATAATTGAAGTCCACTACTCATAGGGAGACATTTCACAAACTGTTCTCTGTCCTTTGAGATTCATGTCCTGAAACCCAGAATGCCAGCATCCACTTTACCTTGACATTATTATTCTGCCTAAACCCATTGTGTAGGGAAGGGAAGAAAGAAGAAAATTGGTTAAATATTTTTGTGTGGAGTTGTTTCCTACTTAAGCTGCTCTGGAAAGTCTTAAGGATAAGTGAATACAGAGGGAGCTATTGACAATGAATGGGAAATAACTGAGCTTTATAATGGAACTGCAACTGTGACAGATCAATAAACCATGGTGGCTGTAGCTCTTACGTGAGCAATCGGCTATGAGATGCTGTATTGTACTGAAGCCGTGTCAAACTCCTGGTTGGACTTCAAATTATTGTGTGATGTAGTTTTTCTGCTTAAGAGGATGTGTTGTAATATCATTAGCTATAGCAGTCGGTATTCTAGTCACAAAAAAAGTTAGGAATATTACTCTTTTTTATGATAGAGGTTTTTCTGATACTTATCTTTAATATTAAAATTTTATCCATTTATGCTTGGTAAGTGTAGCCATTGCTTGTGTCACAGAAAAGTCAGTATGCCAACAGGAGCTTTGTGTTCTCAAATTCACACTTACCTTTTATTTTTACTTTCATTGATGAAAGCTGAGCGCAAATGAGCCAAAGTCTAACATTAAAAATAAATTGTCACGAAAAGTAATAGTCTAGAAATGAGTTAGAGGTTTGCATGTTTTTCAATTACTTGTTTCACAACCTGTGTCTTTTATGGTAACTATATAAGACTAAGCTTCTTCAAACAACTGCCATTATGAATCACTGACGTTATTTTAAGTGTAACTGATGTTGTATAGTGATGTCAGAAGCAAACAGATGAAATTCTTTCTTTGGATCCCAAGTATCAGTTATAGTAATCTGTTGAACCCATTTAGCTTGAAAGGTCCTCAGATGTGTTCAGGTAATTTTTAAACTATAAAGCACTTGAACAGGAGTAGTTCAGGATCCACTTCTGAAATCGAACATGATCTGTAGGACATGTGGGAAGCATACTGGGACAGACTGTAGAAAATTAATATATTAGGTATTTTAATGGCAACAACACAGTCCAATAAAAAGCAATTTAAACTTCTTTCTTTTTTTCTTTTTTTTTTTTCCTGGGGGAAAAAAAAATTTGTCCAGCCAGGGAAGAAAAGCATAATTAAAACTTTAAACCTAATCCCAGAAAGAATACATTCTTGTTTCTCTGAAGCCTGTTTTTCTCATATGTTTTTTGAGTTCTTCGTGCAGTTTTTGATCATTAGTGGTAATTGGGGCGTATGTATTAAGAGGACATGACTTAGCCTGTAGACTATTTTAGAATCTCTCTTCAGCTTAAGAATACCTGCTTTCAAAGCTTCTGCAAAGGACCTATGCTGCTAAAAGTTGTGTCTTGAATTAGTCTGTCATTCATGAATACAGGATCATGACTGGAGGGTTCAAAGGAAGGAGGGGTCATCTCAAAAAGTATTTTGTCCTTCTGTGATGCGAGTCTAAGCAGAGTCTGTTTTCTCAGTTGCCTGTACGTTAGGTAGTTATAGGCTGCACTAACACACTTTTTTTGCTATTACTGAACACTCACAGTAGTCTCAGCCCCTCCCTGTAGCTCATTTGCTCCAGCTGCCTTAACCATCTTTGTGGCTCCCTTAGACTTGCTATACTACACCAGTAGTGGGTACTTAGCATTATAACTAAAGGGTTTCTCAGTATTACAAATATTATGCTGGATGCAGTACTCACAGGTGTAGTCTCACAAGTGCCGGACAGAGGGGAACAGTCACTTCCCTCACTGGTTACGTTCTTGTTAATACAGCCCAGGAGATATGGTTGATTACTTTTTGTGCAAGAGTATGCTGCTGAATCCTATTGAATTTGATGCTGATGGAGGATTCCTAGGTCTTTTTCAGCACAAATCATTTCTGACAAGTCAGTCCCTGTAATAACCCATGTCTGGTTTTTTTCTTCTGTCCAAGCACAGTGACTCGTTCAGAGTGTGATTGATAGTGCTGTGCTTCCTCTACAGACATGTAATTTCTGCAGCTTAGTCTGAGGATAAGTTTATTATTGTTCATATTTTTAAAAGGTCTACAACAGCTTCCTATCTGCAAAGCAAAGTTGGTCTGAAGGGAATTAACTTTTAAATAAAAAGGTTGAGATTTTAATGAGAAAATAAAGCAAAATGTTAAAGAATTTTAAAAAAATTTGTAGCTGTAATGGCCATGAAAATAAATATATATATGGGAAAGCTGTATTACCTCCCCTCCTCTTGCAAATTATTTTTCTAAGCTGCCTCAGTACAGTCTCTCCTTATATGGAAAAAAATGACTTGGAGATTTGAACTCACGTAACATGTTTTGTTCAAAATCTCCAAATACCGTACAATTGGAAGGATATTTCTTCTCTGTATCGTGTCACAGGGGAAGCAATTTGAGAGAAATATTTAGGAAAAAAACCCAAACCAAAGAAAACAAAAAAGGGGATTTTTTTTTTTTTGTTAGGCATGCTGAAATATTTTGGTGTTTTTTTCCAAAGATTAGTATTTCAGGCCTTCACTTTTTTTGTGAAATTTCATTGCTGTAGTGCTTTAAGATTTTGTTTAAACCATGGTGACGTGTATACTATGTTCCAAAATTATTTAAATGTGCTACTGCTTTGTGTAAATGACAACATAGCACAAAGACAATGAAATGAGAATCTGAGATGCAGTAATGCAACATTTGAGTTGTAAAGTCATGTTGACGAGTAACATAGCTGTTTCTTCTAGATACAGTAATTCTTTCCCTGGAGGAAAGAAATAAATTGAAAAATATGTCCTGATTTATTATAAAGTAAATGTTGCTTACATTTATGAACAGCTATGTGCTTGGTTATAAGAATTAGACATGAAATTTCATCTCAATTTTTTATTAAGAAAATCCTGAACAAATAGAAGTGGAATGTGAGTAGCAGTTTTACAGCTTTCACAAGCTTGGTGCTATTTCTGTCTGTTTAAAATAAAAGACAAATGCCATTGACAGCAGCTGTTGCCTCCTTCAGTGGAGATCACTTGGTGACATTATTGAAAAAGGATGTTTCATTTGTTTCACTTTGTTTAGAAAAGGAAGACCAGTGTCTCATGCCTGAAGCCTGGAATGTCGACCAGGGAGTTATAACCAAACTCAAGGAACAATACAAAAAGGAGCGCAAGGGGAAAAAGGGGGTGAAGAGTAAGTGGAAAACATTGCACTTTAAAATCATAAATCTCACATCTTTCACACCCTTAATTCTATCTCTCTTTCAATGTTTTCCTAAAATTACTTACTCTTTTACTTTGCTGCTCCTGACTGCTTTCCTGTTCACCAGTTCTCAGGGGTTGAAATTAATGACAGACAATCAAGTTACCCGATAAATAGCTGGGGATTAGATATAACTTCTTCCAATCAAGTGTTGGATTAGTTAAAAATTCTTACTTTGAGTATGTTTTATACTTTTGTTACTCTACTAAAGCTACTGTTAGCTACTTAAATTGTAAAAGGCATTGGTTTAATAGTTCACACTTTAATATATACAGAAGACTTCAGAACCCTTTCTTAGCTGGAAACATGCCAGTTTCACAGGAGGAGTTAAAGTCTGGTATATAAATAAATACAGAAGCCAAACTGGAAACTGTCGAGTATCCGATTAGATGACAGTGGGAGAAAACAGGTTAATTTCTACCCCTGTTTATACTTAACATTCACAACATGAAAGTCATGCTATCATCATAATTTGTTATGCAGGGCTCGAAATAGGAAGCAACTATGACCATCAGTTTATTTGTAAATCACAGGATTTCTTTATTGACTTTCATACCTCTGGGAATAGCCTTTAAAAAGTTGGATATTGTTATCCAAACAAAAAACATGAACAGTATCTGAAATACAGTTTCTAGCCCTGTATTATTTTTTTGTTATATTCCTTGAAATACAGATATATTTTGTAAAATCAGAGGGTTTTGATAAGTAAGCCTTAAAACTTTTTGAACTCAGATGGAGTGTTTAAAATGAAACACTGTATTCACAGCTACATTTCAAACATCTAGCCATATTGAGAATTCATGTGTGAAAGATGTATATTAATATTATTGCATGTAGCCTGATAAGAAACTTGAGAGATGTTTCTCCCTTTGTGGGAAGATGCTTATGAATACCAAAGAAATTCTCACTTCCAAAGAGATATGCATAATGATGCAAAAGTGTCAGATCCTCCCATCATTGAGGCTGACTTGTTTTGTTACTTTTTGTATTGATACTCTGATAAGGTCCTGCTCAGCAGTTGGTTATGTTGCTGAAATTGTGTTATCAAATACACAAACTAAATGTCCTTTTTTTCTTTTTTAATTAAGTAACTAATTACTATCCTTTAAATTTCTCAAGAGATATTTTTGTCATCTTTGGGATCATTTAATTTACTGGAGTTTAATTGCAAGTCTTACAAGAAGCTGAGCTGGCCAACCAAAGTGTTTGTGTTTCACAAAATTGATTCTAAATTTCTTTATAGTTAAGATAGACAGGGCATGCCAGTATATGACTTCAGTGAAATTGATTTTTATAACTTGTCTGGTTTTGTGTTTTTTTAAATATACAGACATGCTATGTAGTTCAGGGTAATAGCTGTAGGGTTAGCTTAGCAGGAATTATTTAATCAAACCATTAAAATCCTGTTCTTGAACAGCTGTTGAAAATTTTTATTTTTAATAATAAAACTTAATTGTTAGTATAGACATAGATATTATTGGAACATGGTTTATATATTTATGAGAAAAAAATCATGATGTAAAGGCAGCACTTGGACATCCAGTGCTCCTTCACGAAGATAACTACTGCTCACTACCTTTACAGTACCTTTTGGATTGATTTGATTGGTTTGATCTTGGAAGACAAAACGGTTTACTCAGCAGTGAAATTAAGCATCTTTCCATGGACAAACCATCATTGGAAGGGCATCAGTGCAGAAAAATCAGGAAGAATCACAGCCTGTTTTCAGCTATTCATGATACTGCACAATAGGGAAGAAGAATGTGAGGAAGGCAGTGTGGAGAAAAAGACGGGACTAAATATTTTGACAATAATTTTATTAAGTTTGTTTCTATGGCTTTAATCCCATCATACATGGTGCTTAGACACTGAACTGCTACTAAGTAAAATACTGATTTTTGTAAACCAGATATTATAGAAAACAATCTTGCAAAATCCTCCTTTCCTCGATTGAGTAATATTTTGGTGACAGACAAGTTAAATACAATTTAGTTTATTATCAGTCATTATGGTTAGGGTGGACAAAGTAGAGTTTGCAACTGCATTAGTAAACTTATGATTTTGCAAGGCTGTAGTAAACATTCCTGTGAATTAGTAAGGGAATAGAAAAAATAAATGGTTTTATGAGAAAATACATATATTAGAGTACACTACTGTATTAAAGCTGCTTAAAAATAGCTGTATTATTTACTGGTCTAGGAAAAAACATAATGGACTATGGGTAAGACATTTTCCCATTCTTAATTAAACTTACAACAGGAAAAACTACCGAAGATATGTTTCAGCCTCAATCCTATATAAAACAGTCAAAACAGGGATGTGGGAAAATGATGGAGCAAAGCACAGGTAAGTGTCGAGAAGGGCATGGGTCTTCACCATATGTAGCTTCAGGAAGTAGGCCAGTGAATAGAGTTGCATTAATATTTTAATATAACTTTTTGGATTATATAGTTCACAATACTACACTACTGCACAAATAAATTTAAAATAATAATGTTACCATAAGAATATGCTGCACAAAGTACCTGATGCGCAAATTCTAAAATATTCACAGATGTCAGCTATTGTTTTGGAAAAGTAAATATTCTATTAATCAGTATGACTCAGTTGGAAGCATTCTTCAGCATCCCGTACAAGTAGCAGTATGAGTTTATACATATGGGGAAAATTGTGTGTTCTCAATTCTCAGTTGCTTCTATCGCTTTCTTTTCAAGAAATTCATTTCATGCTGGATGATTAGTTACTGCTGAAAATAGATGCTCATTAGTTTTTCTGTGGTAACATCATAACGCGAGGTAGGATCCATTGTTGCATGTGCTGCTGTAGCGTATCTAAGTAGTGTCATTGTGAACTATGCATAAACCATTTAATTTTTTGGTTTTTTTTTCTGGTTAGGGCCCAACAGGTCAAAGCTACAAGATATGCTTGCAAACTTGAGAGATGTTGATGATCTCCCTTCGTTACAGCCATCTGTTGCACCTTCTTCTAGGCCCAGTAGCTCAAGGCTCATTGAACATGAGATAAACAGGACGGATGAAGGTAAATATTAAAGATGTGCATAACACCTTAGTAAAGGATGGATATTTATAGTTCCTTCTTAAAGATTATCCTCTAAGACTTTCCGAGCACTTTACAAATTCCAATTCAGCATTGCAAGTTCTGCCTAAGTGCGATAAATGGCATTCCCGTTTCTTCTTTCTGGTCCCTATTAGTAAGGTCAAAACACCTACCTAAGGTCAAGTCTTAGTTGAATAACTTTGAACATGATAGATAAAATAATTTGGCACTTGGTGACTTTGTAATACGACTATCTTAAATCATTTGCTTTTGTTTGTGCTTAAACGTGGCAGCCAAGTGGGGAACATAAACTCTGAGGATATAAAAGCATCTTTTTTTCTCCCCATGCACATAATTTTAAATATATGTATGTATATATACACACATACATACAAATGTGCTCTTTTTTTTTTTAAAGTGAAAGATAGAGACTCTGCAGGTAAACACAGGTGGCTAGTTATAGCTTTTAAATGCATGTGGTGATTATATAGTGAATCATACAGAATGACTTAGAGATTGCCTCTGTATTTATTTTCATAATGTGTTCCAAACATTAAAAAAACTTCTGAGTATGGAGGGCCACACATCTTTGCAAAGAAGCATGTGTTTTCCCTCAGTAGTATTATGTCTGAAAATGCTGAACCATCTATTTGATTCAATATGAATCATAATAACATATATAATATGAAGCATAATAACATATAGTGTATGAGGCTATATTAATTTGTCTAAGATCATATTGCAGCTTTCCAGTGCCTAAAGGGAGCCTACAAGAGCGCTGGAGAGGGACTTCATACAAGGGCATGTAGTGATAGGGTGGGGGAGTGGCTTCAAACTGAAAGAGAGCAAGTTTAGGTATTAGGAAGAAATTCTTTTCAGTGAGGGTGGTTGCCCAGAGAAGTTATAGATGGCCCATCTGTGGAAGTGTTCAATTCCAGGCTATATGGGGCTTTGAGCAATGTGGTCTAGTGCAAAGTGTCCCTGTACATGGCAGGGGGGCTGGAACTGGATGATCAATTAAGGTCCCTTCCAACCCAAAACATTCTATGATTCTATGATATCGTGTGCCCTATTTAAATGGTAAATACATGTTTTGAAAAATCAGCAAAGTGTGAGTTCCACTTAGCAGTCTTTCAGTGAGTGTGAAATAGTAGGTTGGCCAAGTTATAATTAAGATGCATAAAAAGTCCTGGCATGTGGCATAGTTACCAAAGATCTCAGTAGTTCTGTTTCCTTCATGCTCAGTGATTTTCTTTATGAAAGAAGGGGGTAACTTAGCAACGCTTGGGGAGGTGGAGGAATTTTTTGTTGAATGTTTCCTTTCCAACTTTTCTCGCATGTACTGAGAGCTATGTTAGCAGAGCACTATTTTCATGTCCTTTCAATAACGTGTTTTTTAATTCAGACACTCGGATGCACTCTTACAAAAAAAGGGGAGGACAGCTGATTGTTTTCAGTCTGAGTTCAGTATTGCAAACTATGAGCTGTGTATTCCTTTGTAAAGTTGAGATGCCATGATTTTTTTGGCATACAATTTTTTTCTTTTTAGTAACTCTTCAGGTTTGGTGTCCTGGACGTATTGTGTATTGACTGGAATATTTCGTCATAAATTCAAAAAAGGAAAAAGTGAATGGTAGTGTAGACTTCAGGGTGAAGAAGGTACGAGATGTTTGTGATTAGAAGGTAATAACTAAGAAACCTGATTGAATGGTAGAGCTTGAAAGGCTTTTATTTGGTTGTAATAAGCAGTGGAAAGCAAACAGAACACGCAATAGAGATATGAATGTGAAATGGAAAGATTAGCTTACTTTATGCTGGGTGAACTGAAGATGAATTGGATGGCATCTGAACTTGATACCTTTGGGACAAGAGGGAAGCAAACTGAACAGATCAGGCTATTGATTGTAAACTGCAGGTTTTTTTGGTTTTAACTTAGTATTGGTGCTGTTAGACTTAAAAAGATGCTGAGAATGAGGTAGCATTTCCTTCCCTCTCTCCCTGGTTCCAACAGTATTTGCCAAGGCTTGTATTTACAATGGAGTTAAAAGGGGAAAATATTGTAATTTATTGAAAAACCCTTGTAATTTGAGACAAAAGGTGTATAAAGATCAGTGAAGTTTCTTGTATCCAGAAGATAACACATTTTCATCTATTCAGTTCCCCTTTTGTGCTGTGTAGGCTTGGAGAGCCATTGTACAGGGAACTTGGTAAAGGCACAGCTTTTGAGTTGTACCACTTGATGCAGAGCTCTATGTGGGGTGTGTGTGCGCTGTACTCCTTAGCCTTTGATCCTGCTGTTTCTAGAGAATCTGCCTATTGATGTGTTCATGTTACAGTGGTGGGAGCATGCTATAAAAGCTGTTAACTAGTAAGTTTGGATACTGGTAGTACAAACATGGAATTCAGTGCTGAGTAGGCTGTTTGGTAATTAAACTGATTTTACAAGTAGCAATGAATTGTCAGCTTCTGGTCGTATCACTCGATTGGAGTGCATGTAAAAAGCTTCATTGTGGATGTGCTTTTGGATGTGTGTGGATACTGTGTCAGAAAGGAAGAGTGCAACTGCTCCCATCAGCTATTCTTATATGCATTTTTGTTGCTTCTTCGGCGCCTATTTGCGTATTTTGTAGCAGAGTTGGGGAAGGGTCTGAGGTGTTCTGTGTTACATGTGCGTTATCTATGAGTGAATGGTAGTGCCCTCTTCCTGCCTGTGGCTAATTGCACTTACTGTCTTGAGTTGTGCACACCTCAAGTGCAAGTATGTCCACAGGATGCTGTGTTTTGGTAAGTACAGTGATTATCCTTAGAACAGCTATTTTTTTATGCATCTCTATATATCTGTTTTCCCCTCAGCTACTTGAAAGATGTTTAGCATTTTGAAAGTGGAAAATATACTTTTCTTATTCAGTGTTGTATAAACCCAAGTTTCAAGATTTGTTTTGTTTTGTTTTCTTGCAGTGGAAGCTTTAACATTCCCTCCTTCTTCAGGGAAATCTTTCATTATGGGAGCAGATGAAGCTCTTGAAAACGAGCTGGGTCTTGGAGAACTGGCGGGCCTTACTGTAGCAAATGAGGCAGATTCTCTGACTTATGATGTAAGTGGTTATTATTGGTAACTCTTACTGTCTTTTTGTTGAAGGCGGATGCAGGTTACATGTGTGTGTAGACTCAGCAGAAAACATTCTGCATATAATTTTATGCTGCCAGAGGTTGTCAGAAATTTTTACTTGATAAATCTGTTTTTCCCATACACAGCAGCCTTCAAGCTCTCTACGAGCCCCTCTCCTCCTTGTTTGCGTGGCATGTCATGCGAGAAGTTGGAAGTAAACGTAATTAGTTATAGTGATACATGTGGGTATATGTAACCCCAGTGGCTCTGAGCAAAATTAGGAGTCATACGGCCAGTAGTTTGAGGGAAGTTTATGCCCCTTCTGCATGGAGTTTTGGGCACCTCTACTTCAAGAGGTTTTTAGAGAAATTGTAGAGAGCCCGGTAGCATGTGACTGATGAGCAGATGTTAAAGGAGCTACTTTTGTTCAGCACCGAAGGGTGCTCAAATAGCAGTCTGCAGGTATTGGAAGGGTGCTTATAGGGATCACAGAGCCAAGCTTCTCCGTGGTGCCACTTCTCCATAGTGCCGGACATTAAAACAAGAGGAAATGATGGCTTGGGAGGTTTGAGTTAGACACCGGGGGAGGAAGTGTTATGCAGGAGGTGATAGTGAAACAACTGGCTCAGAGAAACAGTGGAATCCCTCGCCTTGGAGATGTTCAAGACTTGGCTGGGGGAGGCCTGTGGTTTAGGTTAGCTGGTGTGGGCAGTAGTCTCATTTCAAATGGGAAATTGGACCAGAGACTGTTTAGGAGGGTTTTGTGGCCTGCACTTCTGTGGCTGTATGTGTAGCCTATGGCTTGTTTTTCTTTCGCTTATTATGAAAAACTTTTCTTAAAATTGCGTCTTTTCTGTCATACATAACTTTTGTCTGTATTTCTGATTTCTTGTGAAAAGATGCTTCAGGTATTACTTTAATAATGTGCTCCTTGTGATCTGTCAGCTTCAGAGCATTGCCCAGATCTGTCAAGGTTGAAGGATTTCAAAGATCATTTTCAGTGTTGTGTGTTGGTGAAGAATCCTACCTTTCAGTAAATCTGACACTTAAGTAATCACCATCTGGGATTTTACTATCACAAGTCAAGCCTGAGACTTCAGAAATAACCTGCAGGTCCTTACTTTGAAGTTCTACCCTTATATGTACTTGTAAAGCAATAAATTATATAGTTAATAAAATTTTAGACACTTTTTGAAAGTGCTACTGCAGAGATGTGCTCTACCACTACAGCAAGTTTCTGAGCATGTGATGTGTTGTGAATCATCTTGATTGCAATGATACAGAACATTTCTGCTAAAATTTAGTATTTTAGCATTATCTCCTAATCTGGGCTCAGTTCTTAATTTTTTTGCTAACCTTCTCTAATTATGCCTTCAGAAAGGCTTAAGATGGTGTACAAATTAATTGCTTTTACGGGTGCACCTAAAACTTAGATGCTGAATTTTTAAATTCAGAGGACATGACAAACCTAAACCATCCGAATGAGATGGTAATGCTTTCATTGCTTGACTTCACTGTTCAAGTGTTCATATAAACTTTTTTGTTTGTTCATGTCTCCATATCCTGAATTAACAGCTTTCATTCATGGAATTCAGCATTTCTTTATGCATTCCTATCCTATCCCGCATGGTCGAGAGTACTGACTTCTGTTTGTTCATTTTTTAAATGCCTTTATGAAGTCCTATGATGAGGAATTCACAGTCATGCTTACCTCAACTCTTACCTTTTTCTAGTGCTGATGATTAAAAAAAAACTAACAGCATTTACAAAGCTACTTGCTATTGTCACTGTGCACTTCAGTGAAGCCAAATGAAAGCCTGGTTTTTCTATTGCAAGTTTCACTGGAAGTTTAGCTTACAGTGTTTCTGTTTTGGCCTATTTCATACCTTCTTCCAACTGCCAGGTGTGAATCAGGATTAGTGAAAATTTAGTATATTATTTTTAAGTGTCAATTTTGAATCATATGGAGAATAAAGTTGAAAGACAATGTACATTTGTCTTTAAATATATTTGCTCTCAAGAGCTGCAGGCACTTTCCATTTTCAGTCCCTTTCATCCCACTGACATTTTTACTAGATTCTTTTTTTCTAAAACATGGCAGCATTAGCCTACTTCATGTCATGGTTTCAGTTTCTACATATTGCTTTGACTGTCTGCAAATTAAAGAATGGTTTTCACTCAGTAATGAATATTATGAATTTATTATTTGAAAGAGAAATTTTTTCTTTTATGAGTGAGTTTTAAGAATATCTAATAAGGTGAAATTTTCCAGATTGCTAGCCTATACTCAAAGTTTATCTTTTCTTTTTCCTTCCTTTACACACTGTTGTCTTAGCATTTTCCTTTCACTTTGGTTAGTTCTGTCTTTATCTCTAGTCTTCTGGATAGATTAAGTGGTTTTTAAGATTATAATAGAGGTTTCGGACTTCGCAGTAGTCTCTTGCTTGATTTCCTACAGCTTTGAATGAGAGAAGTGTCTGGAATCCTACTTGCATGTCATTGCTGTTTCTGGAGTTTTTGATTTGTCTGCGTAGATGCAAATATTATTATTAGTGGCAAATCCAGATCAGGTGCTAAGTTTGGGGTTGAACACCCCCCCCAAACTGCTTGTCAAGTCTCAAATTACCGCACAGTTGCATTTCAGTGGGGAGAGATAGAAGGAGGTTGGCTGTTGTGTTTAGTAACTCGACCTCTCACAGCTTGAGAGAGACTGGGGGGTGGAGCGACAGTGGTGCATCGAGGTAGGTGGTGCATCAGGCCTAGGATCTGTTTCCTCTGCTGCTGGTCTGCTGGCTGGGACTGCCCTCTGTCTACGTCCCTCTGTCTACTTCCCAATTTATAAGCTAATCATCTTGGAGTCCTCTGGAAGGGCACCTTTGAATAAATGAGAAGCAAATGAAGACCGTTACCCTGCCAGAACTGGAATTCACTGTTAGGCCGTCTGAAGTGTCTTTGTGGCTTTTGCAGATGTGATGCAGGACCTGTGCTACTGGTATGGCAGCTGGAGGGCAGGCGGGTTCCCTCCATCACCTGTTTGGCATTGAGTGCCTGTGTTGAGGCAACCAAATTCCTCTCCAGATATCTGTGAATACTCTGTACGTCTTGTACCCTTTTTGCTGAGACTCTTGGCCAATCTCCAGAAAACCTGCCAGAGCTGCTAACTGTGCAGTCCTGTCCCATCCTTGTACCAGCTCGAGCATTTCTGTGTTCCCTCATTGAGCCAACTTGGCTCAGTAAACTGGCAAAGAAACTGATTTGTCTCCCTGAGCAAGGCAGTATATAATTACTAAGAAATACTGAAAGACAGACTAAGAGTGCATTTGTTGCAGCTGCTTTCTCCTTGTTTAAATGTATAGAACTTCTTAATTGATGCATATTTTTATTAGTAAATCCAGATGTAACAAAACCTAAGAAAAAGCACTTCTGTTCTGTTCTCTTCCTTCCCCCACTCACTAGAATAAAATGTAGATATTTGGAGAGACTCAAAACAGTTGTTTCTTCTTTGCAGTTAATGATATAAATTATTTGGGATTATCTGTAGATTTCAACATAATAAAATATCAGTACAATTGTTTGTTTTCTTGGTTTTCCCTAACCACTATGGTTATGGAAAGGTAAATTTAACTTATGGCATTGTTGACTGACAGAGTGAAAAAGGTCTGTTCAGCATTTTGTGTCAACATTTGTTCAGAGGAGCAATATTGGAGTAAATGTTATTTTTTTAAAAGGCTGTCTTTTTGGATCTCCTAGAATGCATTTATTGCCAAATAATTGTGTCTGTATACGTGATAGCTTATTACTTGCCAGTTATATTCTTAGTGTGCAGCCAAGTTTGTTTGTTTGTTTGTTTTTCCTTTTCTAGCAACCTTTAGTTGTCTTGCATTATTACAGAGCTTGAGTTGCCTTAGATGAGTAAGTTAGGTTGTGTTCCTTTCTGTGCTTCAAGAATCTTCTCTGTTGTCTCATATCTTTACTTCAGAGATGCCATGTCAGTGGTATTTTGGATATTCAGGGACTGCTGATTGGTTGAGTCAAGCCCAGTGTTAAAGGGAATGAGCTAGTACGTATAGATCAAATTTCAAATACCTAGCTGATTTCATTGAAGTATCAGTGCTTTTAAATTGTGTACTTTTACAGACATGGGAGTATTTCGGATTTTCATAGAATGTATTACTGTGGATGCAACATGACTTGTTGTATGGAATACATCTACCTTTATTCTCATTTTGAATTATCTGGTTAGTGTTAAGTAGGACTGTTTTTCAAGAGCAGGTTGTTTTGAAAAGTGGAAGAGGTAATTTCACATCTTCTGAAAATGCCAAACTAAATGTCTAACATCTTCCTTTCATTGTGGCTTCCATATTAATTACAAGTTTGGCATTTTTTTTTTATTAGATAGCCAACAATAAGGATGCATTGAGAAAGACTTGGAACCCCAAATTTACATTAAGAAGTCACTTTGATGGAATAAGAGGTCTCGCTTTTCATCCGGTTGAACCAGTCTTAATAACAGCTTCAGAGGACCATACATTAAAAATGTGGAATTTACAAAAAACAGCCCCAGCAAAAAAGTAAGATTTTTTTTTTTTTTGCTTTGCTTCAAGAACAATTTTAATTTATGAAGAAAAAAAATAATTGCAGATATCACTTCACAGGATGGCCCTTGGAGTTCATGGAAAGTGTTCATAACAGGCTCATAGAGTAGCGTGGAGACTTCTAAAGAGTGCCAGAAGAAATCCATGTGTGTTCCTGATTGTATTTTGTTTGTGAAAAGGAAAACCATTCACATTTTTATATTTTCCCTGTAGATAACATGACAAATTAATTCACTAGTGAAAATATTTGGATGCGGCTTGTTAGTGTGCTTGCATGTGGTTATAAATGTCTAAGAAGCATTTTTATATATATGCATATGTATGTATACACATACATGCATATACATGTGTACAGCTTTAAACGTCGAGATGTTGCCTTTGTACACTGTCTCTTGTGAGTTGCTGGGGATTTGCAGAAATGAGAGCAATTTGGTAGCAGGGCTAATAATTGTATTGGTAAGGGAGTACGTCAGACCTTTGAGGAGGACTGGGCATAACATGGGGTCTTCCCTCAGTCTGTAACAAGCACTGGATTGATAAAGTCCAGAGCAGCAAATTTTGAAGTGGTTTGTAACTGTGCTTACAGCATTGATATAAAAACAAGGAGTCAAAAACTCCTTTTCTCTAATAGGGGTTTGGAGCACTTAATGGTATATTCCATGTGATACTGATGCCTCTCCACTCCTTCCCCACCAGTGGTTTAGCTACCTACTGGCTTGATTGATCTGTGAGAGTTTATGAATTACCTTGAAGGTCTTTAAACTGAAAAAAGAAACCAAACAACAAATCCTATCATATTTTGAAAGACTCCAAATAGTTCCTAGACATGTGAAAAATTGGGAGAGGAAGTTGTGGGAGAAACACTGCAAAAGATGTAACAGTGATTTTAAGAATTTAACAATTCTGGCACATTTTTGTAAAGCATTGTGTAAGATCATATATACATGTTAACATTTCCTTGTACTTCATTTAGGAGTGCTTCTCTTGATGTAGAGCCAATATACACCTTCAGAGCACATAAGTAAGTATGTCCTGGGAAAAACTGTCGTATTCTGAGAAAGATATGATTTTTAAACAGAAACAGATTTTTTTTTAAAAGGTAATTTCTACCTTATCAACTACTGATTTCATATGATGTCTTTAGTTCCCATTTTATTTAATATATCTGCATGTGTCCGTCTCCTTTCTGCTTAATTATTTATGTCTGAAGCTGAGTACACCACAATTTTAAAATGAAAAACCGACAAATTATACAGTTTCAATTTGATTTGGTGTTCTGTTCATTATTGCACCTCTTGCCTTTTTGTTAGATGTGTGCATATGTAGAAGGAAGCTGAAGAAAAATTAATGCAGTGAATTTAAATCTACTGAAATTGTTTCATGAAGGAGCCTTAGATCTTTTACAAAGGGAAAGGAAGCTGCTTATGCAAAATAAAAAACCCTACAGTTCAAAAGTATGACACTTTTCACATTCCGTGTGCCTAATGATTATATTGTCCTGATTGTAGTTATGTTACCAAATATTGTGGAGGTTTTTTTGTGGGAAGTGTTATAGCTTATGATTCCGTTATGCAGAATTTTTGTTGGAATCCATGCAGCAAGTGAATTGTTTCTAGCAGGGAAATTGGAAGATTCTGTTGACATTGTATTTCACGTAATGAAAATGTTAATAGCAAATGTTTCTTTGGGGGTTTCTTCCAGTGGACCGGTGCTCTGTGTGGTGATGAGCAGTAATGGTGAGCAGTGTTACAGTGGGGGAACAGATGGCCTTATCCATGGCTGGAACACAACCAACCCGAACATTGACCCCTATGACTCTTATGGTATGTTGCTGTCACACACACCAGTGAAATGATGTGTTTAGTGACATTAATGTTATGTTGTTAAAATAAGATACTTTGTACATAATGCTTTTTTGAAAGTTTGAAAGAGCAAATCGAATGTTAGCTTCAGTTGCTTGAAGTAAATCTGTGTATTATTTAATGCTGATGCTGGTTGATGAGAAGATAAAATGTCTTAAATTTTAAACGTCTTAAATTTTCTTTAAAAAGGCCTGCATTTCATTAAGATTCAGAAGTACAGCAAATATGTATTTTAGTGTTCTTTTCTGTGACGAATTTCTGGGTAGTTAGATAAAGAGATTTAATAGTCTGAGACGAAAGCTGTTAATGTTGTCTGCAAACATCTAAAAAGGCACAGTTCAGTTTTCTTTAAATTTTTCTTTAGCTTTGGATGCAGTTGGCCTCAAAGCTGACCTTTGCATGAAAGGGACTGATGCACCATTAATGGCTGCTTGAAAGTGAAACACACTGAAGTGTGTTTTTCTGATTTCTATACTGTCCCTTCTGCTGAAATGTTTTGTTCCTTTAGTTGCAAACTGGATAACTGAATATCATGTATGCTGATGAAATTCAAGCGTCTTAATACCAGAATAATTGGGACTTCTATATTGGTATGACATGATTGATCTTGGGTTTTTTTATGGATTTTATCTCCTTAAGGTTGGTGCATAAAGACAGATCAAGATACAGCTATTGATATAACTCAAATTTTGTTTTGGAATGTGTTTTGTTCACAGATCCTTCTGTTCTAAGAGGTGCTTTTGTAGGCCATACTGATGCAGTGTGGGGTCTGGTTTACAGTGGAGCACACCAGCGATTGCTGTCCTGTTCAGCAGACGGCACCATACGTTTATGGAAAGCTACAGAAATTGCTCCAGCTCTCAGTATATTTAATGATAATCAAGGTACAGAAAATTGTCCTAAAAGTTCATGAGCATCCCTGTTCAGACTGACATACGTTTGGCTACTGAATAGAAATACTACTTCCTTTTTTTGCTGGATTTTATATCCTTATGAATAATTTGGGAAGAGTAAATTTTGGGACCCTTCTTTTTTCGTGCTAGCTAAATATATACCTACATGCAGGAGGACAGTCACATGCATCTAAAAACAACTGCTTTAGATGATCTGCTGATGTTACCAGCACTATGGAGTGTAATGTATCAACTCCGTAATTCAGATTCAAACTGAATTTCCATTAGGCCTATGCTTTTGGTTTTTCCAGAATAAAAAGCCCTTTCTTCCCCTAATGGAAGTTTGGAGTAGCCAGTGCTTTGTCTCAGGCCAGTGTCATTGTACCTTCCCGATTTGTACCTCTAACACAGAGATTCCAGTTGAATTTCTGAGTTTGCACATTAACTAAATAGATAACCTATTGATCCTAAACACTGCTAGTTGAAATAATGTACATCTTTGAATTTAGGTACAGAAATGTCTTGCACAGATCAAAATCCCACTGTTTAGAGCCTAATTTCCTGAGCTTGCTGTCTAAGTGCTCCAGAATAAGCTTGCTGATATTGCCAAGTTCTCTTAGAGCTGATGGTCCTAAAGACAGCCCATGAGCTAAGAGTTCCTTGGCTCTTCAAAAAGACTTTGAAGCAAAATAAACTTTAGCATAACTCAACAGACTTATCAGGTTATGGTGTAAAGCTGGTCGGATATACCATTACTTGTTATGCTATCCTGAGCAAAATGGAAAGGTTTCATGTATTTTAGTTTCTGCAAAAATATGTTTCCAAAAGTCTGCAGGATTCTACAAGAAACATAGCTGGCTTGTTGCCAGCTTGCCTATCTGCCTACTTTGAAAACTTCCTGGTAGCTGTTGGGTATTTTTGGGACTTGTTTTGGTTTTAATTATTAAATTAAGGGGGAGGGAGGACTAGTCTTGCCAAAATTGTGAAATTCAAAGATCCTCCTTTGAAACCCAGTTTTGATATGGCTTATTGATATCTTGAACAAACTCTCTAAAATATCTGGCACTCATCATTTAAGTCCTTTAGATTAACCACTGTAGGCCTCCTAGGAATCTGCAGATCAGCATGTATGGCAGTGGTAGAAAAGGTCACTTCAGAAACAATGTGTTTTCTTCTCATTCCAATCCTTTTTTTGCTCTTTTTGGAGTTCCTCTAGATAAGTACAGCCGTTCCCAAGAAATATTCTGGAGGTCCAAAAAAGATATTTCTCCCATGAATCTTTAGAGAGTTTAGAGAGATGTGATGATATTTCTGCGTTATTTGAATCTATAACATTAGATTGCTTAAAATTCAGTGTCTCACTCTCTATCTTTTCCTCCTCCTCCTGGCATCTGTTGCTACCAGTGTGGTTCTTTCAGGTGGTGAACAGGACATTTGAGGAGAAAAATCCCAAGGGATGTATCCAATACCCAAGCATTGCTGATTTGACCTTCTGCCCTGTAGTGTTCAGATAGCTACAGTGTAAGGAGGTCAGATATATATCACGATAGGCAGGATGGGCAAAGCCTTGAAATATGAGTTTATAATGTATTTATATAACTTTCTATGATGAGAGTGTCAGGGTATAAAATTTGCACCTTGAGAACTTTGGTGAATTTTTTTAAGCTCTGATTTTACCCAAGAAGATGATGATGATGATGATGTTAATCATCTATTATGTCACTGGTTTTACTGTTTCAATTTCATGTCATTTTACTTGAGGAAATGGAGTTATTTTGTGTTTTTTTGAGAATTGCTGTTACACTTAAAGGAAGGAAAAGAGGCTAGGGAGTTCTTACTTTCTTAATTTCAAAGTAGATTTCTGCCCAGCTGCAGTTCCAGATACAGGATCTTGGTAAAGAATGTTGTTGATACACATGTCCAAAAAAAATACGATTAAAATAGTGATCATACAGGGCAATCGATTTATATTGGCATAATGTATGTTTTAAAATGCAACATTTCCTTTCATAATCGTGGTCCTTTAGATGTTCAAGTGCTTACTGATTGAGGGGTTTTTGTTTGTTTTTTCTTTACTTTATGCCAACTAAATCACTACATTGTTTTCTAGAAATGGGAATCCCTTCTTCAGTAGATCTTGTGAGCAGTGATCCAAGCCTCATGGTAGCATCATTTAACAGTGGACACACTAGCATTTTTAACATGGAGACACGGCAGCGAATTCTTACCCTGGAGTCCAGTGTGGATACAAGTACGTATCAAAAAAACCCAAATTGACCAAAGGGAAAAAAAATTGCTTCTTTAAGGTCGATACTGTTGATAATCTTTTCAGTGTTTCCAAACATGAAATTATATTTCATGATAAATAATAACATGAATAATGTTACAAGCTGTGTTTTGAGATGTAATAGTAAATTGTTACTACTACAACAGACTTTGTTGGAATTTCAGTAGCAAAAGATTGCATGTACTTTTGAAATAAGGTAGAAGAAACGAGATCACACTGAATTGCTTTTCAAGAGACAGTAGCACAAGGAAGGGCATGGGTTTCTCTAGTACAGCTCGGTGGTCTTTGCAGCTTCGAGATTTCTTTTTCCTCTTCAGTACAAAATTGCGAAATAGAGGTAACATTGGGAAAATTTAAAGTTGAGTTTATTAAAAATTCAGGAGAGCGTGTAGATTCCTTTTTATTTTTCCTCAGAGGTATCCCTTTTCAAAGATTTCTTACACTGTTGACTCATTTGGACTTGGACTGCAGTTGAAGTTTTCACTGCAGGAGAAAAGCAAAGCTCCAGTGGAAGAGTGTTCATTGACAAGGTCCTGCAAAATGCCTCGGATCATGGCAATGGGCAATATGAGAAGTTTTAGAGGATACTGTGAGGAGCCTGCTATCAGTAAATTATTTTACCCTGGCATTAGAAAAGAGACCAAAGGTTTAATATTCAAACCACAATGGTAACTTGATAACCATATAATTATTTTTTAACATTTTTATATTGCACATGCACACTCCTAAAAGTTTTATGTCACTGAATTCTACTGGTTAATTAGATTTTTTAAAAGGACTAAGCCCTTCTTGTTGGCTTTGCTTGTCTGTTTTAAATTAGTTAAATGCTTGTCACTTTATAAGAGGGAATGGAAAGTGCCATCTCCCTTCTTTATGTTATTCCTTACTGTGCAGGATTTCCTCTTTTAACTCACACCTTTCTTCCTGTCTGAAAAAAACAGTCCTAAATTAGTTAACTTTAGTCAGTGGAAGTTACCTTTTGCTTCCCTCTCCTTCCCCCTTCTATTTTTTTCACCTCCTCCTTGCTGTAATTCAGTAATGTTCCTTTAAGAAAACAAGGCCGTGATATGACAGCCAGCGGTCCCCATTTAGTATCTCTGGTTATGTAATAGTACTATAAAGCTTGCAAGTATTTTGAAGAAGTAAATGACTATTTCTACAAGAACTAGGCAAGAGGAAAATGAGTCACCTGAAATGCCCTACCACCACTACTCAGGGACTCCGCTGTTCAGTATAAGCCTCACTTTGCTTGTCATTTTCAAACTGTGAGGATAGCTGGATGTGATGAAAGTTCATGTGCTTTCGGTTATTTTAGGAGGGTTTATTCATATGAATGGGGTTTTCTTGCTTAATTTAGACTTTAATAATTTCTAAGTGTTCTGTGGATGCTGACAAGATTTGATGGTTCAGATTTTTATAGAAATATGTAAATTGAAGCTTTTACCATTTTAATAGCAAGTGAACCTATGGTAGTATTCTAGTTTGTTTATTTTAGTAAGAATTTTGATTAAATAATGTATTCTTTGGAAGCAGTTTAACTAAATACAGTCAACATGAAAGACAATATCTGTATTTTGATGTACTGTGGCATGACTGGTTTTGGTTTTGTCATAATTTATACCTCTTAAGACCACCCTTGCACTAATCTGTGCATCACAACAATGCCTAGATTTCTAATCAGAAAACTTCTATGCTTTTTTTTTGTTTGCATATATATATATATTTATTTCTTAGTAGCAGTCTTTCAAATAATTTAGAAATTGACATACATGGTATGTGTTGGTTTTTTCTTAGCAATCAGTTCCTCCTGTCAGATAAACAGAGTCATCAGCCATCCAACTCTTCCGATTAGTATCACTGCTCATGAAGACAGACACATCAAATTCTACGACAACAATACAGGTATGCTTCTCTTCAGCAGGTCTTAGTCATAGCCACTGTACAATGTAAATCATAACCAGAATTTTATTATGATTCATATTATTCGCATAAATGCTGAGGAATGTCAAGAATTGGATAGCCTTTGAAACAGAAATCTCTCATCACTAGTAGATCCCAAAGATTGCCAGCACACTTAAAACTTGGTTGGCACAGTGATAAGGGACCTGCATAATTTTCTGTCCATTCTTTTAAAATGCCTTATGTATGAGGTTTATAAATATTTAATATAAAAGGAAGCATTTTTAAAATCTTTATGGGCTTATGTTCATGTTTCTTCTGTTGGTTGTCTGTGTTATTTTAATCTGGAGAACAGGAAGCTCTGGCACTCTAGTGCTTCCTAGCCCTCTGCCACACCTGACCCATGTTTTCTTATTTTTAAAGTGAAATCACTGCTGTAATTTCAATAAACTCTAATAGAACATTAATTCTCTCTGAATTGACTAAAATCATCCCATATTCTTATGCAGTTTATATTCATTGCTTTTAGTGTACTCAGCCCCTACTTTCCTTCCCATTGTAGATCTTTACTTCAGAACTCAATTCAGGCTTATCTTCCAATGAAGGTATTTAAAATGCAGTGATTGCAGCACCAGGGTGGCTTTGCAGACATAAAGGTCTCACAATGTTGATGATATTGCTACTGTGCCTCTCTGGAGACTGTAAATTTAAAAGAATGACTTCTTGTATAATTTTAATGATTCAGTTATGGGTTTTTTATTCATAGTATCAGCTGTGGTAGGGTCATAAGCAGTGAATAGAAATAATGAAGTTAATTGCAGAAAATAACCAAAATAACTCTTTTCTTTCAAAGGAAAACTGATCCACTCCATGGTAGCTCACTTAGATGCAGTTACAAGTTTAGCTGTCGATCCTAATGGCTTGTATTTGATGTCTGGCAGTAAGTACATTCAGATTTCATTTTCTTTTTCTCATGATGGTGACAGGCATGAGAATTGTAAAGAAAACTGTTTCCCCTTTCTTTAGGTCATGACTGCTCAATTCGCCTGTGGAATCTTGAAAGCAAGACGTGCATCCAAGAATTTACTGCTCATCGCAAAAAATTTGACGAGTCCATTCATGATGTGGCATTCCATCCCTCCAAATGTTATATTGCCAGTGCAGGAGCTGATGCTCTGGCTAAAGTGTTTGTATGACAGAGTGCTTCCTGTTCAACTTTAGCTTTGTATATATTTAACCAGCTGCACAAAGAGAAGAGGAGGGGCATGAGTTGTTTTATCTTGCCCTGTAATTCAGAGAATGTTTGTAAGTGTTTAGTTTTGCAGGGTGCTGTTTTCTAAATTGACATTTGCTCTGATTTCTGTGAGCTCAGCTGGTGCTGAGAGCTTGGAATCTCTCAGTTTCACATAGTTAAAAAAAATAAAAAATAAATGCTTTTATTTTAGAGGGTGTGAATTTTCGTCCAGGCAGGCCTTGGGTGAAACTAGGTCTATGTATTCTCTATTAATAAAATGGAGTACTGGAAAGAAGGGGTCTCATTGCATCAGGGAGTAGGAAAAGAGGGAAACTTCCTAGGATGCTTCTCATTGAGGAATCTTAATGTTAAATCACCTGGAAAAAGTGATTCAAAGTCAGTTCACATGCTCATTACTGTATCATGTGAGAGGCACTTTGTCATCCCTTTGGTATGAATAAAGTAGATCTTGTTCAGAGAGCAGTAGCGGATAGTTAATCTCAGCCTAATCTGGTCGCTAGCCTGAGGTAAATGCAACTAAACGAAAGCAGATTACTAACATAATATGCAGCAAAGTTTCTGTTACATCTTCTATGTTATACAGTAAATATTTAGTTTGCAAAAAAATTTATATAATTTTTAAAGACTGTATTAGCATATGACTAGAAGCTGAGCCTTTACTCTAACTCCCAATTAACAACAGACTGAAGCAGTCTGTATATACTGCAGTAGTGATCTTAACTTATTCAGATTTTAATGCTGTTTATTCTTGGAGATCTGGCACAAGAAATTATCCTAAAGCTTTCTAAAGAAGCTCTCGTACAATTTAGTTGTCAAACATTCATCTCCTCTTCCTGTTTCTGCTAAAAAGGGTACCATTCTGGGCATTAAAAGATAACATGAAATAATTTTTTTGAAGAATAAACTTATACCTAATGCTTTGTATGAGTCCTGCTAGTGGAATAGGTGGGAACTATACAAAACTCCCATCAGTTTGAGAGATTCTGCTACTTCTAGAGGTATTTCCCAGCTTCACCATTTGTGGGACTTTCTAACTTGTCCGCTTCGCCGGGTGTATTCGTGCCATCGATAAGGTTACCTGAAGAATGAGTGCTTCTTGTAATTAATCAACAGATGTGCTTTGTTTATCTATTCAGAGCTTCTCTGTTGACTTGAATGAGAAATAACTTTTAATCCAATCTTTTAGTCTTTTTATCCCTTCTTAAAGAAAGGTGAATGGATTCTTTTCTATTCTGTGTCATCATCAGAATTATTACTGTTCATAAGCATGAAGTTGGCGTTTTCCTCTAATGGGAATGGAAAGCAGAATTTCTGCTGAAGATGATTTCTTGTGCTGATGTGAGTAGGAAAGAACCCAATGCAGCTCTTCGTATACCAGCCTGAGGTTAAGACTGGAAACTGATAAATAAATATTTACCTTTAAACTGACACTTTGTAAACAGAAATCATTGAAAGATATCAAAATAGGGTTTGACTGTGTTGTTTTTAGATGGTATTAGGGCATGGGACCACATTTGAAGCTGATCTCAGAGTTTAAATCAAGTATACTATTTAGTTAAAAGGTTGACCTGTGTGCTGTTTGAGCCTGCAACACACTATATGTACTGCTAAAATATCCTGGAATACCTTTTATTGCTCAGAATATTCAGATATGTCACTTCATTATATTGATATGCAATATATTTCCATAGATAAGATTACCATGAAACAGATGACTACGATAATAATACAGATTATTTAGTTTTTATAAAATGTTGTGGTTATGATGGAAAGGGGGAAACTTGGCTGCAAAACTGAGCATTCAACTTTGTGAGAGTTCTGTGTACTTGACTCATATTCTTTCAGTGTCATTATTTTATTTCTTTTTGAAGAGAAAATTACAAAGATTTATTTGAAAAATTCTAAAAGTTATGTATATTATATATGTGTATATATATTGTAAACATGTATTAAATGTGTCTAGTAAGGGAAGACTCCATGGGTGCATTTTAATGTTTTAGTATTAAGAGTTCTCTTGAGTTTGTGTATACAAAGGATAATGGTGTGAGTATGAAATGAATGTTGTGCTTTTGCTTACACAGTACAATATGTAGTCACAGTTGTTTAAATTGCTGTACATAAAAACTAGTAGGCCAGCATGCTTGTTTTTAAAGACTGTCATTCTGATTACAATTGGAATGTAAGACGTGGCTGTTCAAATGTGAATTGAAAGATGTTTCCTTCTCACTATTGAGCTATTGCTCAAACTGAAAAGTGATTTTTTTTTATAAAAGCTGGCAATAGCTAGAGGATGAGGTGCCTTTAAAAAAAAACACAACAAAACAAACAACAAAACAAAACAAATGTAGCCTTACAAAGAGGTTGTGGAGTATATATATTTTTGTGCTTGTCTTCATAATTGATGTCAATGTCTTTTTACTGAACTTGCTCACATACTTGTAGGACTGCAGGGTATTGTGCATGAGCCTGTCAGATCTTCTGAACATCATCATAGGAGATAGGGTTGAAAAAATTATTTAGGTTATCTAGTCCATCTGCTTGCTAAAGCAGGATTGTAGACTTGTGAGTTTTAATATTGTGTTGGCCAGTGAGATTTTATATATGTTCTAAACAATTAGGCGTCCTTTTGAAGATTATTTCAATGATTACATCTCACTGACAGGAGGATTTACATGATGTTTAGTAGCTCTTTTTTGTAACTTCATGCCAGTATTCCAAGCCATATTTTGTGCCATTTTGCATAATCCTCATGGTCTTTGTAATCTGGAACCTGCATGCACACAATGGTTCTATCTGTATATTTCCATTCCCTTCTGCATGCTTTTTTTTTAGACTGCTTTTTTTACACAACTTTTTCTTGTTTTCAACTTTTTAGCTCAGTTCTCCATATATTGGTGTTTATACTACCATTCCACAGGCATGATTTGTTGGATTTAGTCTGAAGGTCATCTCTTCAGTGTGGTTGTTGTTTGGTTGGGTTTATCCTCTGTAACGTGATGCTTTTGTGTAGGAAGACCAAACTTTTGTTGTCTCCCAAACCCAGATCATATTTCTTCATTTCTAACAACAGCTTTAAATAACTTTGAGCATTGCTGCTTTTCGAATTTCTTCTTCACTTTCAGTATGTTGTTATGAATCTTTTGCAGCCTGAGACTTAATTCCTGTTTCATGATTATCCTGGGTCTTATAAGCTTTGAACTTCTGACCTCTGAGGTCACTAAATTATTTTTATTTGTTCCCCTTTTGTGTGCCCTCCTTCCTGGCTCAATGTAATTGCAAACTTTCATTAATGTGATACATACTTTTGATTGAAAGTGTCAACAAAACTGGACCTAAGGCTTATTCTTGCAAAAAACCCACATTTTTCTGCAACATCAGTATGTAGCATTTTGCCATTACTATTTTTCCCATATATAATTTACATGGTAAATTCTTATAATGGTTAACTCATATAATTTTTTGTGTCTGTTAGCCTGTGCTACTGATTTTGGTTTTACTAACTGATTTAATGGGAGAATTTTCAGTTCTTCTGTATGTTCAAAGTTGGTCTGCTAGTTTTAAGTACTCTCACTTTTAATTTACTTCACTATGCTGTTTGCGTTCACATATTACCAGAATGCCTGCTCAGAATGATTTTGGAGTAGCCTGGAAGAAGCTCTAGATACATTGTGTCACTCTGACAAAATTCTGGAGTCTGCATTTATTTTTGTGCCTCAAAGAGAAAACTTTTGACATACCACGTAAGCGATTTTATTGCTTTTAAAAGAATCACCTGATGAATATTTTGGAATCATTCATCTTTATTTTGATAAAATATGTTCTTTAGCAAGAAGCTTGTAGAACTATTTGCCACATACTGTGGATTATTTTTTTAGGATGTATATTTTCAAATAATGTTATGTTAAAGCAGTCCCATATGTAATGTGGTTGAGTAAGTGTGTGGTGTTCACCATACAGCTTTGTGATTAGGCCATACAACACTCCTTTTCAGTTGTGAATTTAAAGTAACCAGAAACTTGTCCTTTTCAATAAATATGTGAGAGATAAAGGGCTTAGTTACACCACCTTTTCAGTACACTTGTTGGATCACAGATGTGTCACCATTCCTTCCTTCTTATGTTTTAACAGTGTAATTTTGGGGAACAGCAAGTTCTGTAAACTCATGTGTCATTTGAGCAGTGTTTGATGGGCAGAAGTGTTAGTCCATCCCAAAGGAAACAAAAAATTGAAAGGGGCCTTAACCTTCAGATAAGCAAGTCTGGGGGTTTTTAAATGCCTTTTAAGATGTGTATTTGGGAGCATTTACAGGCTGTGGTTCAGCAGTGTGTTTGCAGACTGTCCCAGGTATCCAAAAGCCTACTTGATACATGTGTGAAGTACCTAGTAAACCTGAATTGCATTAAGGAAGGAAATGCAGCCAGTGTGCTTGTCCTGTGTCTGTACAGGAGACTGTAGGAAGTAGGGAAACCATTCGCTGAACTCTCTAGGGGATAGATAGTAGGTTAAATGGCCAGAACTGATGTGGCCTCTATGTGACTGGTGTCATCATGGGTGAATTTGGCTGAGGAGCAGTGCAGTGATTGGCCTGCTGGTGCCACAAGGGAAAACATTAAAAAATTAGAATAACAAATTTACCAAGGCATTCCCAAAGTTGCAGGTTGTAGGAAGGATAAAATCTACTATATATCCAGATTTCAAATTACACACAGTTTTGTCAAAATAGAAGGTGAAGATTTTTCAAATTTCAAAATTTTGGATGAGATGGCAAGAGATTTGTAATAGGTATTACCTAAATTCTAAGAACAGAACTTTACTCTTCTGCTGACATAGTCTTCATGTTGGGGAACCCTCTTATGTGAAGATGAGCTCCTCAGACAGTGGGACTACTCTTTTGCATTGATTGGATAAGCATTTATTTAAGATCAGAACACAGGACTAAGATTTTGACTCATGTCCTTTAGAATTGAACCAAAGCCACAAAGTTTGGGATGCAGAGTAGATTTTAGCTTTGTTCCTCATTTTTATTTTTTTCTTTAGTTTTAATATATATTACATACAGTGCCATCTGTGTGACGCACTTTACATTAAACAGCGCATTCTGTAAAAATATTCCTGAAGTACTTTCTCATACAAATGTGATTTGAATGGTTCCTAGTAATTTGTGGCTCAGCATGTATTGCCTTTCCATTTTCTAATGGGAGAGCTGATAAGATGAATGGAAATAATTGTGAAAACATGATGCTGGTTATAACATAACATTTGAAAATATGCTGAAATTGGTGGCTGTTTAGTGGAAATTGGTTTGAGGTACACTGCTGGGAATGAGGAAATCAGAATACCTCTTCAATGTGGTAAATTGGTTTGTGTCAAATGTTTTAATCTTTGACATGGTAATATGAGTTTTCTTGGGCATCTGCTGTTTGTGAGCATCATAGGGATGCATAGTGTAGCTGTTACTGTTGAGTGACAGAGAGGAAGAAAAGATTTCCATGAAAAAAATACTCAGGTGTTTCAGGAAGCTCCCTTTTTTCCATAAGGACGTGAAGGCATTGAAAATATTTTCTCTAAATCTGGTAATGGGTTGGTTGAAGTGGATTACAACTTGACTCTTTCATCATCAATTTCTTCAGGCTTAGAGATGAACACCATTATGGAAACAAGTCGCCTGTAGACTGCCAGTCGAAGCCTCTGCTATGTTTCTACTGAGTGGCAAAGAAACTATTGGAATCCAGTGTTGATCCATCCAGTTATATCAGGGTTTTCTAATGAGAAACAACCCCTATTGTAAAAGAGATAGTGTTACATGGAGCAGAGCAAACGAACAAACTCCTAGAGAGGGCAGAGAGAGGGACTAGGATGACTTTTGTGTAAATAGTCCTTGTTCAGGCAAGTGATCTTGTTTAGCTGATGGGACTCTTCCCAGCAGGGAGGGTGGTTGGAAATAGGACCTTTAAAATAACGTGTCTGCCTCTGCTAGTAAACACACTGGTTGTGCAGGATATCTATCCTTTTGATATCTTTTTTTTTTATATCTTGCCACTTAAATCCTACTTTGAGGTTACATTTTCTGAGAATCTTAAAATCTCATCTGCAGTGAGCTTTTCTTGCAGGGTAGATTTCATAAAGGTCTATTGATTTTTCTCTCTGAGCGTTTTTTCTGGAAGGGTGGTGGGGTTTCAGCTTCAGCCCTACCCCTCTCACCACCAAAAGACTGATTTGTACCTCCTTATTCCCAGTTCATTTAATTCTGATGAGTTATCTCTTACCCTACCTGCTGGCTTAGTTTTGCTGCTCTGTAGTCAGTTGTGAAAGCTTACAAAGTGCGATATCATTTGTTTTTGAGAATCTGAATTCTGCTACAGAAAGCGTAAATCCAGTTGATTAGTACAATTTATGGGTCTCAGCTGGTTCACTGCCAGGAGAGGAGTGTTTCTAGATTCCAAGATCCAAAGTATGGCTGAGCTAAAAAGACAGTTAATGATAGACGCTTTTTAGCCCAACTTTCTTTCTGATAAAGTGTAGATCGCGGTATTGTGTGTTAAACTAGTTTTGCCCTGCTTGTGCTGCCAAGCCATGCTGTGATCCTGGGAGATCACACAGGTGTTTAAACCATGCCCGCGCATGTGTTTTTAAGCTGCTCAAAGCCTTGTGCTGACACGGTCCTCAAGGTCAGTCTCCTTGCATTCCCCGAGTTTGAATTGCAGGCTCCCAAAATTACTTCCTGGCTATTTTGAGGAACCCTTGGTCCTCATGCCACAGTATTAGACTGAAGTGTTGAGAAAAGATGTATGCAGCTGGATTTGTACTGTTCTGAAAGGGAAAGGATAACTTGTTGCCAAGCCAAATATATTCATTATTTTTTGATTACATACTGAAAGCAGCCAAAAACATTGTATAAGGGATAAATGATGGACTTCAAGCTAATATTTTTCCATTAAGAATTTATTTTTTTATTCTTCCTGTCATCAAGATACAGTGCTTTTCGGATGTAGCTTGTTTTCAGATGTATGGCTCCTACAGTTGTTTCCTTGCAGTTGGACATTTACAGACATGCATCGGTTTTGAAAACCGTTTCATATCTGTTAGCACTTGTTCTGGAAATGAAAACTGAGCATGTTAGCTAATAATTTCTTGTACCTTTATAGCCTAAGAAGACTGAAAAGCAGTCTTGTGCTATGTTTTCCTTGTTTAGTGCATCTAAAAAAAAACTTTGAGAGGGAACTCCATCATGAGATGACTTTTGTTGCTGTAAGTTTTTCTGTTGACATTTGTCAGCTTATAAACTATCTGCATTGTATTTTACATAATTATCTTCAATTGACTGTCAGGTTAAAAAAGAAATTTTTTTGCCATATGGACTGTAGTTCAGATTTTTTGTTGTTGCTTATATTAATATACTTTTTTTTCCTCTCTACGAGAAATAACTATTGAATTTAGAGTTACCTGACACTTCTCTATAGGAGAAGTTACCACAGGTGATAACCACTTAAATGTTAGTAATTACAGGGGCTCCTCTTCTGTTTTGGGTCACTTCCATGACAGATAGTTGATGTGAAATCGCTATTGTGGATGATATATAAACTAAGGGAAATTAAGACTCCCCTTCAGAACTATGTTGAGGTTATGATTTTTTATGCCAGTTTTGAATGAGTACTTTGAAACTATGTTGGGCTTCAAATGTCTTGCAAAATGTTGAATCCAAATGAGAAATACCTACTCTTTGTGTAGTAGTCTGCTTGTCAGGTTTTTGTGTATGGCTCAGTACAAGGCTGTGTCAGAATTTCAGTACCATGATATTACCTTGTTTAAATGGCACTGTCTTACAAAAGTGAATGTTATTTTAAGGGAGAAATTCTGTTTTCCAATTTGTGAAGGAAATAGTTTTCTTGGGAGTAAGCATCCATAAGTGTAATATATTTCATGATTTTGAAAGGCTTCTCAATCATGGGAGATGAGAAAAGTGAAGAATTGATTCATTCTCTGAAGATTTGTTAAGCATTTATTATTATAAGTATAAATTTTTTCTTTAAATGAAAATCCTTCTTCAAACAATTAATATTAAACTTCTTACTAAAATTCAGTAGTTTAAAATCCTGGATAAATATCTAAAATTACAAAGGTATAAAATTCAGAGGGAAATTATTTTGAAATATGCCAGTATAATTTTGAGCTTCTCAACTGCAGCCCTGAATTTGCTCTTTTTCACTGAAATTCATATTTTGTGAAACTTTTTGGACAGGTTATATTGAAAGCTACATTCACTTGCCTGAATAAGTCAAATATTTTGTCATTAAAATTATATAGATCTGCTTATGTTAGTGTGCCGTTTAAAATACGACCTCACTGAGGTAACCATGCAGGTATTTGTATTGGTATGACAATAGTGAAGTGGGGTATCTGTGTACTGTACCCGCATTCTGTGCTGAGCAAAATCACATGGACTTCCAGAAATAATAAAAAGGTTTTTAAGAACAGCTTTATTTAATGTTGCAGCAGCAAGTAAGTGTCATTTGTACCATATAATTATGTAAATGGGGTGCTAATAAATACTATTTTTCAACATTTTGCATTGTGTTCATAATTTTGCGTAAGATGTGTGCGGTTTTGGAGCATGTGCTAGCAGGGGGACGTGCACTCAAAGACAAGTAGGCATGTTTGTAAGGGCCTGAGATAACTCCATGTGAACTTCCTATGGAACTGTGCGATGTCTCACCATTCACAGTAATGCCTCAGTGTTTCTGTTCTCCGTATGTCTTGGTTTTGTAATGCTCTGCCAAATTAGCACTGTTTGGCACCCCACGTCTTTCCATGTGCTTGGGTGAATTTGGGGTGAGCAGAGGTGCAGCGTGGGCGTGGTGCCGTTGTGCAGGAGCTGGTCTATCAGCGGTGCACTGGTCTCCGCCAGACACAGTGCGCTTCCTGAGGGCAGCGTTCATTTAAAATAAAAATAAGTGTACGTTTCTGCCTGCGGGGAGAGGATGAGGGTGAGCAAACCACACATCACAGATGGCAGTCGTGTCGCTACAGGAAGGTGCTCAGAATGGCACTGTGAGGGGGTGGTATGGGAACCTACACGGAACTGAGCAGAACAACTTGTTAGTGAGTCCATCCTGGGTTTTTTTTAGTTTGTTGGTGCGATAAGCGCAGTTCTTATTTGTTTTCTTGGTAGGTGTAAAATAACCCTTCTGATTTGGTCCTACTCATCTTCCTGCCTCATAGGAAAGGAGGAATTGCTTTATGAATTGACAATTCAATTACATTCACCCCAGTGTTCTGCCTCCAGAGAGGGTCAGTAGAAGATTCCTGAGGTAGTGGCAAAAATGATTTTGTGAACAATATAGGAGTGACTCTTCCACACAGGAGGTCTTCCTAACATGCTTATGGGTTTGCTTATGAACAAGACATGTTCCCATGAGGATTTGGGTGTTAGAAAAGTGACTATATTTAGTAATACAGTGAAACTTCTACCATTTCTCCTTGTGCTTAAAAAGAAGTAATTTCTGTGAGTGCTGGAGTTCTTGAACTTATCAGAGTTTTTATTGGAAATGGGAGAGGGGGTGAAACTGGTGTTAAGAAAGATAACACGTCTCTTGCCGTGCAGTATGACTGACTCAGTTGATTGTGAACAATGTAGCTGATGCAGCACTAAAACCTGTGATAGTGCACTCACACCCCCCACCCAGTTTAATTTTTAACAAGGGAAAAATAGATTACCTTGAGGAATTTGAAGTGCTGAGCTGTGTAGATGTACATTTGCAGTATGCAGGTGACTTAGCAAATGTAGATGGTCTGGTACTGACTAAGATTTCTAAAAATTAGATGGGAAAGGAAAAGAAAAGGGCTCAAGTTGTTTCCCTAATGTTGCTCATGGGCAGAGAAAAATAGCTAGAGGAACGAGATGACTTCGTTCAACCGTGAAGTAATTTAAGGTATGTATACCACAGAAGACTGATTGAAGTTTGGTGTCTAGGTAATATTTCTTGATATTTACCACTTGCTTTGACTTGCTAGGTAGGTAATGTGAATAATTTTCTGTGGAGTTTACAGGTAAGGTGTTAAATCCACTAAACATGTTTAGATTGGGTTGGTCCTGGCTGGATGTTTAATCCCAGAGCTTTTCCTGGTTCGTGGAATGGCTTGCCTTGTGCTAGAGAGCTGTGGGGGAAGGAATGCAAGGAGGAAGGAGAAGCTTCTCTGCCCTCCTGCCAGCGGCAGCGATGGAGAAACCCTCTTCTTGCCGAACTAGCAAAGCAGTAACAGCTGAGGAGCAGGAAGGTGCACACAGTGGGCAATACTTTCTGTGCAGGGTGGCACAGTGACAGCAGAAGTGAGAGTGTCCCACTCTGGGAAACAGGACTTTGAGTCACCTCTTTGTGAAGCAATGGCTGAACTTTTAATTGAATTTAGTGGCTCACTGAAAATGTGAGTGGCTAATACTGGAGTTAGAGGCAAGAGGTGCTGAGATTAAGCTCTGCCAAGGCTTCCAGAGCATGGGCATCAGTATTTATTTCCAGGTGGGTGTTCTGCACTGTGACTGCTGAGCACTGATAAGCCACCAGCTCAACTCTTGAGAGCAAAAAAGGTTATTTCTTAGGGAAAGAGTGATCAGACACCACCTTCTAGAATGGGTATCCAGTGACTAGTTCAGACAGCTCCCAGTCCTGGGTGGGACCTGTCTTGTGCCCTTCTCTGGGATGCCTCTGTCAGACAGCAGGCTCCACTGCACTGGTCAGGCATCTAAAACTAAGTGGCCCAGCATCAAGCAACTGGACATCCCAGTTCTCTCAGTCCTACCTATGGAAAGTGTGTAGAAACTCTGTGATTTATTTTTTTCACCCTGCTTCCAAAAGAAGTCTAGCTCCAAATAAGACATGATCTTGCAGACTTTGGAAAATACTTATGTCTTTGATGCCTTTCAGTCATTAGACTCTGCTTCAGTGACTGACTCCTCTGACAGATAACTTTGAGATAGCCCACTCTTAAGGATGTTACACATCTGAGCATGTAAAAGGATACTGAAGCACCTGGGGCTTTGCCTATCTTCCATAATGCAGTAATCATCTCAGCTGTGCTTCAGAAACTAAAATGGCATGGGCCATATTTGGCGTTTATTTTGTAACCCCATATGAGATGACATGCACTGCATATGCCTTTAAGACAATTTTATTGCAAAAGATATAGCAACTTATATTGATAAGCTCAAAATAGCTTATATATGTTACAGAAGGAGTTCTACTCCTTTCCTGAAACAAAGATACCTCCTTGAACATTTATCAAGATATATATGTAAGTTATCTTGTTTTTTAATAGAGTAGTATTTAGAGACTTTTGTAGGTGGCAAGTAATTTGACTGCTATGAAAGGTAAAGGTTAAGAAGAGTGTATTCTTACAAGTTTTGAGGCTTCTGCTTGTTTACAATGTTTATGAATCTAAGTTTAGGTGAGAGTTGGATTAAACCACTTTCACACTTTAAAATCCAACAATTTCAAGGTCATCTGAAGAAGTAAATAAAAATATACATTGGCAAACGAACACCGTAGTTCTGTAAACTTAAGATAAACCATTTAAACAATAACAAACCCTGAAGTGCCCATTATAAATGCTTGACATAAGACAGCTCTGCAACTTCCTCATGAAAGAGCTCTTGAAAGATTACTGTCATTGCTTAAAGTTTAAGTTTTAGGAAGAAGCTATATCCTGTGTGCACATATCCCTTATGCACATCCTAAATAACGTGTGTGGCTCTAGCTGTTCCTGACATCTCAGCCGTCATTGCTGTGCTTCCGGCAGAGCACAGGTGAAACACTGGGGAGTCTCTGCGGGGTACCAGTCTTATGTGCCACAACAGTACGGTCAGTATGGAGAAGAATATGTGGTGGTAAGTTGTTGCATTAAAAATTAAGCCCCAGTATTAAGATTAGGTATAAGTTAAGACTTAGGTCTTTTTCTCAGCTAGCCCCAAATCAAGCCCTGAGCAGTTTTCAGACAATGAATGTGGTGTATGAACTGAAGTCCCCATTAAATTCAGTTTGCACGTTTGAGTTTTGTCCAGCCCGTGTAACCTCTGTTGTTGACAGAGAAAGATGTGTTCAGCCAAACAGTAGAGAGGAGGTGGGAGATGGGGAGTATTAGGAGTTACTCTGCTCATACCTGACTCTATTCATAATCATTTTTTCAAACCAAGAAACTATTGCTGTGGAAGTGCAGCAGCACAGATTAGTGCTAACAATTCTGCATACAAATATATCTTACATTTTTGTTTTGATTTGTTTTGGAAGCTGGCAGTGGTCTGCACCTTCTGTCTGGGTAGCAGATGGTTGAATTGATGATGTTCTTCTAAGACTGTTTTTTTTCTAAGAGGAAGATCTGAATCTTCCCTGTGTAAAACTACTGTTGTCTCCAGGACTGTTTTTGATAACCTCTTGAGAGGACCCCAGCCTGGCTTATGTTACCGCACCAGGGGGTTCATGCAAAATCTGCTGGTTTCATTAGTTTGCATTATGCTTATTTAATTGGTATTTTTTCCAATCACATTTCCAAACATAACTATTTATAAGATTATGCTACTTTTGCTGTCAAAAAGGAGTTTCCCTTATGGCAATTAATTTCAATTAAATTTTTATGTGACTAATAAATATCTTGGATCATGATTATTAAACTATAAATACTGTTAAAAGCTTGATTTGCAAGTAATATGGGAAATTCGAGTTTTAATTTCTTCCCATTTCCTGTTAGTTCCACAAGCCTGATGCCGCATGGCGTTGATTGCCATAAGGTGTGCGAACACGTACATTTTTATTGGCTCTTTGGTAATCTTGCTTAATGAACATATTTTCCTAAATGATGCTGGGTGGAACCTAACCAGCAACTGCTGCTTCCTAATTAAAGTACTATTCTTTTGGTCCTCTGACTGCATCATTTCCCCCTCACTGACTAGTGATATGGGTGGTTCTTCACTTAAGAAACCACTGTGTGTTTTGACTGATCCAGGACCGTAGTATCTACATTTTGAAATCAATCCATAAAACGTAAGTCTATACCAAATTTGAGAGAGGGTGTCTGTAAATGCTTGAAATGCTGTGTTTCCCAGTATATAATACAGAATATAAGGTAATTCCATCTTACATCCTGTTAATGGCTCTTGAATAGCTCTCCTCACACTAGGAACTGCTGTAAGCTGTTCTGAGCAGTGGTTTAACAACAAAGTGGTGGGTCTCAAATGCTTTTCTGAGTGTGAGCAACTTGAACCCACAATTTTTCTCAGAGTCTCTCCTGTCCTGGTAACTTTCCTGTGATCCTGCAGGCCTTGAGCCACCCAAGAGCAGAGGAAGAGAGCTAAGGACGCAAGACACTTCTCAAAATCAAATATTAATGCAGTATTGAAGGAGACTAGATTCCAGTTCTTGCATGTTGGCTGCCTTGTGAATTTGGGGCTTTAGTGGAGTTGACAAAGGGTTGTATGGTCTCAGAGCTTGACCTTTTTACCTCACTTGTTTTCCAGTCTCCCAGGGTTTCAATAAATCTCAGAGCTTGAGTTAACAGTAGCTGAAGCTCGACTTGCTGGCAAGACATCAGTGTGGAGTAAGTGCTTGCTTTTGAGAAGGTACTCAAATTTGAGCTGTGGTCGCCCTCCAAAAGAAGCAGCTGTTATTTCAGCCCTGATCTGGGTGTCATCTGGTGGGCAATGCCAACAGAGGTGCTTCTGCCACAGCTGCTCAGCAGCACGGCCACTCCCTGAAGGGACCTGGCTGCTTCAGGGAGCAGGTGGTGCATTGTAAGGAGCTTGTGTGTGTCCAAAGGTGAGAACTGGGCAAGCTGGGGCTCTGTTCTGGAAGCAGCTTTTCAAACTGCTGCGTTTATTTCCTCCATGTTTACTGCCTCTTTTGCTATCAATCCAAATCAGAGTTTCTGAAGGCTGTAAGGGAAAAAAAAAATTAACAGTCTACACAGAGCATGCATAGGGGCAGAGCTGCAGTCAACCTTGCTGACTGGAAAGTGCCAGAGGAAAACACCTTCAGTGTTTCTTGTACTGAGGGCTGGCATTATTCCTGTGGCACTTGACATGCCTTCAGCATGGTGCCCAAGGGTCCTGCCTTGCTGGAGTCCATCAGTTCCGTGGCTGGGAGTTAAATTCTGTGCAAATGTTTTGGATGAGCTGATTAACATAGCGATAGAGGTTGTCAAATTCATCCACAAAGAAGGAATGCTCCTTATGGGGGTCTGTTGCAATGGCTTCCAGTTCATCCGGGGCTGCCCAAGCAACTCCGATGGAGTAAGCAATGACTCCTGGAAAGAAATAGAATAAGCATAAATGTTTTCTTAGCCTTAAATTTAATTTAAGACCAATCCTGCAAATGTAGTTTCCAGGCCACAAAAAAGTGGACAGTGAATTAGAGTGCTCTCTCTGTATAAAAGTGGTATTTTCAAATTGGAAGAAAGGTCTAATTTGTGCTTTAGAAGTACCTTTTGCCAACAACAAAAAGACTTAAACAATATCTGTATCTAAACAACAGGCTCCTGAACAACAACTTCTTATTCCAATGTAAATGTGTTGGAAGATAAGACTATCTGGACTGGAAAGCCAAAGGAGTCATGTTACTGAGACAGTAGAAACCCCTTGAGATCTCCTAGACATAGCTGCATTTGCAATGATTAATGGGATTATTCTTTTTCCCCTGAAGTTCCTTATTCAGGTATTAAACAGTTGCTGATCTTGTTAGAGCTCAAAGAGACCCCAGGGTGAAGCACTACTCTTCCTTCATAAAGTTTCTCCTGGTGCTGTCATATCATAGCAAACTGCATTTATCTGGAAAAATGCTGAGACACGTGGGGAGAGCAGGTAGTGACAGAGGAGCTTACCATTTCGATGAGCTTCCATGGCCGGCACGCTGACGTCATCGTAAGACCTGCCATCTGTAATGAGAATCATGATCTTTCTTTTGTTGGGTTTGGATTTGCTGAACAGCTGCTCTGAGGCGTAGCTGATAGCTGCTCCCGTGCTGGTCCCACCGCTCCAGTAACTGATCCTTTTAATGGCACTCAGCACGTCCTCCTTCGTGCTGTACTTGTCGAAGCTGAACTCGAGCCTTTGCTCATAGGTGTACTGCACGGCCCCGACACGGGTGTCCGTGTCTGAAATCTCAAACTCCTTGCTGATGTTGGCTACAAACTGGAGGACTGTGCGGAAGTTGCTGGTGCCGACACTGCTGGAGCCATCGATGACAAAACCAATGTCGGCTGAATTGAGGCACGTCTTGCTGCAAACCAGCCGGTCTGTGTCGCAGACCCGCTTCACCAGGGGCTGGACCACCTTGTGTAGGCTGAACCAGCTGGGCACGTTGATGGAGTAGAAACCGTTTGTCCTGCACACTGCCTGCAAGGCAACACAAGGATGAATACAGTGGAAGTTCAGTCTGCCTGCTTCTGCTGGGACATGTAGCTAAGTTGTAAATATAGGCTCCTGGAAAGAGCAATGCTGGAGTCTGAAATGGCCTCTCCTCCAGTCACCATCTGCTTCCCTGGGAAATGATGTCAATGTAACATCACAGACACTCGTGTAATGTGAAAATCTTTCCTGCCTTTTTTTAAAAGCTGTGGGATGGAGCTGATATTATAGTAGTGAAAGAAATGTAATAAGGAAGTTTGCCACCTGTCAAGCTTTTTTACATGAGTTACATTGTTCACAGGAAAAGCATCCAAATCACAGAGCTTCTGTTAGCGCGGCTCCAGTAGCATTATAGGAGCCTGTGTGTTTGCTGGGAAGCAACTTCAGCTCCCGTCATTCAGGGCAACAAGGAAAGTTTTCCCTGCTGAGAAACTCTACTACCTTGAAGTGAAACCTGGTGCTTAATTTGGGTTATCCTGGTCTCATACCCTTCTGAGCAGAAAAACCCAGGCAATTTTAGTGAAAAATGCAAAAATCCCAGTGTGTTGACCCTGCCAAATAGTAAAAATAAACAAACAAAAAAATCATTAACGTTTATAAGTAAATACTCATAGAGGCCAGATCTGTGGGAGGCTTCTATAGTGGGAGTCAGGTGGGTAGGAAGTAGGGGTGGCACAGTAGAGGAAGTGGGAGAAGTCAAGTGGGAGACTGGGGAGGGAAGTGTGTGAACAGGCGGGATCAAATTGTCCCTGGCTTTAATGCTGTATAAATGTTAATGCCTCAGGTCTCTGGATAAGAATATTTTGTTAAGCCAGGCTCTATCTACCAACATAGTGATGGTGTGTGTATCTGACTGTTTCAAAAGGCCAAGGCACTTGCATAAAGCCTAACAGCTCCAAGGAAGTCACAGTTCTCTCCAGTCTGGGCTCCTCACAGTGTGCTGCCCTCATTTGCTCTTCTTCCTGTCTTGCTTCTATTTTAGTGTTACGATGCAGCAGTATCAAGTCACCATTCCTTCTTTATCTTCCTATTCTGAGTCCACTCTGCTCCCACTTCTGCAGTGTCCCTGGCAGGTTTGCAGACACTCACTGTAGCTTTGCTCTCTTAAAGTATTAAATGCAAATGAGAGTACAATCCAATTAAATGCTGACCAGAGACAATGCAGCTCTCTGGAGCAGCTCTGAAACCCATGAGAATGATCCATGGCACAGCAACCCTGCTCAGATTGGAATCTGTTTTTTGAAAATACCGGATAACTCAACTCTTTCCTGAGCCCAGCCTGTTCTGGCACTTGGTAGATATCTCCTGCTGTAACTGGGTGCCAGCTTGCCCTGAAGCACTGTTGAGCAGGCAGCTACTGTCGGTGCCAAATACAAATCGATCAAGGCTTACATTCTCATTTTTAGCTGCACATGGCAGGGATTTACTCTTTTTCTAAGAGCTACCATGAAGTTACCATAGCAGCAGACACAAATAACTGAAAAATAATCTGCGTCAACAGTGGAAGCAAAATGTTGGAGGTACTCAGTATAGCTGAAAAACTAGCATGTGCTTATGTGGCGACTGTCCCAACATTTGCTTGTATGGGACCAGTTTGGAAATGCAACACTGACATTAGGCTGACAGGGCTTCTCATGCTTTTCTGGGTGGGAAATGCACAGCACTAGGCTCATGGAAAGCTCAGGCTGCAATTTTGCTTTGTCATGCTACTGTATATTTGGAAAACCTCTCACCTCAGTGTGACTGCAGCTGTGTGCCAATGTTTAGTCGGTCAAGAGCCATTTGCCCCATGATGTACCTCAAACCAGAACTTTGCTGAGCTTCATTCTAACTTCAGCATTACTGCCTGGTGTTTTGTACAGGAGACCTCAGGACAGTACATACAAGCAGGACAAGAAATAACCATGAAGGTAAGAAGGAAAGAGAAATGCCCTGAATTAAATAGATTGGAAAACACAGAGCCAAGCTCCTGGCCAGACCCAGCCTACAAAATACCTTGTCCACAAAGTTCGGTTCAATAACGTTCTGCTTTTCATTTTGAGCAGCTGCTTCAACAGTGACAAAGAAAATGTTGATTCCTGATTCCCTGGCCAGCCTGGAGGCCTCTTCCACTCGGTCAGTTGGCCACCCGTCCACCAGCACTACAACCACATTGGGTGCTCCACCTCGATTTCCATTAGCATCCAAAAAGAAGTTTTTGTTAACAAATGAAAGTGCCTTCCCTGGAATAAAAGAGGAGTTGAGGAGTTACAGATCTGAAAGCACTCTGCCTGATAATATCCTGTGAAATGTTAGGCAGAGGGCTGACTCAAGCATTGGAGGCTGCAGAGAGCTGGGGAAAGCAGTTTCTGTGGCTGCTTGAGTGGGAGGGAGGTCAGTGCTGTCGGTGCCAGTGCTTTCTGGGCCTTCCTGCACTGAACCCCTTCCAGAGAAGCTCAGAGTGATGAGCTGAGTTAGCAAGGATTCCCGAAGTACGATGGGAACTGCCCACAAGGAGATAGGTCTATCCCCTCCACTTATGATGGATTTGCAGTGCCCTGGACCAACACAGGCAGGTCATGGTGGGAACAGTGCCCTCTCACCAGCGCTGTCCTAGCACTGAGCACTGTTTGGTCACAGCCTCTGTACCCCAAAAGAAGGTGTGGGCTCGCTGTAGCCCAGGGTCTGAAGTCCTTCCTGAGCTGAGGATGTGTAAGCAGCCCCATCACCTACCAACATTGGAAAGCCCCCCTTTCTGCTGAATTTTCTCAATGGCGTTTCTTAGGTCCTTGGCATTGGCATAAGTTTTTAAGTTGAATTCTGTAGAAGGGTCATCGCTAAAAGAAGAAATGAGAGCAAGTATCAGTGTTTTGCTTCACATACAACGCAAAAGCTGTAGGACTGATCTGTGCTACCTGGTTCCTGAGTATGAGCTGGAGTGAGACCTTTAGCACACATCAGCCATAGAACTGCAGCTGCTAGGGCGTGCCGGTGTGCCCTGTGGCAATGGGAGTAGGTGCACTAGAAACTCTTACCCATACTGAATGATGCCCATCAGAGGACCAGCACTGCCAATGCCAAGGGCTTGAGCCACGTTACCAAGGAACCGCTTCTGGAGCTGAAAGCGGCGTTTGCCAATGCTCCAGCTTCCATCCATTAAGAAGGACAAATCAACCTTGCAATCTGAGGAGAGACAAAGAAACATGGAAGATATTTTTAGTCCTTTCTGATAGCTGTGCTTCTTGTGAGCAGCAAAGGCCTAAAATGTCTGCATCCAGTGATTTGTCCTACTGTGCAAACTCAATGAAAAGCCTTTGACGAGGACAAATCACAGCTGGGGGCTCAAGTCTGTCTGTCCTACTCATTGGTAAACACAATTCTTGGCATAATTTTGTCCTAAACAACCTCTGAGCTTGTGTGACAAAAGGGCAAGAATCTTTTCCCAGTGATCAGTCTGGGAGCACTGCGTTTGGCAGCTAGGGAGGTCAGACATGCAAGAGCAAGCTGACTTGTATTGTGTGCCCTCAGAACCACAGCTGGGGCTCAGCACGCTTTATTTGCAGTCCAGAGGTGGTGGGAGTTTGTAAAGCCAGCCGTGATCCTTGGATTTTGTGGTCTGGCCACCTGCAGAGCACAAACTACAGGGATTTCCTTGGTTATACTTCTGTGGACTTAATTGATATAATAGACATAACAGGAACAGTTCTTCACATATGGTGTTAATGCTGCTCAGAAAGGAAGGAGATTCCCAAAATGTGTGATGCCTGGGATGTGCCTCAGAGGAAGGAAGTCATGGGGTATTGTCTACAGGTCTTTTCAAGCAGATTGCAATCCAAGATTACTGACAATAATCCTGGCAACTCTGCACTTTTGAGTGAAAATAGTTCCTTGCTTTCATTCTAGGCTGGAACTCACATCAGGGAAGAAGATTTTGCCTGTTGTGCTCAGACTGAGTGGGAGCTGGTTTTTTACATATTGTTGTGGACCTGTGTGTGCAGGAGCAGCAGCAGCAGTGTGCTGTTGTGTGTTGCTTCTCTGGGCTGAAACAATGTTCTAGAAAAGGTATGCCTGCACCCAAACAAGCTATTCCCTTTAATTACACAGATGAACCTCATCTTTGCGCTTCTGCAAATGCTGTCTTTCTCACTGACAGCCTGCTTTCATGTCTCTGAAAGTTAGTGGTGAAACATTCATCATTGGTGTGCGACCAGGAGTGGGATCAAAATTTGGCTTAACTAGAGCGCTAATTAACATCTACCCCTTCCGGCATCTGGGTCATCCCCATCTCTTGATTTCCCCGTGATGATGCCTCCTGCCAATCAGACTGTCCAAACTAGTGTGTTTTAATCATTAGGTAGCCCGAAGGCTACAAAGCACCAATTGTTCTTACTGGCTTATGCAACTTCCTCCCATCTCATTACCTTCAATTTTTTCTCCCATAGCTGTCTCTTTTTTCTAATCTAATAATGCTGAATTACAGGACCGTGACTGAGAACTGTGTCCATTCACAGCAGATCGTGAGGCAAGGTCGGGAACCCACAACAAATGTCTCAATTAACAGCTAAGTTTTCCTGAATTTCTTGTCCTTCAAAAGGAGCTACACCATGAGGTCTGTATGTGGAAAGTAGGCAGTTTGCTGGACAGCAGGGTCTGGGTATGCAAAGATTTACATACACTTATATACAGACTTAATTTCTGGGGAGGGTTCAGGCAGCGGGAGTATTTCGGTGCTGGGACACTGCAAGAGCACAGGCTAAAGGTACTTCATAGGGAGGTGAGCACTTTCTGATTTGCAGGGAGGCAGGATCTGAATTAGAGATTTTATGATCCTAGAGGTGTCAGCAGGATGAGAATTTTGCTGCTGGTGTGTCTTATCTCAGTTCAACTGCTAGAAACACAGATGTCCTTGCCTGCATCTCTGCTGCACTGAGCTCTGCCTTCCTGCAGCGCGATGGGGTCTGTAGGGCAGAGCCTTCCCCTTTTCTTCTTTGCCTTATTACTTATCAGTTTCAGGTGTGTCTGGCATTTTTGGTAGGGGAAAGAAAAGTTTTAAGCATTAGGAGGAGCTCCTGGGAATATGTAGACGTTTGGTTCAGTAGTTAATGCAAAGAGTCCAGTCAGCGTTCAGCTGCCAGCGGGTGGGCAAGAGAGGACACAGGCACCGCTGGGAGGGTGAAGCCCCTTCTCCGAAGTGGCTTCTCATGAGGAGGTGGCAGACAACCCCATCTCTCCACTCAGAGCTTGCTTTCTCTTTCTTCTTCAACTCTGGTCCCCATATAAAGATAAGCTAATGAGCAAATCTGCCTTTAATTATAAAGGGCATAGAAGATTTCCTTTTTAAAGTAGAGAAGCCTACATTTTCCTCACTGGACTTGAGGGATCCTTGATGCTCCCTCTGCATCGACTCTCTCCTTGCTGTGGCAAGTGCCACGTTCCTTTCTTAGGTGATTTCCTTCCCTCCTACCCACTGCTGTGGGAAGAGTACCCGCACACAGCATAGCCATGGGAGTCTGCTCTGGTCAGCAGGGATCGCTTGTCTAACCCTGGCTGCAACACACTGGACTGCCATCCTCTGCCATCAAAGTCCCTGAGGGAAGAAGCTCTGCATCCCAGGAGCATGGAGCTGATACTGCCTGGGAAGAGGCAGCAGTGAGCAGCCACCATCTCCCTGCCCAGGTGAGCTAAATTTCGGCTGTTATTTCCTTCCTTGTAGAAGCAAAACCCAATTACGTGTATAAAAGGGGTCGGCAGAGAGTGCTTGTTCTTTCTCTGCAAGAGAAAAACATGTTCCTGGATTTTCATAGGCTTTCTTGAAAACTTACCTTTTGCTGTCTGATTTGAATGCATTCTAGCAATATGTAATTAATAATATGGTATGGCTTAATCATGAAATTAATTCTGAAGTACATACTCTGGTTGCCCTGGGAGATGGACTCCAGTGGCTTCGGATTCAATTCTTCCTTTGAACTGAAGCCTAGAAAGAGAAAAGAAAGGCTACATCAGTGTGTGCTTAGTGGCTGCCGTTGCTTTGTAAGGAAGCAGGCAACAGAGTGACTGCAGAGACCCCCTGGCCTGAGGATTGATATGGGAGTGAATGGGGGGTAAGCTCTTTGGAGCTTACCTTTTTCCACCTATGTCACTTCTAGGGTAGAGCAAGAGCAGAGACATTTCTCTCCAAACACCAACTTTGAATCCCCTTTGGGAGTCAGTTCCTTAACGGCCAGGGCTTGAGAGCAGCATGCACGAATAGAGGGCTCCTCAGGAGCAGAGGCTGGTGGCCATGGTGTGGGATGGTGACTTCACAGCAGTTTGCCCCCAAGAACCAGCACTGCCACCCCGCTGGCTCACCCTGCCTTACAGTGAGCTGCACATTGTCTGAAGCAGATGAGCAACAGATTTAACATGTTGCTTTTCTGTCTGGAGAGGAAGGCACAGGTAGTGAGTAACTCACCCCGCCGTGTTATAGCTGGGGAAGCAAGGCAAGCCACAGCTCCTTGGGTGCCCCCGGAGGACTGGGTTATTTTGCAAAGCACAACAGAGAGAGCGTAAATGGTGTCAGAGAGATACAGTTAAGTCATGGGAAGGTCTTTGGGCCACTAGTAGATTTTAGCTCATGACTCAGGCGAGGTATTTGGGTGGTAGCAGCCTTGGGAGCATGAGTTTATGTCCTTGTGAGATGCACTGACTCACAGGGCACCATTAGGCTGGCATCGGAAGGTCTGAAAATACTGAACTTCACTCATGACTTGAACGTCTGGCAAGTGTCTCCTACAGTGCAGTATCTTCCTTCCGAGCAAGGGCAAAGAGCTGTTCCTTTTCACTACAGCATGAAGAGATTAAGGGGATTTAGATGGGATAATCCTCAGAAGAGACATCAGTGATCAGGCAAGCCACAAACTGAATGCTCACCAAGAAAGCAGGTGGTCTAAAGAACACCAGAACAGCTTATTATTTTTGTAAACAGCACATTCATTTTTATAAGAAAAGGAGGAGGAAGACTGCCCTTGAGTTTCATCACCAAATAAGTCAAGGAGAGACTACAGACTCTGGAGAGACAGTAAAAAGGTAACTTCAGAAAATGTGAGCTTAATATAGAAAAAAGATGAGAAACTACTAGGTGCCACAGAGTTCGTCTCTACACAGCAGCCAGCCATAAGCAAGCTGAGGATGAGCACAGTGTATGGCAAGGGACATCAGGGAAGGTCACCAACTGAATATGATGGGAGGTGTAACAACCTAAGCTGGTTGCTGAAGGTATTAATGACCAAGCCATACTAATGCAGAAAACTGCCAAGAAAATGGGAAGAAATACAAGCCCCACCTCCGTCACCACTCCTTTTTCTATTCCAGTTAACTCTAATAATCCACCCCTCATAACTGTCGCATATAACCTCCTTGAGTTCTGCTACCTGCATGCTGAAAGCTGTGCATAGTTCTGTGTCAGGGGCCACGTTTGTAGTAAGTCTGAGTATGCAGGACCTAGTGTAAAGCTGGCCTGGTGCCTGCTCCCCCACTGGGGGGCTATGGCACAATGCAGCATCCTTATGGGACAGGTTGCTTTGGTTTCTTAGTTTTAAATTCAGCTGCCAGTGAAGAAAGTTTCTGCTGCAGAGACTATACAGACCCCACTAACAGCAGCCCTGTGTGATTTCCCTCTCTTTTGCTTGTCCCCAGGCATCTGCTGTTGCCCTGTCGCTAGAACCAGGACACAAAGCCAGCTGGAGCACCTGGCTCGGCCTTGTACAGGAGCCCTTGTGGTCACCTATGAATCAAATAGATAAAAGACACAAAGAGTAGCCTACTTTGTTTATGGCAAGAGCTAGCGATTGCCTTGTGTGTTTTGTTTGAGAATTTCCCTGGATATGTCTGGCCAGGTTAGGACCGTCTGAGGGCTGGTGTCGCTTTTTGGTGCTGTGTACGTGGTGCTCTGTGGTGCCTGCAGCCCCACATGCAGCCTTCCTGTACTCCTGCCCAAGCATTGGAGACGATACTTTCTGGACAGGGAATAGGAGATCTCCACCCATCCTGACACTGGCTCTTATGACAAAAATGCCTTGTCCCCACAGTTAGTGGAGCTGGCCCTCTTCTGCCTGAGCAGGCTAGACCCATTCAAAAGTGGGCTGGAAAGACTCTCTTCTTGTACACCTGGGATGAGCTCCCAGGCAAGGAACAGCGGAGAGTATGTGCTTCCACTGTGGTGTGTGTTTTCCCGTGGGAGGCCCATTTGGATGTGGGAAACATCATCAGGGAGAGGCAGAGTGGTGTTGCTGGGGCAGCACTACCCAAGGCTGGGTGCTTGTTTCTGACTGAGGAAAAATCCTGTGGAACAGGGGTGACACCAAACAGTTCTGTCCAGCGACATTTGTGGCAGCAAACACTTCTGATCTCTCTCAGACCTGGAAGTCTAGCTGACAGGGACCAAATCTGCCTTTGGAGGAAGGGCACAAGGCAAATCTTGTGCAGGTTTATGGTGGGTTTATCTGATGTGGAGTTAAGGGCAACGTGTCTTGGATCCATACTCATCCTCTCTTTGTCAGCCACGTGGATGAAAATTATTAATATTTTTTTCCTTTAAAAAAACAGTCTTTAATTACACAGGCATGTAATAGTTCCTCAGTAACCAACCAAAGCCGTGCTTCATCCTGCTGCCTGCACACTGCATACCTCACATGTGCCAGCTTGGTATCCCATATGTGCAGTTCCCCCCCCAACCTTGCCTTATTTGCAGAACAGAAAGTAGGTGGATTTAACACTGTGGTGAAATTAGATATTAACATATGCCATCCACCTTAGCAGCTAAATTGTATATGGAAGCTAAATCATAGTTATCTGCCTCATGCACTTATCTGCCTCCAATAAAACCCATATCCCTTTTCCAGGCATACAGCTGGCATTAACTTTGTTGGTATAGAAAACTCAAGCATAGGCAGTGCAGCATTTTTTGTTCTTATTTGCCAGTACAATTACCAGTTCTTGAAGGTCGTGGGTCAGCTGGCTGATTTGTGTTTAGTGGAACAATAAGGTCACCCACCAAATGCTCTTCCCCAACTAATTGGGAAGGTGGTCAGTCTCTGTGGGCCTCTCTGCTCTGCCAGTCCAATTTACGTTGGTATTGCCATGGGAATTTCAACTTGCTGCATGGGCAGTCTACGCCATGCTAATTAAAGTTCCCTTCGCTGATTGTCACAGCTGTCCACACCGATTAAACTTCCCATTCACTTGAGTAAGACAGCAGTGACTAGATCCATGCCAGAAACAATTCCTTTCAAGTGGCAATCTGAATTCATCAGACTCTATCACACTAGTTTACGCTGGCACTTCAGTTGCTGCGAAACTATGAATACAACATCCCTTCCCTCATGCCCAGCCTTTCATTGCATTTAATGCAATCCGTCATTTTCTGCTTCAAAATATCCCTCTGCACCCCTGGCCCTAGAGCTTTTCCCAAATAAGCACACTAATGGCTTAAGCTACAGGGAATAGAAACACTTCCTCGCTTTGGCTCAGGCTGCTGGAGAAGGGCGATCTGTTTGTGTTTGGGATTATGCAAATTTTGCCTCAATAGCTATCACTGCTGACCCTGGATTCGCAAGGTAATGCATATGGGTTTTACTGTTCATCACAGCCAGTGTAAGGATTAGTCATGCCTCAGCTTTGAAGAAAGCAGAGTGTTCCAGGGAATGGCCTTTACAAGGCCCACCAGCACGACCCTCTATAGCAGGGAAACTGTGATGGAAAAGATGCCTTATTGGATGGTCAAAACCCCTTGTAAGAGAGAGAGTTCCATGTCCCAAATTGGCCTGTATCTTGTGTAGTCTCCTTTTAGTGTTTCTGAGCAAAGGGAGCCCTTAAATGTTGAGCATGTAGAATCTGCAGTTCATTACTGCTCTTGATCAGGGGTTGCACTAGTCTTGGTCTTGTAGCTATTAGAGTTTGCTACAAATGTAGGGCTTTTTTCCCCTCACCAGTATTTATAAAAATATTATCATCTCCAGGTTGCCAGTTTTTAAGGCTAAAATGTCAGAAAATTTCAGTGATGCTCGTTATTCTTTACATTTGGCTTAAATCTTTTCTTATCTGAATGTCTTCCCTAAATTCATTGACATCAGAATAATCTGATTGCAGCTCTAGACTGTGATCCCAGCTGTGACATTCCCAAAATACTTTGTCATTTACAAATGGATTTCAGTAGCTAGAACTCTTTTCCTGTAGTGTAGCTGCCAACTCTTTCCAGAACTCATCTGTTCTGCTCCTGCTTTAGGCAGGAACTCCAGACTGACGCAAGCACAGAATAATTTACTAAGATGTAAATGACATACCTTCTTTATAATTTTACATGCTGTAATTGCTTCAAAAAATGAGATAGTTATCACCAGTGTCACAGGCCTGATGAATAAATAGATTTAGTTTTTCCCAAGTGTGATGGAAACCACTTGTTCCCTTACTAGTTACTGGATGCTTAAAATATTTACCTGTGTCAAAGAGGCTCAGTCCAGGTTTCCATGAGTCTGTTTTCACTGCTTTTGCACATGAAAGAGAAGAAAAACTATAACTGAAAATAATGGAATTACTAGAGGTTACAGAGTTCTGAGGTAATTTAGAAAGGTCAGTTCATAAATGACTTACATTAACAACTTAGGAGCTGAGGAAATCAGGAAACCTGGAAACCTTTGTGCACACGTTTCAGACCATAGTTAGGAGTCTTGTATCACTACCTCCAGAGCCCTAATCTTTTTATAGGTTTTAGATCCTTAGATCTGTTTTGGTCTTGTTCCTCTGAATTGCATTGATCCTGAGGCACATATACTGACTTCCGTATACTTTTGTTTGGTTTAGGGTCTTTTGCACCGAAAATCTGCAAGTACCTCTCACCTGCAGAGTTCTCTATCCCCACAGCCCACCAAATACAAAGAAGTTGCCTAAATGTTGCTTGCCACTTGTCAGGCATGGATAACTTCATCAAAATTGCTGCTTTTATAAATAAACCCCAAAATGTCTTTGTTTTTGAAGCCTGCTGCATTTCAAAGAGTGACGAGTTGTCACCAGATGAATGCCCTTGTGGCGGACTAGGACAAGAACAGTTCCTGAGAATCACAGGAACAGAAGATTTAACTCTATCGAAGACCTGAAAAGCTGCGCAGGGCTGGTGAGCCAGTGGGTGAACTACAATGTAGGTTTAGAAAAAGTCATGCTTGGGCTTGCCAGCGTTCTCCAGCCTAGTGAAAGAACTGATCTTGTCCTTATGTTCCCTTTCCAGCGAGGAGCTATCAGCTTCTCTTTGGGAGGGAGACTTGTTGCATGAGACAGATTGATGAATAAGATGTGTGCTCTCCCTTAAGGTAGGAGGAACCCTGTCATGTTTCATTGTGGAGCTGCATATAGATCTGCCCATCTTTTCTCTTCTTTGTATGTAGGGTTGTGAGTTGAAAGATCAGAGCAATGGAATGTGCACATCCCATGTGTCACAGGTTTCCTTCTGCTGTCTCCTCATTGACAGGTAATATCCTCAGAACACAGGCTCCTTTAACATCTCTGACGGTTTAAGCTCAAAAAAGACAGACAGATACTTTTCAGAAAGACAGGCAGATGCTGGAAAAGAAAAAAGACTGTTTTTTGTCAGTAGGTGCAATGCTGAAGTTTTTCTAGGTTCACTCTTCAGAACTATTTCAACTCAGATGTCCACAGGTGCCCTAGTCTGTCCAAATTTCTCTTGATTGCTTCTTCGACCAGTCTTCTCAGTTCACCCAGTTAGAACTTTCTGTCGTGCTTTATTTTCTTAACAAAGAAAAACACAAGATAAGTGCCAAGGATTCGGGGTGGCTGGCTGCAAATATAGAGAATATGCAGCTTTCTGGGTGACCTGCTAATCCGGGCAAAAGCGCTATTTCTTGCCTGTAGTCCTAGGCACATAATGAAGAAAGCTGTCAATGAAATGCATATCTGAAAGTGAAATGATTATTCTTTTAACTAAGGCTTTTTTGTTCCCCACTTGAAGATGGCCATAAAAGCAAGGGGTTTATTTTTAAATTTAAAAAAAAAAAATTAAAAAAATTTAAAAAAAAGACACCACCACCACAACTCTTCAGTATAATTGCCTTGAAACACATTTAGGGCTAAGCAAGTATGGGATTTCAAGAGAGTTAGCATGTATTACCAAGAGCTTGGAAGAGTTGAGACCTTCTGAAGAATGTGCATTGAGAAGCTGCACAAGCAACTGGTGTGTCAGGGAAGGTGTTTTCCTCAGCACATCCATTTGCTAACCTGAGCCGATGAGAGGAAGCTTCTTGACAGCCTGGCCAAACCCCTAGAGCTGGTCGCTGCTGTTTGCAGAGCAGAGTGCACATGCTCAGCAGGATCAAGAAGAACAACTCGCCTTTCCAAGAAAGGTCTTGTTCAGAAATTTCCTTTTCAGTGTCAGAAAAATTTGCTGCTTGAAAGCAACATATCCGAATTGCCAAAGCCTGGGCTGAAAAGAGGATCAGGACTCACCAGGAATATGGCATGTATGTGGTTGTGGTTTTTTTCCTGCTTGTTCTCTGATGAAGAAAACGGAATAATTGATGATGGGAAATTTGTGCTTTGTAATCATTTGGGGGGACTGTAAGGTGCCTTAAGTGATTGGGTGGGGTCAAGCACTGACTTTGACTTAAATAAGACTCAGCACTATTCTCCTGTTTTTCTGGCAAAGGTTTGTCTAGCCTGAGAATTAGCCAGCACATCCTTTGGTCCAGATGTTAGAGCTTTTTCCATTTTGGCCCTGCCAGAAAGTCAGGTCTGCTGCCCCAGGCTATCCCCAGCCTTTATGAGGTGTCACACAATTAGTGCATTGCCATGACCTGCGTGTTTACAGGCAACATATTTACTCTGCTATCCAGCCCAGGAAAATAGTGCCCCCCTGTCTTCCCTCTGAAGGTGGGTACTGAATTTTGACAAGGGCAGATGGAACTGAAGGAGCACAAAAACTGTGAGATCAGGAAAAAAGAAACGTGATAAAGACAAACATAGGTGGAAACCAGAAGGAAGAGAAGGGGAATAAAACAAGGAGTAGAAAAGTGAGGGAACAGGGTAAATCTTAGGACGAGAAGTGTATCCATTTTAAATATGCTGCAACTAGGTCAACTTCTAATTGTCATTTTGATGAGGAGGTTACTGGGTAAGCTTACTTGGCTGGTATTACCCAGAAAGTCCTACTGCATAAAAGCGTCCTCTAGCCTCAGTGTGGATGACCACTTGGCGCTTTAATGTTGCAATACTCCTCTTGTGCTTCCCAGCTCTCACCAAAGCCCTCAGGGCCCCAGGGACACCTCCATGTGCCACAGCCTCTCCCTCCTCGGTGGGTCTGGTTGCCCATGCTAGAGGTCAGTTCTGACACAGTATAGCACTTGCCTTTGGCCACTTGACTGCTGACAGGGCTGCTTGTTGGTGAAGGATTAATTGCATGGCCAGGGAAGAAGAGCAGTACAGGTAATGTTTCTGCATTCAGTATTAAAAGGAATCTCTACCATCACAATTAGTGTACACATTCCTGGGATCCTCCAAATGTCTTTGTTTTTGGAGCCTGCTGCAAAACTGCCTCAAAAAGTGATGTTTTGCTCCGAGTTACAGGCAGATGAATGCCCTTGCAGCTGACTAGGACAAGAACAGTTCTTGGGAACCACATGAACAGACGATTTAACTCTATTGAAGACCTGATAGGCTGCACAGAGTTGGTTTTTTGTTTCTTGTTTTGACTAACAAATAGGGAAAATTGCAAACACTTTGTAGATGTTGATTCCCACAGCCTGAAAGAACAGCTCACCAGTGGCTGAGCTTTCCTTTGCCTTTCACATTCAGGAAGCTGCTAGTTGGCATTCAGTGCATGAGCCCTGGTCCTCCTCCAGGATACAGGAAAACAATCTGCAGTCCGAGGGCTAATTTGGGGTTGCTAAAACTATGAAAGAGAGTGGAAAATCTGCTGCTAGCAGTTTTGCTCACCTAGGTGGGCTGGAGAGCCGGCAGCCCTCTGGAAGATGGCAACAGGCTCTTGGCGCTGAATACCTGTGTGATCTGACAAAGAGGTGAGAAGTTAGATGCCAGCAGGCAAGGAGAGAGAAGCATGATCACGAGGGATGCAGTGACCCCAAATTGCCTTTCTGCACATTTTCAAACCAAGTGGGAAAGGAAGATGGAAACTATGAATTAAAAAAAAAGAACAAAATCAAAACTTAAAAGCTGAAGGAGATTGACAAAAGCAGTAAAGTTTCAATGTTAGTATATGCTGCACAGTGCAGGTATTAGCTGGTGAACTAGAATAACTGGTAGCGGGTCCTGGGATGCTGATCATGCTTAGGGCCTGAAGACAAGTCTCCTCTCAGGGTCAGGCCTTCATCCCACAAACTTACATGACATGAAGTTCCTCCCTCATTTTGCAACAGCAATTATAGAAGACCTCTATAAATGGTTTTACAATATTATTTTGAGAACAATTCTAAGTTTTATTAATTCTGTTTACTTTTTTCCCTAAAGGTTGCACTGATGCCACACAATGACCACTGTAATATAGACTGTCACTGCATCCTGCTATGAATGTGGTTAGGAGGGAAAAACGGTGCATTACTGCTTAACTCAGTAGATGTGAGTTGTGGAATTGTCTGCAGGGAGGACATAGAGGAAGATTGTAGTGCCTTTACCTGTATTGTGTCGTACAATATTCCTGTTACTTGCAGAGGTGGAAGTGTCCCTGAATGCTTTGAAAATATTACATTGGTTAGCACATGGAACTTAAACACAATATTTTCTAGTATTCTAGCAATACAAAGCTACTTGTTAATTTAAGACATACCTGCATTCTGTCCTCTTCCTTGTGCAGCCTGAACCTGTCCTAAGTAGACAGCAAAATGGAAAAGTGTGGTTTATACCATGTTTCGTTCAGGATACTGCTACCTGGCTTTTTCACTGAGTCTCATTTTATAGCTGTCAGAGTTAATGCTTCATATATGAAGTTTTCATTCACAGACTTTCTCAGATGGTAACTGTATCATTTGAGCCTGCTTAAATAAAAGATTGCTTTGCTCTGTTTGTCATACAGATTAGCGTAATTAAAGCTGCCCTCAGTTATGATTATTACTTATAGGAATCTATGGTCTGCATTTAAAAGATTTGAAGTTACTTCTGTGGTTTGCTTTCCCTTATAACGTTCTTTCTCACCCGCACTGGTTATCTATGTTTATTTCTATTTCAGTACCATCCAACTGTACTGGTTATGTGAGGAAGGTTTTAACCCCAAACCAAAAAAAAAAAAACCCCAGACCGGACACTACCCTTTCTGCAGAGAGTAAGTGAATATGAGTAAGCTAGCAGATGGTAAATAATGAGACAGTGAAACATAATGTGGGAGAATTCATGTGTTTGAAATGTCTTTACACAGAAGGCTTTTTTTTAAGGTGATTGGGTTGGGTTATTAAATTCCCATTGTTCAAAAATACTAAAGACTCAAAGCATTTGCAGATGAAAACCATGTCTTTAATCGTGCCTTTCATTTCATTAATTATTCTTAAGAAGCTTGTTAACAAACTTATCCTTTAACAAGCCTTTATTCATTAGTTTTCCCAGAAAGATTAATTCCAAAGCCTGATGAAATCAGTGGGAATGTTCTAGCTGACTCCTGTGAACACTGGACAGGGGCCCATGAGATTATTTTATCAATAAGATGTCTTCAATGAGACCATTTTGAAGGGTTGTCTCAGAAAACAGGAATTGCTGCTCCTTGGGAACTTGATATTGCAAAATCAGGTGACAGCAAATAGCTAGCCTTTGACCCAAACTTGAACCTTCCAGGCCACTAGAAGCCCTTTGATGGGATTTCTAGGACCTGTCCTGAGAGACCTTGTAAACTCCAGATGCCAAAAAGATCTTGTTTAAGGAAATAACAGGCTCATCTGCCAAAACTGGCAAGGCTTTTAAATTCTGTAAGCTTGTAAGGCTCCAGATGGACCATAGCTAGACCAGGCCCCATCAGACTGTGGCTTGGAAAAGTCCGTGTGTGCAGTAGTCAGTGTTGTATGGGATTGTGCAGGGCATGCTTTCCACACAGGAGGTCAGTATGTGCCAAAGTTGTGGTAGAAAATTAACTATAAGCCTCAGACCTCACCTTGTTTCACATTTACCACAACTGAGCCCAAATGCGTATCTAACACTCTTTACAAGGTCAGTAGAAATGGAATACAAGAGGGTGAGAAAGAGATTGGCTCAGTATCCAAGTATTTTATGCCACTTTTAAAATTAGTTAGATTTAAATTAAATTAATTAACCCCACATGTTAGCAACTCTCTATGCTCCTTTTGACTGTGCTGTTCCTTTTACTGTGCTTCCCAAAGGCATGTTACTGCCGGTAAGCTGGTTCCTGCCATGCTTGTGTTGGCTGGGGCAAATACAGTGCTAGTAGAGGAGGAAAGGTTGGAATTGCACTTCCATGGTCTGAAAAGCTTGTTCTTCATTCAGATCTGAGATGCCAGTGAGGCTGTGCCATGTGAATGTGCATTCGTTAAGCAGAGTTCTGTGCAAGCTGAAGGCTGAAACAGGACTAGGAGAAGTCTGTAACAAACTGGGGATGGACAGTCACCAGGCAAATCCCAAGAACTGGGTTGAATATTAAGCTAGTTTTTCATTTAGCAGTTTTGTCACATCAAGTCTTTAAAGCAGGGGTTCTGCAATGGAGCTGTCTCTGATACTTTTCCTGTTTCTTTAACAAACAGAAGATAAAGGGGAAAGAATAAGAACAGTAAGAGCTAGGACAGGAGTCTTGCCCCTGCTCTAATGCTCTCAACTGCAAGTCCTGCTTTTCTTTTGCCCCTATGAACTCCTGCCAGTACCAGTGGCTGGAAATGGTAACAACAGAGCTAACACAGCCATGTTCATTCTGACTGTGCTCTATTTCATGGCTGTTTACTTTTGGGGTGTCTTTTGCTACCAGTGCACAGTGAGAGGTAGATCTCTGAGTCCGTGTGAGCCAAGATGGACAGGAGAACATTTGATTCTGTTCGGTCAAACCAAACTCTGATTAAGACCAATCGCATTATCAGAAACTCTGGCCTGAATAATAGCATTGAGTCCGAAGGGCTCCTTAGACAGAGACAGCTGCTAAACTGCTTAGTGTAGGGTCATTGCATCAGAACTGTATTTATACTTTCTGCATTCCTTTTTTTTTTTTTTTGCTTATTCAGCTCTTCTCTTTTAGAATCAAGAAGAGCTCAGGAGAATTCAGGAAGCCAGAGATCAGGTACATGCATGGTGGACATAGTCCTAGAAATGAAGCCTGTGAAATTAGAAGTAGGTCTCCACCACTCCAGCTCACAATAAACCTGTCCCTAAGTCTGATCACTTTAATCTTTCTGTAGTAAACATATTATAGGACTTTAGTAAAGAAGTGAAGAAAGATCTGTCCAAATTATAATTATATGACCACTGAAAAGCTTGGAAAATGTGAGTACTTATTTGTTTGTTTTGGGGTTGTTGGTGGGGGTTCTTTTCCATTTTTTTGACTAAATGATTAATCTTATTTGAGACAAATGCAACCTTCCCACTGGTTTCAATGTTGCCAGAACTGTGCTCCCAGCATGCATCGCTCCCTGACTGGGGAACCTCAAACAGAGTTTTCTAATTGCTAGTAAAACCAGTAATGGCCTCTTCTGTGCTCAGCTTGTGGGAATAGGAAATAGAAAAGAAAGCACCAATCAGAACCAGGTTTACAGGCACATTAGGCACTGAATGATGCAGATTCCCACTGAATTTAAAACCCTTTGAATTGTTTTGTCACTTCTGTAAATCCTGCCATACACATACCTACCTGCACATTTGCCTTGGTAAGATTAACCCCTCCTGCCTCTGCCCTTACTCTGCATTCACAACTAAATTTGACTTAATGATGCTTTTCCTCAAGACCTGAATTACCCAAAGGATACCTTTCCTGCCACGTTCTTGCCTCTGAATTACTTGGCAGCAGGGATGACTGCAGTTTTGTACATGAGAGCAAAGCTGAGCTGAAAGCAGTCAGTAATGGCTATGGAGCATAAAATCAAATGATGGCCCAGCTCCCTTTTCACTCAAAAGTAATCATATCCCCGTGCTCAGAAACTTGCAAATGGTTGAAAATATTCTCCTTTATGTGACTGCACAGCTGAGCAATTATACACTGTATGGGAAAACACCTCTAAATACTTGCTTTGCAGGCTGTGGGCTGGAATGGGAGCAGGCTCCTGGATTGAGATGCGGAGCCCTGAGCAGCCGCCACTCTGTTGTCAATAACAAGTGGCATGCCAGGAATAACATCACATTTATACCAGGCTCAGAACCACAGCCTAAGGTTTTTGAAAGAGCGTTGGTTTAGCGTATGTCAGCATTTCAGAGCTCTCAGCCCTAAGTTTAGATGGTTGTGCAGCCCTCTGCATTGTGTATTTAACAACTAAATGAAGTGTCACTTAGAGAGATATGACAGAAGGAAGTAATAGGAAATGTAATATGATTCAAACAGCACAGTTTTTGTTTCAAGTGTTGTGAAACCCAGCTTTTTGTCAAGGCTGAAATGCGCAGATATTCACTAGAGAAGCTCCCTCAGAACTGTGGGTGATGAGCATCTCTGACATTCAGGCCAAGCATCTGGTTTTCAGTTTAAATCCAGACTTGGATTCAGTCATTGAGTTTGCTGAGGCTTGAAAGGTTATTGAATCATTGCTGCCTTAAAATACACTGCGCTGCATGCCTTGTGGCGTACTTACTTCACCATACTTACTCGATGCTGCAGCTATCACAGATGCATATGCTGGGTGGACACTGCTAGAACCTAAAAATAAAGGATTATAATTTTCACCTATTAAAGGAAAACTTACAATGTTAATGCATTATAATAAATGGAGAAGGAAAGATTAAGGAAAATGAGGTGTGCAAAAATCACATGAGAATTCCTTCACAGTATTTTAATCTTTAAAACTCAAAAGTTGTTAAAAACAATACATTACAACTTTCATTTACTGAAAGTTATCACAAAATTAATTCTAAAATGAGCTTTGACCTATCTATCAAGCTCTCAGTCTAGACATGTGAATCAATGAACTATTTGTTCCACACATACCTGAAAATCATCACAGCATTTGGAGATGGAGAGCTTACTCCCACATGAATTGCTTTACATGCCGGTACATTATAAGTAAAGATAAAGATTAGGTATAAATTTTACTGTGGATGAACTCTCACCTCAGAAAATATACGTGTTTGTATTTATGTGAGATGCACTAAATTTGTATGTGTCTCAAAGGCACAGCTCTAACTCCAGCCCATCTGCTGGAATGAAATATTTTTTTTCCAGTCCTAATATCTCTACACTGAATTACTGAATTTATGATCCGCTAAATCATGATATATCCAACTGTATGTCTTCTTCCCTAAATTTTAGGAAGGCTGTCATTTGGGAGGAAAGCAATGCAAACATCCACTCCACTGACCCATATCTCTGACCCTCTGCAGTCCAGGTCTAGCCTTGGCTGCAGCTGCTGTGGTTCTGGTTGTTGCAGGTGTTGTGGTTGGCTGTGGCACTGTGGTGGAAGGATCTGTCGTCGTGGTTGTTGGTGTTGGGGTTGTGGTGGCCATTTGCGTGGCTGCTGTCGGCACTGGAGACGTCTGATACTCTCTGCGGACTGCATCCCCTGCGGGAACATTGACATGGTCACTGTGGCTGGATGTCTGTCATGCATGGAAGCATCATCAACAGCACTCACTCTTTAAAAGCAACCCAGAAAATGGCATTCTCCTCAGGTTGCCTACAAGCATCCTCATCTGTGGAGCCATTAGTGCCTTCACTGCTGGGTGGTGCTTCATGGTACAGGTGCCTACACTCCTACACTGCTCTCAGAGGGTGATGACAACAGCCTGTTGCAGTCTTAATGTTCCCTCTACTGTTTTCTGCTTTGGCCAGGAACACTTATCAACCTCAGAGACATCTCAGACCGATGAAGTGGTTCAATCAGCCAGCTGCAGTTTCTGTTTTGCCATTATCTTTTCTCAGTGTAATTAAGCACTTAGTCCATATAAATGAAAATCAAATGGCATCTGGTAGTAAAAGGTGGCCAATCTGAGTCATAGACCAGAATAAAATATGCAGTCTACCATTGAAATGTTTTTGGTAGGTGGATAACTTCCAGTTAGTGGTGATTTGGGGAGTGGGTCTGAGCCAGAGAGGGAGTGTTAGGGCTTTGGCTGAGGGTGCCAATTTCATCTAAGTTTGACTCATCTCACAGTTGCTACTACTTTTAAAATGTATCATCTGTTGTGAGAACAAAGACAATTCTAGTTGCAAAATATCGTTACAAAAAATTGTCAACACGCTTGAGTTCTTTCAAGTCATTGTCTCAGAAAAGATCCTTCACTGTTTTCTTCTCCATCTATCTACAAAAGCTTACCCTAAAATATATTCCATGTTAACCTCAGTCTTGTTTCTCTCCTTCCTGCCCATAGCTCTGGGGATGGCCTAACACACAGTCCACACTGAAAAGGAATGGTGTGCACTTTGTTCACTGCTGCACAACACAAGCTTGTATTTTATTGCTATTTCTGGATGTTCTCCTTTTGGAAGGCATCGCTGTGAAACTGTCTGGTGGATTAATTACCACCTAATGCTAGGCAGTGAAAAACTCAGATTTCAGACAGTTTTAATGGGATAATGCTGAAAGAGGGCTCAGAAGAAAAACAAAACAGCTCAGCTGAAAAAAATCAGCATGAATGGCTCTTTTTGGGCTGAACAGTGCTGTGCTCCATGAAGCTGTGCTAAAAGAAAGAAGACAGAGGGCACACTGAGTCTTCCCCTGTGATCTGGTGCTGCTGGAGCTGGGAACAGGCACATCGGCCAGCTTTATACCCCAGTCTCTGAGGAGCAAGGAAGCTGGGAACTAACAATATTAGCAGAAAACCCCAAGCAAACAGCATAGTAAGAGCAAAGAAAAGCTGTTGCCTTGGTACGTGTTGGCTGGGTTTCTGATGGATCCTTTAGCACAAGAGGAGGGCTCTCAGGGGCTAGCTGTTCCCAGTGCTCCCGTGGGCAGGGTGCCCATCTCTCTCACAGTATCTTCAAAGGTTTACAGGGCACGTGCCCTGTGTAGGAGACTGCCAAGAGCTGTAATGGGAGCTTTTGAAGTTCACACCACCTGAACTTGCCCAAAGCATGGGCAGAAATTAAAATCTGAGGGTGCCCTCTTTTCTGAATGGGCAAATGTCTTTCAAGCACTTCTTTGAGTACTCACATAGTGGGGTTGATTTGATGGGAAAGGGACTGTAGGGAGGAGGTCGGATGTGGGAGATAAAACTGTATGCCTAATCAGTGCCAAACTGCTTTCTATAAGCATCTGCAGGCAGATTAGGCTGGGATGGATACTGTAGAAGAGCACCAAGGTCCCCAACCCTTACCTTGTTCCGATGCTTTCTCTGATGTGTTAGTGATATCTGCACTCTTCATACCTTTTGGGTCTTGCTCTGGCCTTTTAGGCTCTGAAGCAAAATTGAGAACATTAGAAAAGGCAGCTCTGGAAGAAAATAATTTTAAGTCTGCTATTTAGGGGTTATCAGTCCCCAAAGAAAGACAACCCATCACATACCGATAGGTAGGTCAGTCAGTCTAACCAGAGCTTTATCACCCAGTGAGAAAAAGTGATGACTGGATGCCTCTACAGAGTAGTCACTCCATATTTTTGGTGCCAAATTTAGGCATGTTTACTCCTCAAGAGCTCCTGCCAGCATCAATATCACTTCTGAAGTGAGCAGTAAATATGAAGTTTTACCACTAATAAGCCAATACTCATAAGATTAATGCATCATGTTGATTTCTTTCTCTGAGTAGCAGCATGTCCCGAGAATCATGGTCATGGAGTGTGTAGGGTGTTTGGGAAATACCAGCTAATGTGCAATATTTCAGCCACTAATTAATTTTCAGATGTATTTCTTTCTTGACTGACATTTTGACATCACTGTGCAGCCAAATTCTGAATACCATATACTGGCTTAGAAGGAAGAGGGAGAATTTTTTTGGTTTTTTTTTTTTTTTTTTTTTTTTTTCTTTTTATCAATAATGTACTTGGAACATTTATTACAGCAACCTTGCTAAATAATCTGCTTCTACTTTTATGTCTGACTGAGTATTGGAGGGTTTTGATCTTCAGGGTTTTTTTATTTGGTTGGTTGGTTTTGTTTATTTGTTTGGTTTTTGTTTTTTTCTTCTCTAGCTCTTTTGCAGCACTGAACTATCTGACAATTTACTCCAGTGTTAATAGTGTCCTACAAATTTGTGCTATTTTTTTTTTTTAAACAACATATTTTAATTGTTTTTACCAGCTGTGAAGAGTAACAATTTTGGGAAGGTTTTTCGTGCCATGCCCAGCATTTGAGAAGCACTGTAACCACCAGCAGCATTTAAAGAAATGTCAGGCACTGTGAATCTCTGGTGTCCCAGGGGTGAGGACCAAAACTGCATCTCTGACAGCTGATCAGGTGTGAAGAAGGATTTTTTGCTAATCTGACAGCTAAAGAGTGTAATACTCAAAGGACTGCCTTTACTTTCTACAGATAATGGATTTAAGTATCAAAGTGAACAATGTGGTCTCTGTAATATAAATTAGAATAAAAAATTAGATCTTTTTAAAGTAAAAAATAAGTAGGAAATCCTCCAGCACAAGATGGTCCCGGCACCATATTACAGAGATTTTTATTTTTAAAACAAGCTGTTTCTTAACAAAGAACATCTGAGATGGCTGGGCCGAGATGGCAGGTCTAAGGAGGGCTGACAGGACCAAGTGGAACTTGGGGAAGATGGGTTGTGACCATCAGATTTCTTTGTTACCTATGGGACAGGGCTGGGCAAAGCCAGGTAGTGACATCCTCTGGCGCTGGGTTTGATGTAACAGTTGTTTACTCCTTTGATAATCCTGGGTTTTCTCTTTGTGAAGGCACAGTGTTTGTTGCTAGGATCCTAGGATTTTCATTCACACTGTTTGATTCAAGAACGAAGTGAAGACTCGTGTCTTTGGTTTACTGCAGGAACAGGCTCCTGGTATTTGTTTGTGTCATTGAACAGTGACTTGATGTGCCCCCTTTATACACTTGATGCGCCCCATTTATACACTGATTCTCATAGCATGTGGATTTTAGTACTGATGTAAGACATCATTGCTTACAGCCTGCTGAGCTCAGTCCTGGCTGCATTTCATGAATGACTTGGGTGCAGGACTGGAGGGGATATTAAGCAAGCTTGCAGATGACACGAAACTTGGAGGAGCTGTTGACTCCCTCACAGGCAGGGAGGCCCTGCAGAGAGACCTCGACAAGTTAGAGTGCTGGGCAGTCACCAGCCATATGAAGTTCAAAAAGGGAGAGTGATGGATTCTGCACCTGGGGTGGGGCAACCCTGGATGTAAATAGAGACTGGGGAATGAGATGCTGGAAAACAGTGCTGTGGAAAGGGACTGGAGGTCCTGGTTGATGGCAAGTTGAATATTAGTCAGCAGTGCCCTGGCAGCCAGGAGGGCCCACCATGTCCTGGGTGGCATCAGGCAGCCGGTCAGGGGAGGGGATTGTCCCGCTCTGCTCTGCACTGGAGTGGCCTCACCTTGAATATCGTGTGCAGTTTTGGACACCACAATATAAGAAAGATATTAGGCTGTTAGAGAGAGTCCAAAGGAGGGCAATGAAGATGATGAAGGGCCTTGAGGGGAAGCCGCATGAGGAGCAGCTGAGGGCACTTGGTCTGTTCAACCTGGAGAAGAGGAGACTGAGGGGAGACCTCATTGCAGTTACAACTTCCCTGTGAGGTGAAGAAGAGGGGCAGACACTAATTTCTTCTTTGTGCTGACCAGTGACAGGACTCCAGGGAATGGCCTGAAGTTGTGTCAGGGGAGGTCTGGGTTGGATATTAGAATAAGGTTCTTCACCCAGAGCGTGGTTGGGCACTGGAACAGGCTGCCCAGGGAAGTGGTCACAGCATCAAGCCTGACAGAGTTCAAGAAGTGTTTGGACAATGCTCTTGGGCACATGGTAGGACTCATGGGGATAGTCCTGTGCAGGGCCAGGAGTTGGACTCGATAATCTTTGTAAGTCTCTTCCAACTCAGCATATTCTGTGATTGTCTCTGGTCTGCTGTGAGACCTTGGGCTTGTTATTTCAAGTGTGGCTACGTTTTGAAATGACGTATTGCAATTTTAGTAAACATTTCTCAGAAAAAAGCAAAATTTCTAACATATTTCCTCCCTTCTAGTAGTGCATAGTATTTGATCAACTAATATTGTGTACTTTACCAAGATATATATAAATCTATACCTATTTGTAAATGCAGAGGTATTACAAATGAAAGGCATGGAATTGAGTGATATATATTCAGTCTGAACAACTAGAAAGCAGTAATGTACAGGAGAAGAGCAGGTCTCCAAGTAACCTCTGTGTGGCCTTGGATGAATACAGAGAAGCATTTGAGTTCCTGGAGAAGATACAGCACAATTTGTTATACCACAGCTCACAGTGGATATGCTCAGGAAGGCTCAGGCTCAGCAGTCAGCAAAAGGGCTGTGTTAGGGAAGTGTGTAGGAGTACGGGACATGAATGTTGTTTTCATTCACACCCCCAAGGGGGAGGGAGTTTGACCCTTATGCAGTTGTTACAGGGAGCCTAAGCAGGTGCCATTTCAGTGACAGAGGCAAGCCACGTGCTCTTGAATATCAGCTACCAACCAGTGTAAGACCTGATCAAAGACCTCTAAAAACCACTAAATTATTTAAACTGAGCTGAGTCTTACAAAGTAGGATGCTGACTAAAATGGTTCCTTAGTTAAATTGCTGTGCATTGCCATTTGTGTCATTAGTATTATATTACTATTTAATGTTATACTCTCAGCGCTGAATATCCCGAGAGTTAACATGAATAACACTAGGAAAGAGCGAACATGTATAACCTCAAATGCTTACATATAACCAGTACAACGTCGTATTCAGTAACAGATCTAAAGCAAGGGGGAAACTATTTGGAAACAGAAGTCTGTGAAGCATGGTATGACCAAAAAATAGAAATTTTTTGAGATGATTTCTGTATGCTTAACATAGAAAAATACCATGACTGATTTGGATGAGATACTAATGGCTGCATGAACTTCTGACTCTGAATAATTATATCTTTGTATTACACAACTGAGAAACTATGACAGTTGTGAATGGTTGTAAGGGAAAGTAAGACACAATTACTTGCCTGATTTGACAGCAGTACTTTTTGAAGAAGAATATTCAAGAGTTGATGGATATGTCACACCTTTTCTTGGCTTGCCTTCTACAAAAAAAATATTAGAAGGCATCACAAAATATTCTACACTTTCTGGCAATTAAATTCTGGTCTAACATAGATGTTTAGAATTAGATCTCTCTTCTTTACTGCTCAACTCATTTTCATGAAGATTTCTTTCATCTGGTGGCAGAATCTCGAAACCATACCACTAAAAATACCAGTGCCTAAATCCAGCATCATAGAAAAAAGTTAGAAAGCGTGAAAACACAGTCCTGGGGAGGAATTGAAGAGGTCAGTAAGTTCAATCCTTTGCTCTCAAATGATATTAAACACACGGGGATCATTCCTGAAGGACATCTGTATAACTTCAACTTAAACCCACAGCTTCCCTGGGCAGCCTTTTCCAGTGCTTGACTATGAGTTGACTTAGAAAGCATGTTTGATGTGGGATTCATTTCATTATGCACACAGCATTCTTCTCCGACCTCACTTCTGCGAGATGCCATTTCTGGCAACAGCCTTTTGCAGTAATAACAGTGAGAGAAGGCTGTGCTTCTGTGTGGGAACATATGGTACCTATATTTAGGTCTAAAATGAAAGTCCTGTCTTAAAACAATGAGGTATGTTTCCCAGTTAGGATCTATACCACAAATCTTTTTAGTGCAGCAGCAGATGCCGTCTCTATTGGTACATGTGGCTATGCAATTCCATTTCTCAGGACAGTTTTCAGTTTTTATGTTCACACATGTCACTGAGTGAAAAGTGTTGCAGAGAAGCCCCGTGGAGGAAAGAGTGCTTTGGCCTCTAGGAGTTGGTGAATGTAGGTCTTCTGGACCCTGGGGACTGTCCCTACAAGATGCTGTGCTGTGTCATGTATCTGTACCACCTCAAGGGAGAACTATTTCTACCTCCTGCAAAACCTGAGTCATGGTGATCTTTCCTGTATTCCCTTGGTGGATTCTTTAAGGAGGTACATGTGACACTGCAAGCATGTCAGTTGTCACACTTGGTGATTAGTCCAGAGACCAATAGCACTGAACAGAATTAACTCCTACAGACTCATGGGAACTGGGAGCTGCTTGCCCTGTGATGGTATACCAAGAAAGGTATATGTCAGAGGAACTCTATGAGCGGGGATGTCCATGGAAATGGATGGTCACTGTCCTTTGTCCCTTTTCATGTCTCTGTCTTCTTTGTTTTACTCTCTAATGAGGCAATGATGTAAGAAACTGTCCCATTTTTCATTTACAGTGGTATAAACTGAGAGCAGCTCCACTGAAGTCAATACGGATCCATCACAGACCAGGTTAACATGCAAGGACAACCTGGAAAGAGCTTCCTTCTTGCCCTCTGGGTTTCCCGCACAGAATTTGGTCTAAGTGAAGGGCAGCAGGTTCTCACATCCACTTCTCCTTGAGCTAAAACTGGGATCAGGGACCAAGCAGGGCTAAGGAGCTCTTCTGCCAATTTGGTAGAAAGACAGAAAAGTTTATGAGATCAGAGGTGACTTCTAAATGCTGTTCTTTATCCCCAACAAAGGAAGAGTTGTCAGGTATGAGCGGCTGATACATGTATGCTGTAACAGCATAATAATATGAACCTAATTCTGAATATTTCTGTACTAATCTGATTTCTAATGAAAACCTTAAGCCCACTGCTGTGCAAATACACCAGCTCGTGTGGGGAGGCTGGCTGCTGCTGGATTCTGGGGTTTTTGATCAACAGCAATTTGCATAGTTTGTGTGACCAAGAGATGGGTCTGAGACCCAACCTGAACGTGCCCTACTCTCTGAAGCAATGGTAATATGTCTTTTCCACTACTGGGAAAAAGTTACATCTAAGATGGAGATTGCTTAACATACTTAAAAATGTGTTTACATGTGGGCTGAAAACATCAGCTTTGGCCATTGAAATACAAGCTAATCATGTGGTGCCTGCTCACCCTCTCACACTTACATTTGACTAGCAAACTCTGAAGTTTAGGACTTTATTTTCTTAACCCACTAGCTGCAAAACTCCTGCTAAACTGAATGGAGTCATTTAACTGAGAGCCAAGGCGTTCCAGTGCTTGAAAGTGAATACCAAGGCATTTGCATACCTCCTGGTGTGCTGGCTGCTTTAATCCCAGAGGACAGACCTTCTTCTCCACTGCCCCTAAATCATGCCACTTCATTGCCTGAGTCCCCCACAGATTCCTCTTCTGTGCTCTTTTGTGTAGATTCTCATTCACAAATTAACCATTACTAACTCAATGACAATATCGTAACTAGGAATAAACTGTTGGCACGTTTCCAGGGTAGAGTATTGCATACAGGTCTGATCTGCTGAAAGGAAATTCAGCTGGAGAATAGGGGACTCAGCTCACACTCCAAAACTGTTCTGAAATTAATGCCTTAGGTGACTTTGTACTTTTATCCAGCAATGCTTTATGCAGTTCTGTCTTTTTATGACTCATAATTGTAAAAAAACCAACCCCAGCTCATCATTTTCTGAGAATGCGATTTGTACGCATTCAGCCTCAGGCTGCTGAGATGAATAGCACAACCTTCCTGGGTTTTAGTCTTCTAAATTTCTCTAAATTTCCCACATTTTCCTGTGAGTTTTCTTCCTAAGCATATATGAAACATAACACGTTAGATTTACATTGAAGCTAGTTTATAAACTAAGAGTTCCACTGACATCACTGAGAGCTCTCAGTATGCATAAAATTAAGTGCAAGAGGGAGAAGTCTCATCATGCCTACACATACCCAGATTTCTCATCATCTCCTTTTACATGTGCTTGTAACTTTCTTTGTATCTTCTTTTACAGTGTCTCACTAATTAAAAATCAAGATTTATTACCATAAATCAAAAGTTCCTACAGTTTTATGGAAGAATTCCTACAGTTTTATAGGATAACAACTGAGCAGCTGCTGATGTAAAAAAACAAACAAACAATTTCCCATTTTTTCCATTACCAGAATTACAGTGTGCTTTTTGTTGGGGGAAAAAACTGCAACAAGTGCAAATAGCAATTCAGCTATTCCAGGAAATTCCTACTCATTCAAAATAAATCCTTCTCATAATGTGGTGTACCCATGACAGAGTACTGTAAAAAAGTGAATCCAAATACATGAATGCAAAATCGAGGTGACAGTTTGTTTTGGTCAGTTTCTGAGACCTTCTTTGCTGTCTACAAACTTTCACATAAAAGAACATTTTTTTATTTTTATTTTTAACTGTTCAGATACTTGAGCTGATAATTTTTCCAGGAATGATATAGTTAGCTAACATCAACCTTAATATAAATATACAACATAAATTTATATCTAAAAATAAAAATAAATATAAATATAAAATCTTGATGTAAAACAATCAATGCCTATCTTAAACCTCCAAAAATTCAGACCAGCAAGAACAGACCGCCTGTATGGATGCATGAAGGAGTTAGATTTAGAAATTATATGTAAAGCAATGTCAAGCAGATCCTTTCACACAGGTAGAATAAGAGCAAGTAGATGTAAAATAATCTGAAGCTGGTGTAAATGGGATCTAATTTACAAAAAAGCCCCCATATCTGAATTCTGTCAGTGAATGCAAGTGAGCTCCTTTATATGCTATGGGGAGAAAAAAGGAATGATCATTGAATTAAGATAGATTTCCCTGCAATGAGTAGATGTCAAAGCTATTTGTCTAACAGAATGGAGAGAATTCCTGACATACTTGGGATGCACCAATCAAATTGCATAATATGGGGTTTGCATACATATAATATGACTATATGTGGCTTGAGATTGCTTGACAGAAGTTGCTTCAGGAGAAGTAAACTCAGGTGCAGGCTGAGGATGCTTCATATAGCCAAAAGGCCCTTTAGTTCTCTCAGCAGCACTGCTTGCCAGGGTGGAGGAAGACCTCACAGTGAGTACCAAAGCTCAGATCTTGTGCATCGATAGCCCCAGCTAAGGTGCCTTCAGAGACTGAATCCAGAACACCTGTCACCTCCTGCAGTGGGCTCATACCCACACTGCGCTGAGCTGAGCACATCGCTGGCAGGATGTGTGTCCTTTGTGGGCTACATAGGAAGCCCAGAACAAAAAGTGTCCCAAATGCATTATTCATGCTAAAACTGGGTGGGGTGGGCCTGTGCTGACTAACCAGGTCTTTAAAAGGAGAGGCTGCTTTCCTTTCCACCTGTTGCTGCTCAGCTATCAGGCAGTGGGGAGCAGGCAGGAAGGGCAGGGGGCTCCAGTTCTCCACCTCAGAATGGTACCTGACACAAGGAAGGACTCCCTCCAGCGCGGCAGCGACAAGGACCGGACCCCGTTGGAGAAGCTCCCACGGTAACCAGAGTGGCCAGCAACTTTCTGGACAAGGATCTTCCCGCCTGTGTTGTCAATTATACCACTGCAAGGAGACAACATGATGTCTGAAGGTAGAAATTCCACAAAAACCTTAGAAACTGGTCTAAAATGCAAGAGCTGTGAAGCATTTGCTTTTACCTTTAAGCCAGGGGCGGTACTTGGGGCTGTCATGCTACTACTAAGTCTACTGCTAAGAAATATTTGTGCTTCTTCCACTCAGAGAAGGGCAGTTTGCTATAAAGTGCTGTCAGGATCTGTTTGCTCTTCCCACTGGTTTACTGGTCCTGTGTTTAAGCTTGACCTAGTTGCACACAAGAAAAAACTACTGCCTTCGTTAACATTCCTGCAAGCTTGATTAAATGACTGAAGATACAGGGAGAGGTACTCAGAGGAGTTTTTAGGCCAGCCTTATGATAGAATGTGTTTTCTTAGAATTTCAGTATGTATTATCTGTAAAAGACTAAGCCTGGTTCTGACCTCAGCCTGGAGCAAACTGGACACAACATTGCTGGAAGCTGTAGAAAACCTGGCAGGCTCCATGTGTTGTGCACATCAAATGGTGTTTGTCATATGATGTAATGTATCTCAAGACAAATAGAAAACCTCATGTGCGTGCAACCTGCTCTGGCATCGCTAGGACAGCAAGTAAACCTGGAAGCAACTGTGACTGTAGGAGTGTGGTAGGGTTGGCAGTAATGACTGTGCAGGAAAAAAAAATAATGGGCAGCAGTGTTGAATAATGTGTTGGAGCTGTAGCTTTCTCTGATGTTTGCAAGAAGCTGCAGTTAAAACACATGTACAGAAAAGAAATTCACTGTCTGTGGTAATGCAACATATAAGGTAACAAAGCCAAATCCAGCTGGCAAATGAGAAAAACTGAAACCTTCACTGTAACAGCCAGCATGTGAACTACGGTGAAATTGCAGTTGCTACCAGTAGTTTATAACTCCCTTTGGGACTAGTTCTGCATACAGAAAGAATTTCCATCATGCACTAGTATCCGAAGGAAGCATTTGTTGCTGAAAGCCTGTCAGCAAGTGGCTGAGCAGGCAGAGCTGCAGCCAGGAGGTGGCAGCCCTATGCACACAGGCACCTCAGCCTGAGACCTGCACAATGCAGAGGCAAGGTGTAAACTCCCAAAGCTTTAACTATGCAGTTTTACTCGAGATCCCAGCGATTTCACAGAACTGGAAGTTTGGTGATAGCTCAAATATCTGAATGAAGTCAAGTTGTCAATCAGGCTCTATAAGTTCTTACTGCGTTTTCAGCTGAATACATCCTGCTCTGTATCCTGCCTCCAATTAAGGTGTTTTGACTGTGCAGTTGTTCTCCATTAGAATTTTATGCACATTTTTGCACGGATAATAAAACTCAGCAAAATTTGTGCTATAAAATTTGTATTATACGTTTCCTTGTGCAGTGCCCTTTTATGTGGCAGGAAAGCATATTACTCAGCCTTTGATGTCAAGGACAGTTAAATTCAACTCTGGAGAATCAAATCAATCCCAGAAGTATGGGCGTTATCTGTATTCATCACTGGTGATATGACTATTTTTTTTCTTAAGCTTTATTAGTAGCAGCAGCTCCATCCCTACCTTCCACTTGAAAAATAATAGTACAATTGTAATTTGCTGTGCATGAATGAGAAATCTGCGAATCTCAAGACACTTCTCCAAAAACTGAGAAACTTTTCCAAACAACTGATTTCAACAGGAATACAGGATTGACAGCACTTTATAAGAATCGATCCATTATATCAAACATGGTCTTTCTCTCAGATTTTGTACTAGAACAGCACCCTCCAATCAAACCTAGAAGGAAGTGGGAAGAGTAAAAGGTTTGAAAAGTCAAAGCTCTCTACACTGTAATAATGTTTTTTTTTCTGAGTGCCTTGCTCATTTCAAGCCACTCACCTGTGAATTGCAGCGTTGCAGACACTGGAAAAGGAAGCATAAATGTCTGTGCCATAAACACGGTATTTTACATCTTGACATCCAGGAGGGCATTTTGCAATGAATTCTGGATTGATTATCTTCCCTGCCTTGACGTCGCAATCAATCTGGGGTACATCTGTGAGTGCAAAATCTTGGTAAAGTCAGATTGGATGTTCTCATAGCTGACTGATCTTGTCAGGAAGCAATGAGTAACTAAGTGCCAGGAATGCCCCCCTCTTATGCCTTCATATCAATGGGTTTGTGATACAAGGCTTCTGTGTGTTCTGCATCTTCAACATCATGCGTAATAACTCCTATAGCAAGGGATATAGCAGTAACTAAGGGAGGAATGAAGGAGCCTGCGGATATTTCTGACCTTCAGTGTTTGCTTCTCTGAAGGAAATTTGTGTTATGAGGCTTTACTAGAGAGACAGAGGAGGCTGTCACCCAGGCTGTGGTTAACACGTGGGAAGGAGGGGGTAGGGATGCTTCCCAAGCCTCCTGCTGTGCTCTTGTAGCTCTGTGCCATCTATAAAGTCAGGCTGCAGTCAGAGCCCATTATCTTGCCCTTAATTTTTAAAACTATTTGCTGGGTGCAATTTACTTTGAACAAGGGTTTAAGTGTGAGTTTACAGCCTCACAGCAGGCTTGTTTGTCAGCTACATGAGCAAAATAATCTGTGGACAGAAATGCTCCTACAGCAGTATAGCTGAACATTATAAATCCTAGTGCGTAGATATGCACCACTTGTCTCACTCTAATCAGCTACATATGCTTTGTGTTACAGCTGGTTTATTTAACATATTTCTCTGTCTCTCTCTCTGTGAAAGCCTTAGTGCTTGCTTGGATCCTTGTGTGGTACTTAATGACCTATGAAGACACATTTTGGTAGCAAAGTACAAAATTTTCCCTTTACACATGTTAAGCAGCACACACTTTACTTAGTGATTTGTTTTTAATAAAAGAATCTGCTGGCAAACATATACTCCCACTGACTCTAGAAAATTGTGAAAAGTTAGCAGAATATAACCTCACTTTGCACTTATTTTATGTATCAGACATGCATGCTGTAAAGCCGCCAAGAGTTCTACAGGGACCACTTACATAGCTTAGGTTTTTTTGGCTTCTTTGTGGCTTCCTTAGCTGTGTATGTACATGTAAGAAACACACCTAGAACAAAGAAAACATAGTATCAGGGAAAAGGAGGACTATCAACATCAGTCACCATAAGCTCCCATGCATGAAATTTCTCAAATTTGAATTAACACGTTGAAAACCTGAAATGGGAATATTGTCAGCCATAGCTAGGTTCCTATTTGGTTAACTTTGCAGTCAAGATGACATCTACTGTGAGAAAGTTTTTTGAAAAGGATTAATGATCAGTTCACCCCACTTACCCACCTGTGAAACTCACTATCTAAAGATGCCATTGAGTGTCCGTGTGGTCCAGAAAACCACAAAAGGTCCCAGTATTTCCACAACCACTGGAAACTCTTTGTAATTGGTGTGATAGAGACATTAGTGAAACAACATGCTCTGTGTATAAAGCAACAGGGAAATTAGGGAGAGAAAGATTCCTCCTAATAGCCCGTCGGGAGGGTTATCCTGAAATTGTGCTTTGTGGCATTTCACTCACTGCTGGTAGCAGGTAGTGAATACTAGGGAAGAATTACAGGTCTTTTGAGATTCTAGTGTAGCATGTCCCAGTATCCTGTCCCAGCAAGGGACTCATTTTCTTCAGGAAGCAGAATTATGATTCTAAAAGTGTAATACCCAAAGAGACATACGCTATTATGTTAAAACATGCATCACAATATATGCATGTAGCTTACCTTGTTAGGTTTACTTGCTAAGTGATGACATACAAAACCTCTTCATTCTCTGTGCTTATTTTATAAGAACTCTATTAATAACTTCATTACAAGTATCTTGACTTTTCTATTCACCTTTCCCTTCTCTGAACTTTCAGAGGGAATTAAAACCCTCTGTGATGTGTCAGCTGATCCTCTTATCATTTGTTAAGCTAATCTTACTAGAATATGCAACAGAAGTCCTTTCTTTTATGCTCCTCTCCCACTAGACTGATTGCAGAGAATTTGTAGACTTAATCACTCCTAGAACTTGCTCAAAAGAAAAAGCTATCCCACGGTGTCTGAAGTGACACTGTATAGATGCAGTATTTGGGCCTTTTGTTGCTGGTACAGTTGTGCAGTTGTGGAACCAAGGTAAAATTGTAGTTAAATAAAAAAAAGGAATGAATCAGTGGAAAATAAAGTGAAAAGTCTCAACTCCTTGGAACGCTAGAGCATAATAAAATGTGGAGAAAGTATTTTGGTAATTTATTGTAGAAGAACTACATGGATTGCTATGAATTTGAACTAAGAACTACTGTCCTGACAGACTTGAGGATAACAGCTAGAGGGAATATTGCCTGGGAATATCACAACCAGAGTGTTCATGTAAGATGAATTGCAAATTCTGGAGTCTCTACTTGTTCCCAAAAAGCGAGATCCTGTCTGACTGCCAGGGGAAAGAAACTGAAACACATTATAACATTTTGGTACCATCTTGTTAATGGAAAGAGCAAGAACAGAGAGAATTGTGAAAGGCTGTCCCTATGTAAGAAACGTCTGACTTTTCTTTAGAGGGAATCTTTACATTACAGACATTTTTCAGGCACAGTAGTGCCATCTGATATGGACTGCATGCAACTGGTCATGTACTTAGAGATCTCTGCAAATGATTAATACTTTTTCTATGCCAAAGCCAAGATGTTTGAGTGGCCCATTTCTGAAAAGCTGTGCCAATGCTTACATCTGCCACTGGGAACTTCATCAGCCATGGAATCCAAAAGGAAAATAATAAGTCAGCAGCCTCTGCTCAGCCGGGACAAACCCATAAACTCCTAATTGTAGCACATCAACTGTACTTACCGAAGAAGGTTGCAATGACCGTGGCCTTCATGGTGAGTAAAGCAAAATCTGTGTGTGTCACCAAGAAGCACTGAAAAGGAAAAGAAGAGCTCATCAGGCTGTGTTTAGAGGTATTGCAGATGACACTGGAATGGTGGGGGAAGAGGGACTGTGTGTTCTTTTTTGATCTTTTACAGTCTTCACATGCTGTGTCCTCTTCTCATGCTGTAGAGCAGCTGATGTCCCCAGAGGAAATGGCATTTGGACCGTGGTACTTCCATGGACTTTTTTTTTTTTTTCACTTCTGTCCAGGATTTGCCTTTTGCCTCAAGAAACCAAGATTTCATTCACATACTTATTTCTGAAGCCAGTGTCAGGAGAGGGCATGATGGGCACAGACAAGCTCTGACAGCTATTCAAGTCTGTTCACTACTCTTCAAGACATAATCACAGAATTGTATTGTCTACACATCAAACCTCACCATGTAATCTCATGTAGATAGGGGGAACATAAATAAGTCCATTCACTCCTGAAGGATGTTGCATAAAGTATTTTGCAGTTGGTCCATCGTTTCTGAGCCAAATTAGTGGTTTCTTCACTTTTCTGAGGATGTGTGTCTGTGTGCATGTACGTGAGCACCTGAGATTGAGAGGACTCTACCAGAACATCTGGGAAACATTTTTTCCTGGGTCTGCATGCGTGGTTCATGACCCCTACCATCCCTGGAGCTCTTGGCCAGGCTACAGGAATGCAAACTTATCAGAGAGAACTCCTCTCAGCTCTTCCTGAACATCACCTGCTGCTCTTGCTGTTATTTAGTGATTGTTGAGGGAATCCTGCATTGCCCACTCATAATTAATTACAGTCATTAAAGTACTGCATATGCTTAACAAATCAGAGTAAGAAGTCTGAAAGGGAGAAAATATTCATGTATTGTACAGGGAAAAGCTTGAGAATCAGAGTAAACCTGATTTTCAAAGAAACTTCTTACATGCTTACAAATGTAAAGATTTGTACTAAAAAAACCCCACAAACTTGTTATCAAGAAAGAAAATGCATGGAATGTTAAAGCTGCAAATGATCAGGAAAAGCAACATATCTGCCTCCTGGAAAAAAGGTAGTGGCAGATTTCACGTAGCAATTAATGTACTCAGAAACAGGGCTTTGGTTGCTCTAGAAAGAAATTTAGACTAACAAGGCAGATACAGGAGAGAAAGAGAAAAAAAAAAACACCAATCTGCCTTCATTTAAAATGTTTCCACATTTTTTTACTTTAACTGTTCTTCCTTTTCAAGCAAGCCACATGCTCCTAAGGTGAGGATGACTAAAATAGTAGGCTAGACTAAACTGAGTTCATCCAGTTCTAGATCTATATAATTTAGAATGCTTTTTACATGGAGCAGATGCACCTCTGATATTTGCTTCTGTGCTACAGTCAGAGAACTTAAAATGCCAGGACATACTAACAGTATCACTTCCTAATAGCACCATGTATTTCCCTGTTGATGTCCCTCAAACAGTCCCCCTGCTAAGGTTGCTAAAGCTGAAAGAAACAGGCATTGCTCAGAAGACACTGAATTGAATCCTGGAGGTATGGAAAGTGGCTCCAAATGGTTACTGTGTCTTTTTGAAAAATGATGGGTCGTGCAGCTGGAGTGACCTGTGGCTGTACAAGCCATAGCAGCAAGAGCAGTTATATGGTAATATTCTGCTGTCACAGTTAGTTTCTATCAAAACGTTTTGCCCAACTTCTAAAAGAAAAATCCATTTTAAGCATTTACTACAGTGTATTTCCACTGTGAAACTGCTAAAGAAACTGGTAATAAGCTATAGAAGAGAGTTCAGAGAAACTTAGCTCAGATGCTTTTCTCCTTACTTCTACGTCTCAACCCATCAACACAGCAGAGGTATCAAAAATTACATCCCTGCAGTGAGTTCTCACTTTAGGTTAATCCTAGAAAAAGAAGAGGCAGAAGTACAGCTGCAATTAATTTGCAGAAACACCAGGCACCATTAAAGACTACACTGGCACTGGCTTAGGCTTTGGGAAAGGCATCTTAATATGAGCATTCCCAAAATCTGCAGTGAATAAATTCAGCAAAGGTATCTTTATTTAAAGTCAAAGAGAGCTGTGAGAATGTGTCCTGGCAGTATTTGGCTTGGTGCTAAGGTGTTCTCATCTCCTTTTTAATTAGAGTAGAACCTGTCTAAGATGGTAGAGGATCCATGTAAAAGCTGGCTTCATGAGTCTGTTGCTGTGTGCGCTGTGAAGAAAGTCCAGCACTATTTGACTTTTCCTGTCTCACAAAATATACAACAGTCTGTACCACCAGTGCTGCAAAAGACTTCCCATTGCTCCCTGGAGGCCCTGATGTCCCCAAGCCCTGTTGCCCTCAGAGGAGCTATCCCAGTCCTCCTGGGTGGCACAACCCTAGACTTGGCTGCAATCGCAATCTCTACCTAGTCTGCTGGTGGGCCTTTGCTTTTCAGGGCAACAGCAAGTGGACTTTTTTCACAAAATATTATGGATTTACTGCAGAAAGAGGCCAATAAATCGAAAAGGATTTAATATGTAAAGCCCGTCAGGGGCAAATGAGTTCAGCAGACTTGTTAGCCTGCAATAACAGATGCTTATTGATAAGAGAGCTAAAAGAAACGTTTAGTCAAGGCTGTTAGATTTACTTTACAGATTTGTTGTCATAGCTACACAGAAAAGCATCTTATTGTGGACTGTACTTTTGCTGGTGCAGTTTAGACTAGTATCCTGATGGAAATAAATTATAATAAGAAAGAAACTTATTTTTGCCACTATATTAGGCACTGCTATATCAGGAAAAAAATGCATAGGCACAACAGTACTCCAAGGGGGGTCCTGGCCTTTAGACCTTGGACTGTCACATGGGGAAACGCACAGAAGGATTTACATTGTCGACTATTAAGCAACAGGCATAGAAGCTCCAAGCTTTCTGTTGTGGGAAGTCTGTGTGCATTCATTGTATGTGGGGCCTAGGGAGTCACCTGATTTAAGCTGTGTGGGATCTGCTATACTGTGCACTAGCATGGCATCCGCTACTTCACGCTGGTAAAGGGAGCAACAGCCTGGAATAAAACATGGGGGTTTTGTTTCTTTTGGAAGGAAAGGCAAGGCAGGGCTCCAGTCCATGCATATGACAGGCTTTTTAGTCTGTGCAGATCCACTGGGAGGTTTGGGGATGTTTTATCTATAGACCAAGAATAATACTTTGCTATTAAACACAAAGCTATTCTTCCTTTGTTCCATTACAAAATGAATAGGTCCCATTAAAACAAAACTAAGTGTTTCTACTTTGGATTAGTCTGGAGCATGAGTTTTACTGAGATTTGTCCTAATTAGATTTCTATTCATGCAGTATTTGCAGTCCCAGTCAGAACTTGTAACTAGTGAATGTTCACTATAAAATCTCTTAAACTATATGCTGGATCTCTGTTTATGAGTATATTTTCCCATCTGTATCCTTCAGACTGTCACATTAGAAGTTACCCTTATGCCAGGAAAGCAGTTAAGTCTATACATTACATTAACATGTGCTTAAGTCCCAGCTAAGTACAAATGTAGTGAGAAACATCTCCTTTGGTGTTTCCCAGTGCAGATCCTATTTTACCTTTTAAAATGAAAGTTCTATTTGAAAGAATGTTGATTACTTTTTTTCCTACCACAAATACTTGAAAAAATCTTGAATGTTAGTGAATAGACAGAGTTAGCACACTATTCTTTCTGCGTATAAAGTAAGATTTTTATACTGACCTTTTATTAGCAACTTGACTTTTATAAAGATCTGAGAGAGCTGCTACGTACTACAAACCAACAGATGGTTTAGAGCCACATAAATTCTCACTGTATGACAAACTATTAAATTTTCTGGTGGAAGTGTAGGTTTTAATTCCTTGATTTTTGGTGTCAGGCCCTGCTGTCTGTTCCACGTGCAAACTGAAATTCTTTGCTGGTGCCATGTGCTTTGCCTCTGCAGAAGTAAGCAGTTTATCTCCTATAATCTCCTGTGCCACAGAAATAAATTTGTATACTCGCTTTGTACCACAATAGTGTGTGTTATTGTTCCCCTTCTCAAGGGGTTCTAATATCGCAGAAGCACTGGCACCATAAAAAAAACCAGAAGTGGACTTTGTTTGAAAGCTGGCTGAGCAAGTGGCATGGAGTTATAAGTGCTGTGGGTTGCATTAAATATGTGCCCTTTATGGGAAAATCAAGTGGGTTTGGTGTAGGTGTGAGCAAACTGGTTTGGATAAACAAGAGCTGATTATCATCTTCTAGAAGAAAACATTTTAGATTTCTTTTTTGTTTTCTTTTAAAAACTGTTCAACCCTTTCTTTGTTTCATGCTCATACTCTGCCCCTATGCTACTGAATCTTGCTTGGCAATACAAGAACACTTCATTTTGGTGCACACTAGGTGATATGGCTAACAGTTGTCACACACAATTTGGTTTCACCCCCTTTCTTATTAAAGGGAAGAAACTATGTACCCTCAGTGCACTGTGTTGCTCTGCAAGTTTCTACATAAAAAAAAAATCTAAATGACTGTTTATTTTAAAATTTGAGGTAACGAGTTCTGCTGAGACAGAAAATTCAAATTGGTAACTGTATTTCATTTCAGAGGCTGAGATTGCTCTGTAGGTATCCCAGGCCAGCTCACAAAAAGTAAGATCCAAGGTGCTATTTTACAAGGGTAAGCTTATTTGCATGCTAGACTTTATTCTTTGAGTGGTCTGAAATAGAATATATACATCCAGGAATTTAAAAATGTTGCAGACCTCATCACTGCTGCTGTTAAAAAAGGCAAATGAATGCTCACCTGTTTTCTTTCATATAGGAAAGAGCCCAAAAATGCTTCCTGGAGGCAGCAATGAACTTCAGAACGCTCTGGTCATTCTGCTTAATTATCCAGCATCTCAAAAAGCTGACAAGGAAACCCAAGCTTTTATGGCTGCAGGTCTTCCCCTTGTGGTTGGAGGGGCTGTAAGAAGTGCTGTATGTCACATATTTGGCAATTGTGGATTAAGAGATTTTTGGAGATCGAGGTGCCATTCCCAAGGGATCTCTGGGCACACTCTCCCCCCTCTGTTGGAACTAGACAACTAACTGTGCACTTGGGATCCTAGGAGCCGTGCAGATGTGCATGGAGCCTTGCTGCAGCCCTGTGGTTTGCACACTCACATGGGGAAGAGGAGACAGGGAGACTCTGGCTCTGCTCTGCTCTTCTCCCAGGCAAGCAGCAAGTTAACTCCCTTCTCACTTTCTTTCTTTCTGCCCCCACATTTGGCGTTCCTGGTTGCACAGGGGTCCTGCTTCCTCACAGAAAATTGGGGTATCCCAACCTTTTGTGCCCTAGAGTTTGATGATGGGAGACCACTTTGGTGATGAAGAAAAAGTGGTTTCGAACTCTCTGAGGCCAGGGACAGCCCTCATACAGTTATCCCTGGTTCAGGATTCTCACCACTTGGTTCTTTTTACAAGGCTTTGATGGTTGGGGCTGCCATATAATGTTTTAAATGGTGCGTGCTCTGCTCTGTGAGGTCCCTGACTCAGAATAGGGCCTGGGGGGCTGCTGGTACCTCTGGTGGAGTACCTGTCAAGTCACTCTCAAGTCATTGGAGTGAGGCATCGGTGGATTCAGAGGTCTAAATTCTACCTAAATTGCACTTTGAGCACAGGAGTAATTTTTTTCAGATCTGATTTAACAAATGTTTATATGCAAGAAGAATTTAGTGCAAAATAGCTTTATTCAGGTAGGTATGATGAAGAGATGCTATACCCAGTAATTCAGAGCCAAATAAAAACACCCAAGCAGCCCTGCACTATTTATTTTGTGTTCATGCAATGCCCTGAAATTAAAACAACGTAAGGTTGAAGTAATAGTGACGATGATTTCTCTACTTTCCACAGAACTCTTTCAGAAGAAAGTAATTTATTTAAAACTACAGTGTTATTTAACTTGCCAGACCTTTCTCAGAGCTTAAATAGAACTGCGATGATTATACATTTTCATCTGTCTCGGCAAGAAAACCATCAATTATGCTGGTCTGACCTGCCCCTTCCAGCAAGGAAGAGATACATTTAGAATATGTCACCCACCCACACAGAAAATGTAATTTGGACTATCTGGATGATGATTTCTATGGGGGTCATTACACTGTACTTCCCTGGTTTCTGCTAATGTATTATGCATTACTTTTTTCATTTTGAAGCATAACTTTATGCTTCATTGGGAATTCGTGTTAGCTTAAACCTGTGAATTCCTGTACAGACAACTGCCTCCCTCTGTCCTCCTCCCCACTACAGCTTTTGTCTGCTCACATATCCGCCCCCCTCACTCCTAGGCAAACTTCTTCCCCTTTCTTAATCTTACTACTTCTGCTTAATATTGTTGAGACCCCAGCAGGTACCATCAGTCCTTGGCACTGCCACTTCCCCAAGAAACTGAGGACAAAGACAAGTACCTGCAATTCAGCAGTGCCTGTGGGCTGTGCTGGCTTTGTGGCATGGGATTTGGAGCCACATTTCCTTTTTTTTTTTAGAAAATATGCCATCTTCTAATTCCAACAAATGGTTTTAACAAGTCAAAGCTACTTTTTAAAGTACTTTTTAGAAAGTTACTTTTTAAAGTGCAATACATGGTTTCTCATGGTTTATGCACTATAAAAAGAGAGCTAAGTAACTCTGCTATTGTGTTGCCTGAAAAATAAGAATTAGTGTAGTGTGCCAGAATTCCCCTGAAGGTACATATTTAGTCTAAAAGTGAAGAATTTGTGTTAAAGGCACTGAAAAAACTACACATCACCTTGGGGATGGCTTTTGGAATTTCTGTAGCATGTTCAAACAAAACTTGACAGCTTTTTTTTTTTTTTTCTTTGGGTAGAAACTTTAGAATGTTTACTCTCTGCTTATTAAAGCTACACATATCCCTTTACTACAAAAGTGAGTTATATGACTGGGTCAAAACCAAAACTCATTCTTAAGCATGCTAGTAAATTTATACAACAGCTCATAGAAAACCTTTATCAATTCAGTGTCTCCTGCAGTCTGTATGACTATGCCTAGGCCACGGACTGGTTGGATAAGGATTCAGAAAATATATGTAATTTAAAAAAATAAACCCTGGCATGTGGTACTAGTTTGAAGTAAGGCATTTATGTCTAGTAATGACAACTTGATCAAGGAAGCATCTTTCACAAAATGTTTTCAGCAAATCAGGAAGCATGGGAATGCTCTAGAAAGCATTTTGAAAAGATAAGCTAAAATGTCCTTTTGATTTTACTGGAAACCAGCAAAACAAAGTTAAGAAAGAGTTTCAATTTTGCATTACAGACCTCTTAAAAATTATAGTCTTATTTTCCTTCTGCTGCTTAACATTTTCCTTTATATATTTTGTACTTTTCAAAAAGCACTATTTCTTCCTGACTAACTTCATTGTTCCTACTTCAGAATATTTCTTGCTAGCCCTCTCAGATAAATAACTTCCTGCTACCTTTAGTTTAGATAAAAACTAACCCATGTTGTAAGGCAGGTTTGCTATAAAAGGCAAATCAGAAAACAACCCCAAACCACCTTATGCCCCTCAGTCTTTCTAGAGCTGCTTTGCTGGGGCCTCCAAATCCTTTGCCTCCTTGCAGGGTCAGCTGTTGAGGGTCAAGATTCCTGACCCCACATCCCAGGACATTGTGCATGGCCACACTTCTACATGCCCTGCAGGTGTAGCCCAGGCTCCCTTCTTCCTTAGGCATGGGATATAGAGGTGCTGCCACCTGGATGCTGAGTGGGTAAGCATGAGTTGTGGTAGCCAGGTGCAAAAGGCATGTCTGGATCTCCTACTGGAGGTGGCATTCACGTCCTGCTGGTCTGAGCCATGAGGGGCTCCTAAGGCCACTCACTAGATCTGTGAGTTCTCATACTCCTTACAGAGAGCATCAAAGGCTAATCTTTAGTCTAATCTAGTCTGGTCTTTGGGCAGAGCCTACCAATACTTCTGCAGATAAGCTGGATGCTTCTCTGCTGTCATCTCCAGAGAGACCTTCGGATCTAGAAGTCTGTCTTGTCTCCTGCTCCTGGATCCTGCTAGGAGGTGAGTCCCGCTTCCCAAGATGTCAAGGTGAAAAGCTGCGAGGTGGACGGAGCCTTACATTTTTTTTCCTGTGGCAGGCTGGCCTCCCAAGCTAGTGGTCATGGCTGCTTTGGTTTTGCTACAGGCTGCTTCAACTGTATCCCTCACAACCGGTGCTGGTCCACAGCCCATCTTCAACCCAACAGGCACATTCAAGCCAAGATCCACCAGATGTGGCTCTTCTGGGGAACCATTTGGAAACTGTGGGCACATATATATACTGTTTTCATTTTTTAATGGCTGAAGAAGACACTTCAGGACTCCATGCTACTCTTGGGATAAAAGTGAGCTATGAATTTGCATGAGTGCCAGCATTATAAATGAGGCTATTATGGGTAGGGCGGGGTTTATGAAGACACGCTGTTGGTGGAGGGGCTGGTGAGAGACATGACACAGCGTGGGCCAAGCTGTGCAGCCTTATGGCATGTGTGTAGGCAGTCCTTGGAAACACAGGTGTGGTTTCTCTAACATATGGGTCCTGCAGACAACGTGAGGGATTACTATGCTTCCAAAATTACATCCCCCAGTATCTGAGTGCCCTGGATGGGAAATGAAGAGATAGAGAAGATGGTGGCAAAGAAAGTGACCTCCAGAGCCCAGTCCTGGATACTGTGACAGAGTAGGTACAGCCAGGAACTGCTGAGAAATGTGTCTCAGGACCAGCCTGACACTGACTTACCAATTTTGCATATTAGAATCTTTTCAAACCTGCTGGTTTTGCATAGAGAGGAATCACAGGATTCTGTTTCTGAGAGCACAAGATCAAAAATGAAAACCACATAGACTGGGAGAAGGAACTTGTAATTTGAGGTCTTTAGTTTTTTAAACAAACCAAGCCTGCAGACCTCAGTATTTTATAATCCACTTCCATGCTCAGGAATTTTGTTCTGAATTTAGGCTTTAAGACATTGCCTACGAGCTTCTACTTCAAATCTAGTTATTGCCTGACCTACATATTTCTTTCTACACACAGATTTCACCAATAAGAATAGAAGATGTAAACCACAGAAAACTGAGACTTTAAATTCCAAATTACCATGTATTCTGAGATGCAGTTTGGTGGAAAGACTCTTCCCAAAGCAGCATGGAAGAAGACTTCTCTGACTTATGTGATGCTGATACTTGACTGTGTAATATTTGTACCAAGTTGTTCCACTGGAACTACTCTAAACTTCTCTAATCTCTCACCTTCCTTATCTGGACACTCCTCTCCATCCCATGTAGCCTTTTTTCCAAACAGTCTCTTTCTTCATATGCTTCCTATCCTAAAAATTCTTCAACCAAGCCCAGGAGAACAGAATTCTCAAGAGCTTCAGAAGCATTGCAAGAGAGACGAGAAAGATGTGCTCCCACCAAGGAGAGCAGGAAGGACTCCAATCATCCTCAAATGGCTGACAGCTGTGAAAATAGCCCCTGTAGTCATGGAGCCATTACCCTTTCCTAATTCTGACTCACTGAAGTTGACGAGGGCCAGGATACACAGCACTGCTGCCAGCTTTCCTCTGTGTCTCACCCTTGTTCTATGGACTGAAGGGCAAACGACATATTTGGGGAAAATAAAAAAGAATGGGGCCTTCTGAATCCCTAAAGCAACCTGGCAGGGAGATTGAGAGGCACAGAGGTGGCCGTGTCCAAACTTCCCTGTGAACAAGTGATTTTTGAGAGGTAAAAAGTTCCACAGTTTTATGTATAAGCCTGGAGGTGCTGGAAATCCCCAGCTCATCCTGGTGGGGACATTAAAGGACTGCATGAAGCTACACAAGAACATTCTGAATTTTTCCCAAAATTTTGGCATGTCTATAACTGACACTTGGCAATTATGTGCTTTTTTTCATATGAACCAAGCTGCCAGCTAAAAAACTGCTGGCTGCTGTGTTACATTTACAAAGATATTTTATAAGGTGACAGGCCGAAAAACAATTTGCAAATGCAAGTTCATCTTGAAAATATTTTTTATATCTGTGTCTATGGGATGTCCTGTAGAATGAGACATGTTAAGGATAACTGACACAGATCATGTTCTTAATGTGCCACTGACCTCACAATGCACTCTGAAACTCCGGAGATAAAGCAAAAGTGGGATGGACTTAAAGTGTGCTAGAAAATCAGTTCAGCCATGACAGCAAAACTTGTCAGGTTAAGGACTGCTTAAATCTAGATAATTTGAATGAACAAGAGATGGTTATAAATACTCTTCTGAATGCAAATGTGTTTCCAGTTTGGGATATAAGCTATAGATTTGTGTGTTCTGCTTCAAAAGGGAAAGAAAAAGCTACAGATGATGGTATTTTTTTTAAAGTTAAAATGCATTTTCATGAGAAATATTGATTCTTCCAAGACATTGGGAAATATTCTTTCTGATCAACATTTTCTGTTTTTTTTCCCAGGCCTCAGTCACTGAAAAATGAACCCAAAGAGGAAAGACAGCCCAAGGCAACCCAGCCGCATCCTGCTGCAGAGGAGAGCAAAGAAGATGGCAAGAGAGGTGAGGGTGAACCAGGCGCAGAAAGAAGGAGCAGGCTCTGCTCTCTGTTGGCAGGGCACTGTCAGAGGATGTGGGAGCAGCCCTCAGACACCACTAAATGTACAGCTGCCCCAGCACAGAGTTTGGTGCAAAATGTTTGCAGAGGCCAGTGCAAATACTTGTGTAGCTAGCCCAAGAGTGCCATGCTGTCAGGATTGCCCAGTTCTGTTACCTCCCAGTGTTTGCAAGGGACACTATACCCACACAGTCTGCAGTCTCAGCTGGCCAGTACACCTACCCCATAGACGCCTTTGGAGCCTACATGATTTCAGTAGATCCTGACTGTGCTGCTGTGGCCACTGGAAGAAAAAGCCCATCAGTGCTACATGCTCCTGTTTTACCTGCAACAAGTCCCTTCACATCCCATATTTTGCATCATCCTGCTTTCTGCAGGGCATTATCAGCAGTCTTACTGCTGCCCTGCGGTCACACTCACAGCAGCGCCTGCATCCCCTTCGGGTTAGGGTTTAAAGAGTTCACAGAGGCGATGCAGGTTGTTGCAAGACAGACAGTCAGAGTTTAATTTACTAACAGAGATACAATCTAAACAGCTACAGATTTTGTAGGGAATTTCTGCACCTCTCTGAGCCTCTTGTGTGGCAGCGGGAAGCTTTGCTGTCCGCGCAGCATTTGCTCAGGTTTTCCAAGTGGGAAACGTGCAGCAAATAAAGGAACTGGGATGCAAAAGAGTGGCAGCTGCTCTAGGACTGTTAGAGAGGCTCTTTTACAGGCGAATGAACCGTCAATTTGTAGTAAGACATTGTTTTCTAAACATAGCGTGAAAACTGTTATCTTGCCTGGCTGGTCATTAGAAGAGAGATAATTATAGTCTCTGTGCGACAGCCGGGCCCAGAACAGGGGCTGCATTGTCCCAGGTCCCAGCTGAGCTCTAGCACAGGCTCCCCAGGCAGCGCTGGGACAAGAGGGCTCCTTGTGCCCCGGCAAGTTCAAAAGAGGAATTGAAGTGCTCTAAGTAGGTGTTAAGCACCTATTTCTCTCTCCGACTCCGGACTTAAAAACTACTCCACAAGAGAAAGATGCGGAGGGCTGTAGCTGCATCCTCCCTGGCCTTATGTAGAATACATACTATGACTATAATTTTAATTTTATTAAAAAAAAAGTCCCGAAGCTTCAGTTTTGCATTTATTTTTGTTTTGTTCTGTGTTTCTGTTTTCCAGCACAGATTAATGACACCTGTATGATGATAGGCTTTCAGAAAGAAGGACATACTATATATATGTTCAGTGTCCACTTCCTGAGCCTTGAAGCGGAGGTGTAAACCTCAGTTTATGCTGCAGTATGCTGGAGAAGTCCTGGTGTACCCGGAACTTCAGGGGGCCAGAACATTCCCCAAGGACCATCAGGAAATCCCAGACGATTGTTTTTCACCACCCACCCAGAAAAGACACTGTCACCCCACCCAACTGTAGTGGGCCAACACACTCCTCACTGCTCTGGCACCTACTCATGCCCCAACCACTGTATGGGAAGTTCATGTCTGTGAGTGCCAAACATTTTTTTTTCAGGAATACAGTCATAGCTGCAGATAGTAAACTGAGCTATCACTTTTTCTTCCTCATTTCATCCAGGTGCTTTAAATGAGTTACTTATGACATTTAAACTGAAAGATTAGTAGGTTTAAAGTAGATATTAGGAAGAAATTCTTCACCATGAGGCACCAGAAAAGGTTGCCCAGAGAAGCTGTGGATGCCACAGCCCAGGAGGTGTTCAAGGCCAGGTTTGCATAACCTGGTCTGGTGGAAGTTGATCCTGCTCATGGCAGGGGGGTTGGAACTAGATGGTCTTTGAGGTTCCTTCCAACCCAAACCATTCTATGATTCTGTGATTTAGGAGACTTTTGGTAAAACAGGAGACTCGAACATGCATATTCTGAGCCTTAGGCTAACGTGGAAAGCTTCTGGGCAGTATTTTCTGACTACAGCTTTTTTTTGTGATTCAGGCCTGGAAAGGAAAACGTTCAAATTCTCCAGGCAGATCAGATACAGTCAGGTTTTTTCTGCCATTGTTATGTAAACTTCATGTTTATTTTTAACAATGTTTTCTAAAAAGAAATGGCCAGAAGTAATAAATAATCTGATGTTTCACATGAAGTAATTACCCTGTTTTCCTAGCTTCTGTGTTCACAGTGTGGCTCAGGCAGTTCCTTTTGTGGAAATACTCCAATTAATTTTGACAAAAAAATTAATTTCCCTCTACTTCTGTGGAAGTAAGTAGCTGGGTGAAGAAGGAACACCTTGTTAATGTCTTCTCTAAAGAAAAGGCTTTAGTAGAACACAAGAAATCCACATAGGATAACTTTCATGCATTCCAAGTGTGAGGAAACCTGATATAGCTAGTAAAACTGCTTGATTCGACCAGCCAGTGGTGAGTCATGTGTAATAATACCACTAGCAAAGGAAGTGTCTTACGTAAAGTAAAGGTAAGAAGAAGTCACGAGCAAATTAAGAACATAACGATACTTCTACAGGTGGAGACACAGAACAATATTCAATTAAATAGGCGGGACAATAGAAGTTTCTTAAAAAGAATATTTCTCTGGCTTGAATAGCTGAAATATGGCAAGACTTTTCTGTCATTTCAGTGAGAATCACTTCAGCACCTTAAAGAATTAGATAAAACATGTGTGCAAAATAAGTCTGTTGAAAATAAGATTTAATATTTGAAAATTAACGTGTATGTGATGCAATTATTTTTGCTAGAGCTCTCTTTGCATTCTGAAAGAGATTAGCCTTACAACCATGACTCCCATTCAAGTGATGAACTAAGTAAAGCCAGAAGAACATGATACTACAGATACAGAAAAACAGATATTCTGCGAGTGTAGTCAAATGCAAGGTGTTTTTGACTTTGGGATGGATACAGTAAAATGCAAACTATAAAAGTATATGACATCAAGGCTAATCTCAGTAACATGCATTTTAAAAGCCATCTGAACTACTCTTTCTCTGCATGTGCTTTCTTGTTATGGTGTTTTGTTTAAAATTTGGAAAGGTAGAGAAAAAGAAATGTGCTCCAAGGAGGACGTGCCTCTGTAATCTGTAATTCTGCTTTTTGCTCTAAATGTGGTGTAGTTCCCATAAACTCTAGGAACAAAATATTAACTAGAGTCGAAAATTTGCTTGGGGCATTTGGTTCATGTTTGTACTAGTCTGAGAGAAATCACATTTTGAAGAGACTTATCAAGACTCTAATCTCTCCACAGAGAGCTGAACGGCTCTGGCAGGCTTGACAATGCTATTCATTTTTGGAGCCTCACCAGCAAAGCAAGCACTCAGCACAAAAGGATGTATAGTGTCTAGGCTACTGTACTGTTCATACATCTGTATCTATCCATCTAGCAAGGGAGTTCACATCATAGAGATACACATGACTGGAATAGTACCATCCTGTGGCTTAGAGATGAGCGTTCCCCAGTGTCAGGTAGTGTTAATTAATGATACAACACACACCTTCCAATTTATCATAGACACAAAGTATTGAAAGCAAAACCGTTTTAAATTTAAGAACAAGTTCCATTGCCTATCACACACTATTTGAACAGAAGGCATATAAATGTCTATCGGTGTGTGGTTTATATACACCATTCCTTAGCACATAGTTAAGCCCTTGCTGTTCAGGCAGTGAGTGTATGTGTCCACTCTAACAGTAGGAGCTTAATGCTTTTATAAATACTTTATGAAGTATACATAATGTAAAGTACAGTTTCATTCTATATTTGTGTCTTCATCCTCCTAAGTCTTTGATCCTAAGCACACAGCTGGAATGCTAAATAAAACATTATGTCCCTACAGTTTCTCAGCAGTGAAAATATTTAACTATTATCAACAGGCAAAAAAACCCAACTTCCCCCTCTACCCCCTAAATAAATATAGCAGAGAAATTACATAAGAATTACCTTACTTGAGGTGTGCAACTTTTTATTCCTTTTCTCCACACAGTATGAAAGTGCTATTTTTTCCAAGCTTTTCTGTACCCCAAACTCCAGCCAACATTATTCTACATAAGGAGAAGCAGGCAGCAGAGGGAGGCCTGGACACCTTTTTTCTTTCAGAGAGGAGCTAATCAAACATTCCCATCAAGCTCCCAGCTCTGTGAAAGGCACATTGCTCTCTCTCTCTTGCCCTCCCTCTCTCTGCTCCTCTCTGCCTCTCTGTCTCTCCCTCCCTCTGTCTTTCCCTCTCCCTCCCGCACACACAGACGTACAGAGCTCCTTACAGTGATTTAGCAGCCGAATTAGGCAGTCCTATTTTAAATATATGTTCCCTCCCACATATTTTTGGTAGGGATTTCTGTGCTCCTTTTGCACTAGCCTGTCAGATTTGTCAAGTTTTTCTCTTTTGGGAAGTGAAGCTTTACTCAACTGATGTTTTGGCTGATTTTTTTTGTCTTCCATCCAGTTCAGCATTGCAGTGAAAGGACAAGAACTAGTAGATGACACTAAACCGTATAGCTCTAAAGATTTTGGCTACCAGATTAATTGATCTGGTAGCTGATCAGGTTTAAAGAGAAAAATCTCTTTTGAAGAGACGGACTGTTTTACCTCTACTGATGTGAATAGCATTGTATTCCCTCAACAGTTTCCCTGAGGTCAGAAGATTAGTAACAGAGCAAGTCTATGAGTCTGGGCATAGAGAAGTAGAAGTAAGGCATGAGGGTTCTTTCTCCAGCTGGGTTTGAGAATTTCATAAAATGCTCTCAAAGGCTGCTAACTGGCACTCATTAAGTTTGACCTGGCCAAATGAGACACACAAAATTACTAATTTCTTCAAATATATCCACACAAATCTCCTAAAATGATTGGATTACTTTAAGGAGAAAAATTCACCGAGAGAATCAAAATCACAGCATCTACAAGATTATCACAGAAAATGCTGCTGTCGTATTCCAGGATGCTGGAATGCAAACTGTAATTTGCAATTATATCTAGGTATTCAGACGTGTATAGATAACATAAATGAGGGAACATACATTGTTTTATGTCAGATCATTGGTGAAAAAAAATCTAGTACAAATAGAGGAGATGGAGTTCAAAATACACTTTAGAAAGACATGTAATTCTTGATGTAATAATCCCCTAAATGTATTTAGCTTAAGAGAAAGTGATTACCTGGTTTTAAGTGAAAGTGATTGCCTGTTACTTGTAAATCTCTGCTCCAGTACTTAGGGAAACTGTGCAACAGTTCAGCATATTAATAAACAGTACAATATCAAAAGTTTATCAGGAAGTTTCAACTGTGTTACTAAGATATAATGATACATAAATTCATTTGATTCTCTTAATACAGAAGTTCAGGCTTGCCATGGTAACTCCTTGTGAGTCAGAATGCACTGCACTGGCAGGAAGCCTTTTCAGTCAGCAAATCTTTTAGTAGACCTACCTAGAATATCTACTAAAAAACCCACAAATCCCAAATCCAAAAGTCTTATTAATTCAAGTTAACACTTTCAGAATATCATCGCCCTTTTCATAAGGCTTTGTGAGGTTTAATTCTGCAAATAATTCATGGGCAAAAGGAGAATACAGCAATGGTCCATGCTGCACTCACCTGCCCTCTCCCAGCCTGGCTGGTTCTGTTCATGGCTCGGGGTCCAGCATGCTGCCAGTGCGCTGGCATATTTCTGCAGTGCTACCTGCAAGCTAACCTGGAATCCTGGAAATGAGCATCCCAGGAACCGTGAAGCAGAAACACTGAGTGGGCAGAATAAGAAAAACTGTCTAGTTTGTTATTATTCAGGGTATTCAGCCTCTCATTGTCATTTGTAATGGAGAGCTGATGAGTATCAAAACAAAACACTGAGGAGAGCACTAGCTGTCTCTTTTTATCACAACATTTATAAGTGCTGTTGCCTGTGCTCTTTCCTGACAGAAAGCCATTTCCAGCCACCCAGGAGCTGGCAACACAAAGTGCAGGAGCAAGAGGTGGACCACATTGAATGGCTCCATTTTGCTGTTGGGAATTGCCAGAGGGAAAGATTTATTTGCAAAAGAGGTGACCATGCAGTCAGGAAGCCACTACTTTGAAGACAGTAGGTATTGAATACAATTGTCCAGGGAAGGGACAAATGCTCTGTATATGTATGTGTTCATGTCTCCCACCATTGGTTCTAGTCTGTTTTCTGCTGTTAGTACTGTTTGTCGTAATAGTTTTTAAGTTCTACTATACTGTATTTTCATTTGCTTGTAAGTTAAAGAAAGATTTAGCATATCCATTGAAAATAAGCCTGAAAGCAATGGAATACAGACCTCTAACCTATTCCCTGAAAGTTGTAATGAAGCCGCCAATGAACAAGACCAGAGTGAAATACTTTGGTTTCAAAGAGAGCTTGAGAAGATTCTTAATTTTTGAGGAAAATTTAGTGACCACACTGAATTATGGTCTACTCAAACATTACCTTCACTCTGGAAGATGAAAGAGGAGAAAGAGAGGGACGATGAGTGTAAGCAATGTTAGCACGGACAGAGGAGACAATCTAGCCAAGGCTCAGTAAGGAATCTGATGTTTATAAACAGAGGTTGCAGCAGACCTGGAAGACCAGACACTTGCTGATGGAACTTAGTCACAGTTGCTTAAATAAATCTTCATTTGAAATAATATGTCATGCAGATTTTTCAAGGCACACAGTGTTTGTTTAAAAAAACATTGCTTTGGGTAAAAGCTGGGTAAAGGCCTTGGTGGGTAACAACAGAAAATCTGATTTCATTGCGGGGAAGCTCACTGCTTTTAACCTAATCCTCATTACAAATCTGACTTCAACATTTTAAAAAAAGCTTTTGTTTATAATATAACTAGTGGTTACATGCTTCAGCCAGCACAAAAATGTAAGATACCTCTTGTTTCTCCCCCTCTGCATTGCAGAGATAAATGAAATAAGGGAAACCTCACCTATTTGGAAATGCAAATAAACTCACATGTTCTGGGTTTGATGCTCATGAACTGGTATGGCCCCAGAGCTGAGGTGAGGCAACTGTGGGGGCACCATCTGAGACAGCTGTAGTTTTGCACTTACATGTCCAAATTCAGTCCCAGTTCGTTACTGACTTAGTCCACAATCTTCTGTTCATTGATGATCTTTCTGTAGTGATTTACATGAACAGGTCAAACATTTGTAGAAAGGGGAAGAGAAAAAGTTTTTACGATGTAGTAAGTTCATATAGTAGGTCAAAATCTGCGAGCAGAGGATGGGTACTTCAAAGGCCATAAATTGCTTCCAAGAACAATGTGCAAAGTGATGACAGGTATATAGATCCTGTGGAGCAGGTGTTTTCTGCAGCCCAACCCACCATGCTCATCTCCCCAACACTCAAGAGGAACTTCTGACTCCACGGCTGTAGGCATAAGCAAAGAAAATCGTCTTCATCCATGTTATAGAGCAAGATATGCCTGCACACTTTTTAGAGGGAAGTTTTTAGTGGGAAAGTACAGATTCTCTCACACACTTTGTCCCACTTGTGAGGCCCACGATGCACACTGCTCTTCTGGCATGGGGCTGTGGTCACACTTCTAAAACTGTTAAATCATTTGCTCTCCAGGTTATGAGTAGGGAATATATAAGGAATCAAAGCGACCCAGGACTGAGCTAACTGGCCTGTGATCATTACACAGAAACTGTTGAATACATCTTCTCAGCTGACCACTGTAGGCTTACTAAGTCAGTCCTGGCTTTGCATAAAAGACAGAAAACAGACAAAAATGATTTCTGCAAGATGACACATAGCTATGTCACATCTAATCCCATTCAGGTGCTTAAACAGAAAGGAACAAGTTTTCTGCTCTCAGACAATTACCCTCAAGCCTTTTTAGCCAAATACTACCACAGGAATCAGAGAGCAGAATCTTACAACACCCGAAGATGTCATGCACAGCTTGGCAGTGCCGGCTCCCTTCAAAGACTGTCACACATGTTAGTATTAACTTCTAACAAGTGTCAGTGTAGTTCAAATCATGCAGTTCTAAATTTCTCAAACTCTGTGAAATAAAATCTTGACTTATGCATTATTACACTTCAGATAAATTGTGCTTGAAAACTATTTATTGCTGAAGAAAACAAGCCATGGGGACAACACAGTAGGACATTGAAAGCATAATTGGAATGGCAAGGCTACTAGGGGGTTAACATTGTTTGGCTTTAGCTGCTTAAAGCACTAATATCGAAATTGACCTCAGGTAAATAAAAAAACCTATGTCCTGTAGGGCTTATATAAAATACACTGACGTGTTTGTCTAGTGTTTGAGAAAGGTAGGGAGGCTGAATTATGCATGCTGTAGCCCTTGCCAGCATCAGAAACTTCTTTAAATAATTAGGCCAATTGGGTAGCCAGGCCTCTGTGGTGTTTTTTTTTTATGAATGAGGAGACCTCATGGGCCAAATGAATGCATAATGTTGGCATGCTTGGCTTAAATGGATGGATACCAAACATGCACTGTGTAAATTTGAACTACTGGGTGTTTCTCAGCAAAGATGGCAATGGCCATGTTTCCTGAGACTGTGAAGTAAGGCTCTGTTAGTAAGTACCAAGTGTCCAGTTCGTTTGTTTACCCCACAGAGCAAACAAAGACAAAAGATGACAAAAGGTGACAAAAGATGACAAAATCTTTTCAGTTTTGACAGGATGCAGCGTTCAAGTGAGAGCTGATAAACTCGTTGCCCTGGATTTCCTGCAGCATGCAGGGAGGGAATGGGGGCCTGGGAGCCCACCATCCCAACTGGGCAAGCTAAAAGAATGAGGATTAATAGTGGGGCATGGGAAAGAGACCCTTTTCTGTGACAGATACGTGGAAAGCTCAAGTCTTTCCAATTGAACAGTGACCATTGTAACTGTCATGGATTTTAATTGTTGTTTTGGGTTTTTTTAAAGTTCCGGACTGCTGCTTTTGGAAACTTTTGACCTTGCCTTCCTCTGTAATATCAAAAGACATAAAGAAAAGTGAACTTCAGCTTGCAAGGAGAATCTAATAAGACACTTGAGTGAACTCAGAAATTACTACTATCTGTAAGGAGTGTTTGTGTACTGTGAGAGCAATTTAATGTGTAGTGCATTAGCTGTGGGCATGCAGACATTACTAGTTAGGACTCACAGGTCAAGTGGGTTTGCTTATAGATCTTGATCTGTATCAGAAAGAAGCAGTGCTCAGATATTCATTTAATTCTTTCAGGATATCTCTAGAGGAAAAAAGAAAACAGATGGAGGATGTTCTTGCCCTTAAAATACAACAGGAAGCTATCATGGGCATCAAAAAATCTTCATTATTTTTGCCATGCAGCTGAATCTACCCATATATCCTAAGCCCCATATTCTCAATGCCAGATTTAGAGCAGAGGTTGCCACAAATGCTGTGCTGAAACATAAATTAAGTAAACAGTAAATGCAGGGACTGGAAAAGCTTTCGTCACCTTTGGGATAGGGAAATGCCAAGGGTGGCTAGTGAGGAGGAATTTGATCTGATTCCATCCACAGACCTGTGGATCTGAAGAGGTGTAACCAGCTTTAAAAGCTGTGTCGTTATGGAGGTGGGCTGTGATGTTTGTATCTCGTCAGTCTGCTTTCAGAGACCAAGATGCTGCCACAATGGAAATCATTTTTAGGTACCATTTTTTTGGCAGAACTTGCAGTTACTGCAAAAGTATATGGTGACTGAACAGAACTGGGTCTGTAGGAAGTGCAGCATATGGACTTTGTTCTTCTAGAATCCAGTGTAGGTGGGGATTGAGTCTTCACAGGGTAAGTGGGATGGATATATTTTATTGCCCTACTATCTTGTATAAAACCTAATTCAGCAGCTTAAAGCTCCTTGTCTGAGGAGTAAAATCATCTGTTTAGGAGACTGCTCTTTGTTAATCAAGTTTCAGCAGTGCTGGATTCAGTGCTGGAATTTGCAGCTGAGGACCATAGCCCACAGAAAATACAGATGTTTTTTTCAGCATGCGTTCCCTGTCTGCCCACTTCCAGTGCCAGCCATGGGCTATCATTGCCACTGCTGATTCAGTTCAACAAGAATACCAACTCTCCCTCTGCATCCATCTACCTCTTGCCTTGGCAGTCAAGCTCAGTTATTCACTGCAAATCAGGCCTGGAAAATGCAAACCCAGTAACAGCCTTCTGTCTGTTCTTCCTGACTGTTTTCCCGATGTGTTTTCTGTTTACGCTCTGTAGGGCATCAGGTGTCAGAGCAAGTAGGTGATGCCAGTAAAAGCCACTTCACAGTAGAGAGTTAGTGGCTGCCTCCCAGCATCTGAATGCATCTCTTCTGTGGTGCCCTGATCCTTGTCTCCTCCAGCTTTGGCTTGGCACTGAAGGCTGTTCAAAATCCAGGTTGTTTCTGGAGGCAACATGCAGAAATTAGAGTGCTGCTCTGGCAAGAAGAAATGTCCAAATACACAGCAGGGCCAGAACTGCCAGTGTGCTTAATAGGTGGATTAATGTATTTTCTTCACTGGTATTTGCCAGAGTTCATGAAAAACCCCTCTGCATGTGCCCCTGTGCACAGGCTCACCATGTAAGGGCTTACACTGTTTTCTCCCAGTTGAGTGGTGGTGGCTTGGCCCCCGTCTAGGGTCTCCTTGCCCACTGGTTTTGTAGAGACTCATTTGCTTTTAGTGTGGCAAAATTTCTAGGAGACATACAGCTAGGGAGGGGAGAACAGGGTTGCATGGCCTTGTGTGGTAATGGGGGATCTCACTATGGGGTGGGAATACATAGGTTCCTGTAACTCCTGCGTGGTGCTGCACCCATATGAACCTCTTTTTTTTGTGGATCCAGGTCCTGGAAACACCTTCCTCGGAAGACGATACACATTGTGGAGGTAGAGCATCCCATGTTTCGGCAAGGTTGAATTTAATTGGGAAGGAAAGGAGAGAGACTGTAGGGTGCTGCTGCTAGGAGTGTTGGGGATATAGGGTAAAATTGGGGTCCTGCTGGAGGAATGGGACAGAAGGAAGGTGCTGGGGGTGCACCTGGGACCTGTGTGATGTAGATACAAAGAAGATATAGAGTGATGCAAGGGCCGCCCTGGGCTCACAGATCCCAGTGGACTGGCAGAAATGCCAGCACTTACCCTCCTTGCCATCCCTGTCCTGCCCATGTGGTCCTCTCACTTCCAGTGGGATGGGAGATGCAGTATTTCTGGTGTTCCTTTAACTGGTCACCACCAAGGTATTCATTGCCCTGTGAGGGTATTGAAGCTCCAGATTACGGTAAGTCACTAAAACGCATTCAAAATTTACCCTGCTGTGTACGAACCAGCCCAATATTGGAAAGGCTGTTGTCTGCCCAGGACAGCTAAGCAGGCAGGGCTGCAAGCGGGAACCTCGCTCCCTTCCTCCCACTCAGGATATTTGTGACTGAGGTTTTTACTGCAAAAGGGTCAGGGTTGGGGAGCGCAGGCTGTGAACAGCTGCTGTGACCCTTTTTTGCTGTCCATTCCCACCATTTTACCCAGATGTCAGGTTTCCAGCCATGCAGAGCAATGCATTTCCAGCCATACAGAGATATGAGGGGTACCCTAAAGGACAAAAGATGTAGACACAAGTTTCTGCAGTGCAGTAGCCTGTATCTGTGCTTTTTATAAGGCAGTAATTTCTCATGATCCATTTCCACTTCAAAAAGCAGAAAACAGGCAGTCTGCGTAAACATCATGCAACACTGTAGCAACTAAATAAAGTATTAACTCAGTAATGTAGAAATAGAGGAGCAAAGAGAGTGATCTTTCCTCTATGGAGAGATCACTTAGGGCTACATAAAGATCTAATGCAGTTCTAAATCCTTCTCTGAAATCAAGACTTGAGAAGAAATGCTGATCTTTTGTTACATGTGAAAGAAAGAACTCTTCAAATCTTATTAGAAAAATAAATCTGTCTGAATAAACTCCATCCTCCATTCCTTGCCTCCAGTGCCACAACCATATATTATAAGGAGAGCTCTGTATTATGATCCCCAAATTAAGTAAATTACTTTTAATAAATTACTTAGGCATAAGTACATTTTCGCTGGAAATACCATTTGCATTCCTATAATTGCCAGCATTAAATCTCTGTAATAATTGTAAGAGGAAAGACTTTACATTTTCTGTTTGCTAACTCCTCAGAATGTTTTGTACCATGGAAAATATGATAAATGCTTTCAAACTAATTCAGTAATTGACATTTTTCACCTTAGGTTTTCAAAGCGCTTTCCAAAGAAGGGTGAACAATGAAAGGAGGTGAAAAATAATTTTGGGAGCGAGAAAATTAAATTCCATGCATGCTCTTAAAAAGTATCAGAAGAAAGGAAAGGCAAGCAGCTTTTGCAGAAAAGAAAGCTGAGAAGTGCACAGCTTACAGAACCAAGTTTAAGAAGGTGTTTGGGTTACTGGAGATATAGAGGACATGCACCTGTGGAAAGACCAAGAGCTTGTCTCCCAGGGCTTGCTCCACAAAAAGTATCTAAGATGTGATCCCCCCCCCCCCGCTGCTTCCTGCCCTCTCTGGCTGCCAATGGCCACCCGCCTGAAATGGCCTGAAAAGACCTGAAATATTACATGCTACTCTGCATTACAACTCACTGATTGCCTGGGCTGTTTGCTCCAGTGTGGTGGAGCATCAGAGCTGCTGCTGACAGCCCGGATGAGTTGTAAATAGCGGCTGCTGAGGCCTCTGGTGCATAGTGCAGTGGTTCTGCATTCAGCCCCTGTTATGTTTGGTGAGCTCCCCTTTCACCATGTCCTCGTCATAGGCTTTCTGCCACCGAGCTGTCATTGCTGTGGATTGGGATAGCTTCATCTGCATCACTAATTAAAGGAGCTGAGACACCTGGCAGGAGACCATCAGAAGCTCACTTTGTCTCCTTTGTGGCAATGAACGAGAAAGCCTGAAAAGAAACCTGCAAGTGGTAGCTATAGTTTGTTCCATCCAGTTAAGCAGGCAGTGATTTTGGGGAAATTACATTTTAAAGATTCTCCTGCTCAAGTAAATTTTTTCTGTCTTCACAAAATTAATGCTTTACAGCTTTATTTTTTCTTCTTCTCTTTCAATAAGCGAGTACATTTTATCATCTAGTAAAAAGTCAATTCACAAGAATAAGTAAGAAAATTGAAACAATCCTGATTTGTGTGTAATAAATTGAGTTAATTTTCAGTAAATAATTGTTTGCTTTTAGTCTGTTGCTCCTTTTGTTTCTTTTCACATGCAGTGGGGGAAAGTGTGAGGGATTCGGTTTGCCAAACAACTCTGCCTAGTTATGGGGAGGTCTGAGTAAACTACCCATTTAGTTTGTTTCACATTTCCAAGGCTGGACTTTCTGAAGGCCACAGAGTTAGGGGCATAAAAACAGGTTGGTGCCCACTAAGGATCCAAGAAATTAAACACAACAGCTAAATTTTCTTCAAAAGACATCTGCACACCACTTTTTTCCCATTCTGCTTTTCTGCAGGAGTGGAACATGCAAATGATGACACACAAAGTAGTGTTCAGAAAGGGAGGGATCAACAGCTTAGCAGCACCTGTAATTGGGGAAACTTCTACAAATTCTAGCTTTCATTTATATCTCTCTTTATATATATATATATATGTATATATTTATATATTAAGAGTTTTTGAAAATAGTGATGCCTTTGGTGTTTCATGTGTAGGAAACTGTGACTATACAAGTGAACCTTCATGGAGTCAGTTGCTATGAAAAAGGTGGATCCTAGGAACCAGATGTTAGTTCTTGGACTGATATTTCAGAAGAGATTTGCACCATCATCACTCTCTCTGCCATCAACTATTGTATAGAGTGGAAGTCAACTGGTTGGACAAAGAGCTGTCTCAGGCAGCCCATCTGTGGGAGGGTGGAAGTGGTGTGTGCATGTTTTATGAGGTTATATGCCATAAACTGCAGCTGGAGAGTATATATTTTACTTCTGTCAGTGTGGCTATTGTTTCTAATCAACAAAACTTCAAAAAGTCTGAGAACAGTTTTATGCACAAGTATTTCAATAAGAGGGACTAACCTTATCCCGCAGCTGCAAAGCACTTAGCCTTGATGTTCTCTTTTCTCAACATTTCACATGTTCTGTGACTTGGCCTCACCTTAAGATGCTGTGGATGAAGTCTTTGCAAGTTGCAAACAATAATTTTGCTGTTGCTTGCAAGGTAATAGGATTTCTATCCCATAAACAAAAAGGAATGACCTTTTCTGCCCCTGTTTCAAGGAACAGACATAAACACATAAGGAAGGGCATGTTTTCTTTTTGATGCCCTTTGTTTCTTCTTCCCTCAGCACTGAATGGAGAAGCTGTAGGGGGGCTGCAGGCATGATTCTGGCTTCTTGGGTCTGGCAGGAGCAAATGCAGCAGTTTGGGAAGATCTTGCATTTTCCTCAGTGCCTCAGCAGCCACTCTTACAGACCTGGTCATTTCTTGAAACTGCTGTGGTTATAAGCACCAATGTTGAGCCACTGCTTGGGGCTGGGGGAATTGCATCCTGAATTTGGCAGGGATAATGTTTGTGATGACCCCTTCTGAAAAAAAGTATCCATGATGGGGTTTGTTGCAGCCACACAGCTTCTTAATCACGAGGTTTTACACAATGAAGGTCAGGACTGGAGCGATGGTACAAGGAATGAGAACCAAAGGCCTGAATTTTTATCACTCCAGGCAGGCAGAGTTGTTGTTTCTCTCTAATGATATTTAGGGATTTCTGCAGCTGAATGCCATTATTAATGGCCACATTTTGAATGAATAGCCCTGCACATATATTCCATGGTGCAATGTGAATAACTGTGAATGGCTCTTCAATCTCCCTCTTCCCACTCCCCACTCCCACCTCAGCTGAAGCACAAGTGCTCATTTCAGGGCTAAAGATACACTCTTAAATCACTTCTGACATTTCTTTGTTGCTGCCTAATGAAAGCTGGGTTAATGAACTAGAGGGAAGTTTTATATAAGCCCTTGCTGAGATGCCGTTGCAGGATCAGAAGTGGGCAGCAGTTACAAATGTTAGTATTTGTCCTGGATTTTATTTCACTGCAACCCTTATATCTGCATGGCATACAGGGCTTTGTTGTGTTGGTTTGCTTGAGCCCCAGTGATGTGTCACGGTCCTGAGGCCTGCAGGGTTCAAAGAACAGCTATGTTGTTGTCCCCACTGAGCTAACAAGGGGTCTCTGTGCACCCTTGTTTGGAGGGAGATGTTCCACCAGGGTGTCGTGCCAGCTGCTCCTCTTGGCTTCCCCAACCCTTTCCAAGCACTTTTACACTCTGCTTCTTTCGTTAATTGGATTATTTGTTTTTTAAGCTTGTTGCTGAGCAAGTCAAATCGACCCACGCCTGGTTAACAAAGCCTGAAATAATTGTGACTAAGTCAAAACAGTGCTGAAGGGAGAGACCAGCAACACAAACCAGGCTAGTTTCCTGGCCCTGCTGACCGTGCTTAATCATTGCTGAGTTTATCCAGGTGTCAAGGAAGGGCACCTGGATAACAGCCAGAGGCTGGAAATGTGGCTCTTTGCTGCCTTGTCTGGCCTTTCATCTTCATCTGTAACCTGGGCTAATACAGGGATTTACAGGGGATGAGCTGGTCTTCTCGCAGGAGTCTGGAAAAGCTTTCTTTGCTGTGTTGCCCTTAATCTAAATAATGAAAATGGTCAGTTCAAAATGTGGTCTTCCCATAGTCATCTGTAGGTTAGGACAGCCAGACACCTCTGCTCTTTGGAGGTTGGGTAGGTCAGTGAGATGCTGCAAGTATGTGAGACCAACAAATGAGGTAAAGCTGTTGTTGTGATTAAGTAGAGAAAATAACTCTAACACTTTTAATGACTGTGACTTCCCAGACAATAACTAGTTTTCACTTTGCTTACTGTCCAAGATCCTATATTAAAAAATAAGGTAAGCCTAATTTTGTCATGGTAGAAGTACTTTGATACTGCTTTCTGCTGTTCAGAAAGCAATCAAATTCTCCAGGATTAGAGGCAGCTGAGGCATGTCATCCTCATCAAAAACCTTTAGGATCTACAGCTGAGAGACCATACGTTTAGCATCCTTAGACATGGCTGAGCCAACAGAACTGCAGCTGAACTTGCTGGGTGAACTACAGTTCCTGATTTTGCTGATGGAGACATTAGGGAAAAGTCTTAAGGTATTGAGCAGATTCACTGACTGGGTCTTATTTTGGAGAATACAATTTTATAAGGCTAGAAATATCTTCCAGGTATAGATTGTGTCAATACAACTAATGTTAGCTTAATTTCTGTTGTATGTACTTGTAAAGGGGGGAAGGCCCCAAAATCCATGTTGTCTTTGCAGAATAACTTCAGGGAGATTACTCTCAGTAGTGGTTTTTTGATGCATATGCTAGACCTATTCTTTTCTGCTAGCCTGGTAAATGTTTAAAGGGCTCTTAATAGGAAGAACAGATAAGAGTTCCCTGTGGGAACTCCTCATGTTTCATTATTCCATGATGATGATCCATTTTCTCAGTAGCTTAGATGAGAAAAAATGTTTGGGAAAAAACTGCACCTTCACAGCAAGAATTCTTACTAGAAACTATTTTGGTGATGTATTTACCTGTACTAACTTTTTGTCTGTTGGCTCTGCTCTTCCTTATCTGTTGCCAAAGCATCTATGGATGGTGCATACTCAGTTTAATATGGGGTGCAGCAATAAAACAAACTGAAAACATGAAGCTTGAAGCATGGGGTTTCAGTTAAACTGGAAATGGAAAACTGGGATGCTGTTTCTCCTTAGGATCACACCGAATCAACAGAGATGTGGGTGGGCATCCCCAAACATTACAGAGAGCCAATGACTGCAGTGTAAGCAGACAGGAGGTCTAAAATGATTTAAGGAAGACTTGTGTGCTAAATGCTGTTGCATTTAGCTGCAGCCAAGAAGTCTATAGGGCCTTCTTCTTATCAGTTCTAAGTAGTGATGTCAAGATTTTTGACTCACTTATTGGCAGGCACACCTGCATAGTTGTCCTAGTGCTACTCAGGTCTTTACTCACATACCTCTAAGGGTCACCTTGTCCCACACTTTCTGCACTTCATGCACTTGTCCCACAATTCATGCACTTCATGCACTTCACCCCTTGTAAAAGCTCTGACTTCTTTAGGAAGATAAAATGCTTAAGATTTTCTCACGAATTTAGCCAAGTTCTAGCAGTGACATTTGTCTCCCAAAGAAAAAATAGCCATTTCAAGCAGTACTGTAGCTCACCAAAGAGGCAACATCTTCCCTGACACAGGTCTAAATTGCACTCCCAGTCTGCCAATCCGTGAGAGCAATTTGCAGGGCAAGTACACCATGCTACACCACTGGTCCTTGCAGACATTCGCATCCCTCCGTCAGGTTGTGTCATCCCAAGGAAAAATGAAATATGAATTCCACATAACAATTTTACTGCCCTGGTAGCCCATTTCCTTTGTCCTTTTTTATGCTGCATGGCCAATCCAAGTCTTGCTTGACTTGCTAAGGAGTTCTGCTTAGATAGTCATGCAGTCATGAAGGACTTTATTGCCAAGAATATATAGCATCCTTCAAAGAATAAGGTGTGTTAGCTTTCTAAAAGCATATGTTTTCCCTTGCCATGACTCCAAGGATAGGGAATGGTCTGATAATATCTCCTCCAAATTGTGGAGTGATACGGGTCTGACCTCTGGAGCTAAGACTTAAACTTTCAAATTCTTGAGCTGGTCATTTGTCTGGAATGTTTTTTTCTCATTGGACATACAATAATGCTGCTGTACTTGATTGCCTTTTAACAAGGGAAGCTGAGGGCTGGATTGCCAGGTGACACGGTATCACTCAAGGATGAGCTAAAGCCCCTTTTCCATTTCCTTTAAATCCAGGTATAGACTACATGTTTTCCCAGGCTAGCTTGTTCTCAGAGAAGTTAGTTTTGTTCATTTTATACAGCAGTATATCAGTGGTGTGTAGCATGCCCTAAGATCACCTATTTTCTCCCAATTCTCTGCTTGAATGTTACATGATATGATCCATTTGAAATTTATCTTTGGCTTGTGGTAAGGCTTTGCCAGGTCACATCACCAGGACACACTCACGCTCTCATTTGTGCTGCCAAACATTATTCTTGACTTCACACTTCATTTTGCAAATACTGTGGCAGATGTGACACACAGAGGTGCATCCTGCTTGGACAGCTTTCACTGACCTTGTGCTGGACCCAGCAGATGTGTCCTCCAGGACCATCCCAGATTTGTTCTAGCAGTGGCTCTTTCCAGCAGTCACACTGGCTGGTGTACAGTGTCAAAGGTTAGGGCTTCTATTGCAGTGATTTTTGCAAGTCCTTCCACCCCTTTTACTAGGTTACATCCTATTACATAATTAAATGCTGTGTGTTTGTGGTCCCCAGAGGGCTTTTGTCTCATTCAGTGAGCATCACAGATGATGATTATTGGCACAGACAGCTGGTAGTTCTTATTTTATTTTTATTATTCAGTGTGGCCATTTTTCTATTAACAATGGCTTATTACATTCCATGTAGTAATTTTTTAATTGTTCTGTGTTCTTATTATAGTAATATTTGGACATCTTTTGAATCTTAAATTTATTCTTTTGCTTCTTCTGCACATCAAGAAGGATGAAGTCTTGCTTCCCTTTTATGATGATACAAAAATAATCCAACCCAGAAAAGAAATTACTTTAAGAGGTACGTATTAAACACATATTTGGGTAAAAACATAGGTCCAGATAACAGGCTCTTGTTCTCTCCTGCAATCAGTGCAATTCACTTAGCTACCTCTTTGAATGTGGGTATATGAAGTTTTTTGAGTCCTCTAGGCAGAAAGCTTCTTGCAAGATCTGCGTATACGTGTATCCAGTAGTACCTTTATTCTGTTCTTCTGGAAAAGATCCTGTTTTAAGTTTTAGCCTGCTTCATCTGGAATAATCAAATTATCATCTTCCAGAAAGCAGGAGTATATGCTGATCATCAGGGCCTTGGAGGTTTTTTTTCCTAATTGCACAAGATTTTAGCTTTTCATATTCCTATATGATCAGTGCAGGAAGGGATTGGGGTCCAGCTACTGGGGAGTCTTTGCTGCAGACAGGAATTAGGTACTCCAAGCCAAAACTAGACAAAGACCCATTTGACCCTGTAGGCACCATAACTTTGGTCTGCAGAGTTCCTGAAGTGCTTGCAAAAACCCTTTGCATTTGTTGATATACTGGGAAGGTTCAGACTCCAAGATTTTAGCAATTTTAGAGGCAGGCAGAGGGTGAACTTTGGATCTCTCTTATCTCGTCAGTCTGTGCAGCAAAGAATGGAGAATTTATAGGGGTGAAGAGAGAGCCTGCAAGGGAGTACAAGCCTGAATAGTTCATACTGTAATAGTTCACACCCTGTCTTAAGTGGGGGTGAAGGGTGTTTTGTTTTCTGCTCTCTACTTTTACATGAGTCATTGGATAAAAACGCATAATAGCACTGGAAGCAGGGACTGGACTGCAGTAGGCTATCCCACTCCCTCCAGCTACACACTCAAGTTATTCACATTGCCATTGGAAATGTCAAAGCTATTAAGAAATGTTGCTAAGTATTTCGATGTGCCAACACCCTAAAGGATTTTCAGCTTGGTGAAAATACTAGCAGGGGAAATGTGGGCCCAAAAGGTTTTCCTGGCATAAATAAACAAAGGATTACTATAAGGCTGTTTTTGAATGTGGAAATTGCACAGAAGTAATCCTGAATTGACTTAATTATTTGAACTCTGTAGCCCAAGGGTTGTAGAAAGGGTTGTGTCAGTGGAAGGGATGTTGGTAATCCACTTTCAAGGCCAAGTTGCACATGTGAGTATTAATAATTGCATTTCATGATTAATAACTGCAGCTACCTATTATGGTATAATACTGATATGATGATAATTATTAATAATAATGATAAGAAATAATCAAGTAAGAGATGATGAGATTTTGATGCACATTAATTGTGTGGCTATTAAGAACTCACCTACTGAGTGTACTAATCAATAGCTAATCAAAACAGTTGGGAAATGTTTGAAAAGGAGCACATAGAGTAGCTAAAGGCATATTTTAGAGGGTGGCTTAGGGGCTTCAGTCTTTTTGCAGGGTGACTTTACTATGCTCATGCACATAATTTTTGCCAGGGTGCTTTAGCAATGTCCAAAGGGTTGTGAGTATGGAAATGGATAATGAACAGTTAACAAGGGTGGGTTCTTTGCATTTAGGGTAAGAGAGGGCTAACCTCTGTCTCATATTTTGCTGGAATAAAACAGCAAATGCTGACAGCATCCTTTGGAAATGGTAGAATTGCTTAGTCTTCTGCCTTCTCCCGGATGATGCTACAGTTTTAGTGTGCCACACATGAAACTAACCCCAACAATTACAAAATCTCACTGTAATAGCCAGGGCTGAGCAAGAGAGACAGAAGGAGCCTACATGCCAGAATTTCTATGCCAAAAGGAGAAAGATCAAAATATTGTTCATGACAAGAGACCATTTGGATACTAGCAATAGATATGAGATCTCATTTGTGCAGGCTGGCACTAAGCCACTCGATACAGAACACATTGAAATAGGCCCACAGTTGAGATAGAGAAAGGACTAGATCCTATTAGGAAGCCCTTGGTGTCTGCCAGCTGTGTGCCTTCACAAAACGGGATATGAATTCTAGCCCTACCTTTGGCACACCCATCAGGTTTTTGCGTTAGAAAAATGTAAAAATATAGTGTTTCTAAAGAGAAAGCATTGGTAGCAGTTAGTTTTTTGCTTCCTCAAGGTGAGTGGGACTTCCTTCATAAGACCATCTCAGATGGTTAGTGCTCAAAGCTGCAGTTTTCCAGAGAAGCATCCTTGTCACCAGAGTATCAGAGGACAACAGCCTTCATGCATTCTGCTGCGAAAAATTACCCACTCTAAAACAAAATCCAAGGTTGAGAGGAGCACCAAGGTTATGGGAGAGAGTAATTTGACTCCAGGACTCTCTATGTTGTTTTCGCTGTACTTCATTCTTGCTAATTAAAAAAGCATAATGTCCCATCGTCTCCCTCAGAATACTTAGTTCTAGATGACTGTCGCAAGTTGCCAAGCTCTTTGCTCCTTCTTGAGTGGCAGCATTGGCTCAGTGGTCTGAGGAGCCCTTCTGTGGAGGCAGCAGCAGGGGCCAGCCTATTCTGGGCACATATGGAACCAAAGACAAGGGGACGAAATGCAGGACACAGGCGATGTGTTTACAAATGGATTTGTGTTGATTCCCACACTTAAAATGCTGATGTACGTTCCCTTACCTGTACTCCAGTAATGGATTCTGGATCTTTTTTCTGCCTTCAACCAGCTGCTGGTGTTGCGGGTGCTCCTGCTGTTATTGAACCTGGAGCACAGGTTGGTGTCTTCAAAGACATCCATCCTCATGGAGCAGGTGAAACCAGACACTCTGCTCTACAGATATACAGCCCTGTGGTATTACTGCATAGCCACAAAGGACTGACGCTGTCAGCCTGGCAGGAGAGAGGTCTTCCCTGGTTTCTGTGCTGGGTGTTCCCAGCTGTCTTTCAGCAGGTATGCATCCTTCGGCTCCTGGCCCCTTGCTCCCCTGCTTATCTGGTTTATCCCCTCGTATTTTTCCTCTGCTTTGCTCCTATTCTGGCTTTTTTCCTACTCCCTCCTCCTCCCCCAGTCTAACCTCACTATAAGTGCTCAGTGGCATATGAAGTAGCAGAAATTTCAGCTGGAGTTTGGGAGTACTCTTGGAAATGACCTTGTGCTCTCCCTTCTTTCTTGCCTTTTTCACATCTTTCTGTGTAAGTCTGAATCCTGCAGATCAACAGTTTTGCTACAATGCAGCAGGGCAAGAACTTTCTCTAGGTATCTGTAAATGAGCAGAAATACAGATTAAAACCCAGCCTGGCACCTATGGACAAAGGGTGCTTATGGGCAGGTGACTGGCACACCTGTGGCCGTTGTTATCTCTGACAACCTGATGCAATGGGGATGCAGGGCACTTGTCTTTCTTTAGGCGAAAACCGAAGCACTTTCACTAGCGAGAAGTCTCAGTCCACCACTATTACTAAGGTCGATTTTGTGCAACACCAGCAAGCTTTTAAAACTGTGTGCTAGCTTTGGCTAGCCCAACCTGGCTTCATCCAGCTGTTACAGAATTTCACCCTAAATGATTTCATCTATTTCTTCAGCTACAGCAGCACATTTATCTAAAAGCAAACTGTTTACTTATTTGCTTTTAATTATTTATGGTAATGAAATAGCACATGTATCTCAAAATTTTCCACAAAAATGAATACTCTTGTAGTTCAGATCTGTGGCCATGAAAGAAAACACAGTTCTCCACTGCTGCTTATAATGTTTATTTGTCTTTAACTTCAAAATACAGGTGATTTTCTCAAAATTAATAGAGTAATGGGGGAAATGAAGGTGGGCTCTCTTTGTAACTTTCCCAAGAAACACATCTGGAAAAGCATACTTTAGCAAAACAACTACATTTCAGCACACCCAGACAGCAAGATTCCAGAAATTCATAAATAGCAAAGATGTTAACAAACAGTGTTGGCTTTTTTTTTTTAATCTTCTTTTTTTTTTTTTTCCTTTCTTCCCCCCTTGTTTAACTTGCAAGTGGCACTAAAAGAATGCACAATTTCTATAGCTAACACAGAGACATTTTCAGAGAAGTCTTTGAGTATGTAGTTAACTCAGAAGGTGGGGATTATGAAGACATATCTTCTGACTTTGTGTAAAATAAATCCGGTGAAAGAATTGGATGTTTAACATCTCTTGCTCCACTTTAATTGTCAGGCAGAAAAACAATCGGTTTGGAGACAGATCAGTAAAATTAAAGGCCAGCTTTCCTGAATCACAGTGCTACAGCCAGGCCTTACTCACCAGGAAGGTCAGCGGAGGTGGAAATAATTCTGCAAACCAATGAGAAAAAGTATGAAGCCACTGCTCAAACTACAGTGACTAGAAAATGCCAGGATCTACAACTCCTAGTCCTTGCATAGACACACAGAGAGTCAGGCACAGGCAATGACCTATGAAGGCGACCTGTGAAGACAGGCTGGGAGTTGGAGCTGTTTAACCTGGAAAAGGCTTTGGGAGACTTTACAGTAGCCTTCCAGTACCTAAGGGAGCTCCCTAAAGGGAGCCTACAAGAAAACTGGAGAGGGACTTCTTACAAGTGATAGGACCAGGGAAAAAGAATTTAAACTGAAGGACAGTACATTTAGATTAAATATTTGAAAGAAATTCTTTACTGTGAAGGTGAAACACTGCAACAGGTTGCTCAGAGAAGCTGTGGATGCCCCATCCATGGAAGTGTTCAAGGCCAAGCTGGATGGGCTTTTGAGCAACTTGGTCTAGTGTCCCTGTCCGTGCCATGGGGTTTGGAAAGAGATGATCTTTAAGGTCCCTTCCAATACAAACCATTCTATGATCCTATAATCAGACACACTCCTGTGAGGTCCCTGGGGCCTGGGAGCCCCACAGCAGGCATGCCTGGGTGCCCTGTAGGGAGAACATGGCTTTTGCCCCTCACAGCTCTTGGAGCTGCAGCAGCTCCACAGCAATCAGGAGGGCATGTCTTCTACGGCTGGGGCTGTGCAGCACCACAAAGCTAAAACAATCTTCTATGACTGTCAAATAGCAAAAGGTGTATTTGGAAATGTAATCTGGAATTGAAAAAATTTGGATAGGAACATATTAGTTATTTTTGCTAGTTAATGTCTGCTCTCCTCAAGTCAGTCTTTCTTTTCCTGCATGCTTGTGAAAACCAAGTGTTTCTGGCACTGGATGTGCTGCCCACATTGTAATGTACTTTGTAGCATTTTGTACCTAGATAGAAGAAAAATATCACTTTACCATCTGATTTGCTTGAGTTGCATAGTCATCAGTGCTATAGCAAGAAACAGATGGAATGGGAATTAGGAAGTCACTCAAGCACTGATCTGAAGAGGGTCTTCCTGAACACAAACGTGTGTGTATTAAGCAGCCGCAAAACTTACAATCTATCACATTCAATATCAGGGTTATTAGATGGTGTATCTAGAATACCAAAATACACTTCCCCATTTGCTGGAGGTGGCGTGTTGGTTGGACTTCCCACCCCGGAATCAGGGCTTGGTGCGGGGTGCATTTCTGCTGCATATTTCTCTTCTTTCTGAGAAGGCTGTGGTTGTTTTTGCTTGAGGTTTTTGAAACGTTTGAGCTTCACAGGGTCCTTGACTTCCTTGGCACAATGGAACAAGATGAAAATGTCCTTCCGAAATTTGGAGCTCATTCCAAAGTAGATAATGGGGTTGTAAAAGCTAGCAGACTTCGCAAACAAACTGGCAAGGATGCTGGTAAGGTTGGGCACAGGGTGACCATAGGCCGACCATATAGAGATGACAGCATATGGTGACCACGCAATAATGAAGGCTGTGCAAATGACAATAGAAACCTGAAAGACAGAAGAAGAAGAATAGTCTTAAATCTACTCTGGAAGCAATATGCTGAATAGTGGCTTGGGAATAGTGGGAAAAGTAGCTCGGCCAGAAGGGAAATGTTCAGGTAGCCCTGAGGGTAAGGCTTACAGGAGAATACAGGCAAGCAAATGCTTTGCTTTGATGAAGTCAGGCAGGCCCAGAAGCCGTATAATGAATTTTGGCATGACGGTGTGGTTAGGCGCTACATCATCTAATGGAATGAAAACAGCTGCATTCCCCTGTATGTTTATGTAACTGCAGAAGGTTTCCAGTAGACGTAAGTAAATGGTAAGTAGATTGAAAGCTTAACTCTAACTTCTGAGTATGCTCAGAAGTAATGTAACTTCTGAAAGAAAAAAGCATATGCCAAACCTAATTTTTGGGTTTTGTGCTGCATAACCCACTCCAATTATATTTAGATTATTTTTCATATGAGATGTAACATCAATATTAGCCAATTGATGCAGTAGAAGTTTTAAACAAACTTCATATTCTTCACTGAGTTCAGACCCTGTTGCTAGGGATTATAGCTAAACGAAATGCAATTGATTGGTTTTGTTGACTTCTGTTCTAATTAAGACCAATTTTAGGAAAGACGGATTTCACTGAGATAGATCCCAACCAACATGAAAGCCAAACTTACCCTGGTGACATCCCGCTCTATTCTCCTCTGTCTGTCTGTGGGATCACCCAGTCCTGTTAATGCATGACTTAGTTTGACAGTATTGATAATTGACACATATGAGAAGACCATGACTGTGACAGGTAGGAAAAAACAGCAGATAAAAATGGAGATGATGTAGGACTTGTAGATTGTAGAGAAGTTGGCTTTTGCCCAGTCTATCTCACATGTGCCATACATGCGATCTGGAAAGCAAGAATAGGTTGGTTAGTGTCTTTAGAGTATTTATCTGCTTTTGAGAGATTAATTTTTCAGTTAAAATGCTAAACTTTTCTTCTGTTACGCACTAAAGAATGGCTTGGTTTTTTTCTGATTTAATGAGATATGACTCTACTTTCTACAAAAGCAATTTTTCAAGACCAGCTAGACTGTAACAAATATTAATGTGGATTATCATTCTGTCCAGTTTGTATTTCCAATGTAAATCCATAATGCACAAACTGTTCTTTTAGAATAGAAAATTTTGATACTTTAGAGGAAAAAAAAAGGTGATCTTTCAGTAGGTTTGATATTCTTGAGTGACATTTACTTTTATTTGTCATAATACACTACATAGTAACTTCCTAAGATGATCACTGTAACAGCATAACAAGGAATTCCAGATGCAATATGCCAAATATAAAAAGTCACTACTTACATAGCAAAGTAGGAATAAAAACATTGAGACTTCTTGAGGCAATGAAACTTTTACTGCAGCAAGAACCGTGAAAGAAAATTGACACAGCCAACGATTAAGATTATGGGAAGATAAAACATATAAATACTTAGAAAGATAGGAGCGCTTTAGCTAAATGGGAAACACAGTCCTGCAACACAGAGCTGCAGACTTTTAAAAATGAAATCAGGCAAGCTTGCAGGATCTACACGCAGTGGGACACTAGCTGATCAGGTACTTAAGGAAAGCGCAGCAGGAATAAGTTGCAGTCCCTGGCTTAAGCATTTTTACGAATAACAGTTGACTTCTTTAGATCCTTTGGTGTGTTTGTAAAGGTGACCTAATAGAAAACTTGAGTTCTATAACATTAGAGGTTTTCTATGGATTGTGAACTGCCGAATTTTCCTTTTAAGTGGAAAAAGTTGGTGTTTTTTTTTCTGACAGCTATGGCAGCAGATTGAATTACAAATAAATGAAGCATGAACCAACATTATATAAGTCAAGTATTAACAGGTCCTGGAGATACAATAGAGGTGAAGACTGCATGATTTAGCAGCAGACTTCTCCCTAACATCCAGTGGTAATTCTGAAGAGAAAAAAAATTCTTTAACTCCTCACAGATGATAGGAGGTTTAGACAGGATGAATTAAAGAAACAAAAGATTAAAATCTCTTTCATGATTTTCATCAAAAAGAGCTCGGTATTTTTATCACCAGAAGCTCTTGGTGTTGCTAGCTGGATGTGTTCAGTAATAGAAATCGACTTCTGTCTCCTTGCCTGTTTCATCACTAGACGTCAAAATTCAAAAGTATAACCACAAAATCTGGCTTAATTCCAGGTTTCTGCTTCATGAAAAATTTGGATTGAAAAATGAAGGAAGCCTCCAGATGACATGGAAAGAAAATCCTGATGATTTTCTGCTAGTTGGAATTCAGAGCTGTGTTTTCTCCCTCCACAGGGACACTGACAAGTAGCATTCCCAAAAATCACTGGGGTCCTGAGGGCCACTGCCGCTACTGAGTAGAAGTGAGAGGTCTGAGGCAGCCAGGTGTAATGTGCTGTGGTCTGCTTGTACCTGCTGCTGGACTTGCCATTGCTGGGCTCTCGCATCCCCATGGGTGCGCTCAATAGAAAATCTGTTTAGAGACAAATAGCTCAGGAACATAAAACTGCTGTGTGTCTCAGTAGGGAAAAGCACTCCTAGAAGTGGTCTTGAAAATCACTGTTAGGGAGTTAAATTCAAAGTACAAACAGAATCCATGGGGACACTTTAATACCCTGTCAAGGCAGTGATGCCTAAGAAGTCCTTGGCTCCAGTTTAAGGCCAAAAACAGACATCAGAAATCATTCTCCAAATGAAGAGCTAGTAAGATTAGTGTAAAAAGGACACAGATCACCAGAGGATACACAGAAAATTACCCCTCCAAATGCCCCAAGTTTCTGGCATGTGCAGAGTGCACAAAACATGACATAAAATTGGAACAGTCTAATAAGCAGTTTGAATTTGTCTGCATTGGCTTGTGAAGGATAGAAATTTAGCCAACCATACAAATGGATGTTTTTCTCACATCCATCCATACTTCGAGGGTCCAGAGACACCTCAGAGCTTACGTGTTTATTAAGTAAGAGGATACATGCACGTAGCATGCAAGTTTAATAATTCTCCAAAGATTTTGTGACTTTTCAAAGAATGTAGGAGCCTACAGAATCCAGACAGGTAATTGCTGGACAATGTCAGTCACATGATTTCAGTTGCTGGGACTTCTGTATCATTACTGAGATATTTGTTCCTAGATATTTATTTTGTTGAATTTTTAGAGGCTTAATTTGAGACATTTTCTCCAGCTTTTCCTCATGAAGAAATAGTTTTGCCTGGGAATATCCCTTAGCCATTGAATTACTGCAGTGTTCACTATACAATTTTTTCCCTTTTTTCCTCCCCCTCCTTTTTTGATATGGCCTTATCTTGCACCCTAATCCTTTCTTGGACTAACAAACTTCCCAACATCTTTTTCTTCCTTTACTATGTTAGTTTTCATATTTTCAACAAACTCTCCAGATCTTTCTAGCTTGTCTTATTATATATAGTTTCAACTTTAACTTGCTGGAACTTGTGTTCTTTTCTAGCTTCCTAATCTTGACAGTTTTTGAAGGATGTCTTTTGATAGTTTTCTTTATCTCATTGCTTAACCATGCCAAATATTTCTGGCCTCTATTTTTTTCATAGGTAATATGCACTTAGTTCAAGTCTTTCCTGGGATATCTTCAGAAAAATCTCTTTATAGCTGACACCAAAGCAGGCAACACTCTGTGAGTACATCATGCATGATGAATAATTTCCTTAGTTCCACTGATAATTGGTCTGGCTTATCACAAACAGCAAGAAAGCAAGGTAAGTATCTTTGTTCAGTTAAGTGGAGAGGTGCCAAATAAGTACCACTGAAAGATATCTGTTACCTGTATAACTGCCCCAGCCAAGTAATGGAGCCGCTGACCAGAAGAAAGCTGCTACCCAAATGAGAACCAGAGACACTGTCATACTGCTGTTGCTGATGCAGTGACCTGCAATGACATGCCTTTGTCAGAAAACAGTACTTATAAATAATACACCTAATAAGTAAAATATGGCTATTAAAAAAAATTGAGACAAAAAATGCGTATTCATAGGAAAAACTTGATTTTGAAAGCATGTCAAGCTTGTGTTCAAGACCATTGAACAGTGGAAATGAGTGGCTTTTAAGCAGGAGACAATGAGTTTGTTGAGCACTGCAGAATTAGCAAATTCTAGGTTAGACTTACATTTTTCAATTTTGTAAAACACGGGAAAAGGTTGTGTGTTAAGTTTTACATAGAAACAAAGAAATTAAGTCTATATTCAGAGGATTTTCTGACTCACTTTAAGGTTTTCCCTGCTAAAAAGGAGAAAATTGCTTAAACTGCATTAGCCATTTGATACAAATGATTCATTCTGTCCTGCTGTTGCATACACTGTGGTTATTTTTTCATTTCTGTGGAAAATACTTGTACATCCACCAATCTCAACATTTCTTTAATGTGATATTGGGTACTTGCTAAGATTTCTTCAAGAGTCAATCATAAATTATGCACACCCTCAGATGGATATGTGGTACAGCTTCACAAAAGAGAAACATGGGTTTTAAATATGCCTTCATGATATGAAATTAATAGAAGATGTAGAATTATATTAAAGCCAAATTCTAGCAGTTTCAATTGCAGTTCAAAGTGCAGTTTTTGTTGAAAATTAACTTCAGCAAGTCTATCATTACAAAAAACTGCAGAACCTCCTGCAGAAAAAGGTCCCCCCTGCAGTTCCTTTTACAGCTAACACTACTTGTGCTATTAGAGAGAAAAATTCACGTGATGTATCCTTTGTATTTACATGCGCCTTACCTGCAGATTTTAATAGGTTCCTCCCTGAAAGATGGTGCAAGACAATCGTAACAAAGGCATGAAAATTGATCATACATTATCTGAAGATCAGTGAAAGGAAGACTAGGGAAAATTTATGGTAGGTGTAGGTATAAAGAAGAGAGATTACAGATGACTCTCAGTGGAAGTCAAAATTTTCAGCAGGTGGAAGACACTGGGCAAATGCTGAGGAAAAGTTTCTACTGATCCTGCGAAAGTGAGTCCCTGGGGTGAGCATGATGATATAAAGAGGCATAAAAGGGAATGGGCAAATTTACATAGGCTTGCTGATGAAGGCATCTCAGGGCAGGAAATGTGTAAAGGTTTTCAAACCAGATTTAGACAGTGAGACACTCATATGCTCTCACAGAGACGTTTATACCAAAGATTAATAAAAAACAGAGTTTGAAAAACCAGAGAGTGATGAGTAAAAGGTTTCTAGCACTGGAGAGAGTAATGAACTGGGGTTATTTGAGACATTCAGCTTACAGATCACCAGAACACTAGAGAAAGAAGTGTGGGTGAAAGGCTGTGGTGATGATGCTTTGCAGATCTGGGAGACAGGCAGGAGACAGGGACACTCCAGGCAGAGTTGGGTCATGGTCAGTTCTGGGGATGGCAGGAGTAATTTTCCTCTCTTATGGTGTGAAAATGTCCACTAAGGGAAAGCTGGAGAGGCACGTGGGGATGGCAGGCTACGTGGTGCTACAAAATCTGGAGGAAAGACACGCAGACTGAATGTTCCCAGTGCCATCTAAAGCAGTCCATGATGTCTTGTGCACAAACCCTGGCAAAACACTAAAGAGTGAAAATGTTTGTATGTAGGGCAGCCTTCTGAATGAAGGATCTGACTGGAAACCTCCCAAACATCATTTCATAGAAGATTAATTTCATTGTTTCAGATCCAGACGATGATGTATCACTTAGGAGCAATTGAAGTTGTATTTTGAAGAACACAGAGGGCCAGCAGGACCTGTAGTATCTTTGGCACAAGCATGAATTTAACCCATGGTGACCCAAGTGTACTAGTAATAATTTGACTCTTACTGGAGTTAACTCTAAAAGATTCTATGGAAACATGTTTGCAATGTGTATGACTGCATTATGTCCTGGTTTTCAATTAATTTAATTTATATTTAATATAATCTGTGACTGATGAAATACAGATTTGCACCAGGTTCAATGAAGGCAGTACTTACCTCTCTCAGGATGGCAGCCCTTGATATAGCGAGTCACACTGATCACTGTAAGGGTATTAATGCTAGCCAGGCCAAAGAGGAGCGTCAGGAAACCATCAACCTGAAAAACAAAGCAGTGCAGGATGTTCTTTTACTGCAGAAAGCTGAAGGGGAAAAGAACCGCAGGAATTTCTTCTGTCATTTTCATGTTAATGATCTCAAAAGTTTTTCCAGAAAATCAACTAGCGGGGAAATACAAAATGCCAGGTGCAGATATCTTCTGTAGGATCAGTGAGCAAGTAAATGTTCAAAAATTATATAAGTGCTCTGTCATGTACATACAATAAACAACCAAACACACCCTTAAATCTATGCTTCCCATAAATGACTTGCCAAATGAAGGAGAAGAGCTCTGAACGGAAAACAAGAAAAGCCCTGAATAGGCAAAAATGCTCTGGATGCAGCTGCCCCACTTAGGCAGAACAAATATGTAAACTGATCCTATGACATTTACGCCAAAGAAGAAAGAATTTGTAGGGGGTAGTGGGCCTGGGTGAGTGAGAAAAGGTTTTTAAAAAAATAAAATAAAACCTAAATCGTTCCAATAGATTGAGTCTCAATGTTTGGTGCTCACGGTTGCCAGCTATTTAGTAATCCCTCTGACTGATGCAGGCAGAGCCACACAGCTCTGTAGGCTCCTGCTGACGTCAGTGTCTCAGCGAGATCACAGCATGGTCACAACTCTGCAAAGCTTCACTTATGGGTGTAAGAAGGAAGTTGCTGTTGACTGTAGTAGAGAGGGATGTAGCCATCTGCTAGGGAGCACTGTATGACTGAGAAATGATCCAGGCAAAATGCTGAAGGCAAGTCCTTTCTTTTGAAAGCTTGCAATGATATAATAACCTGTTCAGAGCAGAGGAGCTCTTGGAGATGCCAGTTTTACATCAAGTGAAACATAAATATTAAGCAAGTGTCTCTGGACTGTCACTTAGCATTCAAATGGTGAAGTTATCAGTGGAAAGGCACATCATTATTTTACAGGAACAAACTCTCTTTGTGTGAGTAGGCACAACTCCCACGGAATTCAATTTATCCCAGCTCTGAATCTGGGGCTTTAATCCAGGCTTAAAGCTAAGACCATGGCAGATTGTACAAATTAAATTGGGTGAAGGGTTAGGAAAGGACTGCTTCATCATTTGTTTTACTGATGTTTTTTCTTACTACCTTCTATAGGTATATTTCTTAATGCCAACTTTTACAGATTCACCACATTTTAGATGCGTGCCAGGCTTGCTCCTGCAACAATCTACACCCACCTGTGTTCCGCTTACAATCAGCTCATGCTTGGTGTATAAATGCAACCATGTTTAAACCAGAAAACAGACTTCCCTGGATGTCTCAGCTACATGCTAGGAGCTGCACTTGGCTGAATTTGGCCTGTTGTGTGCTGTGGAGGTTGGTGAAATACCTGGGTATGTAAATGTACTCTGCATTTCATTAACCTAATGGATGCGAACAGCTGTGTCTTCCCCATTTGTTCTAACAATGCTTCATAGATGCATGGCCGAGGGCTGCATAAACTTAAGCAATGGCATTAGTTATTGGATTAGAAGGGAAGCAGTATTTCAACAATGATGCAAATAAATACTTTGAAATTAGGTCTAAAGAGCTGTAAGATTGAATACTAAAATAACAGGACAGGCTTCTCACTATATATCATAGCTGTATGCTGAAACTGGTCGAGTATTCCTGAAATATATCTGTGTATGTTTTATCACTGGCAGATGTGACCATTTTTCTCCCACCCTCCTTCCCTGATGTCAGACCAAAGAGAGACAATTATATTAAGTGCTCAGTTCAAAGAGCCCTTGAGCACACTTACAGGGGAGGAAGGTGGGTCTAAAAATACACCATTTAAGTCAAAGCTGTCAACAGATACAATGGAAGGATTCCCATCATCAGGTTAGATGCTGAATTGCCATTCTCTTAATGTGAATTACTGTAGAGGGAAATCAAGAAGCACTAGATAGGAAACTCCTTTACCATTTAAGACAAAGCTGTCACCATAAGAACAAGCATAAGTGTTTTCTTTGGAGTGTTGTCTTGCTAAAAATGACAATTTTATCTAAATCAACTTAATTTATAGGATTGAGCCATTGTCAGTGCCATGTCTCATTTTCATATTATTTCTTAACAGCATTTCATCAGTTCAAAATGCTGTTGCTTCTGACGCTGTGGGGGCGACCACCAGAGATGTTGCTAGGGCCATATGGTTGGTAAGTGTCTAAGTGGCAGCAGTCTCCTTTGGCCAGCTGTGCTCACTGTCCCCATGCTGGCCACAGGCTCGTTGGCCTCGGAACAGGTGACAGGGTGAAATGTCACGGAGGAGAGGGAGCTCCAGGGATAACAAGAGCTCAGATGAAATGAATAAAGGAGGTAAATTGTGTCTCTCAAGCTGCAGAAAAGCCCATATAGAGCCAACACCACCTGGAACATTAAAACACAAGAGAGCATCCAACAGGCTGCTTTGGGAGCAGGATTCTCAAACCATCCTTTCCCCTGCCAAAATTCTATGGGCAACAAGTTACCTCTTGAGCCAGCTATGCATACACCACTTCCTAGCAAGTCTATTGATTCTGAAATGCTTTTATATTGGTGTCACTTAGACATACGTTTTCAGAAGAGAACAAGATATCTTTCTCCAGCTGTAACCAACTTACTTCAAACATACATCTACTGGATATGGAAGAAAGATCTCTGCTACTTTTTCTGCTGCTGAACAGACAGCGTTGATCGTAGGTAGCAAGGCAGCTGCTTGGAACACAAAGTAGTTACCAACAGAAAAATTGTTTTAATATAGTACCAATTTCTATAGACAGAGATTAATTATCTGCAGGTTATAAGAATACATGATAATTTCAGTTTCGTGTATCTTTAAAGATGTATGGAATGACAGCCAAGGAAATGCTAGAATAGTAGATAACATTTAATTACTTTGGAAGATGGATGCTCTTCCTCTTACACAGTTCTGCTTTTCACTTTCATTTATCCGACCCCACAGCCAGCTCCTTCCTTCCATAGTTGTAATATTTCCTCCATTTTTTGTGTAATGCAATTTTGTCCTTTCTGTTATTAATTATGATCAAATAGCAGCAGTGTTAATAGGCAATAATGAATTCTGACATAAACACAAAGTTAATTGCATGGTAATTTTGGTTCACCAGCTTTCCTTTTTACCCATTAAGAAACACGATTAGATTAGCAGTTTTAAAAGCTTTTCTCTCAATGCTATACCAATATTACTCCCTTGGCTATACAGATACTCATGGAACTTGCTCATTATCTTTATGCTGCCTGGAAGCTATGACACAACTGGAGAACAAACTGTGGTTTTTTCCCCGCTTTGTACTTGTGCCTGACTTTAAATCTCACTAATGCTCTTGGTGTACTATTTACAACCCACAATACATAAAGCTCCCACTGCATGCACATTCATTGACTGCAACACAGGGAGAGACAGGAGTCCCCAGTGCACTATCAAAGTTTTGGCTGTGAGCTTGGGTGTGCCCCACTTATACTACCTTTAATACTTATGAATCCCTACTGATTCATAAAAGCTGTCTTCATTTAAAGCAGAGTAAAATATAACCTATTGTTCTTACTATAGGATTAATCAAGGTTTAATAGCACAAAAGCAGACTCCCAAAATAGCGATTTCATTTCAATTTAGGCCAAAACATTGATCTCACCAGCCAGAAAGGCTGCATCGCTCCCTCCTCTGGCCAGCTGGTGAATCTATTGCAATTTCCCCAAGTCCATTTGTTTCCCTCCAGAACCATATGTCCTATCTTTCTCTTCTATTGAAAATGAGATAATGAATATGTAAAGAAAAAGATAAACTTTAAACAGGGATTATTTGTCCACAGCATATATTTAAAGTCGGCACAATAAACTGTCTTAAAATACTTTTTTAATACAGATCTGATTACACCCAGGTAACAATGTAAAAAATAATGGCAATAAATCTCCTTTCAATGCCAAGAGACAGAAATGCACCTAAATCAGTCTACAAGAAATACACTTGTAAAAGCAATTGTAGATTCCTTTGATTAGATGCTTTTAAATTAAAAAAATTAAATTTTTTAAAATTTAACAATTTCTTAGTTTGCATTAAATGCAAAAATATCCCACCTGAGTCTAGTGACAACATAATTCTCCCATCCCTCCAATATACAATAATGTGTCAACTTTAGACTACAATACTGTGTCTCCTGTAGACTACAATAATGCGTCAGTTGTAGACTACAGAACTATTTTGTCACATGGAAGAACTACTGAGGTCCGTAATCAAAATTAGTCTTCACAGAAGACCACTTCAAACTTGCAATGCATAGTGTTCCTAAAGCACTCAAATAGTTTGTTTAAGATTTCCTACAATACAGGAGGTGAGAGAGACTTATAATTTACTACAGTTTCCACAATACCTTTTGCTCATGAGACATGGCTCTGCTATGGTTGCATTCTGCCTTTTAAAATGTCTCAGTAGGCTTCAAGCTATTCTTAGAGGTGATGGCATTAACCCAAACTGTGGTAGGTAAACAATGAGAACTGATTTGCTGCGGGATTAGATAGTTTAAACCATTAAGTGACAGCACTAGACAGCATTTTGCACTCACCAAGTGATTAGATCTTTCTGTTGATGGCATATGTTCTAAAGATAGGGAAAATATGAATGCAGTATCTAGGCTATATTATTACGTGTATACATATGTAATTATACTAATTATAATATGTGGTTAATGTACATTCAGTGCCACTATTAATATATGCAGGTCAGGTTTTGGCTTTAGTAATACTGGAGAACCCAGAAAAAAATCTATTTGTTTTCTTGTAGTAATTTAATTTTGTATACCAGGATAATCAAATGAAGTTCAACGTATATTCTGACTTTAGGCTGACTTTTAGACTACATTTAGGCTACAACTATTAGAGTTGTAGCCCCTCAGTTTACAATTTCTACTCATAGTAGTACATGCCCCTATCAGCGAGCATGGTTATGAATGCAACAACCCCACCAAGAGCATATCATTTAATGAATAAATAGAAATTGTTTTTAGAATTTCATTATGCAGCTCATTGGATTATAATCTTGATTTCAAGTACCCCATCTCCAAATGCTTGGGAACACCTGCTATCTAGCTCTGGGTAGAGGCCATGGGACCATGACAGGTTTGACATCTCTCCTGTTTCCCCACAAAGAATAAATGGTGAGCATGTAGCTCATACCACCAGATAATCCAGATACAATGGAAAGATTCCCATCTTCAGGTTAGATGCTGAATAGCCATTGTCTTAATGTGAATTATTGTAGAGGGAAATTAAGAAGCACAAGATAGGAAACTCCAGCATTGCCCTTTCGGAACATCTGTGCTACACTGTGTAAAACTCTTTCCAGTGGGCCTGAGCCAAAACTCCTCTCCACTTCAGTGATGTTAATTCAGAGTCTATTTGTTTATTTCTAGCATCACCATTAATATAAACAAAAAAATACACAGATAAGAGTCACCCATCATCGTTACATTTCCACAGAAGGCAAGGCTTGTCTTTGTGGCCTGTGATGATCCTACCCTGATAACTGAGTTCCATGAACACCAGATTAAAGTTACGCTTTTGTTTTCAAAGTGCCGTCTTTGTCTTTTCAGAATATCATGCTAAATGTTTCTGGAGGCTTTCACATCTCAAGGGAATCAAAGGTCCCACCATTCACAGACTTCATCAGGAGGGCCCAGAGATTACAAGTGACCCTCCATACTCTCCAAAGTACAATTGTTTATGCTGTTTCCCAGCAAGAAGGAATCTGCTTATGTAGCCACCCTCTAATACAAGAGTCATCTTTGATTGCTGGATAAATATCTAGCAATATCTAGTTCTTCTGCTCATAAAGCCCTTAGACAAAAGGTAGGTCAGGTTAGTGACGGTACCAGCTCAGCCATGAGTGGCCAAGACAGGAATATCATATGTCCCTGAAAGCCTGAAAAAACTGCATGGATACTAGCAGATATCCTCTTAGGTTGGTACTCATCTCCTATGGATCCTGTACCAAAATAACCACAGAAACAGACAGATTCTAACAGGACAGTCACAGGCATTGCCAAGGAGTCATGATAGACTGGGAAAACCTGGAAGACTCTGTAATATATACAGGTTATTCTTGGCCTTAAAGCTACCTGGAAACCCACCAGGTGCAATGTCATTCCTTCTGCAAGGACAGTGGTGTGGAAATTCGGAATGTCATGACATATACAGCTCATTACAAGCTACAGTCATCTTGTCATTGATCCAGCCGGCTCAGGATCTGGCTCAGGATCTGAATTTCTTCCTACATGCTAGCAGTGTATTGACTTAATGGAATACATATTTGTAAAATAGAAGATGAGTAAATGTGAGGTAGGACTAGATAAGATATTTACAGATATTATTGGATGATATTTAAGTTTCAAATTAAATTTTGCTTAAAAGTCAGTGAGAGGATATGGCACAGAGGCAGGAGCCAGAAGAACACAAATTGTTCAGCCCCATGGTCAGAAGATCTTGAAGGACAAAGGAGGGATGGATAGCTTTTTGGAGAGGAGACCTTTAATCTCTTAGAAACACACATCAGCACAGAAGAATGAGGAAGGCTACTATTTTCCACATAAGAAAAAAGAAAAGGATGTTTCCCTTTGAGAGGGAAAGTAAGTGCAGGAATCAAAGCTAAAGCTTTGTAAATTCCTGGTTCTGTAGGAGCACTGTCAGGCAACCAATGCCCTTTCCAGGCAACAGTGTACGGTCTGACACAGTGCTTGGGTGTCATGGGAGGGACCACGTCAGGCTTGTTAAACATGGAAACCGAGAGTTTGAATTATTCATAATTTTTCAAGTACCGAATATGTAACTTCCTTAATTTGTCGCAATTGACTGCAGAAATAATAATTTAGAGGAAAATGAGGGAGAACTGCTGGATAATGAAAACTGGCGGAACTTCCCTGCAGTCACATTAGTTACACTGAAATGATCTTCTATGTTGCTAATGGTTCTGTTTGTGCTAAGGCAGTTTCCCCCCACCCTTCCCTGCAGATGAAGTATTTTTCTCATTAGCTCACAGATGTCTACATGAGTTGCTTTTACATCTTTGACTGCACTATGCACACTCTTCAGATTATACCAAGGCAGACCAGAAATAAAGATATGGGGAAGACTAATATTTCTGCAGCTTTTTTCTTCAGTGTCCAAATCTCAGTTGCACAAGGAAACAAAAATGAGGCTACATTCTTGTGTTCATAATTGAGATATAAATTTGTTTCAGAAAAACATATCTGAGAGGAAGCACAGCACTTTGTAGCACAGCACAGGTGAAGTAAAGGGCATTCTTTTTTTTTTGAATTTGCATTATAGACCAGTCTCCACATCCTACCTTTCACAGTGAATCTGCATGCTGAGGTGAGCTGAATAGGGAGCTAAATGTGCACAGCTTTTCTCCAGCACTTTTAACACCTGTTTTATCTGTTAATGCTCTTAGTGCCAGTTCCATTATTTATCTTCGGGTTATTTTCGTCTTACTGAAATGTCAGGAATGATAAGCTCTATATAAGTAAAATCCCAGCAATATCACACCCCAATACCCTGCTAGGATAGTATATAATTATTTTTCACTCCCTTTTACATATGGTTTGATTTCTTTTACTACCTTATAGGTAGATAGCTGAAAATTTTTCAACTAAACAGACACTCTTTGTCTATTATGATTTGAGGAAAAACCCTGTTTTTTTCTGGCCCACTCTCAATCTTGGAGCTACCTGCTTGGACAGTGGGATATACAGTGATATTGAAAGATTTTTACACCAAGCAAGATTGAATTAGCTCAGTCTTTGGGTGGAAAACCTCTGCCAAGGTTAGCTTGTTCCAGAAAACCATGCTGAGAAGGAAGGTGCTCCTGCAGCGCAGTGGAGCCAGAACACAAGTGAAAGTACAGGTGAACTCAAAGTGTGTCTGCACAGACTGATCCCCACAGGAAGAGAGAGGAGGAAAAACACGGAAGAACATTCAGCTACTCTCAGATGTGGGCAAGGACAGTCATGACAACCATCACTACATCCCAGCAAGCTGGGAAGGAATGTGAGCAGAAGCAAGTCTTTACCTCAGTGGACTGACATTTCTAGATGGACGGCCTGTGGATCTGTGTGGGATTTATGAGCAAGAGCTTTGTGGTGAGCAGCGTAGCCACAGGGCTGGCTAACGTGGAGAATGAGAGGCAGATGTTGGGGTGTGACATACACTTGAAGGGTGCTTGTTACATATGGAGTGGGTTGAAAGCTGGATGATTTGGTGAAGGAAAAAATGAGTGGATGATGGAGCAATGTGAATGGGTGCTTAAGATGGAAGAAGTCTGACAAAAAATGCCTACAGATACTGGGCAGTAGTGACACTGCCTGCCATTTTCCTCAGTAATCTCCCCAGTACTGGGAAGGCAGGAGAAAGAAAATTTGTGAGTTTTCATTTTGGTCCTTTCCATTTGACATTGCTTTTATTACCTGGTCACACTGACTGCTGAGTTACCCCTGGTTGCTCATCTCCCCCAGAACACTACCACATATGGAAGTATGTAAACATTTATTGTATTGGTCTTTAGAAAATGCATAAAATCATGAACTGAGTTGAGAGTCAATAGGCAAGCTAAGTAAATTTGTTGGTTTTATGAGTTATATTAAATGGATAGAAATCAATGATCTCCAAATCTACCCAATTTAAAAAGAACATAAATGTCTTCAGTGTTTTTGATTTATCAGACAATTTACAGAAGATTTTATTAAAAGAAGAAAGTATTAATTCTCTGTTTCCTCCTCAGACAAGATTTAGCAATATTTTACAACCCGAGTATAGGAAAAGACAAATGCATGTTCTGAGAAAGCAAATGCCATCAATAAAATATAAAAGAATTTATTTAAGGTGTCATGGGTTTGCAAAAGTCCCCCTCCTTGGGGATTGAAAATAGTTTGTCCGGATGAATTTCTGGACAAAGGCCAATCAGGAGTTCAGGTGACGCCTTTGCCAATTACATCTTCAAGAAGAAACGGAAGAGAAGGTGGTG